>WNWU01000037.1:8837299-9044721 GCA_012654045.1 Ptyas mucosa
ATAATAATAATAATAATAATAATAATAATAATAATAATAATAATAATAATAATTTAATTTGTATCCCGCCCTTCTCCCAGAAGGGACTCAGGGCGGTGAACAGCCAGAATTAAAATACATACAAAAGTTAAAATAATTAAAAAATATTAAATCAATCGGCCTCCCAATTTAAAACCCCAAATCTATAAAATTCATAAAATTCATATTTCATATTCATCATTCAAATAGGCATCAGTGAGGCAACGCCTTAACTTGTTTCAGTGGGGAGTTTTAAAATATATGTGGGTGATGGACCTGTATGATTTAAAATCCTGTCCCTGTAAAATTTTAGATGAATAATTATAAAAATATTTTTTTACCTGTTTATTTGCATCTCAAAACAATATACTTGGTTGCTGGGAGTTGGCATACATAATATTAATGTGTTTTATTAATGTTTTGGGAATTAATTTGGATGCTAAGTATGGTCATATCAAGCAAATTGTAGATGGCTGATAATGGCATTTTGTTTGATAGAATTTTATTTTAAAACGGTCATTCTGTATTTTGAACGGTGATTTGTCACTTATTTTGTTTTTGGCATTACTGTTTTTTGAAGAGTAGCAACTGGCAACATTTTGTGTCTGTGTGTATGAACACGTGCATCTTCAAGACAACCCTCTCTCTTGGCAACTGCCTGAACAAATCCCTGGGGGTTTTTTTGGCAAGGATTTTCAGAAGTGGTTTGCCATTGCCTCCTTCTTAGAGCTGAGAGGAAATGACTGGCCTGAGGTCACTCACCTGACTTCATACCTAAGCAGGACTAGAACTCAGTCTCCTGGTTTCTAGCCTGATGCCTTTAACCACTACAGATAGTCTTTGAGTTATGATTTTGACTTACGACTTTTAAAGACCATTTGAAGCTGTGAAGCTCAGAAAGGATCTCTAAAGCATTCTGGCCATTGTAAAGTGTTGCACTAACTCTCCTTGCTCTGTGCAATCACATGACTGGGATTTGGGTGCTTGGTTAACTTATTACTGGTTGTCGGTGCCCCCCCAATGATCATGTGATTTTCCTTTGCAATCTTTTTCTCCTGTCTTCCCCAGAAAGTCAATGAAGAACCCAGCAGAGAATGTTGCAAGCTTCTCCTGCCTTCCTTTCCCCTTCCCTCCATAAACAGGGGGAGGGAGAAGCCTTTGTCAGGCCTTCAGGATCACCAAACTCAGGCCTTCAGGATCTCTATTTCATCTCCCACAAAAGTTCCTTTCCACACACAGAGGGGAGCTGATTGTCCTCCTTCAGCAGGCATCTGTCTCATTCCATCTACTTAATGACCCAAGCAATCATTTAACAATTGCAACTGGGAGATTTGGCATTGCTGTACTTCAACAAAGCAGTCAAAATGTGTATACCAAATCAGTAATGGGTTTCTAATCCCGGCACTACCGGTTCGCTTTTGGTAGTGTGTGTGCAGCACTTCTGCGCATGCACAGAGTGTGTTTGATGATGGGTGGGCGGAGCCTCCCTCCGCCGCCACTACCGGTTTGCCCGAACTGGGGCGAACCAGGAGCAACCCACCACTCTATCAAACCCTCTCTTGGCATCTAACTAGCTAAAGTAAAAAATATTGGTAATATATATCTTTTGCAAAATAAAAGATTTCAATGGTTGAACTTCCCTCAGTGTTTAATTGTAGTTGTTTAAGTGCTTACTGCTTAAAATAATTGAAAATTGTGGGTTTTTTCCCCTTTGAATAAAAATAGTATAACTTATTTTTTGATGTAGTGATTAAGATGCTCTCCTAGAAGCTGGATGACTGAATTCCAGTCCTCCATTAGGCATGAAAGTCAATTGAGTGACTGGATCAGTCCCTCTTTTTCAGTCCAAACCACCTCACAGAGGCAGGAGTATTAGTTGTGTTTATTGTCTTGAATTACATGTGAAAAAGATGGGTAAAAACCAGTACAGGTATTCTTCATGAAACAACGGCAACTGGGGTCAGAATTTGTCATTAAGCAACATAATAATAAAATATAGTGTCCTGTAATTTTATTTCTGAATAAACCTTTAATAAAATTTATAATTATTTTTAATGTAACTTGTCCCTTAATTCTGTTTGGATTTATAATTGTATTACTTTATTGACTTATTAACCCTTTGCTATTTTGGAATAGATAAGTCATCAAAACCCCAAAGAAACAATGATTTAAGACAGCACTTGTGGCTTAGCTACAGCTTTTATCTATCACAGTGATTTCCTGTGGCTGTGGTAAATTTAATTCAGTAAAATTTGCTGAGCCAAAATTCCCCAGTCTTGCTTAAGAAGATTTAATGAACTAAAATAATAAACTTTGCATAGAGTTTTGAAAATAATTCTTTGTAAGTTACCTGTACTAAGACCATTTAGCTCTCTTAGCCACTTTCAATTTTACTTCCAGGAATAGTTTTCCTGGTACTTTGAAACTGAATCTTAGTGTAATTCTGACAGTTTATTTCCTTAATAAATCTGGTCTTTGCTATCTGAGTCATGCCGTGGAGTTTCTGATTACGATGACGGGTATGGTGACAGATTTTGCACTGTTGTTTCACTTATGTGGCCTAGCTTAGTATCTGTCTTATACAATTTGCAATATTTAGAATTGCTTAGAAAATAATGCCTGCAAAAAAACGGCAAAATTAGATGACAACAGATTATGGTGGTAATTTAAGTATTGAGTATAAAATAAATATTAAAGTTTTAATACGTTTTGCTTGACTTACTGCTTTATTTTTTAAACCCATTTAAGCCAACCGACAGTTAATAATTGAAGCACCAGTAATGATAGCACTGTAAAACAAAACAACCCCCCCCCCCAGCAAGTTCTCATAATTAAAAGCAGGAAAAGGATCAAGAGAGATAACAAGCAATCTATATATTTCTAAGTCTCATGTCTATGACTTGTAATTGGGTGATACAGTGTGTTATGGAAAAGCAATTTTTGAACTAAGGTACCTCCAATGGGCTAAATTACAGAATGTGTCAATAATTTGAGACCCGTGGCTCCTATGGGATTGAAATGTGGCAAATTTGTGGTCACTTCAGTTCTGCCACACTGCCACCTGGAGGCTCAGTAGACCAGATCTGGACCAGGCCTCTGGAGGCTGGATAAACTGGCCTTTCCTTTGGCACCTGGAGATCAGCTAGACTGGTCTGTCCCTAGCCTTCCACAGCCCAGATAAACTGCTCCCACAATTTGCTGCTAAAGAGCAGTTATGGTCAATCTGGTAGGAAGTCAGAAGTCACTTCTGCAGCATGTAAATATTCATGAAGTAAGTTTCTTATTTACTTCTTAATTCTTTGTTCATGAAGTACAGTAGAATGATAGATGATGATTTTTTAGTAATGTGTCATTCGGGTTGTGACTTGTGTACAATTCCTAGAAAAAGGGAATGAATGAATCACAATCTTATCGTAATACAGTAATAATGCCATGTAGACAGCAGAGTAAATAAATGCTCTGATTTGTACTGAAATTTACTTAGACTTGTGGGAAAAAAGAGTCAACATCTTGGAGACCTGACTCATTTTATGTAGGTTTGGTTGGTCCTAAATCTCCATATTCTTGACTGAATTTACTATGATTTTTTTTCATTGTTTCTCAAATAAGGTTTCTGTTCCAGGTGTGAAAGTACTGTATTTTTCGGTGTATAAGACGCACCTTTTTACCCCCAAAAAGGGGGTGAAAATCTGGGTGTGTCTTATACGCCGAATGTAGCCCCGCCTACCCGCCGGCCCCCACCCTTTGGCCATTTTCAGGCAGTTCCAAGTGGCAGGGATCTGGGTCGGGGCACAGCCCGAGGAACAACCCTCTTTGGGACAGTCTGGGGGGGCGGGAATCTGCCCGGCAGCTTCAGGGAACAAGGCGGGTGCCACGATTTGCGGCTGGTCACCCCTCTGGCTGCCAAGCAGGCAGCTTAGGGTAGGCAATGGCTGCAATGACTTCACTCCCCTGCAATGTGAGAGCTGCCTAAGCCCTCTGCGCCCAGGAGCCGAGTGAGCCGAACAAGAGCTCCTAAAAGAAAAACGCCCCTCCTTTCCAGCCACCGCTGCCCGGATTCCCCAACCGCAATAATCAGAGCCGTGTTTCAGGCGGCGGGCGGCCAGTTCCCCTGCACATTCCCAATGGGAAGAAAAGCACTTTCAGGCGGCAGCGCTGCAATCCCCTCCCCAAATCCAAAATGGTTCCCAGTTCCCCGCTGCACATTGCAGGGGAACTGGCTGCCCGCTGCCTGAAACGCGGCTCTGATTATTGCGTTGGGGAATCCGGGCAGCAGTGGCTGGAAAGGAGGGGCGTTTTTCTTTAGGAGCGCTCGTTCGGCTTGCTCGGCTCCTGGGTACAGAGGTCTTAGGCAGCTCCTCACATTGCAGGAGAGTGAAGTCATTGCGGCCATTGTCTGCCCTAAGCTGCCTGCTGGGCAGCCAGAGAGGTGACCAGCCGCAAATCATGGAACCCGCCTTGTTCCCCAAAGCTGCCAGGCAGATTCCCCCCAAACAGTTCCAAAATGCTGGTAGGCAGAGGTAGAATTCTTGTTTTCTTGTTTTCCTCCCCCAAAATTAAGGTGCATCTTATACTCCGGTGCATCTTATACATCGAAAAATATGGTACTTAAAAGTGCCAGTCTGTTTCCCTCAATCCCATTTAGAGAATTAATGATGCAATAGCAATAGCTCCTACTGTATATGGTGCTTCATAAAGTTTTACAGCCCTTTTAAGCGGTTTCTATGCATCTTCATCCAAATGACTAGACTCCAACCATCACCCTACTTTTCATTTATATGAGAGCCAGTGTGATGTGGTTAAGGTATTGGCTTAGGAGTAGGGGGAACCAGATACTAGTTCTCGTTTGACATACAAGTCAGTTGGGTGACCCTGGACCTACTCTTAGTCCTAATCAGCATCTGGCTCCGGGACTTGTCCACTAATTAAAAAAACCCTTTGCATCATGCATTGATAGCTGTAGAATTAGTGGTAAGTGCAGTAGAAGAACACATGGTTCCTGCAACCAAGCAGGACAAATGCAAAAATAATAAAATGAAATATAAAATGAAATGAAAAGATGAAATGAACCCAAAGCAACTCTATTTCTCACATTTTGACTTCAATGTTCACATTACTCCTTTAGTTTAAAATTGTGCCTTTATGATGATTAATCCTTCTTCAAAAAGAAAATATGAATTTGGATAATTCTAGCACCTTTTTCCTAATAAGTGTGGCCTTAGTAATACACAACAAATGTATTTCAATGTTGTGCTAATTTGTGATTTCTTTACTTTAAAAAAAAGTTCTAATTTAGAGAGATAGCTGAGAATTTCTCATAAATTCTTACTTAGAAATATAATTCTTTGGAGAGAAGGAATAACTGTTGAATCAATCTAATGCAAAACATGGCTTGTTTCTGTTTGGTTTAGCTTAATATGGGTACCCATTCACTATGGTTTGTAAATTGTGGTTTCTTTGAAAGAGGCTGTATTTTATGCTAAACCATATTGTGGATTCGTCTGACATAATAACTAGCTTTGGTGAGTACAATTTTGCTTTTTATAACTATTCTATGCATCATCCATTTCCTGTATCTGTATTGGTTTAGTTTCCTTTGTTAGCAATTTGTCTGTTCTGTGATAAACTCTGAACATGAGATCCATAGCAGAAAATGGGATCAAAATGAAGCTTTGAAATACAACTTTGTTTAGAAAACTACATGCTAAATGCTGAGAGTTTAAAACTTCTAAAGTTCCACGTTTTCCATAAGAAAAGATTAGTCACATAAAAAAAATTGCAATCTCCGGAGATATTCATTCTTACTCACTCAAAAAAAATCTATCCACAGAATATTGACTAATGCTTCTCCTTCAAGTTACTTATGTTAAACAATTATTTGTGCTTTTGTTTCTTCACTTAAAAATTGTATATTTTCAGCTTTATTTGAATTTCAGGCAGTTTAGACTATTGACTGCATATGATGGTTTCCTCCAGTAATTTCACTCAGAGAATTTGCAAGTCTGTAAATGAAATAACTTGGGTGTATCCCAGCTTTTTCAGTTAGTTAGTTTCTTTCCATTTTTTTACGTAAAGTATTTGTGCCTGTCTCATGCATGCATGGAAACTCTCTGGCAAACTCAGGCATATCCTATAATAATCACTGGGCTGGATTTATAGTTGTTATTTCTGTTATATTTATTGAGTTTTTTTCTGGCATTTGGTTGGCATTCTCCTATAGATATCACACAATGCTTACACTCAAAATTAACAAGTAATTTGAAGTTCTGAAATGCTGACTTCATTTTCTGATGCTTGCCGTACATGCAAAGCAATCCACTGAACAAAGTAGTTGTAAACCCCTGAATTGTCAGAGGAAGTGTTTCTAAGCCATATAGTGATGATTGGAATACTCCTCTCCTTTGGTTCTCAGTATCCTAAGAGTTAGGTGCATTTACCGACTGTTCAATTACCTTACATTCCTTCTTGGTTTAATTACCTCCAATTTCTTACCCTTGGGGATGAGCCTGTTAGAGTTACTGAACAATTTGGTTCTGTCAGTAAGAAGTAACTTCATGGGATAATATGAAGTTATCGATGGATGTTACTCTGAGGGCCATTTTTTTCATTTTCCCCCCTTCAAAATAGAGTAGAATAGAATCTTTATTGTCACTTCAAATGAATACTAATCAGCATACATTAAAATGAAATTTCATTGCATTCAGTTCTCAAAAGGTAACCATTATGCATATATCCGCATACACACACATACATGACACAAACATCACAGTCTAGTTCGGATGTTTACATATACAAAGAATCCTGCGAGTTTACAAGACGGATGGCATAAGGAACAAAGCTACAATACTGTCAAATAGTTTACTGTCAGATAATTTCAGAAAATTAAAACACCAAAATATTATTTTAAAAATAAAAAAAACACTGTCAAATACTAAGACTGTATTACTATTCTCTTCCTTACTAGTATCTATCTGTTCCCACTTATTACTATAACCATGTTGCTTGTATCTTTCAATTATATTGTTTTTATTTGTTTCCTAGTACAATTTGATACCTTATTAATAACCTTGACTATCACTAAGTGTTGTATCTTTTTATTCTTGATGAATGTATTTTATTCTCCTTATGTACACTGAGAACATATACACCAAAGACAAATTCCTTGTGTGTCCAATCACACTTGGCCAATAAAGAATTCTATTCCTATTCTATTCTATTCTATTCCAGTATCTAGTAGTCCTACTATAGATACTTCAAAACCTCTTCCCAGAGGGGAGCAACAGAAACAAACCATGAAATGGGTGTGTAGGGTCTCTAAGAATACTTCAAGCTCTAAGCACATAGCACTTATAAGTCGTATCCTGAATAACAGGAAGTGAGCTTCCTATAATCTTCTCAGCTGTCCTTACCAGTCTCTGTATGGATCTTGTAGCTGAGGCACTGCTGCCCCCAACCAAACAGCGATGCAGTTTGTTAAAACACTCTCAATCATGCCTCTGTAAAAAGTGGCCAGAACAGAGAAGGAGAAAGATCTGCTCTCCTCATCTGATGCAAGAAATGCAAATCAGTTTTGACTCCTGGGCAAGATCCTGCCGTTTTCTTGGCAATGTTTTCAGATGTGATTTGCTGTACCTGGTCCAAAGTCACCCAGCTGGCTTCATGTCTAAGGCAGGACCAGAACTCAGGGTCTCCTGGTGTCTGGCCTAGAAATTTATTTCTTATTTATTTTACTTCTTTAGGGGTTTTTAAAAAATGTTTTTATAATTAATATTGATAAAAGGTAGGAGGTAAAGGAATCCCTGAGGATTTTACTTTGCTTGTTGTTGCCGACTACAGGGGCAGCGCTCATCTCTGTTTCAAGGCCATTTTTTTAAAAAAAATTGATTTATATGCTGCCCTTCTCCGGAGACTCAGGGCGGCTTACAATGCGCTAAGCAATAGCCTTCATACTTTTGTATATTTATACAAAGTCAGCTTATTGCCCCCACAAACTGGGTCCTCAATTTACCTACCTTAGAAAGGATGGAAGGCTGAGTCAACCTTGAGCCTTGGTGAGATTCGAACCTGCAATAATTGCAGGCAGCTGATGTTAATAACAGGGCTTTAGACCACTGTACTATCCAAGGCTCTTTTGAGCCAGTGCTGTCCAAATTTCCACAGACATGGGGCCAGCATGTCTTGGAGCACTGTTACCTTCTCACCAAAGTGGTACTTATTTATCTATTTGCATTTATATGCTTTCAAACTGCTGGTTTGGCAGGAGTTCACCCTGTCATGTGGCGCTTGGGTCTTGAACCTGGGCTGCTGGCTTTCCAGCCGACAAGCCCAGCATTTTAACTGATGAGACAACATGGATGCTTTTTAATTGTGATTATTGATTATTATTAATGTATTTATTAATACCGATAAGAGGTTTTATATATTTTATTAACTTTTAGCCTTCTTGTATGCCAAGAAAGTTGAGTCAGTTTGGTGAGTTGGGGCAGCTATAAAATGTCAAAAATTAGATAGATAGATAGATAGATAGATAGATAGATAGATAGATAGATGCTTCCTCCATAAGATTGTCTTCTGTTCTTGGGGGGATATGATTGGTAGAAGAACAGATCAACTTTCAGATTATCTCCATGTTACTTCCTGTACTTTAGATATTTGAATGGTGTTTGCAGGATACCTTTGGTGAAAGAGTAACATGGAAAGAAACAGAATTTAACAGAATAACAGAGTTGGAAAGGACCTTGGAGGTCTTATCATCCACCTCCCTGCTCAGGCAGGAAACCCTTTACCAGTGTTGGCGAACCTTTTTGGCACCGAGTGCCAAAACGGGAGCGCATGCGCATGTGCCGGAAACCAGACAAGCAGCCACCCGGGGCGCATGCGGAGTTTTGTTACTGGGGAAATGATTATATTTGCTCAGCTGTTGTTTTAAAGGATTTTTTTTAAAGTGGCCCTTGAAACTTTAGTGAAAGTGTTTGATCAGTACTGCTTTTAGGTGAAAAGTGAATTGGGGAGAGGAGGAAGGAAACAATCTTTACATTATATTGATAGACATTAAAAAGCCTTTAATCTGTCCAACTCCTTTTAACTGCCTTCTGATTTAGAGTCGAAATCATAAAATAGTGTTTCCTTAAAGGCAATAAAGCAGCTGAAATCTAATCAACATTTAAAAGGCTCGGGAATTTAGCACCTCTGCCTGGCCAGGAAGATCTTTCTTGATGAAGGAGATAACAGACAAAATATTTTCTAAGTTCCTCTGACCATAAAAGTATCACACCTTGGTTTCCTATTTCTTTGCGGCCATAAAACTCATATCACGCTCTTGTGATCTCATGTCTTACACCGAGGGCTCAAAACAATATAAAAACCTTATTGGTATGCCAGTCTGTGGTCGGTTGTCCCAGAAACAAGCCGTGTACTGTTTCTGATCCAATTAAAAAAGTGAGCCATTTTCCCAAGCAGCTGCCTTTTGCATCTTCTTTCCTTGGTCTCGCTCAGAGAAAGGAACCCAGGGAAATTTCCACAGCAATATATAAAGTTCTAAGCAGCCCATTCTGGATGAGAAGAGAGGAAAGTCGTTGCAATCGCTCCTTTTATGGCTCGTAATCTTGAGAGCGAGGAAAGACAACTTCTTGGAGAGACAACGACAGAGGGACAAAGACAACTTCTTTGTCCCTCTGGATCAAAGAAAATTTAAGAGGTACATTGAAAGCCAGACAGGCTTTTCCAGAGTAGCATTCTGCAGGTAGATGGCACTATTTAAAATTATCTTCTCAAAGAGATATTTGTCAGTTCAGTGATGCGGTGGATGTGATGTGCTGGTGCCTGGAGGCCATGAGGGTCTGGATGGGAGTCAACAGGCTCAGACTTAACCCAGACAAGACCGAGTGGCTGTGGGTATTGCCTCCTAAAGACTATGTTGACTGTCCATCCTTGGTTCTGGTGGGGGGAGAAATTGTCCCCCTCAGAACGGGTTCGCAATTTGGGTGTCCTCCTAGACTCACAGCTAAGATTAGAGCAACATCTGACAGCTGTGGGGGCTAGGGGGACGTTTACACAGGTTCGCCTGGTGCAACAATTGCAACCCTACTTGGATCAGGAGGCTCTCCTCACAGTCACTCATGCCCTTGTCACCTCACGGTTAGATTATTGCAACACCCTCTACATGGGGCTACCCTTGAAAAGTGTTCGGAGACTACAGTTGGTTCAGAATGCAGCCGCGTGCGCTGTCGTGGGTGCAGTTAGATACACCCACATTACACCAATTCTCCGCAAGCTGCACTGGCTCCCTATTGGTCTCCAGTCACAATTCAGGGTGTTGGTTATTACCTTTAAAGCCCTACATAGCTCAGGGCCAGGTTATCTTCGAGACCACCTTTTACCGCATAGCTCCCAGCGATGGGTAAGATCCCACAAAGTTGGTCTCCTCCGGGTCCCGTCAGCTAAACAATGCCGGCTGGCGGGCCTGCGGGGAAGGGCCTTCTCTGTGGCTGCCCCAGCTCTCTGGAACCAGTTACCTCCTGAGGTCCGGACCATCCCCACCCTATTGGCCTTTCGAAAAGCGGTGAAGACCTGGCTTTTCCGGCAGGCCTGGGGCCGTTGATCTCGCTGTTGCGATCTGGCGAGATCTGACCATGAATGGCGTGAATGAGTTTTTAATGTTTTTAATTTTTAAATGTTTTTTTATAATGATTTTTTAAAATGTATTGTGAGCCGCCCTGAGTCTTCGGAGAGGGGCGGCATATAAATTGAATTAATTAAATTTAATTAAATTAAATATTTATAGATCATTTTTAAATGGAACACTTGGAAGAGATCCTAGAGGGCAAGGTGGATAAATATGGGAAAGGTCTGTCATCTGCACCTCTATAACTGTCTGGTTTGTTTCTGCAACCCAACAAGACGGACACAGACTTCAGAGGATGATTAGAACTGTAGAAAAAACAATTGCTACCAACCTGCCTTCCATTGAGGACCTGTATCTTGCACGAGTCAAAAAGAGGGCTGTGAAAATATCTACAGACCCCTCACATCCTGGACATAAATTGTTTCAACTTCTACCCTCAAAAAGACGCTATAGAGCCCTGCACACCAGAACAACTAGACACAAGAACAGTTTTTTCTCGAACGCCATCACTCTGCTAAACAAATAATTCCCTCAACGCTGTCAAACTATTCACTAAGGCTGCATTGCTATTGCTATTGGTCTTCTCATCGTTCCTGTCGCCCATCTCCTCCCACTGACTGCATGACTGTAACTTGCTTGTATCCTTGCGATTTATATTGACATTGTTTCCTAGTATGGTTTGATTGCTTATTGTACCGTATGACTGTCAACTAGATGTTGTGCCTTGTGATTCTTGATGAATGTATCTTGTCTTTTTATGTACACTGAGAGCATATGCACCAAAGACAAATTCCTTGTGTGTCCACTCACACTTGGCCAATAAAGAATTCTATTCTAGTCACTTAATCTTCACTTCTTACCTTTATTTGAGGGATTGAAAGAAAAGTTGGGTTCTTTTAAGGCACTTTCTACTTTGCCCATTGGGATATTCTCAGGATACAGCCAAAACAGTCAAGGTGGCAGCCACAATAGTATAATTGAATCTCCACTCATTTTTAATGTACGTCCTATATATGCTTTATGTAAGTCCTCACTTTTCTAGTAAACACTGTAGCATGCTTTTATATAGAGCCAATTATAGGAGCTGAAGGTAGATTTGGAGAAGTTTGACTTACTACCATTACCAGACAGGTTTTATCCCCCTTTCTTCTAAAATTCGTGGAAACATGCCCCTTTATTACCATTTTCACAACAACGCTTTTTGTTTGTAATTTCTCTTTTCCAGATAGATGATATACGGCTTCTGCAAATCAAAGATAATCCGGTTGCCTTGTTTCAGCAGCTACAATGAATCAGGTTGGATTCAAAATTACTAACAAATATCACATGGGTTTATCTTTTGATTCAATGCTTATTGTTTATTCAGGAGGGATTTTCTTTTTAAAAGTTGTACAATTTGCTTTCTTCTCAATGTGCAAGGTGTTAGTAGTACTAACGGGCAATATCCCTTCCCACTAGCAGCCAGTTTAGCGAAGACTGAGTACATTCAGTAGCTATGAAACAAAGAATTAAATACTAGCTGATGTGATAGTGGGGGGAAAGGAGTTATTAATTTTCAAATTCGAAATTATCACAGGTACATTTCTGCTCCTCATCCTGTCATGTAGGGCCTGCACATTCTCTTAATAAGAATTAAATACTAGCTGATGAGATGGGGGGGGGGGGGGGGGAGGAGCTATTAATGTTCCAATTCAAAATTATCACAGGTAGATGCCTAGTTATTAATAATAACAAATGAATGTTTTGTGTCTCTCCAAACAGAGTGGCCATTATGATAGTGTAGAAGTTGCCGGTATTGTTCTCTACTCCTTCCTGGAAAACTCCTCCGGTGTTACTTTTGCTCCCAAGCTTTGTAGTTTGAAAAAACAGTTGTTAGTACCTTACAGTGTATATGACGATGGGGAGCTTCAGACAGATGGCAATAATTTTGGACGAGTAGAAGACAGAACATTGGGTGAGCAAAGTTCTTTTTCTCCTACTTTTCAGTTTGAATAACAAAGGAATTGTTATTAACACCTGGGTAACAACTTTGTTAGGCTCAACGTGCGTCCTCTTTCGAATGGTGAAGTTCTGCCAAAATTATCAAAACCTCATGAAATTCCAAACTACACCCAAATGTTGAATTCTTAAAGTGGGTAGCGGGTGACATATTTTTAACCATATTTCTATAGAGCAGCCAGTGTTTTGAAGGTAACTGGACTAACTTCTCCGTGTAGATACTAGGTTGTCAATTGTTAAGAGCAGAAAGAAGCAGGTTTCTAAGAGAAGGAGCCCTGTACACATCCATCCATGCTCACAGATTTTTTTATTTGCATTGACGTTAATTTATTGACTGTTGAGCTGCAACACTGGTTCAGTGCTACAGTAGCCTTCTACACCTTAATACAGGTAGTCCTCAGCATGCAGCCATTCGTTTAGTGACCGTTTGAAGTTACAATGGCACTGAAAAAAATAATTTACAATCAGTCCTCATACTGACAAACATTGCAGCATCTCCACAGTTAGTGGTTAAAAATTCAAGTCCTTGGCAATCAGCATGTATTTACAATGGTTGCAACATCCAAGGATCATGCAATCACCATTTGGGACCTTCCCAGCTGGCTTCTGAGAAGCAAAGTCAGTGAGTGGAAGACCACATGATTTACTTAAAACAACTGTAGTGATTTTTATAACAATTGTGCCAAAAAAGGTCATAAAATCGGGCACAACTCAATAACCAAGAGAAATTCTGGTCCCCAATTGTGATCATAAGTCGAGGACTACCTGAATATTTCTGCAGCTGTCTTGAATTCCCACCTTCCAAAATATGTGACTTCCAAATGAGATGAACTAAATCGGAGGTCTTCAAACTTGGCAGCTTTAAGACTTGTGGACTTCAACTCCCAGAATTCTCCAGCCAGCATAGCTGGGAGTTGAAGTCCACAAGTCTTAAAGCTGCCAAGTTTGAAGACCTCTGAACTAAATGCTTCTTTCCCTCTTGTGGGTGGGAATTAAAGAGTCCTCCACAACTAGAGGACACTAATTATCTTTTTTGCAAGGGATGGCTTTATAATTCCTTTGCCTCCTTCCAAAATGAAATTGATTTAAAAGCTATTTAATTAATCTAAGCATTCTCATTAGGTTGTCTATCACTGCAATTTAATTCACTTGCTAATGTTGGAGGGTCTTTAGCTAATGCAAAGCATCAGTGCACTTCCAGCCGAACGCCTGGTTTAAAGCTGGGATGGGCTTCAAAACATCTCCGTGTATTCTGACATAGAAATCATATGCCGTGTCCAATCTTGTCCTAAATCCAGTGTTCTAACGTTAGCTATGATCTATAGGTTGCACAGTGTTCTTGCATGCTTGAAAACCATTTATTTGTTCTTTGTCTTTTTCATTCATGGATTTAAATTCAGTGGCCAATGAGGAAACTTTCCGGAAAATAGGAGCGCGGTTGGCTGTAATCGGTGATCAACTGGCTGATGAGATTGAGGACACATTTGTGAACAATCTGGCACAACAATTCATGATGGAAAACGTGTCCAGTCAGGTGAGAAAGAGAAGAAACTTAAGAGTTTAATAAGAAAGCACTGGAGGACTTTAATGAGAAAATGAATCCTGTATTTGTGAGTTTTAAGGGTTGTTTTCTTTTTGTCAGTCATGACTTCTTTTTTCAAATACCACCTGTGTACCTAGTAAATGGCATTAGGTGATTGGAAGTTCAGTGTACCTCGGTGTTCTGCAACTTCATTGAAGAATGAATTGGGAGGGCAAGTTGTGTTGCTGAATACAGCTAAAAATAGAAGTTGAATTTGGATGATCTTTGAAGTATCGCCTTAGCTGATAAAAAAGGGATAGAAGACACAAAACTCCAGTGAAGGCATGAGGATACATCCCTCCATTCATACATGCTGGAATGGTACAATTAACTGTAATTAACAACAACTTGAATTGTAATTAACAACAACTGAATGTTGTTACACATGATTGAAACTATAAGGCTTCTCTCATAGTTAACAGTGACCATTAATTTACATTTTATTTGTAAAGTTTTTTAGTTGTAGTCTTTATCACAGTCAGGAGAAAAATCTAGCATCTGACTGGATTAGAGTTCAAGGGGCCGGAAGAGCAGCATTTTAGAGAGATGTTCGTTCTTCTGCTTCTGTAGGTGATCACAAATAGACAAGAACAGTTTTTTCCCCAAACGCCATCACTCTGCTTAAACCAGTGGGTCTCAACCTTCCTAATTCCGCGACCCTTTAATACAGTTCCTCAGGTTGTGGTGACCCCCGACCATAAAATTATTCCTAAGACCATTGAAAATATGTGTTTTTGGATGGTCTTAGGCGACCCCTGTGAAAGGGTCGTTCGACCCCCAAGGGGTCCCGACCCACAGGTTGAGAACCACTGGCTTAAACAAATAATTCCCTCAACACTGTCAAAGTAGTTAAGTCTGCATTACTATTAATCTTCTCACTGTGCCTATCACCCATCTCCTCCCACATATGACTGTAATCTGGTTGCTGGTATCCTTGATTTATATTGACTGTTTCCTAATATGATTTGATTGCTTATTTGTTCCCCATGACTATCATTAAGTGTTGTACCTTATGATTCTTGACGAATGTATCTTTTCTTTTATGTACACTGAGAGTATATGCACCAAGACAAATTCCTTGTGTGTCCAATCACACTTGGCCAATAAAGAATTCTATTCTATCACCCAGAATCTGTCTGACACAGTGAGGAACGTCGTGGCAAGGATGCCTCCGGATATGGGACAGGAAAAAGCCATGTTAATGGCCGCAATGATTTTGGCCAAGAAAGTAGTCAACGTAGTCCCTGCGTTGTTGCAGCAGGTGTTCAACACAACAGTGAATTATATCAACGAGAACCTCCACGATTATGTGAACAATTTGGGACCTGAGGTGATTATAGATCAAATCACAGCATTACATTCTAGTTATATTCATCTCCAAATCAGAGGAGATGGTTGGCTGATTGAGGAATTCTGAGAATATAAGGCCACACGTCTTAAAAGCTGCCAAGTTTGAGAAATGCTGATTTAAATACATTTATAAGAGTGATTCTTATGCCTCTTTCAAGGAGGGTTAGTTTAAAGGCTTATAACCTAATGCTGAAAAAGTGGTGTGGGAAGTTTCCCCATCTGTCCCTTGGGGTTTAGCTCCTGCTCAGCCCTCCTGCCCAGAAAGCCAAAAAACAGGAAAACGATTTCCTAGCTCCAAGGTGTTAGGAAAGCCTGGAAACAGTGGCAGCCTAGGAGTTTTGGCTTGATCCACTTCTACATGTAGTTCTAAATTTATGATCACAATGGAGCCTGAAATTTCCATTGTTAAGCAAGACAGTGGTTAAGTGAATTTTGTGACCTCTTTGCATAGTTGTTAAGTGAATTGTTGCAGTTGTTAGGTTAGTAAATTGTTGCTAAGTGAACCTGGCTTCCCCATTGACTTTGCTTGTCAAAAGGTCACAAAAAGTGATCACATGACCCCAGGACACATCATAAATATATGCCGCTTGCCATTTTGATCATGTGCCCATGGGGATGTTGCAATGGCCATAAGTCACTTTTTTCAGTGCTGTTATAACTTTGAATCACTAAGCAAATGTAAATCAAGGACTACCTGTATTACGCTGACTCCGTGAGAGCTCTTTGGAGGCCAAGAAGTGGTTCCAATCCCTGTTAAAAGCAGATCCAATACCGTATTGTATTTTTAAAAGGCTAATTCTGTAGCTGTAAGTGGTATCCTTAAATGACCTAAAACATGTCCTGAATTGACCTCCCTGTGGTCTTCCAGGTGCGCTTCAAGGTTTCAGTTACCATCTTTAAAGCGCTCCATGGCTTAGGATTGGGGTATCTACGAGACTGCCTTCTGCCACCAATAACCTCCCATCGACCAGTACGCTCCCATAGAGAGG
Source organism: Ptyas mucosa (assembly GCA_012654045.1). Classification (NCBI taxonomy): domain Eukaryota; kingdom Metazoa; phylum Chordata; class Lepidosauria; order Squamata; family Colubridae; genus Ptyas; species Ptyas mucosa. The sequence goes on from WNWU01000037.1 coordinate 8,853,861, forward strand.
GACTTCTCAGGGTGCCGTCGGCCAAACAATGTCGACTGGCGGCCCCCAGGGGGAGAGCCTTCTCTGTGGGAGCCCCCACAATCTGGAACGAGCTGCCCTCGGAAATACGGTTAATCCCAGATCTTCGGGCTTTCCACCGGGCCCTCAAAACATTCCTATTCATGCAAGCCGGCCTGACCTAACCTCCCTTAAAACCACTTTTAAATTCTTTAAATCTGAATCTACCCTATAAATTTGAGATGTTTAATTTAATTCCATTCTAAATCAAACTATTCAATTGTATTTTTAATCGGTTTCTGAATATCAGTATTCTGTATTTATCGTTTAACTGTTCACCGCCCTGAGTCCTTCGGGAGTAGGGCAGTATACAAATTTAATAAATAAATAAATTTGTTGAGAATTAACATTTTATGCAAAACCTCTTCAATACACTCTTAATTAGATCAGGGAGTGATGGACAAAAGTCACAAATTAGACGTGGTTTATTCAGTTAATTCAACTCAATGAATTATACATTAACTAAATAAACTAGGCTTGCACTATGTCCTGGGCTAAAATGCAAGTTGTCTATGTCTATTGTGTGATATCTAAGCACAATACAATATATTGGATCTTACAGGGGACAGAATGTGCGATCTTGTGCTGATTTTCAGCTTGTCTTGATACATTCTTGGTTAGCTACAGTTTAGAAAATATCTGAAGAATCATTTTCTTAATGTAACTAACAGTTGTAGTGGATGCACCTAATTATCTCTCTCTCTCTCTTTTCTAGAACTGAACAAAAGGGATGCACTTCTGCATGCACGAACTAATTTGTTTTTTTTTTAAAGTTTTTAAAGATTAAGAAAAATCGTGTCATTTTGATATTTTAAGACGTTTTTGAACTTTTTTATCAACAGTAATTTACTTCATTGTTCTACACAGTTGACTGAAATATGAATTGGCAACCTTCCCTTTCTACTTGAAATCTTAGGCCATTTTTTATGTCCCTTGTAGAAAAAAGCAAAGTGGTTTATTATTCTCAGGAATAAAATTAATATTCTCAGGTGTTGATGGCATCTCTCCTTGAAGAAGAATAGAAGCTAATGACCACCTTACAATACCGTTAGTCTGTTCTGCCACTTGCTATTTAAGTGAATAGTTGATGGAATATGCTTGATTTATAGTTGTGAATTTTGTAAAAAAAATGCATGCTATTCTGTTCCATTTATCTGCCATTTAAAAATTGCCATAGTATAAAGTCTTTAAAAAATTAAAATGTGTATTGTTTTTCATATTTAATAGACAGTCAGCATTAATGCATGAACCAGAAACAATTGGTGTTCTCAACTGAGGCCGATTATCTTTACTATGGGTTTTGTGGGCATATTAGGAAAGGAAATTGCCTATTTTCAAATGACACCAATACAGTAAAGGTCAATTATAATATTTGTAATTTTCTGCTTTGGATTTGGCCATTGCTGGAATACAGATTTTAATGGGGAAAAAGTGATATCCATAGTACAATTTTTAAATATTTGATGAAGGTCTCTGTATTAAAGTTAGGAATGAAGTTGGAAATTGTTTACAAAAACATTACATTTTATCAATTGACTTGAAAGGTTTATATACTTGTTTTTGACACTGATTTAGACTGATGTTTGAAAAGTGAACTGAAAAATTCTAGTTTGTACTGGCAAGAACAATGGAATCTCACTATTTATTGGTTGAGATATTGGGTCATTTGAATGAACATAACTCTAAATATTTAAATAGATATGGTTCTCTTTCTTGTGCTTTGATTTTTCAACTGTGCAGGCTTTCTGACCCAAGTATGGATTATATCTGAGGAAAAACCAACTTGTGGAAGGCCAAAGCCGTTCTTTTTTTACAGCTAATATATTTTTAAAATAGTATATTTTGCTCCAGCTAATAAAAACCCACACACTTTTTCTTCAAAATTTAACTTTAATAAAATACAAATAAGGGCGTACTCTTACTTGAGATTATTGGTCAAGCAAAAATACACATAATCTTTTATAAACAGTAGGAACACTTGTTTTTAACACTGGAGGCAGTATTTTTCAATTCATACAGTAGAAGCCTGTAACAGTAAGATGGTGATTATGTCTGCCCTCCTCACCGTGTTTCTTAAAATAGCTCCAGGGAAATAATTATGGTCATACAGCTTAAGGAAATACCACTCTGCCTCAACACGTCCAATGCTAAGAAGAGGAGTTGTGCATCCTCAAGAAACTGTTAGCACAAAGTAATAATAGTACTGTCGTTCAAGAAGAAATCATCAAATGGCGTAATTTTTTAACTAGCATGGGTTATTTTAGGGCTCTATGAATTCTTGAAAAGGTTTTCAAGCCATAAATACAGGCAAATCTCTTTTCCTGGGTCAATGTACAAACAAGGTCAGGCAGGCAGCTTTCCAACCAGATTAAAAGTCACAATGTAGAAATGCTTCAGATATGCACAAGCGGGTTCTGAAGCATCTATTTGTTAAAATAATTGCCCTGCTCCAACTTATTGTGCAAAACACTAAGCAAGCATGACACTTATTTTGCTTTCAAGAACTCTTGCAGGACATCCACAGCAGGTAGTTCAGGAACCAAAAGTATATTCACATGAAGGAAACGAGTATTTCAGTAGGCAGCAAAACTGTTTTTACTGCATCTCAAGCCTTTTCCCCCAACGGAAGCAGCAGGAAGGAGAAAGTAAGTGTAGTTTGCAGCATTTAGTCCAACAACATTGTAGAACTTCTATTGCAGAACTGTAAAGTATTTTGAAGTGACAGTTATATAACACATATTATTGAAATCCTACTGGTATACCTTTACGTTGTCTTCATTTCACTAACGCTGGGAAGGATATGGTAATGTTTTCTACAGAATTAATGACTGCAGTTCCAAAAAACCAAATACAAGTTTTCACATCTTAACCAAGGTCTAATCCATTATGAAGCACCAATAGTCAAAACTGGAGAATTTGCCCCTTAAATTCAGAAATTAGGCAATCTATAATCAAGTTGTAATATATCTGTATTTGAAAGGGTTAATTCATCATTCCCCCTAATTCTAATCCTTAGCACTCTAGCATTTTACTGGCTATGAAAAGTAAATCATCTCACTGTTTATTGGTTGAGATACTGGATCATTTGAATGAGCATAGCTATAACTAAGTAATCATCTTGGAAATGAAAGAGAAGGTATCTCAGGTGTTCAGTCTGTTACTTTCTGTTCAAATAGACAACGGCTGAAATTGGACAAAATGGATTGATATTTAACCTTACACTGATTACAGGTAGTCCTCAACTTACGACCACAATTGAGTTCAAAATCTCTTTGTTACTGAGACATTTCTTAAGTGAGTTTTGCCCTATTTAACAATCTTTCTTACCACAGTTCTTAAGTGAATCTTTGCAGTTGTTAAGTAACCTGGTTGTTAATTGAATCTGACTTCTGCATTGACTTTGCTTTGTCAGGTCACAAAAGGTCATCACATAATCTCAGGACGCTACAACCGTCATAAATATGAGTCAGTCTCCAAGTGTCTGAATTTTGATCATGTGACCACGGGAATGCTGCAACAGTTATAATATGAAAAATGGTCATACATCACTTTTTTTCAGTGCTGCTTCGAACAGTCACTAAATGAACTATTGTAAGTCAAGGGCTACCTGTATTTCCTCCGTCATTTACTGTAGAAATCAGTGCAAATTTATTTCAGAGGATGGAGATAAGAGGATAAGCTGCAGCCAAAATCTATAGCAATCTTTTAGCAACAATGCTTCTATCAAAACACAATTATTTAATATGTCCAATATCAGTTTCTTCCCCACCCCACCCATTAAAAAAATGTAACTTGTGGTTACAGCTAGATTTTTGATTTTGGGGCAGAAAACAGTTAAACCCCACTGGAACATACTGAGGCACTTCATTCTGAAAAATGCATAATAAAGAGTACTATGAAAAAGTGCATGTATATTTAAACAAGACTTCCCTGTAAATACTTATATATTACACCAAGTGTCCTATAGTATGTGAACACAAATGTTTATAGGTGTAGCCTCTCATATATGCATACTGACTAGAGATGGGATGTAACTACCGTGTTTCCCCGAAAATAAGACCCTGAAATAAGCACTTGGCCTTATTGCCATGCACTCAAAAGCCTGATTGGGCTTATTACCAGGGGATGTCTTATTTTTGGGGAAACAGGGTAAAACACTCCCAACTCTATCATCAAATTTGATTTTTTAAATAGTAGGTTTAATGGGAAGGGAAAGAGGAAATTGTAGCTCATCTCCAAAATATGTAAAAAGAGGCTGCTGCCATGTTACTGTTCAAGTAAAAACCTGTGATACTATGTTATTGATGACAATGTCACCATCAGAGCTTTCCAACACACACAAAATAACAATTTGACATAAATGATCAATTTTATTTTTTTTTCCTGGGCCCAATTATAGCTGATGGAATAAAAAGGAATCGTCTACACATAGAAAGAAGTTACCTGAAAAGTTACACGAGCTTTACAAGACATGGTTTCAAATCATTTTTCCTCCAGTGGCCAGGAAACTGGAAATTGGAAACAAATGCCATTTCGTGTCTATGGACATTCTCAATCATCCAGGTCATGGTTGCCCCAAAGGCGCTTTTCCAAAAGGCAGCTGGACTTCCTTGGTTTTTTTCCTTGAAAATGTTTTGCTTCTCATCCAAGAACTGAAGAAGCTTGGATGAGAAGCGAAACGTTTTCAAGGGGGGAAAAAAAGTCCAGCTGCTTTTTGGAAAAAGCACCTTTGAGACAAATGCTATTTCAGTTAACTGCCGAATCGTTTCCTTGAAGATTTTGAATTCATTACAATGATAAAAGTAAGTGTTCCAATCTTGCAACTGAATTAACAAATCAGATTTTAATCTATAAGTAATCAGATTTTAATCTATTAAATACTGGAATTTCGTAGGGCCATACTGCTTCAAGTCTAGATAGAAAAAGTGTTTTGGAAGTGCATCACAGCACCTGTTGTCAACTTTCTAAAGCAACTATCTTTTTCTGAGAAACAGCAAATCTAGAGGGAAATCATCCATATTGCTTTAAAGCACAATTGCTTTAAAGAGTTGCAGACAAGTTTTCTATTTATACTTCATACATTTTGAAACAATTTTGAATTAAATCTGTAGAAGTAGTACCTGACGTATGACCATAACTGAGCCTAAAATTTATGTTGCTAAGCAAAACAGTTAAGTGAGTTTTGCCTTTTTATGACCTTGCCACAGTTGTTAAGTGAATCGTTGCAGTTGTTAGGTTAGTAAATTGTTGTTAAGTGAATCTTGCTTCCCCATTGACTTTGCTTGTCAGAAGGTCACTAAAGGTGAACACATGACCCCAGGGCACTGCAACCGTCATAAGACATGCTAGCTCCCAAGCACCCAAATTTTGATCATGTGACCCTGGGGATGTTGCAGTGGTCGTAAGTGTGAAAAAATGGTCACAAGTCACTTTTTCCAGTACCATTGTAACTTTGAACGGTCACTAAACAAATGGTTGTCAGGTAGAGGACTACCTATATAGTATTCAACTCTTGACCTTGTACTTTTTTGCTTACTACATGGAAATATTTTCTTCTTTTGCATTCATCAAAACGGTGATAGGTACTTACATGAAAGGAGTGTATCTTTGATAACTAAACTGACACGATAAAGCTGGATGAATGAGGGGATAGGGACAGAGACACAACAATAGCAGATCACAAAAATGCTTAATGTACAATGATAGGGAAAAAAAAACATTACCTTTCTCCAAAATGCATTATACTTTCATCCTTACATGGAAGGCTTTCATTTCATAGCTTTAGGGGTTTAATCATAAAATTTGGGAGCAATGCAGTACCTGAGGAAGCTGAGACAAAAGGGTATGAAGTAGCCTCATGCTACATGATTAGAGAACCTCTCATTCAAGAGGTGGAGGTGAACAAAGAAGCTGCAATAGCAGCTACATAAAGGAATTCTCCTTTATTAACTTTTCCATTGCCCTGGGATTTCCTGATCCTATTTCCAGTGTATAAGCAACCTCCCACCCACCCCTACCCCAATTTTTTCAGATATATTGAGATACTAAATGTGCAAGGGAGTTCCAATATTACCCCTATAATTAAAGAGGAAGATCCAGTCCCAGGCCACTAAAAACATGATTGTCCTAGAATTAGCAGTAAACTCATGCCCCCACCTTCCTGTCACGTTACATGGATTTCTCATTAACAGGAGGCATAGCAAACCTTAAGTCAATGCAACCAATTCAGGCAGTATCTCTGAAGAGAACCGTCGACTACTTCTTCCTCAGTGTCAGCACTACACCTACTGCGACAGCCAGGATAGCTACTGCAGCTGCCCCACCGTAGAGCAGAAGTGATTTGCCTTCTGGCAAAAGAATGGGCTTCTCCTCTCCATCAGATGCCTTCTCTTCAGAATAGCTCTCCCTTGGTAGTTTTGCTTCTTCTTCTGGTAGCTGTATTTTCTCAGACTTGGGGGAAGCCTTTTCACTTGAAGGAGTTAGTTGTTTGGCAGTTTTACTCAACATCAAAGGATCAGGATCAGGATATTCCACTACGCTCCCCACTTTGTGACCCTCAGTGGGCAAAGGTGCAGAAGGACTTAGTCTTTTGATCAACAAGCTTTCAGCCTCTGACTCAGTTTTCGGCAATGCAGCTGGGACTTCAGGCAAGCTCAATTTCTTAGCACTTGCTTGTAGGCCCACTTCTGACACTGCTGCCTCCTCAACACTCTCTTGTATCTCTTCCTTTTCAACATGTACAATATCTGAATTTGAAGAGTTGTTTTCACTCCTTTCTTCACCACCTCCATTGCTGTCCAAGCTTTTGACTTCTTCAGGATCCATGGCTACTTGCTGCCACGACTCGGGCCCCAACGAAACTGGCAAGCTCTCTGTATGCCAGCTCTGGCTGGCCGACAAAGAAACAGGTAAGCTCTCCGACTGCCAAGATGTTGTTACTGTGGGTGACTCAGGTGGGCTCACCTGGCCTGAGTTGTCACTAGTTAGGATGTAGATGTCATTGCTGTCTTCGGCAATGATTCCATGGAACTCTTCCTCTTCAGAATCCAAACTAAAAACAGTTCCCTGGATGGAGGGGAAAATAGCAGTCATCAAAACCCATCAGAACTCAGAACATACTTTTAAGCAATATATATTATTTAACAGCTAGAGGAATCTGAAAAACTGGTAGTGCTCACTTGGCAGCCTCAGAAGTCCTGATTGTGCTCATTCGGTGAAGACTGAACCATATTTAGATGAAGATCTCAAGCTTCTCCAGCCTTGTGCAGATGAGGCCTGGCAGTCTTGCAGCTGCCTCTGCTTCAACTCTCCCCACTCCCTTCTTCCCTCATCTCTTCCACTCTCTGACCTTCACTATCTCGTTCCTCCCACTGCTGGCCCAGGATCCAGGCACTGGCCAAAGCTGCAGCCAAAGGATGTAGGTAGCAAGCACAACGGAGCCTTGTCTGCCAAAGGGAACTCACTGAGCCTAGCCAAGGAGGAAGCAGTGGAATGGAGCTAGTGGAGAAGGCAGGATGGTGGTGCAGGCAGAGGTTCCCTGGGTAAAGATGGCAGCAAGTCACTGCCTCATCCCTGCCCTGCCTTTTCTGCTAGCTCCACCCTTGCACAGCGCCTGGATCCCAGGCCAGCAGTGGGAAGAACATGTCAGCTAGGAATGGCGGTGGTGGGTGATTGTAGTAGGGTGGAGATAGGGGGAAACAGCAGGTGGGGAGAGCTGAAGTGCTGCACTTGTAAATGAGGGCTGTTTTTTTTTATCATGTGACCAACAGGAACACTGCAACTACTTCAAGCACTGGCCACAACTATCATTCATTCAGCGCCATCAGAACTCTGAATAATCACTGGGCAAATGGCTGTTAAGCAAAGACTAACTGTATGCAGTAGCACTTACTGGTATTAGAACCAAGGTCTGAATTTTAATAAACAAATTAGAAGAAAAACAATAATGTTACTACTGAGTAGGCAATTTCTATTCATAGAGAAAGTGATTAAACTTTGGAACAATTTTTTACGTTGTAGTGCATTTACACAAACTCCGTGATATGGCATTTAAACGTAAAAATAACTCATTTGTTCTATTTGGGTCAGTACCAGATTTCCAAATCCAACCATGTTTTAATTCTATCTACCGATCAACACATTTGAAGAGTTTTACTGGGTAACAGAGGATTTAGCGGAATGCAGTAATAATACTCAAATGCTTTAGCTGAAAAGACAAAAGCAGGTTAAGTATTTGAATCTCAGCACACAGCTTCAGAGCTAGGAACATAGCTGGATTGGTCAGAAATCCTATGTAGACTTTAAAGCAAATTTATCTTTTCCTAAGCTTACAGTGCTGCCCTCCACTGTTCATATGCAATCCTGAAAAAAAATCTCTATTTCTACAAGTTATTCCCAATATATACTATGTGCATGCTTAAATGTTATCCTCCATAAATTCACATCTTTGCCCAGCTCTACATTCTAATACCTTCCAAAATTATCAATAATCTCATGATAAAAACAAAAAAGTAACAATGTTTCCTGTTTATTTTTTCCCAATTCTAGAAACCTATTATAAAATTTCATCACAGTTTTAAGAAGTTTAATTTACTTTATTTGAATCAAGGGAACTTAAATAATTATTATGCCAACATAGAAAAATAAGCTAAATGCACAGACTATGCAGTCCTGTTTGCCATTAGGACAGAAACATTCATCCATTATTCAGGGAAAGCTCTTAGAATTTCCACCGATGGCCACTTTTCACATCCATCCATCTGTGCTAATAGAATGTAGCACATTCAGACAGTTGCACTGGGACTGGCCGGCAGCCATCCAGCACGCATTTATTAGCAAATCCCCTATCATTCCTTTTCAGTGATCAAGTTGTCATATGGGCTGAATGGCCTAATAGAGAAAAGTACACGTTATTCACTCATGAACGGTTCCTTTTCCTCTGAGTTCTACATGTTTCTAGGCTGGCTTGCTCTACCCCCCCCCCCCCCCCAACTTTGCTTCAGCACAGAAAAACATAAAACGAATGAAGTGCGCAGTAGCATTTATAATTGTGAAAGCACCTTGTGGGGAAAAGTTCCCATAATTCTACTTTTGGGCATGGCATGGTTAGGTTTTCCCATCTCATATTACTTTTACTAAGGAAAACTTAAGAGATCAGACGAAAACTCAGGAGGGATATGGATAATACATCAGAAAATAGCCCTGGAGGGGCTATTCCACCACTCTCCTTTACTGAATCAGCTATGCCAGGACATCAGATTCATCCTTCTGAGGAAGTGCAAATGTTTCATCAAGTAGAGTTACATGCTTAATTTGTGAATATATGTAAATCTAGCTATTTTAAAAATTCCACATATCTACTAAAATAGAGTACCACCACAAAGAAGCTTAAAAACAGGTTAATTTTTCAGTACTACTATTTATGTTTTGGAAACAACGCAATTCATTATTCCTAGGAGAACAGTACAGCTAATTCATTTAATTGTTACACATTTCAGGAGCCAGGTTCTCGGCAAAAATAGCTTTTTACTATACTAGTAAAAATATAGACATAAACGTTTATTTCCATGAGATTTTTTGCAAAAAATTGCAATAATGTATTTGGTAAAACACTTAACAATTTATATATATTTAACCAGAATCTCAAATGTTCAAATACTTTGGCCACCTAATGAGAAGGAAGGACTCACTGGAGAAGAGCCTAATGCTGGGAAAGACTGAGGGCAAAAGATGAAGGGGACGGCAGAGAATGAGGTGGCTGGAAGGAGTCACTGAAGCAGTCGGCGTGAGCTTAAATGGACTCCGGGGGATGGTAGAGGACAGGAAGACCTGGAGGAACGTTGTCCTCGGGGTCGTGATGGGTCAGACATGACTTTGCAACTAAGAACAACAAATCAGAATCTAATGTCTATACTCCATTTGTTGATGGGATCCCAACAGACGACTGTACATTTACTGCAAAATCATCTCTCAATGTAAAAAAAAAAATTAAAGAGGCATGGTGATAAAACAGACATAACCGCAATTCTTACATGCAAATTTTCAGGTTTCATGGCAAGAAATTGAGGAAAATAAGAACGGGATCAGAATCACCTATTCCTTATAGGTACAATATCCCACAAAAAGAGGTTCTATCCACAGTTAAAGTTTGCTAGGGAATCTAGAGCCTTTTCTACACAAGTATGCCTAAAGTTTAGAACATTGAAATATGTGTACAACAGATGTACATGAAAAGTAAAGCTGAGTAATTTAATGCAAATTATATTTTTGATATAAGAAGAAAGGTGTGCAGTTCTTCCATTTCAATTAAAGCTGCATCACAGGCTACAGAAACCTTAATGAACCAAACTACAGGCTTTTTATTGTCTCTAAGATGCCAGTAGAACAAGATACTGCATCCAAAGATGCCCACGGTAATGTTGCTATCTATCGAACGCAAAAAAGTATCTGTAGACTCCAGCGTTCAACTGTAGCTTAACATCAGGAACTGACTATCAGCAAGAGCCAGTAGGATCAGATGTGGGTCACATCCATACGTTTACATAATCATATTATTGTTGTTTTATGTTATTTTATATCCTATATTATATTTTTACCTCAATGTTTTATGTTTTTAGTATTGTTAATCAACATTTCTCCATAAAAATGAATGTAAGGGCAATTAACAAAAGAATAAATATTGTGTTTTTAAAAAGCAATATGTCCATCCAATCTCAGATTGCCTTATTAAAATTTTCTAAGCAATTTCAGAAGGGCTGTAATCAAAACATGAGGAATATCTAAATTTATTTAATATTTGCAAGTTATCGTACCAAAAAACAGGATGTTTTCATATAAGTTTGCACAAGAGTAAGCTATAATATAGGCTTCTTTCTATCAAATACAATACATCAAGCTGATTAAAATCCACTATCTTCCATTTTAAATCACTGTGGTGAAAGAAAGAACTAATCAAATAAATCAATCCCTGAAAAACACGAGTAGCTGTTGGAAACATGTAGTATAAAATATTTCACATGCCAAATGAAAGTCAGGTTTCATACCAATTGTTTCATTACAATATACCAATTTTCCTGAAATAAGTATCTCATTTCCATAGCCAAATTAAACCTGAGTACATATTATTATTATTCTACTAGTAAGTGCACACTATCGTATCTAAATATCTTCAAAGTATATTGCTATCTTAGTTTAGCATTACCTCTAATAATTTTTGCTGTGTCATTTAGAGTCAAAATCTTAATATTAAGTCTCAAAAAACCCATAGTATTTTTAGACTCTGGAAAGTAAAGCAGATAGAAATAGGAATCAAACAATTTAAGTGGAAAATAAATATTCTCCTTATAATTTACTCACCAGAATTTTAAACACTGCCACTTTTAGAACCAAAACAAACTAAAATAACACATCATATTTAACAATCAACCATACAATCATGTACCAGTGAAGGAATCTTTCAGATCATTCTATGAACTTTCAAAAATAAAAAATACTGAATTATGCACTGCCAATTCAATTTTGTCTTTTAAATTCAAATATATTTAAACGTTCCAAAGATTTTAATGATGCAAAGAACTGAAAAGCAGTACAACCCAGAAGTAGATACCTGACAGTAGAAAAATAACATTCAAATAACAATATTTAGTCATTTTCACTCCTGTGATAATTCTCACATGTCCTTTTTCAAAAGTCTATGCAGCATTGAAAATGAGGAAAAGGGTGATATTTAAAGCATCTATCACCTCGGTAGAAAAACCTTACCCAAGCTTACTGTTCCTATTCTGCAGTTTTCCAAGAGAAGCTTCTCATGAAACAGATGCTCCCCACAGAGGAGAGTGAGTGAGAATGGAATAAGGGAAAGGGAGTGTACAAACATCAGCTTGTGCCTTAATACTGCTTTGGGGCATCTGTGAAGCTAAGCTGCTGCCAAATTAGAGTGGACATTTTTAATTTACCCAAGGAGAAATACTAAACCTTTCCCTTTCTAAGCACTGCTTGCAAAATAACCTTTGTCTATACAAATGCTAAAGGGCAGGTCTCTTATCTTATTAAAAACATAACATTTCATCTCTGAAAATACTTGCATACTACCTTAAGAAAAACAAACAAGATGAATGAGTCAACAGAAATCACTCCCTTTCTCTGCTTTTTAAAATCTATATAATGTTTGGTAACAGAGTAGATTAGTGGACGCATTAATTTAGGTCAATACCTACTGCTTACATAGACATGACTGAATTGCAGCTACATCTCTGCTGCCCTTCAATATGTAGAAATAGTTTTAAAAACCTTAATGCTGGTTTATCCTTATTGCTGACTGTTTCTCAATCTTTATGCAACTGTTATTTCGGTTCAAAAAATTAAAAACAAAGCATTTCAGTATAAAAAAACCAATTACAAAGAAAACAAAATGAGCGTATTGTCTTTCTTCTGTGAGCTGGGGTCAATTCTGATTGACCTACTATTCCTCCCTTGTCAATTAAAATTAGTTAAGCATGTGGAAAGTACTTGTAGAAATAGACTTATTTATTTTTTATATCACTACACTTCCACTAGACTCTTGGGGTACACAGCCTAAAACCATTAATTTTGGTATCTTAAAATACCAAAATCCTACTATCATAGGCAGCTCCAATAAAATATAACTATTAAAAGGTCTTCTAAACAGCATTTCTGAGTACCCTTCTAAATATCAGCACACAATAGGGAACACTGCTGAAAAGAATTAGCTTCTGACCTCTTCCATCTTTTGCTGAGAAAAAAATCTTCAATTTCCCCATATGTGACATTTAAACTGAACAATTATGTTGTGTTTCAAAATGGTCCTTAAAGTACTTGGTCCAAGCCATCTAGGCCATCATAGGTCAAAAATGGCACTTTGAACTGTACCTGAAAGCTTACTGTAACCAATGCAGAATCTGTAACACTGGTGTTGTGAGAAGCAGTTCTCACCCACCAATAAGTCAACTACTGCGTTTTGTCACCAACTGCAGCCTCCTAGTAGAGCAAATTGAAATAATTTATACAGAAGGTGGCAAGGTCATGCATCACTGTTATCAGGAAAGGCTGTAACTGGCACATTAGACATAGCTGAACAAAAGTCTGTCTGGCCATGGCCTCCAACTATATATCTAATAATAGCCGAGGGTATAGATTGACAATCTCCCATGTTGTGAGTCTACTTCTTAGAAAGTGTTACCTCACTGCATTACCAATGGAGCAGACAGAGTATTAGATGGTTAATGTCAGGCCCAAAGAACCAAGAACAACACATGGAGTTACTTCTGAGTAGTTTCTTTAGTGTTATTTGCCTACAGACAGAATCTTACTAGACTAAATCAACTATCTGCATAACTATAGATATGTTCTGGAAATTGCTAGGAATGGTCCATCCTTGGCCACTTCCTGCCTACCAGACATTCCCCAGCTCCAATGTCTCTTTGTCCTCTGAGAAAGAGCCCCCCCACCCCACCCACCCGCAACTCCAGGCAACATTCCACCACAATTGGGTTTTTGCATAAACAGCAACTTAGTCTTGCTTGGATTCAGCTTCCCCTAGTTTCTTCTCATTCAGATCTCAACAGCCCCTATATGGGGGATCAAAAGTTCCACTGCATCAGTGGATTAGCCCAAAGTGAAGATCTAAGTAAATGTCAAAAGATAGTGATAAAAAGAAAAGCCTCCCAGCAATCCACATTTGGCACAATCTCCAAACCAACCTCTCTTCTCACGCTAACTACTAAAACTCCCATTTAGTAAGGAATAGAACTGCTACATCAGCACCACCACTAAACCTCACAAATAATCCAGAAAGTCCAAAAGGTTTAGTAATGATAGTCAATTCAGAAGGATTGATTCCACCTCAGTCCTTGAATTGAAGCAAGATTTGCCCCCTTTTTCTATTCCAACATTACTTTCAGGGTTTCTAAGCAGCACTATTAATTTAAAGTTCTAATTTACAGAAGAGTTTTAGCAAAAGTAGTTATATGCAAAAGGCTTTAATAATTTCAAAAATTCTCTGAAGCAGTTTATTTCTTTCAGGCATCCAATGTTTTATGAGAACGAAAAAAGTGTGTTTGGAGCTGATAACAGCTTACTCCTTTCCAGTTAACTAAACTTGACAAAGTTGTTCAGATGCTCTAAGACCAAGTGATAGTAACATCTGTGTGCTTTGTTTATGCTTTGGCTCTTTATCTTACATCCACCCATGCTGGTACACATGAAGACCAACCCAGCACCTTTGGAAAAGGATTATCTTTAACTACAAGATGAGACTTTGGAGATCACAGCTCTTCTGGAAAGTCTGTCTGACTTGCTAGCTAGCCATCCCAGTATAAACAGCCAGTTCATAAAGACATTAAACAACCCTTGTATTTGAGTGAGCAATGAGATTTAATAATTAAAATAATTAAAACCAGTCATTACAAACAGTGTTCTACAGTAAACATTCTTAACTTCTTAGAAGTAGACTTCCCTAAATTTTCATGAACAGCTACGTAGTATAGCACAAATATGGATAAATATATATCAAATATATTGAGGAATGAAAGTGACCTGTAAGCCCATCAAAATGAATTATTGAATGGGAGATATGACTGAACAATTACACATTCACACATCTTAATCATTTAACCACATACAGGAAGTCTGTACAATCACAATTAGAGGCAGAACTCCCTTCACTAAATGATGTGGTTGTTAAATGATTTGTAAATCAAGAACTGCCTGATGGCTAAAATGTCTTATAAGTGACCCACACTGATGAAATAGAGCTTTGAATTACTCCCTTCTAATCCAGTAGCAATTGAGTATATCATCTAATTGCAGATTTATACTGCATGTAGTAAATTAGTTCAATGCTAAATTTTAGTGACCACCCAGATTTTCTCTGGTATGATTTGTGCCTGGTCTGGTCCTTTGGGGTGCTCAAATGGCAAACCTAAAATAGACATACTGCAAACCACAGCATGATTTGCTTCTGTTGGAAACAGTGTGTGCCCTGCATTTATATTAGAAGCTGCATCTCTCCGACCATTTGTGGGAAAAACTAGTAGACATTAAGATTGCTAAAATAGTATATTGGCTGCCTAATAATTCTACTGTTAACTATGGCATGAACATACAAGCAAGCCCAAAGTTTTATTTGCCTGCCAAAGGCAAACTGGAAGCTAACTTTCATTAAATTTAAAACTTAAGATTGTAGCGGGCTATATGAATCCTGCTTCATACTTCAAGGCAGGGGTGAAATTCAGCAGGTTCTGAGAGGTCCTGGAGAACTGGTAGCAGAAATTTTGTGTAGTGCGGAGAACCAGCAAATACCACCTCTGGCTGGCCCCAGAGTGGGGAGGGAATGGGGATTTTGCAGTATCCTTCCCCTGGAATGGGGTGTGAATGGAGATTTTACAGTATCCTTCCCCTGCCACGCCCACCACGCCACGCCCTCAGAACCGGTAGTAAAAAAATTTGAATTTCACCACTGCTTCAAGGGTAGTTCAAAAAATGAAATCTAAATCATATGTTATACCAAGGCAGGGAAAAAATGGAGGAAGGGGAGAGAATGAGAAAAAAATGTGTAATAAATCAAATAGAACATAACCTACATAATAGCATAATCTACACTATCAAATATAGAGGGGTTTTAAACTACTTGGAGATAATTTCACTAATCCCAGATTAATTCTGTTTAAATCTAGTGTTGTTCTGCCTCCCAGTAAGGAATAATCTGGGCACCCTCAGCTCCACTTCACAACTTTTGCAAAAATAGAAGAGAAAAAGGAGGAAATGAACTGTTACATTTCAAGCAGGCTTCATTATACACTCAACATTACTTTAAATAACATTTTAAATGAAACTGATTTCTTGCAGAACAATAACTATCCATATTTTGGAAGGGTAATTTCCTAATATTTAATGATTTAATAAAATTGAGGAAAGAAAATCTTATGATGCTTAAAAGAAAATACAATTAAACCAAGGAGTTTTCCACTCAGAATAGTATACAAATCAAATGTAAAAAGGGGGAGGAAACTTCAGAAAACATCAATCATCAGAAAATAAAAAATGGGGGGGAAAATTATAGAATTTATCACATTCACAAAAGTTTAGTATAAATGGATAAAATGGAATTGCTTTTTGCTGTTTGATACTTCTTCGAAAATCTGAAGATTAAACTCCACAAGAAAAAAAATATTTATTTAGGAATAAGCTTTGTCTCATGCAGAGACCAGTGAGAATTTTAAAGCCAGTTTTAACAAAATCTTTTATCATTCTCTGCTAATTTCAAAAGGAAAGCTATATGCTTTATGTTAAAGCCATTGTCACACTAAAATAAACATATCTGTTTATTATCAGAAGAAATATATAGAGTCAAATATTATCTGTCTTACCCATCCTCCTTGCTGGATGATGTAATCTGCAACATAATCTTCAAGATAGGTCACTCCAAAGTTCACAAGTGCACCAAGTGGTTCTTGGCCCCGTTTGGACAGCTCTACCAAGAACCTCTGAAGAATCACCAGGGGCACTAAAACCTAGAAAAAGGACCAGGAACTGTAACACTGTGGCATAATGACAAGATTTTCTACATTTAAAGCATTTTATGCATGTTATGCATTTGTGTGTGGGCATACAGT
Organism: Ptyas mucosa; assembly: GCA_012654045.1. Classification (NCBI taxonomy): domain Eukaryota; kingdom Metazoa; phylum Chordata; class Lepidosauria; order Squamata; family Colubridae; genus Ptyas; species Ptyas mucosa. The sequence goes on from WNWU01000037.1 coordinate 8,870,549, forward strand.
ATTCATGCAAGCATACCCAGTACACTTATATGAAGAAAAGCCCATCAAAATATACATATTTTATTTATAAGAGGAGCAAAAGTTAAGGCCTTAACATGTTCAAATCTGAAAGAATATTAGAGTAACACTCAATAGAATACTGGTCAATTATGTTATTGTCCAGAAGGTTAATTTATCTCATAATAAGTTTCTTCATTCATTGCTTATCAAAATTAAGCTTTTTTTTAATTTTTTACATTATCTCAGAATTTCCTCCAAGCATTTGTTTTGAGTTTTGCAGGATTATTGGGTTAAAAGTAGCCCCCATTTTTAAGATTACTAAATGGAAAGAAGAGTAGGACTACATCTAATCAAAATATTACTGACACTTTAACCTAAACCTCTAGATGACTTCACCAGTTATTTCATGAAGAAAATGAAACAATATTGCCCAAAAGTTGTTTCATTTGTTTTCTGCAACTAATGCAAATGAGGTGTAGATGAAAGCTACAGCCAACTTACAATTTTTGGGTCAGAAAGCAATGCTAATATTTCTTTGTTGATAAGGCAGTAGACTGAAAGCCTTGCCTTAAAAAAAAAACCCGCTACTGGAATCAAACAGGACCTTTTCTGGATCATAATTTTTAGTTTGCATTACTGATTTCTGTTTATCCTTCATATCATCTACTCCAATGTCTTCAAGCTTCATATACATGCATTAATATGCACTGTAAACAAAACATATTAAATATGTAATGTACTTACTCAACAACAATTATTTTTCCCAACTAATTATTAGTGAATCGGAGTTGTCTCAAAGATGTCCCTGAAAAGGAATGAATGCTGCAGACATCACTAGCTAGCCAAGTTAAATAAATCTGTCTGTCCGTCCATCCATCCTGAATCTAACTAAGAATTAAGAAATTGGGTATTTTCAGGTAACTCAACTGGCACTGACTCAATATCCACTGAAAAGAAGTTTTAAAAAGTGAGTTGGTCATTCATTACCTTGCTCCATCCACTAGCATGACTTGCTGCTTCCTGCGTCCTCTCTTTATATTCCTGATAATTCAATGGTCTGAATGAGAGAAACCAAAAGGGAAGATAATGAAACGAAAGGCAAACTAACAGCAAAATATAACATTTTTCATGATATCTGTACACTACTAAACTAACCACATTAACTCAATCAAAAAGGCCAAAGCAGTTCTTTGGTTTCAAGAAGTTGATCCAATCTATTAACAGCTTAAACCAAACAACTGATGATAAAAATGATGATACAGACTTTGAAAAGCAAACAGCAAAAGCATAACACCGTGTTAACCAAATTTTGCCACGCTTCATGTCTTGAGCAGGTGTCAACTGCCCTCCACTCATAAACGGACATTGTCAGAAATTTAAATATTTTAATTTGCAACCCATCATTCTTATACAGAATTCAGGGTGCAATGACTTCCTAAGAAAAGTTAAATAGTTCACAAGTGTCTTTTTACACTCCTCAGGAAAAAAAATGGAAGATTCAAATTCTGTTTTTAATATATGTATCTTATGTAACCTACATTGAATTAGCTACAGTTAAAATCCATTATTTAACCACTATACACTCTAGTTAATTAAAAATCAGGTTCACATTGTGTATTTAGAAGCTGGCTGGTTTAGAAGCCAAAATGTTTTGATTCGTATGATAAATCACAGATATTAATACAGTTTAATAATAGAAGCAAACCACTTCGAACTCCTCCAATCACTTACATTTTTGTTACATAGATATAATTCTGCAAGCAACTTAATTTTATTACTTCTACGATATTAACTATCCCACCACATTGTTTTCAAGGTTCTCACAGAATGACCACTTCATGATAATCTATAGAATCTTCCCAAGTATCAGTATCACATGCTCCCTTGTATGAAGATAGGGACAATTCCCACCTCTAGTTTCCCACAATTCATTGGTTTTTCTCTACAATACAGAAATGTTTAACCAAACCAACAGCATTTCTTCCATGCTGCAGGATACAATTCATTTTGGCCCAAGGATTTAAACTCATTCAAAATAAATAAGCATGTCTTGACTGTATTTTGGTTAATTTCAAATTTCAATTCTACCTCCTTGTACTAAGCTTCACACATTCCTATGGGAAGACAACAATCTCATAGTACCGGAATAATATAATACATGAGTGAACAAAGATTTTTCAGTTAAAATTCAATTTGGATGCATCCTTTAAAGACACAGGACACACCAGAAGGAGTGTGTTGAGCATAACATGTGGATTTGTATATCAGACACTTTCTGCTTAGAGCAACCAGTTATCAATTTAAATTCCACCATTGCTGTGAGTCAGCTTTAAGCAATACTGAATCTGGATTCAGCTAACTGAACCACAGTGTTATGGCTTCCAACTTGTAGTTTGAAAGGACCTTCTGGAATATTTTTCCAGCTTCCCAGTCTAACCTTCTGTCCTGTGACTTCCTCCTGAGTTCCCCTCTAATAACTAAATGGCTCTGACACTGCTTAGATTTTCCAGATTAACCAAATTTGGATAAGTGTTTCATCGCCTGTAATATATTTAATAGGTCCAGTCCTAATTAAATAAACCAAGTTTACAGTGTCACCTAGTATGTATCCCAGATTATCTGGACCTATGGGTTTAATTATAACATCTAGTTGACATCAAGAAATGAAATATTTAGCCCTATGTTACAGTATAATTGCTGTTTTTCCAACATAGGGCTTTATGGAATACTGTAGAACATCATTTTCAGCTGTGAAAAGTATTTTTCTGACCAACTGTATGTTTTTCAGAAATTATTTTTCTAATTTATGGAGATTGGCTGTATTACAGGAAGTCCTCAGATTACAATAGCAATTGGGACAGGAATTTCCATCACTAACCGATGTGGTCATAAACTGTGATCTCATGTGACTGCATCACTTAATGACAGCAATCTTGGCAGTCCTTGTTATTATTAAGCAAGAACTGTTAGGGTTGTTAAGCAAGGACTTAAATGTGGGTAGAGGCACTGAAACTGTATCCCAGGCAAGCAGACCAGTGGGTGAGAGCTATGGGCAGGTACTGTGGATGGGCACTACAGAGGGCTGGTGTTGTAGGCAGGTAGACCCAACCAAGTATGAATTCTCCATGCCACCTGGGGCTCCTCAGGATTAAAAATAGCAGGAGCAAGAGCAGAAGCAACCTGTGACCTCCTGCCAGCTTCTCAACTGACTTTGTTTGTGGGAAAGTGGCAGAGAACCTTGCAAAGGGCACTCACATCATCAGAGAATGCTGCAACCACTACAATTGCGAATTGGTTGCCAAGTGCTAGAATTGCAATCACAAGACCACAGAGATGCGTGACAGCTGCATCTTTGAGGACTGATCAAAACTCCCCTTTACACAGCACCAGCATAACTTTGAACGGTTGCTGAACAAGTGGCATAACCTGAGGACTATCTTTACTTTAAAAAAAAAATCCTAAAAACAATTTATGGAGACAATGTTAACCTAATTACAATATTTAGTATACCTTAGCACATCTTACTAAGAATTTAGTGAGAGAAATAAATTGCCACTTATACTGCATAAATGCAGTATATTATAATTGCATAACTGCATATATTATACAATAGCTACTATATATCAAACACTAGAGACAGGCTTTTGCTGTTGTCAACAAGCTGGCAGAAAGTATATATACTCATCTGAAATCTGTCAAGTAGTTACTATATTGTAAATCACACAGAGCCATTTGAAATTGAGCAGAATACAAATTAGTGTTTCTTCACTCCAGTGACAATATCAGCTAATAATTCTATTGTGATTTATGTACCTGATTTTAAATGAACAATGCTAATAGAGAATTACCCTAAAGTCATTTGTATGACAGAGAAGAAATCACTATAAAATGGAAAATTGTGCTGATGATCTCTTCTTAAATGCACTACCATTTCTCAAATTTTACACATCATATTTTTCAGGATAATCAGAGAAATCTCAACTGTAAATCTTCCACTGCCATATTTGGTTCTATAGATGCTTTATAGACTGCAAAGCTTGTTTAAGAAAGACAACAGTTTTTCTAGATAGAATAAAACTCCAATGCCTTTTAAAATTCTTTCTTTTACAAATTATTGCAGTTCGAAATTCCATTCACTGCTGTATCTATCTCACAGACCAAAATAAAATGGAACTGAATTTGTAATCTACAGTATTATATAACACAGAGGGGCTATCACATATAGCAAGTTATTGTGATACTCTTTATCTTATCATATTAACATTCATAGTATTAACAAATGAATGCTTGGATTTTATAATATCTCAGTTTACATATCATTTTTTTTCAAAGTACAACCAGTATACTATATCTGATCATGCTTTGCTTTCAGAGACCAATTTGCCAACTTGTTATAACTTCTTTAATAAAATTAGATAAAGACATCAGGGCAAGAAAAGGAAACCAACAAGTATGTACTGTATATATGACAGGTTCTTGTATATGTAAAGTTTAATAGAATACTTCAATGACCATACTTCATTATCATTGTTTATACCTCATCTATGCAAGCAAAAGTAACTAATAAACAGTGTAGTTTTAGCAAAGGTATCAATTTCCTACCTAACATTAACACATATTGATGACCTACATTACAGCAAGTTCCACTTTTCTACTTGATACCTTATTAAATGTCAGGAGTGCTTCCCCTATGAAAATAGAGAAGCAATTTTAATAGAAAACGTACACCCACTATGTGTTTGGCAACATTTGTGGTTCATAAAATACAAAGATATCAGTATTAGCCCTACAGTATAGCATCCAGTATTGAATATTTGGGATGAAAGATTCATCTAATATGAATAATAACCTGGTTTTTTTTAATATAAACAATGCTGCACTTCAGTGGGTAGATGCTCTAGACCAGGGGTGTCAAACTGGATTTCTTCGAGGGCCAGATCAGCATTGTAGTTCTCCTTCGCGGGCTGGCAGGGCAGAGAGGGTGGGGGGACTGCCTCCTGAAGCACTCTGCCAGACAAAATGGGGTGCGGGGAGTCCACGTGCGGCTCCCCTGCACCTCGCTTTCACCCTCCATGGCCTCCTGCAGCACTCTGCTGGGGCCGTTTTTGGCTCATTTTTCGGGCCATTTTAAGCTGTTTTTTGGACCATTTTTCAGGTTGTTTTTCGGGCCATTTTTCAGCCCATTTTCCGGGCCCTTTTTGGCTTATTTTCCGGGCCATTTTCAGGCCATTTTTGGGGCTTTATTGGCCTGTTTTCAGTGCTGTTTTTAGCTCATTTTCTGGGCCATTTTCAGCTGGCAGAGTGCTGCAGGTGGCTATGGAGGGTGAAAACGAGGCGCAGGGGGCTGCACGCAGCCCGTTTTAGCCACCAGAGGCACCGCAGGCTGGTCCTTTCATATTTCCAGGCCGGCCTTGCAGGCCGGATTTAGGCATCCCACTGGCCAGATCCAGCCCGCAGGCCTTGAGTTTGACAACCCTCTTCTAGACATTGATATTTGAACATAGATCTTTTAAACATTTATATTTTACTGGGTTGTATTTATAGTTGAAACGTTAATATATATTGCTAATCCATGTATGATATGTCATATGTTAATAAATAACCTTTCATTCTGTTGGCCATTTCATTTTGTTGGCCACTGGGTATGAGAAATGTGCTTTCTTTGTGTTGGATCAAAATTCCAGGTTTAAATAATAGAAAAAGTGCTAGTTCATTTCCTGCAATAATCAGCAAGCACATACTTTTGAGAGCAAGTCAATTAAGGTAACAAAAAGCTGTAGCAAAATTCAGTCACATCAGCATTATCAAAATTGTGAGAATTTTAAGAGCAAGTACCTTCCTGCTGAGCAAAGCAAATGAGAACTCACTTGCTAAGTAGGATCTCTAATGCCTTTTCAAGGGGTTCTTTCAATTCTTGGAATACTTTCTCTCCAAGATGAGCTAAGCAATCTTCAATTGAAGTCTCTGGGTTTGCAGGACTAAATACTGGAGACGTGTGGCAGTCAAAGCCAGTTGTAGTGAAAGCTGAAAATAAACAGCAGAATTCATTTAGCAAGGATTTATATCACGAGTGAAAACAATATATTATAAAAAGAGGAATTAATTAAAGTATACATTATTAAGAATACAACTCAGGAAGAATACAATAAAGGTACAGAAAAATAAAATAAACCCATCATATAATACTAAAATAAACAGAGTAATAATACGTAGGAATTCTATTTTTATTCATGCCCGCTCAACCTCCAATGAAAATTGTCAAAACAGTTAATTTAAATCTTGTTGGATTATACCTTTATTTATATCAAATATTTCAAAAGCTGTGATTAACAAGGTAAATGAGTGGTCAAATCATGGTAATGATGTTTGTTTTAAGAGTCCTTCCTCTGGGAAGAAAGAAAAATAATACCCTCTCATAGCATTAATAATACAGGAAGAAAAGTATACCAATATGTACAGACCTTCCAAAATTTCTTCATCAAGATGTTTCAATTCTTCCTCAATTTCGGCTTTAACTTTCTCCAAGATCTCTTTTTCTACAGTTTGTGAGAATGTAGATGGATCTGTGCATGGATGAGCAGCAAAGATCAATCACTAGTACATATATTTGCACTAAAGCAAATGTACTCTATTTTATCATAAATAGAGTAGAAAGTCAAGACTGTGTACTTAATATATGGAAAAATTTAAGCAAACTTTTCAAACAGCAAAGCATAACTGAAGAAAACTAATCACAAGGAATACTACACCTATTATTGAATCCTTTAATATTTACATTAGTGGGATAGCGCTGTAAATACATATTTAATCATGGGAACTGGAAGAAAATTAAGACTAATTAAAGTGACGTCTTTGGGGATCAATACCTATAAATATCTGCAAAGCTGAGATATTTAATTTCCTGGAAGATTATTTATTTTTAAATTTTTAAGCCATCCACCTCACCAAGGCAACTCTAGGAAGCTTACACTCCTACAATTAAAGTACCATATAAAAAATTAAAACAATAAATAACCATACATTTGAAATTCATTTAATTAAGATAGAAAGGAAGGGAACAATATGTGCATGGGGAAGAGGTGGGGTCTGGCTAAATCCATTAACTAACTCCAAGATACCACTTGTTAATTGGGGCTCCAGGTCAGCTAGCAGAACCAGATCTTGAAGCCCTTCCAGAAGGCCAGAAGGAAGGGTATAGATCTCATCTTGGGGAGGGGGGGGGCAGGATGTTCTAGAGGGCAGGTGCCACAGCAGAAAAGGTTCTTCTCCTGGACTCTGTCAGCCAAAATTCCTTGATTGATGGGGCCCTGCAGTATGCCTTTTCTGCCAATTTGGGTGGGGCAGACTAATCCCATCAGGTTGACCTGGTTTCTCAGATAACCTGGACTCATGCCACAAAGGGCAAGGGTGTTGCCATTAAGGGCTTCCAATACCTTGAATGAGACCCGGAAGCAAACTGGCAATCAGTGCAGCTCACAACAGTGTAACATAGGCCGTCCTAGGGGCACCAAGAACTGCCTGCACAGCTGTGTTTTATACCAGCTGAAGCTTGCAGATACTCTTCAAGGGCAGCTCCATGTAGAGTGTGCTGCAATAGTCCAACTGTGAGATGAAGAGGACTTGAGTGACTGAGCGCAGGGAGATTCTTAGAATAATGCACATATTAACTCTTAGAATAGTTTTTTTTGCATTTACTATTTAAATAGTATACTTTCTTAACTAGAATATTCTACTATTCTGTTATTTTTTCCTTCTTATTCATATTTGCAGAAGAAAACATGCTTCCCACCTCTAGAAAAGTAAAGTGAAAGTTTCACTAATCCAAGTAAGAGCCTTGGATAGTACAGTGGTCTAAAGCACCCCGTTATTAACATCAGCTGCCTGCAATTATTGCAGGTTCGAATCTCACCAAGGCTCAAGGTTGACTCAGCCTTCCATCCTTTCTAAGGTAGGTAAATTGAGGACCCAGTTTGTGGGGGCAATAAGCTGACTTTGTATAAATATACAAAAGTATGAAGGCTATTGCTTAACGCATTGTAAGCCGCCCTGAGTCTCTGGAGAAGGGCGGCATATAAATCAAATTTTTTTTAAAAAAGTGAAACTTTCTGACTGCCACATATAAACTTTCTGACTGGTGCATATATGGCAGTGTCTCGTTTCACAAAAAGCTTAATTTTTTTTTTTTTTTTGCTATGAAGAAGAAACACTGATTCTTATGTAATTACAAATTTCTGCAACAGTACTTCCAATTTAGGAGGTCAGTGAAAAGACTGAGACCACAAAGTACCCTTTTTCTACCATGGCACCAATGCTCTGGAAATGTTTTCCTCTAGAACACAGATTGGCTCCTCGGCGGTTGGCTTCTGGAAGTTCTAAGATCAAACTTTTTTGCAGGACCTTCAAGGAATGGGCATCAACATTTGGATGCTTATTCATTCATTTATTTTTTCTTTGTGCATTAATTGCTGTTTTTGGTTATGAACCCAAGGCGTTCTTTACAACAAAATGTTATTGTGTTTTGCTATGTATCTACTGCCATGATTCTGTAAAGATTGGGCACCATACAGGTAAAATAATATATAGAACAACCTGCCCTGTTCCAAGTGGATTATAAAATTTCCTCTTCTTATTGTAGGGCAGTACTAAAATAACATTCATATGCACAATACTGTCCACAAAACTGGAAACAAACTGTTAATGTTTCAGAATTGTTTGATGGTTCCCATGTACAAAATATTTATTAAGGGTATTTTTTCTCTAGAGATAAAGCTAACTCTTACGATTACTACCATAAATGATTTAATAAATTACACATTACTCATATGCTTAACATTTAGAATTAGTATTAAAATTATTTTGATGACCAGTCCCAATGGAAATACTTATTAAAAGTAAAATTAAGACCCTTTCAAATATAGACAATGCTACTTAAGTGAAAAATATCAATAACTACCTTTTTTTCTCGGCACCAGACTTTGGTGTATTACCTTATCATTCAGTAAAACAGTGTTCACAATTTACATTTTAAAAATATTTTAAAATTCCACTTATTACATATTTAACTGCAGCTGAACTGAATATCTTACCTTGAGTGGACACAGAGGGCTGTTCCTGAGGCTTTTCCTGTGACAAGAGACCCAAATAACTAAGGACAACATATTTTGTTTCATAATGAAAACCTACAGGTACAGCAGTAGAGGATGCCATTGAGTTGGCTTCCAAAGTTCCGTAGGATTATGGCCCACGTAATGTTTTCTTCGTTTATAATCTAAATAAGGAAAAATACACATTTAATTTTTGAAATTTGCAACCGTATTCTGATTATTTACACAAGCACAAATGTGTCAGCATACATTTATTATTGTACTGCAGGTTCACATATCAACATAAATATCTAAGGAAATAAGAAGTTATATAAACTTTATAGCAAGTTGTCAAATTTATCATTAGATGTATTTTAGGATTACCTGACTTGCTGACAGGACTTGTGAAAAAAGATCTTGGAATAGCAGTAATAGACTGCAAACTGAACATGACTCATAGGTGTGACAATGGTTTAGAAAAAGCAAATGCAATGTTAGGTTATATTAAAAGATGTATTTTATTCCGCATTGGTCAGACTTTAAGTCTAAACTACCTGGAATAGTTTAGAGGAGGGTAATAAATGAAAAAAATAAGAGTTAGGATGAACTGTTTAGGATGAAACAACTGCCCAGAGAGCTGGAACAGCCCTTCATTAAATATGTTCAATCAGGGGCTGGACATCTACCGGTCATGGATAGTTTAATTTGGATTCCTGCATGGAATGTGATAAGGTAAACAGCTCTTTTGAACTCTATTCTACTATAAAATCCTCTAGATTGACACAGCTTTACTAAGCTCTTTGCCTGAATAACATAACAAGAAATTCCATCACAGATTTCTGTTTGGAAATTGATAAACAGGAAAAACATACAAATAGTATGAAAGTCGCTTTTTTATGTTTACTATTTCTAATATTCGCATTTTCTTACTGTGGGTTTTTTGTAACTGCAATAACATGAAATATAGAAAGACTGGAAAAAATGTGCATTCAGTTCAAATAGCCTTCTTGAAAATTAATAAGCAACTTGAAATCTGAAATGGTCCTTGGCAAAGAATACTAGTAGATTTCCTAATTTGGTGACTTGCACCTATACCAGCCTCTAAAATAATACTTCATTACAAAAATTGTAATAATTATATTAGGGTCCTTGTAGATTATTAAAGGTCTTTCCCCACTTGCCTTTCAATACTGTACAAACAATTCTTACTGTGCTTAATTTTGCCATATTTCCATGTTCCTCTTATCCTCAACCTTGCTAAGCAACCTTATATTGTCGTTACAAGTATTGGTGTTAAAGAGTTTCCCTAACAGCAACTGATGACAATTTGCAGATATGCACAATTTGCCTTGTTTTGCCACAGATGAGAGTTACATGACCTATAAGGAACAGGGTAAGTTATAGTGACCTATTGATCACTTTGGGATTGTCTGTTCACATCTGCATCCTCTTCTCTTTAGGTTTTTGGTGCCCCTGATAGGGACATGGAGGGCACAACTGCCAGTTCCATTGTATCTGAGTGTTCCCCACAGCCTGCTGAATAGTTGATCAACAACTGGAGGAACTGAATAGAAAAGCAGGAAAGTCAGCTCTCTGGGTCAGGGCTTGAGAAAGCCCTTTACAGCAATTAGCTGCCTGGAAATGCTGGTTTACACACTCTGTACAACTGATAAATTGCAACCAGCCCAAGAATTGCCTGCCAAAATACATTTATAATAAAAAAAGACGTTATGTGAACTATATTTCAAATTTCTAATTAAACAAATGAACTGCATAATATATTTCAATAATACTATCAGCTATTATTCAACTTATTTTGAAATTTTGTAAAGATAAATCCAATCTGGCCATGTTTGTTATTCCATCACTTATTTTACTTTAGATGCAGATATTCCTACCATAATTTGTACTATAAAATATGCAATTAAATTGATCAGCTGTCTATTTTTCTATAGGAAGTTAGTAATATGTTTGCAGCTTTAATCTAGTAAAACTGCTTTCTCTTCTAGCCCTTAAAGCAGTTGTTATCTTTTTCCTGGAATTGTGTATCTACCTTGCACATATAGACTGTGGGTTCTAGCCCCAGCTTAACATGAAGTCATCTGGGTGACCTTTTACCAGTCACTGTCTTTCAGCCCTAGAAAGCAGTCAATGGCAAAATGTTTGTGAACTTTTGCTAAGAAAACTGCATGAAATAGTCCAGTCAGTTGCCAGGCGTCAACACTGACTTGAAGGCATGCATAAACTTATGTGCACACACAGACACATAGTTAACTATTTCATGACACAGAAGTAGTCCTCAGTTAATGACACCAATTGGGACTGGAATTTTTGTCGCTATATGTGATTGTAAAGCAATATACCATGTAATCGCATGACTTAGCAGTCAGTCATTTGAGTTTCAACCAAAAATCATGGATAATCAGACTGACAACTCCAGATGCTGAAAAGAGTTCCAATATCCAAATAATTCATTCAATTATTGTAAGTTAAAAAATACCTATCTGCTAGTTCTCAGTTTAATAATGTATATAATTTTCCTATTACTATATGACTATATAAAGCTAATTAACATTATGAAGGAAAGTGAGGTAGGCAAAAATAAAACTTTTTAATGTCTAAAGGATCAATTTAAATATATCAAACACTTTGAGATGAGAAATCTGTTGCATGTTTTACAATGATAGTAAAATTTGTTACAAAATTGTAACAAATTTTGGGATGTTACAAAATGACTACAATAGGGGAAATGGCCAATCACCAAAAAAAATCCATTTATATGAAAGCAAATATATGAAGTTACTTCCCACAACACCTCTAGATTTTTTAACTCACTTCTTCTCTGGATGGGTGGCCTTACTGTTCTATAGACATCATCATTTTTATTTAGGCAGAGCAGGAGAGCTCAGCCTCTATTCCATTCAAAACTTTATACCCATATTCAGTTATCAAGTCACAAACAGCAGTCCTCTTGGTTTTTGTTCCTTTTCTGCCCATGCAAAAAAAATTTTTTTTTGCTTGCAAGACTGTTCTGTATCCCAACTGACTATGGTCAACTATTTTGTCTGTCTTGTGCTTTCTTCTAACCAAATGGGTTAGAGTTATTATAGAGAGTAAGAAAGATTACTTTTACGGAAACATGAAAGAATTGTTATTTAGGCAAAAGGGAGGATGAGGGACGAGGAAACCAGCAAAATCAGACTTGCAAATTTCTGTTATTATGGCCAATAAATTTCCTTCCTTCCTTCCTTCCTTCCTTCCTTCCTTCCTTCCTTCCTTCCTTGTGGTTTCTTGGTCTGGTCTACCTGGAGGCCTTGATTAATGGTTAACAGTTACCTCTGCAAAGGTATGTACTGTATGTACTCCCAGCATAATCACAAGGCTATCCCACCAACTGATTCTGCCTCTGCCAGACAAAAACTTATTTAATCCACAATATTTTTAATCCTTGTGGCAGGCAAAACAGAAACAAGAGCTATCCTATATCAGCCCACAAAGTAGACCACCGTATCCACGTAACCAAATCATAGACCATGTACCCCCCTTTCCATTCCATTCCTTCCCTTTAAGTGAGGAAAGATATGGGGGGGAGGGGGCTCCACAGTCTCCCAAATGGCTGCAACAGAAACCTGGGGGGGGGGTTTGGCAAGAGGAATGAGCCCCGCCCTTCCCACCGAGGCCCACTAAAGGCATCAGGCCAGGCCAAGTTCCACCTGCTGAGCCCAGACGATGGTCCCACCCCTCAGCACAGAACCGTGACTACTAAACCCATGCTCCACAGCTAACTCTGAGGAGGCCGGGGCGCACAAGAGATGAAGGGAAGCGTTTGGTGAGTGGGAAGAGAGGAGGGGGGGGTGTCTCAACGGCCCTTGTGAGGCGACCTGAGTAAAAGTGGGGAGGGGGAAACCGGGAAAAGGTGGGGGGGAGAAAGATAAGGGAATAGCCCTTTCCAACGCACCCACGAATCACCCCCCCCCCGCCTCCCGGGTCAGTCACCCCCTGAGCGCGCAACTAACCGCCCAGCACCCTCGGGACGGCACGCGACCAAAGAGGAACCACGCGCGAACGAACCCTGAGGCAGCTTTTCCTTCCACTCCCCTTCTGGGAAGTGAACTGGGGGTGGGGGGGTGGGGAGAGAAGGATGAGGCTTTCCTGGCCGTTCGGCTTCTTACCTGAGTCTCGCGAGGATAAGACCGATTTAAAAAAAGAAAAAAGAAAAAAAAAAGAGGCAGAGGTCAAAGCGAGGGAGGGCGCGCGACGCTCCCTCGAAAGTGACCCTTGCCGCCTGTCGGTGCTGCGCGCGCAGCAACATCCTCCCTTCTCCTCCTCCCCTTCCCCCCCTCCCCCCACCGTCACTCCTCCAGAAAAGCAGCTGCCGTGGCCGCCATGCCGGGCGAGGGCAGAAGAAGGGTTTTTTGAAGGCGGCGGGCGGGCGGGAGGGCGTGTGACGTCACCCGTGGTGTAGCGGAGGAGGTGACTAAGCAGATTCACGCCGCGACGCTTAGCGAGAGGATTTTTTGAGATCGACGTGGGTTTAAACGCTCGGACATAGAGATAGGAAATGTAGAGTTGTACGGTGCTTTTGTAGTTTTTTTTCTTTTCTTTCAATAGTCTCAGCGGGCCAGCTTCATACTTGGACGATTTGTTTGTTTATTTCACAGTTTTTGTGACCTATTCCTCCTACCTGTACATTTTGCGTCGTGGACAATAAGGTGCAAACGCAGTATAGAAGCTAAAAGAGAAGATATGCAATTAATGCACACACACACACACACACACACACACACATCCCCATGATACTCCTGGTTACAGGCACAATTGTTGAACTAGTGTTCCTTAAACTTGACAACATTAAGATGTTTGGGCTTCAAATCCCAGAATTCCCCAACCACCATGGTTGAAATCTATATATCTTAAAGCTGAGAAATTTGAGAAACACTGGTCAGTTTTTCAAGTATTTGGAATAGAAAGGCTACTCAAAGCTACAGAAGCAAGACCTCTGAGTCCCCAGGTTAATTTCTGGCCTACGGTCTCCTAGATGTCATTGTCTCTTCAACGCTCCACAGTTTAGAGAATCTGCAGTTTCCTGGCCATCCCCAAAGATTGCCCCACTCTAAGCATACTAGCAATTTTGAACCCAGGAGCCTCCTGGTTCAAAATGGGTTGTAACTGGTGTGCCAGCCAGTGGTGGGTTTCCAAATTTTTTACTACCAGTTCTGTGGGTGTGGCTTGGTGGGCGTGGCATGGTTTGGTGGGTATGGCTTGGGCATGGCAGGGGAAGGATACTGTAAAATCTCCATTCCCACCCCACTCCAGGGTAAGGATACTGTAAAATCTCCATTCCCTCCCCAATCCGAGGGAAGGTTACTGCAAAATCCCCATTTCCTCCTAACCAGCTGGGACTTGGGAGGCAGAAAATAGATGGCCAGTCAGAATTTTTACTACCAGTTCTCCAAACTACTCAAAATTTCCGCTACCGGTTTCTCCACAACTCATCAGAACTTGCTGAAACCCACCTCTGGCATCAGCCAATACCAGACAGCAATCATGACAGCAATCTACCGGTAAATGTGCATCTTAAGTGCTCCACCTTCCCATTCACAGGAATTGAGGGTTGAAGCTTTGTTTGCTTATTGACAAAAGACAACCAGGGCTTGGAGTGATTCAGTGTTATTTCATCCCATCTGGGCCATGACTGACTCCAGATAAAGGTTCAAACTTTCATAGTATTCCTGCTGTGTGACCTGCAACTGCCTTTCTATTATTCAGACAGTAAAAAGCAACATATGGTTTTCTTCTACTTTCCTCCTACCGGTACTAACAAATCTACATATCCCACAAGAGGCTAATTTTAATGGATTTTAGATTTTGAAAAGTTTTTAGAAGAATCCATTTCTGAATAGAATAGAATAGAATAGAATAGAATAGAATAGAATAGGAATTTGGAATAGGAATTTGGAATGGAGGAATAGAATAGAATAGAATAGAATAGAATAGAATAGAATAGAATAGAATTAACACAGCCTTTACAATTTCCCTCCTTAATTATGTAACTTGGAGAGATCTTGGAAACTCAGTAATGAGCAACAGTTTTGCCAATCAACTTGCACTATGTATCCCGATTCAATCTTTAAAAAAATAAATAAAGGAGGGGAGCAAGGAACTTTTGGACAGCCTTCCATCACTTTCCTTAATGTAGATGGGTTATCCGACATGAGCCGGAAAGGATCTGTATACTGCACGAGGCAAAAAGAGGGCTGTGAAAATATCTACAGACCCCTCACATCCTGGAGATAAAGTGTTTCAACTTCTACCCTCAAAAAGAGGCTATAGAGCACTGCACATCAGAACAATAGACATAAGGACAGTTTTTCCCCGAATGCCATCACTCTGCTTAACAACTAATTCCCACAACACTGTCAAATAATTTACTAAGACTGTATTACTATTCTTCTCTTCCTTACTTATATATATCTCTCTTCCTGCTTATTACTATAACCATGTTGCTTGTATCTTTCAATTTATATTGTTTTTGTTTCCTAGTACCATTTGATTAACAAATTAACAGAGTTGGAAGGGATCACCTTGCAGGTCATCAAGTCCAACCCACTGCCCAAGCAGGAGACCCTACATCTGCCTCTACCTGGGATCGAACTCACAACTTCCTGATTGTGAGGAAAGAGCTCCACCTCTAGGCCACCTGGTCTTGAGAGTGTATTAGTAACCTTGACTATCATTTAGTGTTGTATCTTTTTATTCTTGATGAATGTATTTTATTCTCCTTATGTACACTGAGAGCATATACACCAAAGACAAATTCCTTGTGTGTTCAATCACACTTGGCCAATAAATAATTCTATTCTATTCCATTCCATTCCATTCCATTCCATTTCATTCCATTCCATTCCATTCTATTCTTATTTTAGTATCTATCTTTTCCCACTTATTGCTATAACCATGTCGCTTGTATCTTTCAATTATATGTTTTTATTTGTTTCCTAGTACGATTGGATAGCTTATTAGTAACCTTGACTATCACTAAGTGCTGCATCTTTTTATTCTTGATGAACGTATTTTATTCTCCTTGTGTACACCGAGAGCATATGCACCGAAGCCAAATTCCTTGTGCGTCCAATCACACTTGGCCAATAAAAGAATTCTATCCTATCCTAAAGCGCGCTCTTCCTTATTACAAATCCCGAAGTCCCTTGAGTGAAAGACGGCCCCTTCCGTGTTGATGACGTCACCGAGTCCTTCCCATTGGTGCAACGCGAGCGAATGAGGGGCGGGGCCGCGATGACGTAGTACGTCAGCTGCAGCAACTCCTGAGAGTGACCTAAACCGGATCTGATTGGGCCTTTCGATCCCTTTCAGCCTGCAAGGAGCCCCGGTTCGAACGGACGCTTCTCCTTCTGTTCCTTTCCTCGAGCCTTCGCTTCTCCAGCCCGCGTTCAACATGGCGCTGAGCGATGCCGACGTTCAGAAGCAGGTAGGGCGGAGTGTGGGGTCGGTCCCGGTGGGAGCCTTTAGCGCCTTTCTCCTCCTGCGGTTCTCAGGATAAAGGGGAGGGGGACCGCACCGCGGGCGGTGGTCGTACCATTCGGAAGGCGACTCGCTTCGAGCCGGTTGGGCTCGGCTGGAGAGGTCCTCCAGCCTGGATCGCAGGCAAGGAGGAGCGGAGAGTCAGCCGAGGGTGCCCGTTAGCCAAGCGCAGTTTACTGCACAGGGATCCCCCACCGGGAAGGGGCATCGTTTGGGAGCTCGTCTGTATCCAGATGTGTCTGATATTTGAAGAGAAAATCTTCCTCTGCAAATGTCCGTAGAGATTCTGGGTCACCCAGGTCATGGTTGTCCCGAAGGTGCTTTTCCAAAGGCCATTGGACCTTCTTGGGTTGTTCCTTGAAAGCTAAGGATCGACCTTCACAGTGATAACGAGCTGAGGACTGCCAAGAATATAATAAACCCACCTATTCTCCACCATTCAGTCAGAACTAAGGAGCTTTTTGGATGAGAAGCGAAATGTTTTTAAAGGGAAAAAAAAAGCCCAGAAAGTTCAGTTGCTTTTTGAAAAGAAAAAGAAAAAAACTCTTTTTGGGATTTTCCCCCCATTGCAAGCTCTGCAAAAGGACAGGATATATTGTATTTGGTTCCGTTTGGAAATGAGCAAAGTTAGCTCTAAGTCTCTTTTGGGGTTTCATCCATTGGGATTGGCTTCTGCATAAAAAAAGGTGCAGGGTTGAATGCACTATATGTGCCATGTCATTTTGGTTCTATTTGCACAGGGGTACAACATGTGATTCAGAAGTGATTTTAGAGTTCATTTCCGAATGTGCGCAAAATTGAGAGAGTTCCTTTTTCACATTTTGGGACTCTTAAGTAAAACGGGTTTTTTTTTATGGCATTGTCACAAATTTTATTTTCTTGAAACTGGTACCTGTTGATGAGATAGATTGAGAAGAAAATAGTGCAACACTGGACTTTTCTGTGCCTGTGGTGCAATATCATGCTGGTTAATTCTGCAAATTAATATAGTTGAGCAATGGCTTCTCTAGTTCAATTCAAATAATCTTGTTAATTCTGGTAAGTTTTTGACACACATGAAAGTGACTGCATTTTATTGTCATGATTATGAGTATAGAAGTTTGATGCTAATGGGTACGTACTGTCCAACATCTGACCTTGAATTTATGTCCTTGGAGAGTGAACGATTGTTTTAGAAGAAGACATCCCAAGAATGTCTTTTGGGCAAGGCTGGGAGAATAGATAGAATGTCACCAACTATTTGAATTCAATCCTGATCACTTTTTTAAAAACTATCTGGTGTTATATTCAGAATTGTCAATATGGAGTTCTATATGCTATGAAACTCTTATTGAAGGTTAGAATGAAATTTTGAGATGAGGGGAGGTGGAAATAGAGATATTCCTGACTGGCTTAGATTATATATTAATCTGGAAATAGATAAGAAATAGATAAGGTAAAGATTGCTTCTGTTAGGGATTATACTTTAATTAGAAGGGACACGCTTGAATTCCAGTAGCAATTTATTTCACAATAAAGAACCCCCATAAGGAAATCAAATGAGGATTGATTGATATTAGGTATGTTTGTTATGGAATCAGCAAAAGATGTGCTGTCTTGATAGCACAGGGAGAACTGTAAAGGGTTAGTTGATCTTGCGTTAACTTGGACCTAAACTGTGCAATGTTTTGTACACCCAAATAGACACCTTGAACTGGGCTTGGAAAGCAACTGGCAACCAGTACAGTTGTTTATACATAAATGCGATAGACCTCATCGGCATGGGTTTTGGGGCAATTTTGGACCATCAATTACCCATTCTTGAAATTAAGAAGTTTCAGCATCAGCTATATATTTGTAAACCATCCAGAGGCATGCAAGTATGATGGGTGGTATAGAAATTTGATAAATATTCCTGAAGTGTTATATATGGGTTTGATGCTCACCTGTAAGATGTTTTAATAACAGTGGCTTTATATGGAGCATAATTTATATTACTTCTGTGTAGAATATTTGATTAATACATAAAACTAGAAGTGACTGGAATAAATCTTGTCCTAACAATTTACCAGGAAAGACCTAAACTGCAAGAGAGCAATGAAGGATCTTCATATCATGGAAAGGAAGAACTGAAAAAGCTAATGATTAATGTTCACAGTCATGAGAAAACAGGAAGTTCTGCCTCCACTAAACAGTTGAGGGAGAACAATCCTGTGAAATTCTGGCATTGTGTTTTTAATTGGTCCCACTGAAGCATTGTTTGATACCAGTATTTATCATTACTAATGCATCTATTGATGATTAAATACTGCAACTGCATATGTGTCACTTAATGGCATATAGAAAACAGTACAAAAGAGGGTACTGTAGGAAGGAAAATATTGTTTAACATATGAATATGTCTTTAGGTGCAATTGTCCCTTCATATGAATGAACTTGAAAATTCAGGCCATAAGATAACTGCTAATTATTAAAACATACTGAAAAAAATAATGGCTTTTGCTTAATGAAGAATGTTGAGGACATCTGCAAGAATATCACTTTTAAATTCATACTGGCAGACTATTTTTTTTTAATTTGTAACTTCCCTGCAATGTGGTGGAATTTTACATGATACAGTACGGTTTGTATGATTTGGTTGTCCTTTAAAGCTTATCTTGTTGACTGTAAATAATGCCCTTTAGAGTAAAACCAGCCTGAGCTGGGTTTGAGTTGGAATATTTCACTGACAGTTGCAGTGAGCCAGCTGATACTGGTAAAGCAATGTTCTCTTGCAGTCCATGAACTGGCCATGCTTGGTTCGCATGAATGTCTTCTTCCTTAGAATTGTTGATGTCTCTTTACTCTCACTGAGAGGTTTTTTAACCTGCACATGGAAGATTCTAAACGGATCAGGCTATTTGTCCATCAAATAATTTAGTCCTTTGAAAGCAAAATGAGATACATGGAAATATTTTGTACCCATGTGGCCCACAAATCATCCAGGACAGGGATACCAACTTGGCACTGAAATCAATGGGAATTTAAGTATACCTGAGTAGGCAATGTAATCATTATTTGCTTGTAATATTTACAACACGGTAGTGGACTAAGTGCTCTTAAAAGTAGCACTTAAGTTTCCAGCTGCCTGCAATTACTGCAAGTTCAAATCCCACCAGGCTCAAGGTTGACTCAGCCTTCCATCCTTTCTAAGGTAGGTAAAATGAGGACCCAGATTGTGGGGGCAATAAGCTGACTTTGTATAAATATACAAAAGTATGAAGGCTATTGCTTAACGCATTGTAAGCCGCCCTGAGTCTCCGGAGAAGGGCGGCATATAAATCAAATTTAAAAAAATTAAAATAAATGCCTGCGTATGATGTACCAACCCCTACCATCTCTATGTGTTTAGTAAATGCCACCTAGGATCGTGTAGCAGGCCACAGTATGTAATTTTTGTTTCCCACCTTAATTATTTTTACAAGTAACTCAACATATCCAACACAACGTCCTCCTATTGTCCCCACAACCTCCTTGTGAGGTGAGTCTGGCTGAGAGAGTTACTGGTCCAAGGTCAGCCAGCTGGCTTTCATGGCTAAGATGGGACTTGAACTCATTGTCTCCTGCTTTCCAGCTTGATGCTTTAAACACTAGACCAAAATGGCTCTCTTTAATTGTGAGTCGCATTCATCTTTAGGGCCCTGTTGCTTGCAAGTGGAAACAGGCTGTAACTACAGCAAGTATTTCCTGCTTAAGAACTTCTAATCAGTGGTGGGTTGCTACCGGTTTGCCCCGGATCGGGCAAATCAATAGCGGCGGGAGGCTCCGCCCACCCACCTGGATGCTTCTGCGCATGCGCAGAAGCGTCGCATGTGAGCGCCCACAAGCAAACTGGTAGCAACGGATTTTGAAACCCATCCCTGCTTCTCATCTCTGGAAACCGATGAATCTGTTGTTGAAAGGTTACATTACAGGATGAATTTGGTTTCCCCTGTCCTTTTTTTATAAAGTATTAAATTATCTGCCAGCTGAAATAGTAATCCTATCTCTAAAACTGTAAAGCAATATGGGTTGGAATGCAGTTTCAGTTCTTAAGCTTCTGTGAACAATAAATACCTGTAACTTACAAGGTATCCAGTTAATAACAAATTGATGTTGGAAAGTCTTTTCTTATTATTTTTTTTAAAAACATACCGCTTGGGAACTGGGAAATTCTCTAATGTTCAGCCACAAAATATATCTGCTAGTTTCCATGGAAAATATTATTTTTGTTACAGATTAAACACATGATGGCTTTCATTGAGCAAGAAGCCAATGAAAAGGCAGAAGAAATAGATGCTAAGGTAAATGAAAAGCATTTCCATGTTTCCTGTGTGTAAAATCCCATAGCGGGCTTGCCTGGTTTCTTCAAATACCTAAAATTCAATTGTGCCTTGCCAAGTTATGATTTTTTTAAAAAATCATTTAATTTACCAGTAGCTAATATGTATTTAAAGCAGTTATATTGTACTTCACATAAGTGAAGGATATTTGTTTTAAAAATTGTCATTCTGTTCTGTCCTAATCTATTCTGTTCTGTTAATCTATTCTATTCTGTTAATCTATTCTGTTCTGTTAATCTGTTCTGTTAATCTATTAACACAGATTAACCTCGCCAAGTATTTATTCCAAACTAATATGCATGAAATTGTAATTTAATTGATTACTTTGTCTTTTTGGAAGACAGAACTTGTTCTATATCATTAATGATAACAATTTGAAGCCAGCATTTTTTAAAAAGCACGTGACTTTATATTAGCTAAACAAACTTGATGGTATAGACGTCTGTATCTATCTTAGGATATATGATAATAATATGTAAAATTATTCCTATTGGGGTTTAGTTTGTTGGAACTGATTTTGATTGCTAGCACACTGTATATTGTTAATGAATATTAATTACTATTCCATTCTTTCAGAATTCTAGTCAATGCTTTAGGTTCTTCATATGACTCAATATTTTTTTAAAGTTTTTTAATTTATAGACAAACGAATATACAGTACATAATCACTCATTCGGTGCATCATCTGAGTACATCTTTTGTGTCTTACTCCTCCAATGTTTATCATATCTTAATATTTTCATTATATTTATTATAACATTTCTCCCACATTTCTTACTTTTCTATTAATACATTTATCTATCTTCTCTTTACTCATTTCATTACATTACCCTATATATTATCTCTTCTCTAACCAATGATAAAATTGTCCCCATACTTACAATATTCCGATTCCACTCTTTCTTTAATTGTCAAAGTCAATCTATTCATTTCTGCACAATCCAATATTTTCTTAATTACTTCTCCCTCTGTAGGGATTTTCTCTGCTTTCCATATTTGCGCAGATACTATCCTCGCTGCAGTTATTACATGTATTATATGACTAAATCTGTGGGGTTTGCTTGAACCTGTCTGCTTTCCTTGTAGGCTGAAGAAGAATTCAACATTGAGAAAGGTCGACTTGTTCAGACACAAAGGTTGAAGATCATGGAGTACTATGAAAAGAAAGAAAAACAAATAGAACAGCAAAAGAAAATGTATGTAATGGAAGGTGTCAAAGCTGATTTTAGACTGGGAAAAAAATAAAAGAACTAGCCATGAGTTTAAACTGATTAGTGAAAGCATGCAAAGATTTGTTTATTGCTGCCCATTTCCAATGTTTACTGGTTTATATGATTTTTTTCTTTTGCTTAAGACATTTTTTAAAATCGATAACTATGTAGCCCAGGGGTGTCAAACTCACATCGTCACAGCAGCATCATGTGACATATCAGGACTTTTTTCCCCTTCGCTAAACTGGGTGCGGGCGTGGCCAGTGTGTGATGCACCCAGCGCACAGGCTGGGAGTTTGACAGCTTTGATGTAGCCAATGATGTAGAAAATAACTGAGGTAAATGCTTTCAAGAAACAATTTGGATATCACGTGGATAAACAGAATGTTGTTGTTTACACTTTAGGGCTAAAGTTGATAGTTTACAGACTGGAGTCTTTCCCACAATAAAAAAAATTACGAGATTTTTTTCACTGCCTAAATCTTTTCCCCTGTTAAATGTAAATTTTAATTTGTTTTAAATTATTGGGTATTTTAAATTTGTCTCAGCCAAATTATTTAATTCGTTTTTATTCTATCTTAAATTTTTGTATGTATGTGTTTTTTATTCTGTGTCTGTTCACCGCCCTGAGTCCTTCGGGAGAAGGGCGGTATATAAATTTAATAAAAACAAAACAAACAAACTGCAGAAACAGTACCCTGTTTCCCCCAAAATAAGACATCCCCCTGATAATAAGCCCAATCGGGCTTTTGAGCGCATGGCAATAAGGCCAAGCGCTTATTTCAGGGTTCAAAAAAATATAAGACAGGGTTTTATTTTCGAGGAAACACAGTAATATTTCAGGATACAATTTAGGTTTGTAAGGTTTCTTCATCATCAGTACGCACTGCTGATTAAAACCAGAATGCAGAACCATCATTTCGGGGATTGAGTGGGAATTGAGAGCTTTTAAAAATAGAATAAAAAAGGAAGGCTGGCAGCAAGGTTTAGGAAAGGCTACTTCCGGTCACCACATAGAACTCACAAGAGGCCTACTAAACACAGGCTTTGCTGCTTGAGCATTTTGGGAGTTAGTTTGGCATGTGCTTGTGAGAATGCATAATTAGTGTCTGGTGCTTCGCTCTCTGAGCCCTCTTGTACTCTGTTTCATTTTTTCCATCTGTCTTACAGTCAGATGTCCAATCTGATGAATCAGGCAAGACTGAAGGTTCTCAAAGCAAGAGACGATCTGATTGCAGTAAGTCTGGCCGTCTCTTTATAAGAATTTTTTTTTTCATTGTTTGCCTGAAAAATACACTGCAATTTTTACCTTCCTTTGTTCTTCTAATATATCTTTCAAGAAAATATTTGTAATATATGTATTATTGCGGAGAGCAGATGTGCCAGAAATATAGAATAGTGAAATTATCTCGGCATCATTGATTTCCAAGGGCAATAGTTAATAGTATCTTTTTCAGTCTATTATTAGCCAGATAGTGACAAATGTTTCCACTGAATAAGTATTAGATGTTGCACAAAGGGAAAATTAAGATTTGGGAATATTTGTATAGGGTATGTTCTAGTTCTCACTGAGGTTATATGCTTGTTACCCTCAAAACAATTCTTTGCCTATAGAAAATATTGCTTAACTCCTCTAATTTCTCAAGTGAAGACATAGCATTGTAATTGTAATTACCAGCATTCTTGAGTGCAACCCAATTAATTTATGGGGACATATTAAGATGTACAAGTTGAAGGAAAAAGGTTAAGACTGCAAAATAATCCCAAATTATGCTCTACTAGAGGCATAGTCACATAGTAATAGTCACAAGCCGTTGATGTAAGCAGTACTTAGGCTCTCACTTTTTAAGATAACCCTAACCCTAACCTTGCATTACAAACTGCTACTTAGAGAAGTAGCTATGTGCAAAAATACAACATCTGGTATTTAAATAATGGCATCCATTGAATTTTGTTTGTGAAATAGAGGCATAAAGTAAATTTGGACTGCTGGATAACATACAGTAAATTCAAGAGCCATCACAAATATACAAATAGTCCTCACTTAATAATCCTAATTGGAACCAAAATTGCTGTTGCTCAGCAAAGCAATTATTAGGCGAAACTGCATGTGGCCACACTGCTTAGCAACGGCAGTTCCAGTAGTCTCTTGTGATCATTACGTGAGGACTGCACTACAGAGAATCGTAGTCATGTGACCAGAGAATGTTGTAAAGATGATCTGTCCAATATACAGTCATGTGAATAGCAATAGCACTTAGACTTATATACCGCTTCATAGCCCTCTCTAAGCAGTTTACAGAGTCAGCATATTGCCCCCAACAATCTGGGTCCTCATTTTACCCACCTTGGAAGGAGTCAACCTTGAGCCGGTGAGATTCGATCTGCTGAACTGCAGCTAGCAGTCAGCTGAAGTAGCCTGCAGTGCTGCACTCTAACCGCTGAGCCACCTCGACTCGTATGCTCGAATAAGTAACAGTTGACCTATGGTGATGAAGTTCATGCTTCTTCCATCTTCAATTCTATTGGTATCATGGTCCCTGAGAGATGTTGCATTCATAGGTATCAATTGCAATTAAATTTCTTACTTAAGGCCAGAGGGAGAATAAGATTTTTCTCACTTGATTTTTTTCCCTCCCCATAATATAGGACTTGCTGAGCGAAGCCAAGCAGAGACTGGCTAAAGTAGTGAAGGATACAGGCAGGTACCAAACCCTGCTGGATGGCTTAGTACTACAGGTAATGGGATCCTAGACATATAGCAATAACACTTAGACTTATATACCGCTTCACAGTGCTTTATAGCCCTCTCTAAGTGGTTTACAGAGTTAGCATATTGCCTCCAACAATTTGGGCCTCATTTTACCAATCTCAGAAGGATGGATGGCTGAGTCTACCATGAGCCATTGAGACTCGGAACTGCCAAACTGCAGTCGGCCGGCAGTCAGCAGAAGCAGCCTGCAGTACTGCATTCTAACCACTGTGTCACCACAGCTCATTTGTCAATATCACTAGATGAAACTTATACTGGATGTTAGTTATATCTGCCTTTACTACAGTATTCTTTAGCAGTTCGTATTTGTAAAATGCTAAGCTAAAATTTGTAGGACACCTTACTGTGTTTATATTTTAAGCTACTTTGAGCTTTCTAA
Source organism: Ptyas mucosa (assembly GCA_012654045.1). NCBI lineage: Eukaryota > Metazoa > Chordata > Lepidosauria > Squamata > Colubridae > Ptyas > Ptyas mucosa. Next base: position 8,895,877 of record WNWU01000037.1, read on the forward strand.
TGAAGACATAAATTCTGTTCTCTTTTATAAAGGGATTGTATCAATTACTTGAGCCTAGAATGACTATCCGTTGCAAGAAACAGGATCTTCCCTTAGTAAAGGTACGGGTTTTATGTATATTAGACAAAACGGAAATGAAATAGAATTTGACCAAAAAAAAAATCCTTATAGCTATATTACAAAAACCACAGAATCCCATATCCTATTATTTCTAATTTTTGTTAAAATAAGTAAATGGTGATAGTCCTGTAGTGATGCCCAGGGCTTGATCAAAGCAGCAACACGGGTTTTATTGTTCCCATGTGAGGTCCTTGATGCTCACTGAGCTTGATTATTTTCTTGCAGATCTTTCATTACCCAACTAGGTAACATCATCAGTGCTAGCAAGGAATGGGGTTTGCTCTCACTTTATAGTGTATTGTATCCATCCTCCAATTGTTTATTCTGCTAAATGAAAACACACCAATAGGTACACAGTTCTGATTCTCTTGGTCTCTGTAGATGTAGTGTGTGCTACATCTAGCTCCCATTGGGACTTCATTAACAATGTGTTTTATGTGCAATGCAAACAGCATGTGTTAAAAACTGAATTGGATAACCTTACTTTGTTAGATCAGTTCTCTCTCTCCCTGGCAGTGGATTCAAAAATGTTTCTTCATTATATGCCTGTGTTGTTTTACTGGAAATATTGACAAGTGATTCTAAGCCTGCAAGGAATGATACAAAGTAGATGTTCTTTTGCTGACCTACAAGTATTTATTATTCTTACATCCCAATCAGTGGTGAAATCTAAAATTTGTTACTACGGGTTCTGTGGGCGTGGCTTGGTGGTGGGGGTAATGTGACTGGGTGGGCGTGGCCATTTTTTTTTCTTTTAAAACCATTTTTTCTACAACCTCTTTGGCGAAGAGGTTGTAAAAAAATGCTTTCAAAAGGCTCTGATGATCCCGGCTGAGTTGCCTGATCGGCAGAGGCTTTTTTAAAAAGCCTCTGCCGGTCAGGCAACTCAGCCAGGATCGTCAGAGGCATTTAAAAGAAAAAAAGGCTTTTTTTCTTTTAAAAGCCTTTGACGATCCCAGCTGAGCCGCACAATCATCAGAGGCTTTTTTTTTACTTTTAAAAACATTTTTTGGCCGAAGAGGTTGTGGAAAAAATGCTTTTAAAAGTTTTAAAAAAAAAGCCTCTGATGATTGTGGGGCTCAGCTGGGCATGGGGGAGGGAGGGATTTTTGCTACCGGTTCTCCGAACCACCCGCCTCCATTGCTACCGGATCGGGCGATCCGTTCCGAACCAGGAGCATTTCACCCCTGATCCAAATCCTTTTGAGAGATCAATGAATAGTTACTGTCAAACTTTGGAACTTCCATACCAAGAGACATCAAGTTAGCTCTTCTGCCTGTTGGCAGGAATAAATAAAGTTAGCCGTTTCTAACTGTTGGAGCTGGGAGCATGTGGGGTGTGTGTTGAATGGACGGTAGTAGAGCTTCAGATAAATTAAATCGTTTGTATACTTTTAGGAACTGGAATAGAATCAAATAATTTGTTTGTATAAATGTATGAATCCCGTTTCAGAATGCAGTCCAGAAGAGTATTCCAATGTACAAAACTGCCACAAAAAAGGAAGTTGATGTTCATGTTGATCAGGACAATTTTCTTCCAGAAGACATGTAAGAAACAAAACACAGCTAGAAACAAAAAAAAAAAATTATAACTTGCTCAAACTGTTTTAATATAGTGATGGTCATTGTTTTAAATTGGGCTTGCATAAGGTAAATGAACTTGGGATTTTCTCATACGAAATGTAGTTTAGTGGGAATTTGCACTGTCCTGTACTTGATAGCGTATATTGGGCAGACCCAGTGGCCTTGGTCTTCCATTTAGGTCAGGGGGTTTGTTTGTTTAATTTATTAGTTCGATTTATATGCCACCCTTCTCCGGAGACTCAGGGCAGCTTACAATGCGTTAAGTAATAGCCGTCATACTTTTGTATATACCTGCTTAGTAGGGCTTTCGGCCCCCCCCAAGCGGTGTTCTTTTTTATACAAAGTCAGCTTATTGCCCCCACAATCCGGGTCCTCGTTTTACCTACCTTGGAAGGATGGAAGGCTGAGTCAACCTTGAGCCTGGTGAGAATTGAACTCGCAGTAATCGCAGGCAGTTGGCAGCTAAGTACTACTTTAACAGCACTTTAGTTTGCTGCACCACCAAAGCTACCCTATAGGTAGATTTGTCTTTTGTGGTCTTTATAAATTGAAATGATATTTAGACCCTAGGCATCCTATTTTGGATTACTGGTCTTACTTATATACCACTGTTTCTCTTATTTTGGTTTTACTTCTCGGTGTACCTCCCAGATTCACTACTGTGAGATGGGGAGCTTCATAAACTGCCTTACTCCTCTCTCTCCCTCCCTCTCATCAGACTTGTAATGAATGACAGAATAGTGGGAATGATTTCATGTGCCAGCATGTTGATTAGCATGTATTTTTCTCTTCTAGAGCCGGAGGTGTTGAAATTTATAACAGTGACAATAAAATTAAGGTATCTAATACACTGGAAAGTCGTCTGGATCTCATTGCTCAGCAGGTAACCCTAGACATTTTTCTCTTGTACGAATGAAATGTTTTCCATTTAACTCTATATGCAATCAACTCATTCGATTCTTGGGTCAGTCATGGTTTTGCTATGGGACATCATGGCAACTTGAGTGCTGGGGTCTACAAGTCCACTACTACCATCAAACAACAGCCCTGAAACCAAGAAAAGCTATTTGGGGGGGGGGGGGCTACTTGGTTTAGAAACCCTCCTCAGTCTTGGATTTCAACCTTTTCTCTTATGTAAGCTCTTTGCCCACAATATAGCAATTTCTGGAAAGACTGAGATGCGAGGTGAGGTTCAGCTATAGTTTCTACCATAAGCATTCTTCAGTATTTAGAAGTAGAAGATCTTATTGCCATCTTTTTTCTAAGGTGCATGCCTTTTAGCATACTTTTGACTGAATGACTGTTAAGCATGTTCTAGAAATTTGCTGGATTGTCAAGGAATACTCAGAATTTTCTTTTTTCCCCCCCCTCCTCAACAGATGATGCCAGAGATCCGGACAGCACTTTTTGGTGCCAACAGTAACAGGAAGTTCATGGACTAAATTCCTTGGAAGCTGGTGGAATTCTCTTCCACCGTTGTGCTGAGGGGAAATGCTGGAGCATTTCCAATGAAACAATGTCCCTTCCCCTAAAATGTACGACATGCTCTATTGTGTTACCTGAATATGTTTTTTCGGTTAAATTATTAACTTTTGCATACTTGCTGTGCTTAGTCTGAGAGAAAGGCAGGAAGAACTTTTTCCAGAGAGTAATGGCGCGGCATCCAAAAATGAAGGCATTTGCACTCTTTTGAGCCAGACCAATGAGAGAAATAATTTGGAGTCTCCAGTATTGTTCTTTCCCCTCAAAGCATACCACCAGTCTGTGCTGCTTATCTATTTTATTCCTTTCCAAAGCTTACGTTTCACGTGCCGATGACTGCAAACCCCACAACGTCCCCAATCTGGTGCTTTCCAGGCCGGGAAAAAAAGCAAGTCATTGTTAACTTGGTTTTAGTCCCAGAATTTTGTTCTGTATATGTGATTGAAACTATATATATATATATACATATGTATACGCACTCTCATTGTGCTGGAGTTTATTAAAATGAAAAGCATGCAATCCTGTGTTTGATTTTTTTGTTGTTGTTATAGCAGGGGACATTACAATCATATGCAGTTTATGAAAACAAATGCATGGCAGCTATAGTTTGTTAGATATGGGAAAAGATTTGAGGAACCTGATTTGGAGTTAGTTCCTCGTGGAATCAAAAACTTCACATTGAAGTTTTTGATTCCAAAAACTTCCTTTTTTAGGAAAAAGTATATTTCTGAATATAAATGTTGACTAATTAGATGCTTTCTGGAAATTTCGAAGAATAATCATATTTTACAAAATGCTGAAGGACTAGATAGTTTATATCCATCTCTCACCTGTTTTCTAAGTACAATGTAATCCTCTTAACTCAAATTAGGATGAGAGTGTTCTTGCAGAATCACTAAGAAGACAAGACCAGGTTAAATATCTTGTGCAAACCAGGTCATAATGTAAGCTATAGGAATGGGTTTAAATTTATCAGTCTTAAATAAAGCCATAACAGGATTATAGCAGTGAATTGGGCAGATTCATCTGTCAATAGACTGAGGATATTTCTCAAAATTTGCCGTAATTTTTGGACAGATTGAAGCTGTTGCTGTTCAGATAATCACCACCACCGGTTTTCAAGCTACGTTCACTGAAGCGAAATTGAACTGAAAGTAGGAGTAAGATCCTTACCCCCTTGAGGACTAGAAAAATGAATGCTTCCCAAAAAGAGAAGATGAAAGATATGCAATCACTCATAGATAACCAGTCAGCTGGGATTGGTATTCCTTCTAGGCCATCTTTCCTGGATGATGGTTTATGATCCACAAAAATGCTCCCAAGATGGTTCTGTTGATTTTCAAGTGATTGTTTGGAATTTGTGCAAATTTAATCCAGAGTCGTCTTCAACTGCAAGATGGCGCTATTGGAAAAAGCTCATGATCCATTCTCCAATGCCAATGAAATAGACTCCTTGGGCTATGCCAAAGAGGGGAGCTATCACCAGTGCACGACATCCTGCTCCTTTCATAAAAGCGGAAGGACCCTCATGAATCCAGATCTTCCTGCAGGTAATTCACACAATGAGATAATTTCAGTAAAGATATCCTGAGTAGCAGCTATTGCTCTCAGCAGCTGAAGTGCATCAAACGTTAGTGCTTTTCATATTTCAAAAATTATTTAGAAGAGGTATTCTGGAACCCACAGCATCACATGTGCAGCACTTCCCTTTAAAGCAACTGCATCTGTTTTTCAGACTTCCAAGTGAATCTGAAAAAAGACGCATCTTTTAAAATGAGCTGACTCTTTAAATCAGTCCTGTCTTTTTAAAGTCTGAAAAGGGCAGTAACCACATTGAAGGGATATCATTGCTTTTGCTCCTATGGATTCCAGAAATTGCAGAAAGGCAGAGACTAATTTTTGTGAATTTCCATCACAGTTTTGCTTTTTGCAGGCAACAGTTGGATTTGGGACATGGAAGATGCAACATCTGTTGTTTCAGGAATGGCATTAAGAGTTTTAAGGGTAGCACAGAACTATCTTTGGAAACATGCCCTCCACTTCTCATCTCCACCCCAAAGTAAATGTAAACTCAAGGGCAGGCTCAAGAATATTCTGTGTGAATTGTACGGTTAGAAAAAAACCACGTCTTTATCAGTTAACGTTTCATCAAATGATATTTGACGAAGCTCACACCCACTTGCAGCCATTTTGTGGACCAACAGAACATCCACAGCTTATTTGTTAAATTACAAATGTATCCACCAATCCAGACAAGTTGGGGTTTCCAGCCTTGGTGTACGGGGAATATTTTTCAGAGATCAAGTGTTTAATGCTTAGGTAATGGTTCACAGAAAAGGGATCCTACTTAATTCTGTTTACCTGGCACAGTCAATGATTCCGTTGTAGGTATCTTCTCCCAGTCCCTTCTGCAGAGTTTGGATGCGAGTTTTTAGAACTGTAACAAGATAGTTTGTTTAATCTATGTAAAGAAATTTGATCGAAAGACTTACACAGGTTTACAGATACTGCAGAGCAATATCTTCAAGACTCAGATTTTATTATTTGCTTATTTCTTTCTGGACAAGCAGCTACCCAATTAAATAAACCTGCAAAAATGCTCATCTCTGATTAGTTTTACTACAGTAGTAACTATGTGGTGCTTTCTTTCCCGAACTGCCCCAAACTCTTTTAGTTTTAGATCTAGCTGCTACCATGTTTTCCCGAAAATAAGACCCTGTCTTATATTTTTTTGAACCCTGAAATACGCGCTTGGCCTTATTGCCATGCACTCAAAAGCCAGATTGGGCTTATTATCAGGGGGTGTCTTATTTTGGGGGAAACAGGGTAGTAAATTATGATAGGATAAGCTTTTTTTTTTTTTGCTTTTTTGCAGTAGCATCATCTATTACTCACCATCCAATGGTGTTACTGCAACTGCAGCCAGAGATCCCGCCACACAGCCAGACAGAAATGAATGAAAGAAAGATGCTTTTTCTTCAGAGGTCTTTTGTCCCAACTTGTTAAGGTTGGCAAAGAGTGGAAAATAAATGATGGAAAAAGGGACATCCCTATTGAGAGAAGTAGAATATTTTAGGTAAACCTTGGGAGAGATTTTCATATTTCTCACTGAAGCAAGTTGCTAATTTTGCTTCACTAGTAACTCAAGAAATTATGACTAACTTTATATTTATGAAATGTAATTTCCAAGCCACTGATTCTTCTTCTTCTTGTGCCACATCCATCATCGGACATGGCTATCATGTTGGCAATCCTACTTTTGTCAACAGCCGTATGAAAAAGTGCTGCTGAGTTTTGTCCAAACCAGTCCCTTAGGTTTTGAAGCCATGATATTCTTCTTCTGCCTGGACCTTGTTTGCCTTCAATCTTTCCCTGGAAGATTAAGTGAAGGATGCCATATTTTTCTGGGTTTCGCTTCACTTGCCACTGATATAGCAAGTATATTGGGTTTTTATTGCCTACTTTCTTGGAAGCGTGTAATGCAGCGTTTTCAAATCATGTGCTTCCCCTCATTTCAGTGACTCAAGTTACAGTTCTTCCTCAGACAGGTAAAGATTTTATGATACACTCAGTGGAGACTTATTTCATTGACTAATATAGATGCCAAGATTTTAACAGCCCCTTTGGCACTTAAGCTACACCTTGTTTCTCCAGCTATTATACATTCATTTCAAGATGGATTTATGTACAACCCACACATTTCCCATACTATAAAATGTCCAATGTTTATATTTGCTTTACATAATACATATTGATGATGAGAAAGCTTTTGATATGTTTTCTTATAAATTACTAAAATAAATTTTGATTTGCATTGGATTTTTTCAAAAAGTTATATTTAGTATTGATCTATTTTATTCAGTCCCAAAGTCATATATGATTACTGATGGGTGATCATCATATTGGTGGAATTTATGTTACATCCAAGGCTCCCTTTTCATCTTTTCCTTTATAATTTGGCTAGCATATATTACAAACTTTGAAAATATCAAAGAATAATTTAGGAAGACAAAGCATAAAATCTCAGGTACGTTTTATAGACAAAATTGAAAATCAGACGATGCCATTTGATTTTGCCAATACTTTTGAAAAACATAAAGATCACCATAATGTCCTGTAGTAATGAAGATTGAGACTACTGAAAATTGTAATGAAGGCATTTAGACTTCTTCGCAGAAAAAAAAGGAAGCATAATAAACTACCCAAATATTGAATTGTGAAAAAAGATCCAAAGCCCACATAAAACTCTACAAAGTAGTCGGTCAAGTTTCATGCATAAAGTTGGATCCTATTAATTCCCATCATCCAAACCAGTTCTCCAAAAGCCAGTTGTAGGGAAACGGATTCCAATTCTGAAGTCAATGGAGACGTTTTTACGAGTGTAAAATACGCTGAAACCAATTGAGTTCTCTTCTTAGACCATTAGATGTTGCTACCATAGAACTTAACGAAAAAGGAGATTCGCACACTCTTTTCACCTGAGTAGGGTGGCCCCAAGCCCTTTATACAGGCCTGCTATCCCCTGGGTGCGCAGCAGTTCACTTGCAATTCTAGTGGCAGAAGGGCGTTTGGAGGCCGCTGTAGTTCCAGTGGTGTAAGGCTGTCCTTGTGGCGGGTGAGAAGAGGCAGCAGTTGTTTCCTCCAGCCCCAGGGCTTTCTGCTGATGAGCAGCTGAAAGACAGAAAGACCTGTCTTTTATCCTACCAATAGGCAGCTCTCTTTCATCTTCTGTTGAGTTCTTTGAAACAGAAGATGGTTTCATATTGTTTCTGCACCACGTTTGCAAAAGTTTTCATAAAAAATTCTCACCAAAAATTATACATATATCAAATCTTGAACTCTGAAGGCTATATTATTAAAAGTTGTGGGTCTTACACAAGCAGATCTTCAACATTTCATGGGTAAAAATAAGGAAAATAAGTCTTGGTTGAGTTAAATGCAATTCTTGATGAGGTCCCATGCGTTTCCCCAGCAATAACATAGACGTAGTTTCTCAATTTTTAAACATCTCTCAGTCTAATCTACAGCTTAAAAATTTCTTAGTGGTTGTTCGTTCATATACTAAGCACATGACTCTGCTTAGCTCCCAAAGTCAAGTAAGTTCAACCAGCTGCTCCCATTCCTTCAGGCAGTTGCATATTCCTATTTGCATACAAGCTTCATTATGCATTACTCAATCCACTGCTCTATCTGCCTCAAACTGTATTAATTTGCTGCCTGTCCACCCCTGAAAATTTAAAGACAGATGTTTTTCTAACAGTAGCTAAGACAGACACCATGTCTGACAATATGTCATTTAGGATCAGTTAGACTTCACCTGCAGATGTGAAATGGGAAGTTGTGCTCCACAAAAAACAGTCTGTCTCAACCTGGTGCCCTCCAGATGTGTTGGACTTCCGTTCCCAGAATCCCTAGCCAAGATGAGAAAGGTTGATGTAGAGTCTGTTTTTATCACATGTATCACTTATACGTGCATGTACTAAAAACAGCAGCACCTTCCTCTGCGGTTTAACTTTTAATAACCCAACAGAAGGAAATGAGCACTGGGAAACAGCCTACCCCAAACTGCTGCCCTCTAGATGTATTTGACTGTAAGTCTCATCTTCTACACCAAGATAAGCCGTCATCATTGGCATTTGGTTATATCGTATAACCCTTTGGTCTCTCCAAAAGTAACTCTGTAACTGTACAATTGCAGGAACAGATACTGTTCTGAGGCAGCTTCTGTGCATTAAAAATGGCAAAAGGCAGTATTTGCCATTTGTAGTGATGAAGCTCTATAGAGTTTGGTGGATGAGTTATTTTATCACTAGTAGGAAAGTGCTTTGCTCCACCTCCTAGCTTTGGGTTCGGGTCAGACTTCACCCACTGCCGACAGAGGGTTTGGCTACAGTGGCATCGTGATGAGATCTTTTAATTTTCCTAGTCTTAAGCATAACAGAGGGAGCTTACATCTCCCTCCATAGTAACAATTTATTTTTGGTCTCTCTGGAATTCAAAGGGCAAATGCAAGCAACATATATTAGAAACATGAAATGGGATCAAGATATTGACTGGCTGCCATTTTTTCCATTCTCTTATTTATGGACCAGCTGGGAAGGTGATACTTTTTGTTGGTATTTTTGTGGCTGGCAGATAAGAATATAAGAACTGTCCTAGCAAATATGAACATTTATGTATGCAGCAAGCAATTTTGCTACAAAAATGAAGCCAAATTGGTTTTTGTAATCTTTACAGTTTCTAGCATTGAGGTGCTCACCTAGCCGTCCAGCATCCTGAAGCTGAATTTTCAACATTTCCATCGGAGTTGTGACCACCACCTGGCATGTCCCAGCTCCACAGCCAGCCAGCATTTCGCTGGCCAATGACAATTCTTTTCTGTTAAGAATAGCACAAAGGTACAGGACCAATTCAAAAAGGGCAGATGGAAACAATGCTCAGACTGGAGCAAGATTACAAACAGAGAACAAATGCTCTTTTCCCCATACCCATCCACGGAGAGCAACTGTCGGAAGAAATCATTGGCTGCCAACTTGATCGCCTTTTCAGGAGTGACAAGAGTGAGATTTACAGCAGCCCCTTGGAGAGAAGAGAAGAGGCATTTAGGAGCCTTGATGGTGACTTTACTGGCTCATCCCTACTCCCAACAGGAAATGCTGATCGCTTTCGCTTGCAGACAAGGATCCCCAAAAGCAATAAACAAGCTTCAATTATTACTGGGTGTATATATATATCCGTCTTCCTATATTCTCTGTATAATCTTAAATAAACATTCCACCAAAATAATAATAAAGCAAACGCAATACTAAATAACATTTATTCAGAAACATTAAGTCTGTGAGTCTAACGCAACTCCTGGTGTTTTTCATGTAGTTTTCTTTCCAACGACACAAAAATACCAGTGTTGCCTTGTTTGAGCTCCCAGTGTAGCCTACAGCCCTAGGATTTCCTGATAGTCTCTCATCCAAGTACTAACCTTTAGTTTTTTAGATCACCCAAACTCAACTGAGTATTATCCTCTTAGGGCTTCAGAAAAAAATTTTTTTTTTAAAAAAAGTACCAATTATATAATAACTGTTTAAAAAGTCTTACAGCATGTCCAGATTTTTTTTTCACGTTTCAAATTCAGTCATGAAGAATGTAGATAGGTTCAACTCAACGCATGCTTTTGTATGGATTGGCTGTGTTGAGTAGCAAAGAGAAGTTGGCAGGGGTGAGAGTTAGAGCATTCCTATTTAATGGTTGTGAGCTTTCTGAATGCAGTTGGTTTGGCACTGCAAGATACAAGATGGCCTGTTGGCCTTACCCAGCCAGATCCTCTATGTGTTCTTAGGACTACACCCTTTCCTTAGCAAAGCAAGCTTTCTATACTTCTGAAAATGTTGCACAGGTTGGCTTTAGAGAACATGGGGAACCTTCTCATCATTCATGTCTGACACCTACAATTATTCCTTTCTTTGCTCCCCCAAAGATACTCTGAAACAGTGAAGTCTAAAAAGGATTATATCAGATGACGGTCCATGTGCTCTAAGAAGTAAAGCTGTTAATTTTTATGAAAGGAACCAAGAGATTTAAAAAAAGAAGACTATGAATGGCATAAAGCTAGTTTCCAGAATATAATCACAGAAGTGATGGATGGTGGCCAAAGATCCTAGTACCAGAACAAGCCTGAAACTTCCAACGAAATACTGTTTGGAAGACTAATTCTTGAACTGTACAGCATTAGCCTTTGAATAAACATTAATATAATGCAGCATGTACTTTTACAGTACTTTTTTCTTGAAACTACCTTTAATTACTACACCGGAATTGGCAATCTGGAATCTTCCAGATGCTTTTGAACTAAAGTTTCTAAAAGTTCACCAGGTGAGCTGGAATTGACAGGAATTAAGAAAAAAACATTCTATATATGTTCTTTTTAAATTCCTCCGTGCAATGTTATTATTTCATTTCCAATTTTCAACCATCTCACACACACATACATACATACACACACACACAGACACAGACATTTTCAAATCACGTTTTTCACTTTAAATTTAGCTATTGTAAAAAAACAAATTATTAAAATTTCAGAGCAAAGTAAAGCTCTTCCGTTTCTATAGGGATTACCTCTATAAATGCCAAACAACCCTTCTGAGCGTATTGTCTTCACCAAACAATCTTGCCTAGAACATGAGAGGGAGAAACAATTACAAAAACTATTTCAAAGTTCGTGTTCATGTGTCTTATTATTTCTTGTTCACTGTTCTTCCATAATGTTTAGAATAGAATAGAATTCTTGATTGGCCAAGTGTGATTGGACACACAAGGAATTTGTCTTTGGTGCATATGCTCTCAGTGTACATAAAAAGACAAGATACATTCGTCAAGAATCATAAGGTACAACACGTAATGATAGTCATAGGGTACAAATAAGCAATCAAGAAACAATATCAATATAAATCGTAAGGATATAAACAACAAATTTACAGTCATGCCGTCGTAAGTGGGAGGAGATGGGTGATAGGATATTCTCCTTAGGGTAGCAAGACCTTCTTAGCTATGGCATCAAAACAGTTGAAAAGCTCAATTACATTCAGCTTTTAGTAAATATGCAACAGGATTCTTTTTCATTATTGATTTTATTTCTGAATGATGGTAACATTATATCATTGACACTCAGGTAATTAGGCTGGCTAGCAACTGTGGGAAATGTAATTTCCCCCATCAACTCTAGCAACTTTCCCAACCTTGTGCTTTTCACAATTGCTAGGTCTGCAATATACAGGTTAGAAATTTTGAGTGTTGCTGCTTTATAAGATATATTAAAAACATTATGGGTAAAGAAAATGGAATTCTGGGGCATACTCAATAGTGTTAGGAAATCAATAGAACTCATTTTGATTCCTTTCAGCTCAAAGTGTAATATTCTGTACCGTCACTCACGCACATGCCTGTGTAGACTGCTCGTCCTTGCTGATTCTGGAGACGGGTTTTGGCCAAATCAATGGGGAATACACAAGTTACCCCCACAAGGCCAGCTATACCTCCATTGATTAATTTTGCTGGAAGGCTGGGAAGAAAGAAATAGAAATAGTTACCAACATTTGTTAAAAAGCATGAGAACGCTTTCAAATCCCATTCCTCTTCTCTGGTGTTCTTGGAGGTATACTTTGCAGATTTTGATAATGGTATAGTAAAAACAGACATAAATGCAACATAAATATTATGAAATATTATAGAATGGGAGAATGTTGGCCAAAGAAGTTCCAATAATTGCAGTTATTATTAATTTCCACTCTTAGGAAATTTACAGTAGGTGTGAACCCTTTGCCCTCCTTCAGTTAAATTTTGCTCTTATCTTCAACATCTTATTTCTCTCAATAATGACAAACAGCACATGAACCGAATCACTGACCTTTGAAAACCAAGTACACAAAGGCGCTACTGACCTGATCTTTTTGCTTGTCATTTTCCTTGGATGGTGGCTGCTGCTACTACAGACCCAGGAAATTCTTTGACATTAGGGAACACTGTCTTTGCTGTCTTTATTTAACTGGAGACAGAAAACAATTATTCTTTCTTTATTGGATAACAAATCACACAGTTCAAAAATAAGAATTGGATGTTCATAGCTCAATCAAGTCCCGGGGATTTTCAGGAAAGTTTGCTGAATAAATGTGGTTCTTTTCTTCCGTTCTTTTCCCTAATAAGCCAGTTTATACTAGATACTTTCCCTGTCTCCTAACAACCTTCCCTCACGCTTACATATGAATGCATCTGAGGTCTATGGAGCTGAAAAATAAGCGCTCAGTAACATTAGAGCAAAATGAGATGTGTGATCTTCAGTTAGTTTACTCAAGGTAATGTCAACTGAGCTTCTGCTCTGCAAGAGGCATGCGAACACCAAAAATTTCAAGGAGTTACAATTCAGTAACATTTGACTCCAGACCATGAATAAAAAAGAACAATCAGATCCACAGAATTCAGCCCACACCCTGCAAATGTTAAAAAAGACATTTCAGGGAACCTCAGGCCACTGTAGAATCTCTTTGTGAAGTAGGGGAAGGAGAAGTAGACAAACATCCATCTGGAAAAAGAGGAGGCTTGCAAATATTACTCAAGCGTGGCTTTTACCTACCATGGTAGTTAATATGAAAATAAGAACTAGAACAGCTAAAATATTTGTGGTTTGTGATTTTTTTTAAAAAAGACAAAATTATTTAAAATTCTCTAGATCTATCCTTCTGTGTATTTCCGAAATCACTGGAATTAATAAACTGGACCACACCCCACTCTAACCCATACCATGTTTTTGGCTAATGTCTTCTGTACCTCCAGACTTTGCATTTATTACACCACATTTATAGTCCAGTATACTATTTAACTAATTATAGTTTAAGCATGGTTGACATCTGAACTGAATTGGTGACAGTGGTCATATTTGTAAATTATGATTATGGTCTATTCACCACTGTCGATTGAAAGACCAACTCTTGTATAATCAAGGTTTAAATATTTGTTTAAAAACTAGGCTAAATAATTTTGGGTAGGCAATGTTTCTGTGCTTTTTCCTTTCTTTTTTATTAATTCAAAGGTAGAAATTGTGGTTTATTAGATAAGTCAGAAGCAGGTGGATTTACAAACATTCAGTCATAAAACATGATTTCTAAGACATAAAGATGGAGTTCCAAACAACCTACCATAAATGGATGCAAAAATCTATGCAATCTGTGTTGCATTCTCTGAAACTAACCAGTGTGCTAAATGTAGAGTTAAATATGTCTTTTTGTTTCAGCCAGGAAATAGCATCAAGAGAAAATGATGGTATTTTTCTGCTTTCAACTGGATATGGTACAACTAAAACAAACAAACTTACCCTGGGTATCTTTATAAACTTTACTATGTTGTTCAGTCATTATATAATTTTTTTCCAGCAGCCCTACAAAGGTTTTTTTTTTTGCAAAGATAGTACAACATATACAAACGATGAATCATATCACAGAAAAAATGTCACCAATAGTTTTACGATTAGTCATAATTCTTATGTAAACATTTTATATAAGCTTTGGAATTGCAATACTAGCACTGAAAAAGTAAGTCTGCATGATGCGTATTATTGATGTTTTAAACTTCTAGAGCAATCTATCTCCATGCAACTGTGCAAAAAAACAAAACAAAACATAGCCAGCCCTCATATACATTAGTTGTGGCAAAACAAACTATCTTTACATATTTTGAGTGTTATTAAAAACGGTAATGCCAAACTTACAAAAAGTACTAAAATATAGCTACTCAATTAAAAAAGGTCAAATGTCCATCGGCAATATAAACTTTAAAAAATAGAAATATCATAAATCATTCCTGTGAAATTGACCCGATTTCTCAAATCCACAACCTTTTTCCTCTTCTGTAAAAAAAAACAACAACCTTATTCAAATGTCGAAAATCTTACATTAAGTAGCCACTGCATTAATCAAATATAAATGCATCCTAACTTTCTGGAAGCTGTTATTATTAACTACTGGTCACTCATTCACATGCATTTCCTCATCTATAGAAAACTTCAAAATAAAACAGTTGCAGCATTTGGTTGGTGGAATAATTACAATCGTTAGCGCAAATATATTCATACAGAGCTTTATAGAGCACAAATGCAGTTTTAATTATACATATAATACACATCAGACACAAATGTTTAGAAACTACAAGAGGTTTTGGAAATAATTATTCCTGTAACAATGTTAGAAATAAATGGCTATAAACTACCTCCTCCTAATTCACATCTAATTTCACTGAAGAAATGGACTCTCCCTCTCCACTTATACTAATTAGCCTTCTCACTAGTTTGTCCCATTTGTTAGACCATTCGTCCCCAAATTCATTTGCACAAAGAATGCCATGAATTTGTAGATTGCTTTTGGAATGATAAATACTGAAATACTTTATGAATGAAATGTAAAGTCAGAAAAGTTGGGAAACTTACCTTCCTTATTTTCAAGCAGTTGGGTTCCTCCCTTCCTCCTCTCTCATTTTTAAGCATCTGACTCACATCTGGAATCCTTTAAAAAAAACACCACTCATGCCTCTTTTAAGGGACTGTCCACAAATTCCCAGTAATATTATCTGAATATACACAGGAAACCCTTTTTTCTTTCTCGTTGTTCATCTTATTTAAGGTCCAGCAAAAAAAGGAACAAACTCCAGCTCAAGCCTTTTCCATTGGATGAGGACAATTTTAAACAAATGCTGTACATTTCAGTTCATTTAGTCAAGCTCTAATTTCTCAAGCAAGGTGATATCGACTGATAACATTATATTCCATTAATGTGGTATAATGCGATATTTCATATCCCCAAATCAATTACAGATCGGTGAACAATTAGAGGTCTTCCATGACTCTTAGTGAGCAAGTACAGCCATGAAACATCTATGATCAGTAAGACTTTTACATAAGATTCATTAAGCCCGTTTCTGGACCAGAAGTTTCTTTACATGATGACTCATACCACATCCTGCATTGGGCAAAATGCAATGGGCCTAACCTTGAAGACAACTAGCTAGTCCACAATGCGACCTCCCACTGCAAGCTGTACTAGTGACCAGTAGGCTTCCAGATACAAATCAAGGTGCTAGTTGTCACCTATGAGACATATACTGTAGTTTTAATTATTTGAGGGACAGTCTCTCTCCCGTTTCTACTTATTCAATAAGATTGGACAGAATTTAGCAATGTCACCTGATGAGTACCTTTGCTGTCATAGTCCCTAGTTATTTAGGTATACCTTAAAGACCAAACTTTTGCTCCAGGCTCTGATCTAGAGTGGGAGGTTACAGGTTTTTTTTAGTGGATGTTTGCTCCTCAGGAATGACTTTCCTTTTCTGCTGTTTGATGTTTTATATCCTTGTTTTTATTTTGCATATATCCAAAGCCAAGGAGTTGAGCAGCCTTAGAAATATGAAAAAAGTGAAAAAGGAATTTGTAATATGCATTACAAGCAACCCCCTTCAACTCCTGGTGGACTTAGAAAGTCAGTGCTTCCAAACCTGGCTCTCCATCAGCATTAAGAATAGCAATGCATTACAATTTTAGCAACATTTAAGAAACACAGCAGTGTTTAAAGGTAGAGAAGATACCAGCCATTGCATCAGCCAGCCTGCCCTTCCCCCATCTAGCAGGATCTGTTCTCAAAATCAATCCAGTCTTCCAAGAGGCTAAACACATTCTTTTTGTTTACTACACCTTGTTACACAATTGAAATATTTCATTTTAGAAGTGTTTTGGGATTTTAGTTACCATAGTTTTAATTTTGTAAATTTATTTAAAATATTTTTAATTTTAAAAAGCATTGAAATGAGATGTTGAAGTATAAGGTTATCCAAGGGCATGTTTTAACTACTTCCTCCTCAGCTCACAAAGATTCAAGGCCAAGGTAGATTAACTACTAAAACCCTTTTGAAATTGATATACAATCTTACCACTTTCAAATATATTTCAGTTGAAGTTATCCTTTTAGAAATTTCTCAAATAATTTTGTCTTTCTTGAATAGATTTTGTTGCTCAAAAGCCATTGTGTAAAGGAATAGTGTGAGTTTAAACAGTAATGTTTAAATGAGGTAAGATGGATTCTAGTATGTTGCTTGCTTTGGATATTTGTATTTGAAATTATTTTCCTTCTAGTAAACACAAAAATCATTTTTTAAAAATCCACATCAACTTAATTTTATATTACGTTTTGCTATACAAATACAAATCCATAACATTGCAAAATGTTGTTTATCAATTTACTGCCATTAAAATAATATGCAGTAGAAACTGGAAAAAGCTTTGCCTTCAAAAATGACTTTGGAAACAAAAGAAGCAAATGGATATTTTGACAAAATGTACTAAATGCAAAAACTAGTAATCTACATAGAATAAACAGCACACAAATAGTCTAGTTTTATTTACTGGGGAACTGAAAGCATGCCCAATTAAACAGACTTCGTTTAGCTATTTACAGATGTATCTAAGGTTTTTCCTTCTGTATTTAATATATGTATTGTAAATATTTTTAAAAAAATGAAAATGAGGGTGAGAAAACAAAACCTTTTTGAAATTAATTCCTGAGAATCATTTACAAAAAGTTAGAATTTTAAGATTAACAACAAACTGAACGTGTCAGCATAAATGTGACCCTTATCTAACAATTGAAGAATAGTCTCGCTGTCTAAAATAACGTAGAGTGGAGGGTGGATTTTAATCGGTTTTCTGGTAAAGGCCAAAAGTTTTTCTGTTAAAACTAGTTGCTAGTCCAGAAGACTTGGAACCTACAGGATGGTTCTCAAATATTCCATTCATAATGTTAGTCACATATTTATGCATACATGTATATTATTTAAAATTGTCCTTTTTTCCCCTTACAGAGATTGATTCTCAGAGATTGCCTGGACAAGTACCTGCAGTTATGCAGGTAATATGTAAGAACAGCAGTGCAAGCCGTAGGTTTGAAAGAAGTGTAAAAAAGCAAGCAACATCTCCGCAAGACCCCAGGAAAAAAAACAAGCTAAAATTTATGACACCAATGTAACGTGAATACACTTGTAGTAACTCTCCCCACTCCCTAAAAAACTAGGATCCTGAAGTACAAAACAGTTGTAAGCACAAAACGGTTGTCCAATCCTGTTTTAAAGCTAGTTGTTTCCTGTCGTGTCCTATTAATCATAGGCCTGATATTAATAATTGGACAAGAACTCAAAGTTTGGCAAGTGTTTTGATCTTAACTAATAATAGGAAGCATTTGATGGAATGGAGATAATTACTATAGCGAACATTTCCACATAACATACCTGGCTGAAAAAGCCAATGCAGAATTTTCTCATTGTCGACAGCTGCTGTGTGGGTGCAAAGGAAATTTGCAGTAAAATCTTTTTGAAGCTTTTTGTACTGATTGCATAGATAGCAGAGCAGGCCAGTTACAGTGGGGGGTTCCACTTCAGTCAGTGATCTTCAGCAACAACAGATCCAGAGTGAATCTAAGCGTTTTGTAAAAGTTGTCCTTACAGCCACAGAGAAGACACATTTAATAGCAGCTTGTATTAATATCAGTGCATGGGAAATACATTCATTGACAAAGACTTCTTTTGAAGAAAACGACCCTTTTGGGGGAGGGGGGGACGGTGACTGCTCGCACACCATGCAGCCTGCTCTATGCTAATGAAGAGTTATGGACCACTCCTATTACTATGCCAGGCAGGCACAGAATTCTTGCACTGGCAAAAAAAGATTGCAAACTTTTTACAGTCCCTAGACGCGTAGGCTTTACAATGGAGAGGGAAAAAGGAAACAGCATGTGATTTACTGGCTGGGCTGCTGAAGAAAGGGGGGCAGGGGCTGCTCCACCCAACAGGAAAGGAATCACTGCCATAGGCAACTTTGCCAAAGCAGATGAATATTACAGATCTCTTTGGTTACTTTACACAGAAGATAAACATGGTACGGCTCTGGCTTTTTAAACAATCATCACTCCCATTACTTCCTCATTAAGTCTTCCTCAATTTCTTTCTTTCTTTCTTTCTTTCTTTCTTTCTTTCTTTCTTTCTTTCCATTCCTGAATGGATGCTGGGTGCTGTTTCTCCAGAGTAAAAAAAACCCCAACCACCTCATGTTTAATACTAGTTTCTCAGATGTGATCCAGAATTCCTGTTGTGGTGATTTTCCCCTCAAAATGTCCTCCGCTTTTTCTTTATTCTGCAGGAACCTTTCAGAGCACTTTGGGGTTTTTTTGCAAACTGGTATTATAATTATCTATTTGTCACATAAATCTGCTGAAATTAAAGATTTTTCATATGGTATTTTATAAACAACTCAACATAATTGCTAAAAGAATATATTTTGAAAGATAACCAAAATACTAACTGAAACAAAGACGGTATAGGTGTATATAGTTGGGTCAGCTTTGCTATTCTAGCCTCAGTAATTTGCACCATTTTACCTCCTGGAAAGGGCAAAACTACTCCCTAAAATCAAAAACAGTTACATCCAAATCTATGTCTGATGAGAAGAAAAGAATGCCTTGATCCATTGTACAAAACACCACTAGTTGCCCTCTTGCAAATCCTGCATTGTGTAAGTGATTTGACAATGTTAAGAAATTTCCAATTTACTCTAAAATTATTAACACTATGCCTCCTACATTTTGTACGACAGAAATTAATAAGCATTGTGTAGCAGGATTTTATCACAAGTGGCCAAATAAAATTTCCCAATAATACAGATCTGGTAGCTCTGTGGTAAGTCACATGGTTCTGTATTAAAAAAAATTTCCAGAATTTTTAATTCTCAGCCTCTCCAGGCAAAATTGTCTAAAGTAACTATTTTAGGAAAGGCTACTGCCTGAAAATCTAGAGACGGTGCTAGTCTCTAGAGATAAAGGTGAGACAAACTATTGCTCTGATTTACATAAAGCTATTGTTTAATGTTCCTAGAGATTCTCATCCCCATTCCCCACACACTCTCTCAGATACACACAGACCAAATACTATTTTAAGAACATATTTTATACAAAATAACACATTCTTATGGAAATAAAATCTACAGATCTCTAAAGATCAAAACTCTTTTTTTTAAAAAAAATGAACCTTTAAAAATTATCCAAACACACATTATTAAACTAGCTATTGAGGTAACTGTCACTGCCAGGGAATCAGTAGGACAAGAGAAAATATAAACAATATAAAAATAAATAGTATTCCCTTTTCCAGTATTGACCAGGAAAGTTCAAACCTAGCTCTTTGCCATTTCCAAAGAGGAAAGAAAGGATCCCTGATACTATAGTCCATGGACAAGGGAATTGACCAGGGCTTTTCAGGAGCAATGAGGTACCTGAGCTCCAGGTGATAAATACAGAGGAAGATATGGGGATCGTTGCTTTCATCCATGGTGTTGTCTCTAAACAATGGGCTGATGGTAGCTTCTGCAGCACAAGTTCACTCTGTGATGGGGTGGAAAGTTCATTGTTGTGCATAGCCCAGACTATGTCAGTCTCTTGCCAGGGTTTGTTAGATATTTTCACAGCTTGATAGTGAGAGATCTCTTACAATAATGACTCATAGTTCGGTAGACTAAAAATTGTATTGATGCTTCATGGAGACTGGGATTTGATGTGCAAGGCTTCCAAGACCAAAAACATTATCTAGTTGCTAGCATTCATAAAAAGAAACATTCCCTTTCTCCAACTTTAACAGACAAATTACATTCTTTACAATCTTAATTACAATAAAATAGCTCCTTTCTACCCATACAATGCTTGACCCAAGACACAATATATTTAGGAATGGTTATGATTGATAAAACATTGCCAGCTCAAAATCAGAATATTGACATATTTATACCACAAATATTTTCCCACAACTGGCCTCCATTTCTTTTTTTCTCCCAATTAGAAAACCTTTTTTCCTTTTATTTAGGATGGAAAAATTCAGCTGTGCAGATAAAAAATAAACAGGGCAATTAACAATGGAACAACTGGATACTTTAAAAATGTAGAAAGTTTGGAGAAAAAAATATTTCTATTTCAGTATTATTATTTCCAATGAGGTTCAACTAACAACTGCCAAATTTAATTTGCAACATTAGGAATCTTACAAAATGCTTCCCATTTAAATTTTTCAGCTACCTAAGTAAACCAGGAGAAAGCAGCATTATTGTTGTGCTTTGTTGCTAAGTAATTCTTCTAGGTTCTAGCATCAAACTATTATGAGAAAGCAAAATACCAGAATAAGCAGGTCATATAGTGAATTATTACATCTAACTTGCAATTTATACTTCTTGGGAGAATGAATAATTGTCACATTTAGAACTTGATATAATTTAAATGAAGCTGCAGCTTAGTGAAAAATTTACATTTTATGCTCAGCTAAGATGAGGGCTAAATGTAAAGGTTTATATAAAGGACTTAAGGATTTTGTCTTATTTTGATGGCGTCATTGATCATGGAGAGCAGCCTTCCTCCAAATTGGTACTTTGGCCATATCAATTGGGAAATTCCCGGAATAGTAGCTCCATAAATCTGGAGAACATCAGTTGAGAAAGGCTGCCTTAGAGGTAACAGCTATTCTCTTGATATCCAGGACTGAATGAATTCTGCACTGTAGGACCCGCCAACTACACCTGGCAGATCCGTGCTCAAGACACATATTTGTTCTACTTTTTTTCAGCTTATCAGCATCTAAATTCTCTTTAAAACTATGACAAAGCAAATTGTTGACAAAACCTTTCTTAATAACAACTCCTCTGACTCAAAAGAGTATCATCTGGTTCTAAGATTTTAGCTTGTTTTAGCAGCTAAAATATGTCTTTGAAACTCAAGTGTGAAGAGCAGGCTAACCTACAGCTTTTCTTTCAGATTCACAGTACGGTGAGGAAATTATGTATTCAGATATGCTAGGCTTTCAAACCATCACTGCTTTCAAGCACCCTTGAAGCTCATAGGGAGTATCGAGATGAATGTTCTCACCTTTCTTTTACTTGCACTCATTAAATTATCTTTGTCACTGGCATATGTATTCATGCAGACCTGTTACTAAAGACTCCTAATTGGAATCTCGTATCTTCCATTTTTCTAGGTAGAATTTAAACATCCCATGTTGATGTGCTTCTACATATCTATTCCTACTTGTTCCCCAGAGTGCCTGCCTAGTCTGACATTATAAACTGTCACCTTCTATCACTGCCTCATAATTTCACCACTGCAAATTTAAACATATAGGAAGTTACCTCCGAATCAGGGGAAATAGTTTATATTTTCTTTAAAAACTGAACATAGTAGTAAAGGTGAGCATTAAAAGATGCTTTATACAATGCTCACACTTCATTGTGAGGAAAGAAAGTCCAGCTTCCTTAACTCTTATAAAGGCCACTACAGGGCATAATTTGGTGAAAACTCAAGAGAAGTTGGGCCTTTTTCCTATTTCCTTCCACCTGTGCTAGATAGAATTTGAATTCAAGCAAAAAACTAATTACATTCTCTGGTGTTTAAGAACTCTTTTCTTAAGGCTTTGTTTGAAGAAAAATGCAGTGAGACTAATTACATAGAACATATTGTAACATTGACTTACACTGAGAAAACCATTTAGTAAAATGATAATAAATCTTAAGTAGGTTCAGAATGATTTACTAACAAAGGAGTAATCTGTCTATGCTTCTATATAACATAATTATTTTTCTTTGAAAGCCCAAAAATCCTGATTTGGGATAAAAAAAAAAAGTAAACTATCTTACCATTATTCTGCACCATCAAGGTGTAGAATTCAGAAGCTCTTTAAATTAACAGCCACCTCTTGATAAAAGAAAACTTTTAACTTGCCGTTAAGACAATAATCACTATTGAATAGGAGATACCAGTTGGAGTAAAACATATATAACTAACAAAATACTACTGCTGGTAAATAATACCAAAGGTTTATTTTAAAATTCTAACCATGAGTAAGGAGGAAAAACCCTCAAATTGCTAATATGTAAGTAGTTATTTTGGGGAGCAGAGGCAAAACACATTTCAAGTAGTGATTACATGAGTCAACTTTAACCACCAAGATTTTTCATTTTGAAAAGCATTATTCTAAATGATCCCACAATCTTATTTTCTATCATACTCTATTCCCAAAGGTTTAGAGAAAAGCAAACAGGATTTAAAAAAATATTTCCACATGAAAAGCAAAGATCTTGCACAGGTGAAATATTCTGTACCCCACCTAACTGGTGAGCAGACACAGATAGGTTGGAGTGAGAAGATTATTGCATTAGATGGCTCTTTCATCACAGCAAGTGTAAGGCCTGAACCCATGATCAGACAAGCTCTAGCTGTGCTATTCATTGATCTTGATTGTAGAAGATAATTTATTATTTGAAAAGCAAACCTTTTTAAATGAAATAAAGCCAAAACCCTAATTCATTGGCTCCCTAGGAGTAACTAAAAATCACATGCTTATAGTTATGACGGATTATACACTGTGACCCTAAATGTTTATTGAGGGATGGTTTTAAGTTCATCCGGATAAGCTGATTGCAGACTTTTCACAACCAAAACTCTGCTTCCTTGTTTTGAGCAGTTGGGTCTTCCCTTTCTAAGCATGCCCCATAACCAACGAATTTGTTTCAAAGACCAGAATACAATGCTTTTGAAATGTGTTTCCAAACTAACATACTAGAAGAGATGAAATGGAAGAATAGAATGCTTTAGAATGCTAACTAAAGATGGGCTCTTTGAAATCTTACATCAATTTTATACGTTCTTCGCCTACCTAATTTATAAAATTAGGTTATTCTTTTTAGTTTCTTAGAAATTGGTAAAATAATTAAAAATAATTTGCATGCCAAAGTTACATGGGATGAATAAGGTATATGTAAGAAAAAATATTTTCCTTTTCTTTTAATATGTTCCTAGGAAAATTACTGCCCCTAACAGTTGTATTAGCTGCTTAGCAGACAAGATGCTAGCTGTTCTTAACTGTATCACGTCGTCTGAAATGGTTATGACTGTGAATCTGCTTGTCTTTAATTTGGTTTTGGGACTGCAACAGGGATGGGACACAGAACATTTTTCTCGTTTCTGCATTGCTTTTCATGTTTGGTATGAAGTCACTCCAGGTAGAACGCAGCAGAGAAACTCAAATAAATATTGGAACTTTTCTATTTAGTCATAAACAGTGGGAGGAGTAAAGGCTAAGGGATGAGGACAAGCACTGTCTTACCCCGTATCTTTATATAAAATCCAATTAACAATGGAAAAATTATATGTCAATAGAACATTTTAACAATCTCTGGGAGAATTGTTTACCTTTTTCAGATTCATTAAGTGAGAACAAAGCACCATATTAGACCAATCCAAGCAATCACACTGAAATATAAATATCATTGTAACAAATTCAAGTATTATCATATAAATCTGCAATGCTACTTTCATTATTTTTGCTTATAGCATGATGTGTTTGGCAGATTTCCTATAAGCCATTTGCAAGTAGGTTTGCTATTATTTATGTACTTAGATTTGTTGGCCACCAAACTCCAATTCATTGGTTGATTCAGAAACTTATTTGTGAAAGACTGAGCTAATGTGTAAACTGTCCTATGATACCTGAAATTATTAAATGAACTGTGTGAATGTATACGTGATTTCATAGTTTCATTTTCATCTCTTCTAGCATACATGCTTCAATAACCATATATAGAATCAAATGCTGTCTGTCCCCAACAGCGTATCTGGATTCTCTTAGAACGCTGAAATTTAAATGGAGATCTATTTCTGAGTTGCACTAATCAGAGCATGGAACCAATCACACTCAAATAGTTTAGTATGCATCATTTCCTGTCTAATATTAATATCACTGGGCTTTACTAAAGATGCTGCTGCAATTTTTCTTCCTATTTTAGGATTTTAGAGACAATGGTTTCAATATTGACTGACATATGGGTGAATCTCGGAAATGATGAAACAAATGCTACATCTCGCATAAAAATCCCAATATTCTGACAATTCCAGTTCCTTTCTTCCTACAGCAGTACTGCACACAATCCATGGGCAGGAGATCTAACACTGTGCTTTCTCCTGAATAAATGTGATCCATTAGTAAGTATTCCTCAAATCCAAACTACTAATAGGCAGCACACACTGCCTATTGTGTGCACAATAGGCACACAATAGGCAGCACACACTGTAGAGGAAGAATTTTGCCATTTTCTACATCTACCTTCTTAAAAACAAAAAAGGTGTGACATGATTGTAAACATCTTTTGATCACCCAGTGCTATGCTTGCACATGTTGAGTCTACAACCTCAATCCTAATCATGTACAATACATTCACAAACAGAATTTTTTCTTTTGTGTTTTAAAGGCAATAGGTTAAAAGGTTTAAAAAAAATTGTAAACTGGTTTCCATCCCAAGTACACATATTAATACAAGTATTATCCTCTTATCTCCAGTCTTTCACCCTGAAAAATATACCTGAGTTTTAGCAGTTAATGAAAGTTTCAAGTCCTTCAAACTTTCCTTAAACCCTGAATGAAATAAACCCTCTGATCAGAAACAAAGCCCTAATTTGAGACCCCCTCTCTTGATTCGCTGTGGGATTGTTTGTGACAGGCATACTGCTGGCTCAGATTCGGGACAATTCCACTGTCAATTGGGCACTGTGTTGCACAGTACCATGGAAGCCAGATCATGCTAGGAAAGAAGGTAAGAATAGAAAGGATGCTCCCTTTGTCCATATCTATTCATATGTGGCTCTATCTTCTGGGTATTCTTCCGTACATTAGCTCTAGAAAAGAGAAATGAAAGCAATTAGTACAAGTTTCAGAAAGATTAAAAACATGAAAATAAAAAACAATTTAAAAAATACTATGCAGTATCACAAATATGTGAGTGTGTTTGACTTGTCCGGTTTTGGCTTGTAAAACAGTAGCTTCAGAAGCATGTGAGGAGGATAGCATTATAGACGTCCTTTATAGGAGATGCAAACAGCAGTGTTAGGGTTTGAGTTTAGAGGCATCCCATTTCACTGGGGGAGAAGCTGCTAACCTGGCTACCTATTTGCATATTTCCAACAAAAGAGGTTCAGTAAATGTACTCAGGTATTTAAGGCGGATATCCTACAAATTAGCTCTACTGACCTCAGCTATAAAATTGTATTGTTAATGTGCAATCCAGTTGGCTTTCAGACCAACAATTTCAGATAAATCTAACATGGCATTAAATTATTTTATAGTAATTTAACCCAAAGTCCTTGACAAATCACATAGCAGCAAAATCATTAGCCCTGGAAAGAAATATGTGGAGAATGGCCAAATAGCAATTTTTTATTGATTCAATAGTAGGCTGGATGACCTGTAATTCTAGCCTTGCTTTCGTCAGCAGCTTACCAAGTTTCTTTAAGCATGCCACAGGCTCACTCTTTCTGTCTGCCTTAGCTTTACTCTAAAACCTGTAACTATAATATAAGGATTCTAATGATAGGCTGCCTTACAAATTTGCTATGTGGATTATCAAGAGGCACTGTGAATAATTGTAAATGCAATATCAACTCGGAGAATTACTGTTCCTCAGTAGGATGTTGAGGACGGATAAGCGAAGAACATTGGCAGTGTATGCCAAGAGTAGATAATCCCAGCAGGGTCACATAAGGTATGAAAGGCACTTCAACTGCCCAGTTAAACAAGCAGGTGCCTATGTTGAGTTGCAATGATACAGAAGGGCATGGAAGATTACTTTAGTGATAACAGTAAAAGCATAATTTTACAAAATAGGAAATCACTCCTGTACTTTACCAAGAAAACACATGGATAGGAAATATGATTAATACTGACACAAAATTATGGGCTCCTCAGTTTGGATGGCAACATGCTACTGAGGAAGGACCGAGGGTCTTTCATAGTACTAATGGTGTTTATGATGAGGTTAGATTAAAACCTTTGAGATGTCTAGTTGATGATGTTGCCATGCAAGGGGAAAAAAATCCAGAGCTGCAAAGTGGGAAATGGAACATAAGAAGCACAAACATAGAAATGCTCAACACAGAGAAAGATCATGTGAATCAACTATATAGGGACATCTTAGGCATCAGTGAACTGAGATGGACTGGAATCACATACAAATGTATGTATGTATTTATTTATTTATTTTATTCGGCTTATATGCCGCCCTATCTCACAATGGACTCAGGGCGGCTCACAATAATAAAAACACAAGCCACAATACAAAATAAAATCTAAAAAATTTAAAATTTAACCCTTAAAGCCCCCGTCAGTCCAGGTCGAGGGATTTGAAAAGCCAAGTTTTTAATTCATGGTGGAAGGTACGAAGGTCAGGCGCTAATCAGAGCTCCAAGGGGAGTTGATTCCAGAGAGTGGGCGCACCCACCGAGAAGGCTCTATCCTCGGGGGCCGCCAGCCGCCACTGTCTAGCCGACAGCATCCTGAGCAGGCCCTCTCTATGGGCGCGAACCGGGCGATGGGATATCGTTGCTGGCTGTAAGTGGTCCGCCAAATATCCTGGACCTAAGCCATGTAGGGCTTTATAGGTCATCACCAGCACCAGTATACCTTTGGTTTTGGATCATTTACCCCAATAAATAAATGAACAAGTACAACGTTTTTAATTCATTTAACTGGGTTCTCATGTTTTCGGTCATATTTAGCAAAAATATTGAAAATTCAAAAAGAGCTCACAAACTTTTAAGCATCACTGCATATGATAGCTACTGTAAGAGTCAACACCAACTTGATGATACATTCAATCAATCAATCAATCAATCACATATCATCTAGAAAGCATCTTATTTAATAGATTAATAACCTTAGCAAAATGCATGTAAATTGACCTTTACTTCCCACTTAAACAACTATCTTTTATAAGGATATACTATCTTCTAAATGCTATTGTTTATTTGTACTTACTTGATCTAGAGGCAATGCTGGTGGTTTTCGTGGTTGCAGCTCTTCCAGAGTTGAAGTTGATGTAGGCACCTTTGGGAATGGAGTTTGTGGCTGATGTATGTGCATTCTGAAATCACAGAAAACAGAGAAAGAACTATAGTAACCACATACCTTTTCATAAATATCTTTAATCCAAAAATAATTAAGACGTGGCCATGTGTTAAGATTTTCTGCAGAAAAGAGACAGATTAACCTGTTTGATTGCTCATAGGTTTTTAATTCATGTGTTGATATTCTCTTGAACTTTCTTTACAAGTTCACTGCATTCACTGGGGGACACTGTATTTAGTGGTTCCACTGCAACTTCTGAGGACAGTCTCAATAAATAGTGTTTTATCAGTATGACTTTGTATCCTGGCAGCTATGCTGCAAGCTGCCACAAGGTTCCATTTTGTCTCCAATGTTATTTACAATCCCACACAAAACCCGAGAAGGCCATTGGAGTTCTGACAACATCAAAATGTTGAACACCCATCTTCGTAAGACAGACTATATATATCTGAAGCAAAATATGAAACACTTATAGAATAAATGAGGATTGTTTAAGTGACCTCTATACAGGCAATCCTCAACTTTTGACCACAATAGGAACCAGAAAATTTGTTGTTAAGTGGTGTGATCATTAAGTGAGGCATCATGTAACCACTTTCAATTTTACAACCTTTTTTGCCATGGTCGTTAGGTGACACATTACATCGTTTAGTTCCTTTTAAAGACCTATCTCTTAACAAGGCGTTCCCTGTGTGAATATTTTTGGCTTCATTCTTGTTTCATTTCTCTCACTTTTTAAATTACGTTTTTAAAAATACTGTTTTAACTTACTGGTAGCATTTTAATAGTTTATTATAAATAGCTGAAATTTTAAATAATGACAGTTTATATAAGATTACATTTAGTAACAACACAATTCCACACATACCCTGGTGCTCTGTACATGTCTGTACGTTGCCCTCCCAGGTTAGTTCCACGTCCTGCTTGTTCCATCATTAAGGCCTGAAAGTGTCCCACATTCTCATCTTGGCAACGGTACAGAGGTCCTTCATGAGCGAGACCATTGGATTGACTGGTAGCTTGATGATGTGACAAGTGAGCACTCACTGTTGACCCATAACCTCTAGCCTGGAAGTGGGCAGCTGGATGTCGTGATGCATATGGCGACGCTGTCTGCAGCATGATGCCATGGGGTGGGAAAGGGCCAAATCCAAACGCAGAAGAACCCACAGATGGCAAGGAGGTGCCGTACAAATACTCTCCTGCCGCAACTGATCTTTGCCTCTTGGTTGTGGCGTTATGGTTGTCCAAATCAAGGAATTCTTTGGGACTCTCAGGCCTTTCTTGGGGCTCCTCTGCTTTCTCAGATTCAAGGGACAGTTCTTGTCCATTGGCTGAATCCTCTTTGGTGCCTGCTATGTCTATTTGATTTGGGGAAGCCAAAGTGGCGCTAAGCACTTCACAGTTCTGCATGCCACTGCCTCTGTCTGAGAAAGGTGGTCTGGCCACAGGGGACTGGGTAGGTGAATGCCCAGTGGGGCTTGCTGGGTGAGGGAAAGGCTTCTGCCAGTCTGAATAGCCTTGTGGACAAGTATAGTAAGGAGGCTGCTGGTAGTGATGATAAGGAGGCGGCTGAGGATGGTAAGGGTATGGCACTCCCTGGTGAGAACGATAGCGAGGGTAAGTGCCATGGGAACTGTTGCTAGCATGAAAGCCCCGAGCAGAAAAACGCGAATGTGATATTGAAAGGGGTTTTGCTCCCATTATAGCACTAAAACCCTGAAATCCAGAACTGATGTGATATTGTGTGGCTGAATTTGGATATTCCATGTTGGGCATATAAAGAGGGGCAAATTGGCTAGAAGTGCCCCCTATTGGATTTCCATCCACACTGGCAGGGGTACTTGTGTTCTGTCCCATGCAAGCCACAGTTGCTTCTAGCAGATTTCCACCTCCAGTGCAACCAGGCTTTTCTATTATATTAGCAGGTACACCTTTCTCTTCAGTACTACCAGATGACCCTTCACCTATAGCATCATTTCCAGGCAATGGTCCTCTCTCCATAACTGTTACAATATCACCTAGACAACTCTGAGATACAGAACTCGTATAGTTATTCTCTGCTGGCCATGTGCCCTTGTTTTGTGTTGCTTTTGAGCTGTTCTTAGTGTCAGAATTATTTCCCTCCACTTCCTGTGTTAAATTTTGCCGGGAACAGTCCATTTGCAATGGGACTTTAGAATGAGGTAGCAGCTTGGGGTATGTCTCTTCTGGAAGACACTCCATTTTCTGATTCACTTCTGCTGGAAGCTCTAATGCACAAAAAAACCAGAAGCAGTTTAGAGGAAAAGATTTAATTCAAACTTCTTTCATCATATAAATTGACACCTCTAGCATATACAGTCATGGCCGTAAATGTTGGCGCCCCTGAAATTTTTCCAGAAAATGAAGTATTTCTCACAGAAAAGTATTGCAGTAACACATGTTTTCTTATACACATGTTTATTCCCTTTGTGTATATTGGAACAAAACCAAAAAAGGGAGGAAAAAAAGCAAGTTGGACATAATGTCACACAAAACTCCAAAAATGGGCTGGACAAAATCATCGGCACCCTTTCAAAATTGTGGATAAATAAGATTGTTTCAAGCATGTGATGCTCCTTTAAACTCACCTGGGGCAAGTAACAGGTGTGGGCAATATAACACTCACACCTGAAAGCAGATAAAAAGGAGAGAAGTTCACTTAGTCTTTGCATTGTGTGTCTGTGTGTGCCACACTAAGCATGGACAACAGAAAGAGGAGAAGAGAACTGTCTGAGGACTTGAGAACCAAAATTGTGGAAAAATATCACCAATCTCAAGGTTACAAGTCCATCTCCAGAGATCTAGATTTGCCTTTGTCCTCAGTGCGCAACATTATCAAGAAGTTTGCAACCCATGGCACTGTAGCTAATCTCCCTGGGCGTGGACAGAAGAGAAAAATTGATGAAAGGTGCCAACGCAGGATAGTCCGGATGGTGGATAAGCAGCCCCAAACAAGTTCCAAAGCAATTCAAGCTGTCCTGCAGGCTCAGGGAGCATCAGTGTCAGCGCGAACTATCCGTCGACATTTAAATGAAATGAAACGCTATGGCAGGAGACCCAGGAGGACCCCACTGCTGACACAGAGACATAAAAAAGCAAGACTACAGTTTGCCAACATGTACTTGAGTAAGCCAAAATCCTTCTGGGCAAATATCTTGTGGACAGATGAGACCAAGATAGAGCTTTTTGGTAAAGCACATCATTCTACTGTTTACCGCAAATGGAATGAGGCCTACAAAGAAAAGAACACAGTACCTACAGTGAAATATGGTGGAGGTTCACTGATGTTTTGGGGTTGTTTTGCTGTCTCTGGCACTGGGTGCTTTGAATGTGTGCAAGGTTTCATGAAATCTGAGGATTATCAATGGATTTTGGGTCGCACTGTAGAGCCCAGTGTCAGAAAGCTGGGTTTGCATCGGAGATCTTGGGTCTTCCAGCAGGACAGTGACCCCAAACATATGTCAAAAAGCACCCAGAAATGGATGGCAGCAAAGCGTGGAGAGTTCTGAAGTGGCCAGCAATGAGTCCAGATCTCAATCCCATTGAACACCTGTGGAGAGATCTTAAAATTGCTGTTGGGAAGAGGCGCCCTTCCAATAAGAGAGACCTGGAGCAGTTTGCAAAGGAAGAGTGGTCCAAAATTCCCGGTGAGAGGTGTAAGAAGCTTATTGATGGTTATTGGAAGCGACTGATTTCAGTTATTTATTCCAAAGGGTGTGCAACCAAATATTAAGTAAAGGGTGCCAATGATTTTGTCCAACCCATTTTTGGAGTTTTGTGTGACATTATGTCCAATTTGCTTTTTTCCCCTCTCTTTTTTGGTTTTGTTCCAATACACACAAAAGGAATAAACGTGTTATAGCAAAACATGTGTTACTACAATACTTTTCTGTGAGAAATTCTTCATTTTCTGGAAAAATTTCAGGGGTGCCAACATTTACGGCCATGACTGTATACGGGGTTCAATTTCTCAGTATCTGAGGCACAATATTAATTTAGGAATTAATACAATTCACAATTTGCTTAGGAAATGAATTTACAAGCTTTTCCAGTTTATTATTAATGTGCACACATATGCATACATGCAGTGCTACACCACAATAAAGAGGGGCAGGGAAATTTAATGTGAAACTGCTTTAGTGGATATCAAAACCAAAAACATAATTCCAATTCTTCAGTTAATACCACATTTGCATGCTGCTGAATGTCATACTATCATCAGTTGCAGAAAGTTGTAAATAGAACAAGAATATAAAAAATATAATATATAATAAATCTCCCAAATTTCCTTCACAATTATAGAACAGCAGGTAAAAAGGAAAGGTCTTATACAAGTCTTACCCAAATTATAGCTCTCCAAGTGTGTTAGAACCATAGTTTCCATGGACTATGCTGCTCAGCTCAATTTGCTTCATTCCAATGGGGGGGTTAGTAGCATATTAATATTCAATCAGTATTTATGCATGGCAAAGCATCAAAGCTGACAAATTCCAAAGAAAATCCAAAGGACAGTAGCAGTATCTAAATAGGTCCACCACATTATATAACAGAGCAAGTACCTCCAAAACAGCATGCAGTAGTCACCATTTAGCCTCAATGAAGCAAAATATATAATTACCTTGATTGTTCTCTGAATTAATTGTCTGGCTGCCATCTTCAGAATTCCCATTCCTTAATACTGGTTTTGGAAGCTGAATATTAGCAGTTGCTGCATGAGTTAATTGTGGGAATGGTCCAGATAAATGTGAGGAAGGAGGCTGATGTGGGTGATAAGACATGCCGGGTGGGCATACCCGGGAGGACAGCTGCTGCATGGCAATCATCTCTGGACTGTCCATCATGGAATCCCCACCCTGGGCTCCTCTCTGAATCTGAGAGATAGATCCAAATAATGAGGCAGGAAGCTGCTGCTGTATTCTTTGACTGGAGGCTTTTCCTGGATGACGGATATATCCTGAGGGTGGAACTCCATGAGGTAGGAAATTAGATTGCTCAGACCATTGATTTGGGGGCAAAGGTTGTCTCACAGTCCGAGGATCCATTATGTGGCTCAAAGCATGGGGCAATATAGGAGAGCAAGGGCCCACAGGAGATTTCTTGTCTATTCCCAGGGCTATCTGATTTGTTGCATCATGGTTTCCATTCCATACAGCAGGATATTTATAGGATCTGTATATATGGCCAGGAGGAAGCTCTGAGGTCTCTCCTTGTCTCATAGGAGGTCCATTGTGTCTTGAAGAGATAAATCCAGGCTGGAATTGCCCAGAAGAATACATATTGGCATCTGAGGGTGGGCCACTCATTCGACCAAGTTGCAAAGATGTAGAATGTGGTCCTACTGTGGAAATATGCATTGGTGCAGCACATCCTTGCTTCTCTGGAGCTGGAAGCCGAGGTCCTCTATGATCTTTCAGACCAACTGGAGGCTGGAAAGAAATATCATTCTTACTATGGACATATTACACAATGAATTTAAAACATAGACATTTCAAAAAAAAATACAGGGTAGATGGTACATCTGTTATACTCAGTACTATGCAAGGAATAGTTATATACCGCCTCTAAAACTGAGCTTTAGAGTAACTAATGTACCCATACATACTCAAGCAGCAGTTGTTACCAAAAAGAATGACAATGCTCTTTACATACAGTTGCAAGAAAAAGTATGTGAACCCCTTGGGCGTACGTGGAGTTTTGCATGAATTGGTCATAAAATGTGCTCTGAACTTCATCTAAGTCACAACAATAAAAGAACACAGTCTGCTTAAAATAATACTACACAAAAATTAGATGTTGCCATGGTTTAATTGAACATAACATGTAAACATTCACAGTGCAGGGAGGTAAAAATATGTGAGCCCCTAGCCTAATGACTTCTCCAAGAGCTAATTGGAGCCAGGAGTGAGCCAACCTTGACTCCAATCAGTGTGATGATATTGGATGTGTTGCTGACTGCTGTCCTGCCCTTTAAAAACACACACCTGTTTTGGGTTTACTGGTTTCAAGAAGCACTGTCTGATGTGAACCATGCCTCGCAGAAAAGAGCTCTCAGAAGACCTACGATCAAGAATTGTTGACTGGAAAGGGTTACAAAAGTATCTCCAAAAGCCTTGATGTTCATGTGTCCACGGTAAGACAGACTGCCTTCAAATGGAGAAAGTTTAGCACTGTTGCTACTCTCCCTAGGCGTGGTCATCCTGCAAAAATGACTGCAAGAGCACAGTGCAGAATGCTTCATGAGGTAAAGAAGAATCCTAGAGTGTCAGCTAAAGACCTACAGAAATCTCTGGCACATGCTAACATTTTTGTTGACACATCTACAATAAGGAAAACATTAAACAAGAATGGAGTACTTGGGAGGACACCACGGAGGAAGCCATTGCTGTCCAAAAAAAATATTGCAGCACATTTGAAGTTTGCAAAAGAGCACCTGGATGTTCCACAGCACTACTGGCAAAATATACTGTGGACAGATGAAACCAAAATTTGGGAAGAACACACAACACTATGTGTCGAGAAAAAAAGGCACAGCACAACAACATCAAAACCTCATCCCCACTGTAAAACATGGCGGAGGGAGCATCATGGTTTGGGGCTGCTTTGCTGCCTCAGGGCCTGGATGGATTGTTGTCATTGATGGGAAAATGAATTCCAGAGTTTATCAAGACATTTTGCAGGAAAACGTATGACCATCTGTCCGCCAACTGAAGCTCCGCAGAGGATGGGTGATGCAACAGGACAATGACCCAAAGCATACAAGTAATTCAACAAAAAAAAAATGGCTTCAACAGCACAGAATACGCCTTCTGGAGTGGCCCAGTCAGAGTCCTGGCCTCAACCTGATTGAAATGCTGTGGCATGACCTTAAGAGAGCGATTCACACCAGACATCCCAAGAATATTGCTACACTGAAACAGTTTTGTGAAGAGGAGTGGTCCAAAATTACTCCAGATCGTTGTGCAGGTCTGATCTGCAACTACAGGAAACGTTTGGTTGAGGTTATTGCTGCCAAAGGAGGGTCAACCAGTTATTAAGTCCAAAGGTTCACATACTTTTTCCTCCCTGCACTGTGAATGTTTACATGTTATGTTCAATTAAACCATGGCAATATCTAATGTTTGTGTAGTATTATTTTAAGCAGACTGTGTTCTTCTATTGTTGTGACTTAGATGAAGTTCAGAGCACATTTTATGACCAATTCATGCAAAACTCCACGTAATCCCAAGGGGTTCACTTACTTTTTCTTGCAACTGTAGGTCTGTCTTTGAAAATAGCGTAGAGACATTCAGCTACCCAGCTTTTCCTGGGGTCAGGAAAACTGAAAATTTAGTATCATACATTGGCCATTAATACATTTCCAAGCCTGATTAAGCATCAGTATTAAATTTTAATTGGCTTGAAATCAAGTTATCTTAGATGCAACCATTACTCATGTGATCTTCAAGGTATACTTGTAATCCAGTTGGTATGTCCATCGGTAAAATCAACCTTTGCATTTTAACTTAAATTATTAAAACCAGGATTCCCCCAGGTTAAAAAAAAAAAGAATTTGAAATCTTTAAAATTATAAGCAAAGTTTCCAGAATCTAAGAGGATAAGGAAACCCCAATCAGTGGATAGAATACAACCTGCAGAGCCCTTTCATCCATCTCAGAAACTCTAATGCCATCCACTTCTCACAGCAATAATATTTTTCTATTTCTAATTACAGAGCAGGTACAGATGGACAATTATGCAGCATCATAATTAGTGTTCAGGATGGACTCGTCATTTCTACCCATCCAACCTGTATAGTTTGGAAATATCATCCCCAAAACTTCCAAATCTATGGTAACTTGGAGGAATCTAGGCATGTGTATGCATGCATTGTGTGTATGTATCTTGAGAATGAATGGGATGGTCTACCATTAAACCTGCCCACTTCTATGTAAGTCCCTCAGAAGATTCCCTTAAAGAAACAAACTCCTCATACTGGAAAACATCCTCCATCCATTCTATACACCTTGCAAAATCTTTCTATCCTTCTTCCTCCTGCCCGTTATTCATTTATTTTGGTACATTAAAAAACATACAAAAGAAAGAGATCTACAAGCAGTATAAAATTAAATAAAACTAGGTCAGTATTGCATACAACATTTATTGTATTGATTTTAAAACCAGTATTAAGATCAAGTTAATATTCAATAATTTAAAAGGCCAGTACAATATGAACGAACAATCGATAAAAGGTTCTGTCCAGCCTCAAAATTCTATCTTTATTAACAAATCAAGCAGAAGCTAATGTATTGAAATCTTATACTAAGAGAAACCCAAACTTTGGATGTCCTTAATGTTGATTGTCTGACTTGCCTTCACACTCTCATCCCCAAATCTTGTAAAAATAAAGAAATACGCAATTATTATAAAACCATAATTAGAGAAGTAGCCATTTCTCACTTGTAAAGATAAAATAGATAATTAATTATCAGAGACTTGCATGTTCAGACAGAAGCTTGGCTCATATGTTTCTTACCTGCATGGCAAAGTGCTGGTGCTGCTGACC
Source organism: Ptyas mucosa (assembly GCA_012654045.1). Classification (NCBI taxonomy): domain Eukaryota; kingdom Metazoa; phylum Chordata; class Lepidosauria; order Squamata; family Colubridae; genus Ptyas; species Ptyas mucosa. The sequence continues at coordinate 8,932,129 of WNWU01000037.1, forward strand.
TGGCTCACCAGGATGTGGTTCTGGTACTCGTGGTGATCCATACGGTTTTGCATGATCAGATCCCCGGAGAGAATCAAATGTTCCTGGAATAGGTGGTCTCTGGACAGGAAAATAAAATTGTCTGAGAATTGATAGGCATCTCCTTGACAGGAGATAAAACAGAAGCAGCAAAAAAATGAAACAGATACGGGAAAATAGATGGGATTCCATTTTTTAAAAAGAAAATTCTGATGCTTCAGCTGCTGTACCTACAATCTTCTTCCATTCTTCCAAAGCAATAAAAGATTGTCTCATTTATAGATAGAACATGGGGTGATGGGGATCCAATTGTATGTGCTTATTTTTATTTCTTTAAAAGACTCAGTTACAATGCTCATGCTGAGGAGGAATAATTTACCACCATATTTATTTATTGTTTATTTATTGGTTCAGTTTATATCCCGCCCTTCACCAGAGACTCAGGGCGGCTTACAATGCATTATTTGAAATTATAACTGTTGTGGTCCAATAGCAGCCTGCGGAGCTGGCAGTGGAGTCAGACAGTGAGGAGGCTGGGGAGGAACGTGGCCCAGTCCTGGAGTCTGGGGAAGGCTCAGACGAGGGCTCTGCGTCGGAGGCAGAGAAGGGGCTAAAGAACAAGGGTCGACTTGGGAGTAAGGCCACAGGTAGACGATGAATGGCCCCTCCCAGAGAGAATAAAAGAGGAGAGAGAGGGGAGTGTAGTTTGCAGGAGACAATTAGTTCCCTTAATTGGTTCGTGACTCTCTGAGACTCCTTGCCAAGTTTTGAAGATATCAGCCTGGCAGCTCTCAAAACCAGATAAGGTCTGTGACTGTAAATTCTCCCTTGAAAGATTTTGCTGGATGTAAATGAGAAGAATTCACAGTAACTTAATAAAAAGGGTTTTTGTCAGGACAAGGAATCTGCTTCATGCTCTTGGGAAGTCTCGGTCAGAACAGTGGGCGTGGTCAGCACGTGACACATCCAGCCCACAAGCTGCGAGTTTGACAGCCCTGAAATAAGCAATGGAAATACTAGAAGATTGCGGTAAAAAAGGACAATACAACAAGCGAATGGAAAAACTAAAGTTAAGATTGGGTGCCAAAAATTATTTCCTCTCTGCAAAGGGGTATTTTCTTCTGTTGCTAGACAGATACTTACTATGTGCCCAGAATGGGATACACAACTGGGCATTCCACCATAGTGATGTGAATGCAAAAAGCCTCGGCCATTAGAAGATGCCATCTTTCCAGACAATTGAACTGACTGGCTACTTGAATCTTCTGCTGAGGAAGAGACGGATAATGAGGAAGAAATGGGAACACGATGTTTTGCTTTATGAGGTGGAAGTTTTCCTCCATTTTGTACATGTGGTTGTTTTCTGCCTGATCCTTCAGAATCTTTGGATCGAGTCCAAACATTTCCTGTACTGGAACGTATGGTCCGACGGCATCTTTTCTCACGCTTCACATCCTCTCTGATCCAGAACTCATCATCTGTGTCTCCATCTTCTCCAGGAAAGTGCTTCATCATTGCCCGATGAAAGCACCTCTCTAAGTTATAAGCCATTTTAGTATAATCTGTATTTAAAAAAGCAAATGAATAGTCACATGGGTACAAGTTTCTTGGTGTTGACATTTCTTTTCTAATTAGATACTACATACAGAATCTAGATTAGTCTCTATTTGTTGGGAGGAAACATAAAGACTAACGCTTGGTGAAAAGCAAATAGGAATTAATGGTCAGGGTATAAATATTTATTACTATCACAGTTCCCAATCCCTTTTGTAATAAGTCAGTGGTTTCCTATTTCTGTCACTCTATCCACATCATAGATATCAGCTAAAGGGGGGAAAAAAACTTTTGGAAGTAGTTTATTTTTATATTATATGTACAACATGCATATTTTATTTTTTTAATATATTTATTGTGAATAAATACTTATGAGCTTTCTCCTATCTATGATAATATATGGGGTATTTTCCAATTTACAGGCATCTAAGTGAGATAATTTGTATTTCTATATTCTTACCACTATTTTCACCATTGTATTTAAGGCAGTTCCTGAACATAGTTTTCATATCACCCACAAATTCCTCCTTGGTGTAGTATTGGCCTCCATTTAGCTTTTTCTCTATACTGGAAATATCCATAGGAACCTGAAAATATATATACATCCTCATATTTTATCAGATTATTATTATGGCAGATTCTATGCTATCCATTTATAAGAAAATGTATTGTTTACCTTAATGATCTGGTAGTAATTTGGAGCATATGATTCATCAACTGGCTCTAGGAATGGCCAAGAGTCCTTGTGAGCTTTTACAACATCTAACACTGTCAAGAAATAAAATGGAATACTGTGTTATTCATACAAACAGGAAGTCCATATTTTATGAATAAACAGATTTTCAAAAGCTTAAACCTGGATTTGGAGCTGACCTTTGTACATGGCAGTGAATTCATCATCCAGTTCAAAGCTGTGAAGATGAAATGCAAAAATAAATACAAAGAACCTCATCTTTCTGTCAACTCTGGAATTTGATAAAAAATTAAGCATTAAATATTCAACTCCAGCAAATTGCAATTGCCATTTCAATGCAAATAATTCCATTCATTTTCTACAACTCTCTTTCCTGTCTGTTCTTCTTTGACTTAAATATTTGGGTAAGACTATAAACCATGAAAAATGAAAAACCCATAATCAAATAAAAGTATGATTAGTAAAATACAAATAAGTAAACTGGGTGTGTAAAATATCATGGAATTTACAGTTGTTTAGTGTATCCTTAGTTACTCAAAAGCTTAAGACATTATTTCCTGTCTCTAACATAAGAAGTAATAATTGCTTTATAGATGATTATAAATTTGTATTTATGGAGATTATATATTTGTATTTGCATTTAATATACTTACAAGTCCTTAGTTTTCTCCTCCCTAGCTGGTGAACTGGGATCTAAATGGGAAAGCTCAAGGGGAAGCTCCTTTCCCTGGGCCAGCAGCCATGCCCTCTCTTCTCGAAGTTTCCTTCTCTTGGCTCGTTCTGCTCATGGAGAAGAAAGTCATTACATTCCTAAAGAAGCTTTCTTGCCCCAAAATCCAAAGGGCTGCTCAACTGCATGAAGGCAAATTTAGAATTAACAGTAACTTTCTTTCTTTTCTTCCTATAGGAAAAAAGTGTACAAATACTATGTATGCTAGGTAGGCTATTTTAAACGTCTCAATATAGAGTAAAGAGATATGTTAAAAGAACAATAGAAAATAAATGTAGGAAAAATGATTAAAACTGGATGATTTATCTTAATGGTTAAAAAAAATGTTAGAATTCTTTCTCTGGGGGGGGGCAACGAATCATACTTTGATCTTACCACTTGCTATACTGAAAAGGATCCCATAAAAATCTCTTGAATACAGCAGTGAGTAATAAAATTGGATAATGAGGCCAGTAACATAAGAAAGTAAAGTAGTCGAGTCTGTTTAAGTCTTTCACCACCCCACCTCACAACTTTCAGGTTGAAAGTCTACTTTTCCCTACCCATGACAGATGTTTTCAAGCTCTCCTTTAAAAAAAGGGGGGGGGGGAATGCACATTTTATTTCAGTAAGCTGATCCACATGCCTTCAACAGCCTTGACTTTTTCCTCCATTTCTCGTTTCCTCTCCTCCTTCAGCATTTGTTCTTGTTCCTTTTTCTGAACTGCCAAAAGGATCTGACGTTCTTCCTCTTCTTCTCGCCGTCTCTGCTTCTCCATTCTACTAAACACGACTGGGGTCATCTGAAGAAAGTCATGCATCTATTTAGTTATTTTATTTCTATTTTGTTACTGTCTAAAGAAGTGATAGTGAGGTATATAGTTCTCTGAATTTTATCCTTAAAATAAAACTGTGAGGAAGATATTAGATATTAATATGCCAAGATGAGTTCTAAAGTACCTCAAAGCCACTTTTGCTCATGCATCCGAAGATCCTAACCCAATATCCCACTGATCCTTTCTGTCACTAAAGGCAATTGGAGTTGGTATAACAGTTTCAATTATTACCTCAAGAAAGTCCCAAAGGTGCTTTTTTTCAGGAGGCAACTGGACTTTTTGTTTTTTCTTTTGAAGATGTTTCGCTTCTCATCCAAGAGCCTTCTTTAATTCTGACAGGATAGTGGGGAATGGAAGGACTGTGGAGAAGGAAGCTCTGACACTATCCTGTCAGAGCTGAAGAAGCTTCTTGGATGAGAAGTGAAACATTTTCCAAAGAAAAAACAAGAAAGTCCAGTTGCCTCCTGAAAAAAAGTACTTTTGGGACAACCATGACCTGGATGACTGAGAACCTCTACACACCTTTATCTCAAGAAAGATTAGCAGATTTCAGTGATCCATAATTTGAAAATGAGTTAAAGACAGCAGGGTCTTTGAAAATAGGGCAGAAACTTCAAGTACTATATTCAGAATGTGGTAACAAATGTATGACCTGGGTACAGGTATTATTAACTGTAGTAGGTCACCAGCAAATTGCTGGTTTTGAATGGTAGAGCTCTTTAGATTTTGGCTCTTAATATATTTTTCCTTTATGCATCCACTCATACCTGAAACATTCTTATGTATGATTTCCTTGCCAACTGGGATGGATATCCTGAAAGGCCTTTTGAGTGGGCCTTTCACTGTATTTATAGAAAATATTCTACAGAGATCTTGGTAATAACAAATTTTAAATGCACTTTTTAATAGTTTTCTCTGGTCTTTTAAATGATGCTATGGGTAAAAAAAATTGTAGTTATATGCTTTTAATTCCTTCCGTCTGCTGTTGTTATTCTGCTTGAACTGCTCTTAATTTTTTTTAAAAAGAGTGCTATATATTATTCCATTCTATTTATTTTTCTTTACTGTTTTGGCTTTTGGGGTGGACTATACTAGCATACACAAATAAAACCCATTGTACTGGGCATTCCCATTCTAAAGAGATTTCTTACCTCTAGATGTATTGGCTTGATGTTTTGACTATCAGATAGCCACCTGGGAGTAAATTCTGTCTGCTGCAGACGCTTCTCCTAAAAGGCAGTAAAGTTAGGACCAGATCAGAAAAGTTCCTGCTATAGTTTATTACAGAATTCTAGAGTATAGAAATAACTTCAAAATTCAATCCTTGTCTATCAGAAATGACAGGTCTAAGATTTTTGAAAACAGATAAAGAGCAAAGTCCAAAATACCACTGATTTAAAATGCTGCTAGGATTGGCAATATCTTCCATAACTAATGTGCACCAATATACCCTGCAGTCTAGTCACATGCTGTAAGACAGGTCTCTTTGCCCATCTACTGTATTTATTACTTCTCTAAGAAAGAATGTGTCAAAACAAGAAATGTACGTTTTGCAGATGTGTATCTGACAACAACAAAAAAGCATGCTCCCCCTGTCCAATAATTGATACTAAGGGAATGGGTCTGAAACGTTGTAAAAGAAAACCTTCTCACGAGTTCAAACTTCTCGAACTTGTGAGAAGGTTTTCTCTTACAAGGTTTCCCTGGACACAACAGCGAGGAACGCGACGGAACTGGAAAGGTAAGACATGCGTCCCACTTCTCACCCGCCCCACTTGCCACCCCCAAATTGCATCCCTAAAGGGGGCGGGTGACTAAGCAAGGGACAGGAGCCCTGCCATGCCATGCCTGGCGAGGGGGGAGATGGTAAGGGAAGCGACATCTTGCTCCACATGTCTCACTTTCCCTCTGCCCCACCTGTCAGAAATGAGTCATTTCTCATTTGTGCAATGAGTGAGACTCATCGCACCGCCGGCGCCACCTCGTGGAGCAGGACTCTGCAAGACTTGTGCCCTTGCATGCATGAACGGCAGAACTGCTGTGAGGTTTGACATACCGGTGCAGCCGCGAGCGGCAGGACGCCAGCTGTGCCGGCATGATGAAGCTCATGGCACTGCTGCAGTTCGTGCGGGCAACGGCACAAGAAGCCTTGCAGAGTCCTGCTCCACAAGGCAGTGGTGGCGGTGGGACACCTCAGAACAGTGGTGGCCAGCCACTTGGCCAGCGCGAAGAACAGGGAGGGGAGGCAGCAGTGACAACGAAACCTCCAGTCCCACGCTCACCGCCTCTTCCACCCCCAAAATAAGACACCGCCCCCTCCCCCCCGGATAAGGTCAAGCCCTTATTTCGGGGTTCAAAAGAAAATAAGACCCTGTCTTATTTTCGGGGAAATACGGTATTTCAAAAGCTTTTTTCCCTCAGATTTATATTTATTTATTTTTCCTTATTCCTTATTCGTTATTCTTACCTTTGTTATTATATTGTATAGTTTTTGATTGAATATTTTAATTTAGACTATTACTGTTGTGACTGAAATTGGTTTTAATCTGTCCATGTATATATTATTTTTTCTTTGTTATATAGTATGTAAGCTGAAAGTCATTTAATTATAGCCGAGTAAAAGTTTATAGATAAATTTTATTAACTATGCTGCCACTCTAATATTATGTATACACTGGACATTTTCCTTCATTTAACTATTTGCGCAAAAAAATACCACAGTGCAAACTGGGAAAATTAATATCATTTGAATAATTTAGCAAAACATTATATTGGTTGTCTAATCTGTTTCCCAGCTGCTTCACAAACACATATTTAAAAAATTATTTCTTACCTTTTGTGTAATCATATTGCAAATCTCTGGTAGGAAATCTTCACTCAGGAGTTTATAAAGCTGCCTTTCTCTTAAAGATGTTCTCTCTCGGAAGCTTTCTGTAACCTGCCTCCACTCCTCTTCTGTCTGGCATATTAACCACCATGTTCCATGGCCCAATCCTTGAGAAACTTTCATAATGGAATAATTTTCTATTAATCTGATCATATGATTAATCATATTATTTATATAATTATAATTCAAATTTCTCTATGTCGCATTTTGCAAATTCATTTTATACTTTTGTGTACAGGTAGTCCTCACCAATCACGATTGAGACTGGCAACTGTCACTACAGAGAACAATCATTAGTGTGATATTATGTAGTCCAACTGATTACAACATCAGTTCTGGTTGTGGTCATTAAGTGAATCACCATGGATTGTTAAGTGAAATGCCACATGACTGCAACTTCTGTTGACTTTACTTACCAGAGGACAACTGCAAAGGCCACAAAAGGTGATCATATGACTGTAGAGAGGTTGCAACGACCACAGCCTTGGGGGCTGGTCGTAGGTTTTGTTTTTCAGTGCTGGTATAATTTTGAACAGTCACTAGAGTGATTGGTAAGCAAGGACCTGAATAACATCCATAGAATTTCTCATGAATTTTGATTTGATCGTTCCAAACCAAGGGTGAGCATACATGAATTAATTTTCATAGGACTAATTATACACAACTTTAACATGGACATAATGAAAACAATCTGGGGATCTCAACTGCTGAGCTGTTTAAGGGAGTTAGATTATTGCCTCCAAGAGTCAGAAGCTCCACTAGCAAAGGATGAATTCAGCTGAAAGGGATAAGGATTCTTCTTTCTCAATGACATAAAAGGCAAAAATAACATGCTCATATATATTTTGCCTCTTGAAAGAGAGTACAGGTAGCCCTCAACTTACAACAGTTCATTTAGTGATTGTTCAAAGTTACAACATCACTAAAAAAAATTATTATTCACACTTATGACCTTTGCAGCCTCCCCATGGTCATGTAATCAAAATTCAGACACTCGGCAACTGATTCATTTTTATGACCTTTGAAGTGTCCTGGAATCATGTGACCACCTTTTAAGACTTTGTGACAAGTAAGGTCAATGCGAAAACCAGATTTACTTAACAAACGTGTGGTTAACTTAACAACTACAGTGATTCAGTTAATAACTGTGGCAAGAAAGGTCATAAAATGGGGCAAAACTCACTTAACAAATGTCTCACTTAGCAACATACAATTGTGGTCATAAATCAAGGACTACCTGTATTATAACATTAAACAAATGAATATTTTTACTAGTAGAACAAGCGTCTTTTTGCTGTCAATTCCCATTTTTTTTAAAGTGGCAAGAACTTTATTACTAAACATGGAAGAAATACTTTTCAACTTATTTTCTAACTGTACAGAATGAAATGAAGAAAACAAAGGAGACCTCTCTTCCAAGCTGCATTTTTATTTACACTGTATTAAACGGTGTATAAGACGCACTTCCCCCACCCCAAAAGTGGGTGGAAATGTCTGTGAGTCTTATACAGTGAATGTTGCCAAAGCCCCGCCCGCCCACCGGCCCCCACCCTTCGGCCCCTGCCTCCCAGCAATTTGCCTCCTTGCAGGAAACAGCAAACAGCCTGGTCAGCTTTAGCACAGCCTGATTTAGCACGAGCAGCTGATTGGCGGTTGGATCTGTCTCCCAGAATACCGCCTATCAGCTCTTCCAGGCTGTGGGGATCATCGCCGCCCATCGCTGCTACTGCCTATCACCGCCTCCGTGCATCCCATTTTCAGCCTATTCCAGGCAGCAGGGATTGCCGCCACCGCCTATCCCCGCCACCTGAAATGGGGCAAAAATGGGACACGCAGAGGCTGAAAATGGGACGTGTGGAGGCAGCGATAGGTGGCAGTGGCAATGGGCAGTGGTGATCCCCGCAGCCTGGAACAGCTGATACACGGTATTACGGGAGGCAGATCCAACCGCCAATCAGCTGCTCGTGCTAAATCAGGCTGTACCGAAGCTGACCAGGCTGTTTGCTGCAAGGAGGCAAAATTTGCTGCAAATTTTTTTTCTTGTTTTCTTCCTCAAAAGCTAGATGCATCTTATAGTCCAGAGCGTCTTATAGTCTAAAAAATACAGTAATTGGAACTCAGCTATAATCCACACATTCTACTCACAATTTCTGGACTGTGATTCATGAACAAGTGCATTGGCTTCTTCTTTGTCTCTGCAAAAAAAGAAAAAAATAATGCCAAAATTATAAAGAGCAATTTTCAACTAAGGACTATACCCAGGACTGGAATAAATTACAGTGATACTAAAAGTCCACAGCAGCTTGTAGTTATATTTTAGCTGTAGAAGACAAAACACTTAGATTCTAATCCGATGGAATTCAATATTCATTATGAGTCTTTCATAGCCTTTAAAAAACAGTGGTTATAATGAATTAGAATTTTTTTTTTAAATATAGGGGTGCTTTTTTTTCAAATAAATTCAAGCTCAGAAACAAAACCTGAGACAAGCATGGTAGGACAATACCATAAAATGTAATGCTATGGTTAAGTTTCATTAACATCCTTGCCACTAGTTTCTGGGCTAGCTGAAATTGAGAAAAGGTCCAAACTACTCAGATACTCAGCTGATCAACTCTTATAAAAGATTGATTGATTATGAGTCCAACCACATTGCTGCTGGTCACCTTTTCCCCTTTCTGATTATTGACTTTTCTAGAGACTATGTTTCTGCATAATGTGTCCCAGTTATGATAATTTGAGCCTAGTGATTTTCAGCCCAGAGTGAGAAATTTGGATTGATATGTTCAATAATCCATGTATTTGTTTCCTGGCTAAGCACTGTATTTTCAGTAGTCTTCTCAACACCAAAGTTCAAAAGCATCAGTACACTTCCTATTTCGTAATTTCAATGTTTACTTCCATGGAATGTCACAGGGAAAACCACTGCATGCACAATTCTGATTTTTGTAGGTGTAAACATAACCCCAAATCTGAATACTTTTTCCAAGACCTTCATGACTAATCTACCAAATAGTCTGTGGCCTATTTTCTTGAGTGCTGGTTCCTTTGCTGTCAATAGATGATCTTAGAAGGAAAAAGCAATCCACCACTCCAGTATCTTTATTGTTAATTCCGATTGCTGAATCTTTTGTCAAGTTTGCTTTTCTTTCTATTTTAGTGCTACTTTTTCATTATGTTCCTTGACTTTCTTTATTAGAACTTGTAGTTCATCTGCATATTCGACTATAGGAACAGTGTCATCAGCTTTGGATGACCCTGCTGGAATTACATATTCTTGAAATATACTCTGAGTATTATTTATTCATTCCTCCCAGAAATAGCCCCTGGTCGCAAAGTGGCAGCATAGGAGAATCTGAGGGCATATGGCAGATCCCTATGGAATCTATGGGATGGAAAAGTATTCTTACGTGCCATAGCTGCCTAAGAGAGGAAGGGGGGATTAGGGAGGAAGAAAGGAAATATATTACTCTTACTTACATTAAAAAATGGCATACTTTATTCCATTCCTTTATTATATCACCACTAACTTTCTACCTATACCCTCCAAGTTTGCCACAAATATTTAATTATAAGAGCTGAAAAGTATAATTTATTTTGTTCTGCTTTGTATACAATATAAATGTACTTTGATGAAGCAAGCATTGTTTTTATTACTGAGGTGTGCAAATATTCATTTACCTTAAGATGTTCTCCACCATTTTTTTTCGTTTTGGAGGTCGCCCCCGTTTTTTTACTACCTTTCCAGTAATGTCTGGAATATTTTTGTGTATCCCGCATTCCCTGGAATATATTGAAATGATGCACAAAGTAGCTAAATACATAATAATTGGCCTAGTAAAGCAAGAAGGTAAGAAGTGATCATTGACAATGAAAAGGATTGAAGTAGCAGCTGTGAGTCAAGCTAGGAGACAATAACTCTAAAGAGGAGAAAGTATATAGCCAGATTTGGTGAAAAGTTAATTTGAGCACAACCCAACATTATGTTATCTTTAAAAAATTGCTTCCTTGGAAAGAAGTACAGGTGCTCTCCCACTCAAATAGCAACTTTTTTTGGTGCTACAATACATTGTGTTTGAAATTAGTTACTCTAAAACCTGGGTGTCAAATTTACTGCATCACATTGCCCTCACATGACATTTCGCAATGTTTTCCCCATTTGCAGAGCTGGGGCGGGCGTGGTCTGCACGTGACTCATGTGGCCCACGGGCCGCCAGTTTGACACCCCTACACTAAAAGAACCAGAGTACTTTAGTGCTACAGTTGAGCTTAAATTAGGAAATGTGGATTCTAGCTCTACCATGGTTTCATTCATTCTTCACTCATTCAAGAGTGAGCAGCCTTGGGATGGTAACTTTTCAAGTTTTAGTTCCCAATCTGGAACTGAAATGGAACTAAGAGTGGTCTAATTCGTAAATTGTTGCAAGTAAGCAAGACAAAATGGTGAAGAATTTTGACAATAAGTCAAAACAAGCAAGACAAAATGGTGAAGAATTTTGAAAACTGTATTACTCTAAAGATAAGGAATTTCATAAACATTTGTATCTTGTTGCCTTTGCAAAAATAGTTTCTTTTTAAATGTTTTTCCCCCTGGTATTCCGATCCCCGTTTCCCTGCAGGCAAGAACAAATCTGTACCTGTCAGTTATTAGGTCTCCATTTGGTTTCACAGGTTCCTCTTTGTACATTCGTGTGCCATAAAAATACCAGTAGAGGGCACCATTACTATCCTCACCCAATGGTTCCACTCGGAGGCTGTCTGCATCCAAGCCCTGTGTTTGAAAACACATACGTATAAATGTAAGAGCTTAGAAGTTTCTTGTATTCATGTTACTCCTCACCACTGGCCTTTGGAGTAGTAGTAATAAAGATTCAGATCTCTGCTTGGTCCCCAAAATGATCAACTGTTCAACTGACAATGAGAGTTATGTGCTTTAAACTATTCATGAGAAAGAAGCTAATTTAAACTTGCTAATGCCTAACAAAAAGTGGCCTCTTATACCTTTAATAGTGAAGCAGCAGGTGGGTGCTCTCTCTTCAAGTGGCAGAATTCTAAAGTTCCACAAAGGCAATACCAGGCTTCACACTGCAAGCAGGTGCATCTTTTCCTACCACAGCTTGGCAGTAACAAGAGAAGCCACACCTGCTTAACTTATCCCTCCAAAAGCTTTGAAAGGGTCTCTCTCGATATAATGGTTGCCTGCAGAAGTCTGTTTTAGGGATTATTTCCACTGAAGCATTATGCATCAGGAAACAGACAGGCAGAAGTGGTTACACTTGTACTTTTTTTTAAAAAAAGAGATACTATTCTCAAAACTGGATTCCTACTGAAAATGTACAAGGACATTGAAAATGTTCAATTCCGTTTTTCATGTAGTTTATTTTTAGAGACAAAATTTTAAGTGTTGCTAAACTAGCACCTGTGGATGTGATATCTAGCTAATAAACTCACTGTCATCTGTAGAATGGAGAAACATGCAGGACAAGCATTATAGTTCTCTAGCCCCCACAAACCCACAAACATCCCCATGTAGTTCATACTACTCTAGATACCTCAAGGGCTATAATCCTCTAAATTGGTATTTGGATAGCAAACAAATGCTATGCTCACATGTTTACTTCTTCATTCCCGTCACCCTCACTATTTTCAGGCACGGGGTTTGGTACTATACTTTCTACTTGAATCAAGCCAGGTGCCTTGTCATTTCATCTGATCTCCCAATACAGGATTCAAATAATAGTTTGCCTATTGCAACATTACAGCGAATTAGAAAAAGATGTTTTAAGCTCAAGTTAGAGAGAGTGTATGAATACAGCACTCATTCATGATCTTCCAAATTACATTCTGAAGCCATGGTGAGTTTATAAGCAGATATCTCAATACATATGCCATTCTGGAACCAGCCTCCACAATGTTAGGGCATTAGAAATGGTATTAACTCAAAAAACATTTTTTCCAAAGAAAGTTATTAAGTATCTTCAAAAGCTATGTCTCTTTATGCAAATGTCATTAATTAATTGCACAGTCGAAGGCTACAAATGTTACCTTGTGTTTATTACAACTCTAAAAACCATTTACGGTAGATCTTTTTAAAAGGCTCACTTCAAGCTTTATAAGCATTAGCAACAATGACTGTGTTATACTAAAGAGAGTTCTTTAGGTCATTAGCATATCTCAATGGGTAACTAGCTATCAAGGACAACAGCAGTTCAATCTCCTCAATTCAAACCAGATTATAAATATGTTTCACCACCCTCACCCTGGGAGTTCAGATTGAAAAAATGACCCAATACATACACAAAAAATATAATTAGAGACTATAAGGAGACAGAAACAGAGATTCCCAATGTCAGGTATGGTCATTACTAATTATATACAATGGGGGATGCAAAACTGTTGCAATGGATCTTATCTGATAACCCCAAAGAATTTTATCAAGGATCCTTGAGTGTTATTGAGATACATAAATCCTTTGACTAAAACAATACTTGGGACACCAACACAAACCACTGAGCTGGCTAAATTCAGACCAGAAAATAATAAACTAAACCAAACTATTACTGTAGTATTTTAAAGCATAACTTAAAATTTAAATCCCCAGAAAACACTTAAAAATTTTTACGGTCAACTTCTCTACATTGTCCAACTTGGAAAATAATAGACACTCAAAATAATCTAACATTTTAAATAAGGTTATTGGCACAAAGGAACATGAAACATTGTTATACTGTATGTGATGTGATGCTTAATGGTGGGAAATGTATATTACATTTTCAATGTTCCTCATCCAGCATCTGTCATCATCCAACATACCTTAAGCAGGTCAAAAACATCATCAGCATCAAGTCGGTAATCACAAAGACGATGTAGTATCTCCACACGGGTTCGTAAGGGGAGTTCCTGAAAAGTACATTCTCGCAAGGGGTTAGGTTTTCCTTCTTCCAATTCCCAGCGATAATTGATTATATCTTCAAGATAGCCATGAAATGTCTGGGTTCTAATAAAGATAACAAATGGCCATACAATTACTATACAGAATTTGACCTATCCATCATTTCACAGATGATTGCCCGAAGAAGGCAAGGAAAATATTTCCAGGTTATTCCAGTTCCTTGCGCAAAATTGAAGCATGTTTCACATTTTTTTGAAGAATAATTTATCTAAAGCATCATAAAATTTGTTTATCTTTAAGGAAGCAGAAGGATCTAAAGCTCATATAAACTATTGAAGTTACAAATGATAAATGATTGGATTACATGGTCTATAAAATATTATTAGTGAATAAATTCTAAAAAAAATACTTCATCAAAAAGAAAAAAATAGTTTCTCTCTCTTTTTTCCCCTGGAAATATATGCCTTTGGGGGAACATACTAAATTTTAAAAAGTATTTTAGTACAATTTATAATATCTACAGTACTTGTGCTTTTCTGTACATTAAATATATACCTCTCTCTAGTTTCTAAGATTTCTCTCATCTGAACTCACTTTTTCTATTAAAAAAGTGACCCTACTGTTCTGGTTTTAAATTGTAAATTGGTTTTAACTTGGTTGTTTTAAATTGTGGGCCAAAACTATTTAATTATTTTAAATTGTTTTTTTAATTTTGTATGCTCTGTTTTTATTTTGGCTGTTCACCGCCCTGAGTCCAGCTGGAGAAGGGCGGTATACTAACTAACTAACTAACTAAATAAATAAATAAATAATAAATAAATAACCAACCAACCAACCAACCAACCAACCACCAACCAACCAACCAACCAACCAACCAACCAACCAACCAACCAAGATCTGAGATGAAATAGTGGGCTTTTCCTTTCTTAAATTGTTGAACAGACTGATGATAGACTTAAATAAAGAGGTGTGCTATTTTCTTTAGTTTAGCTCCTAGAAGTAAGATGTGATATTAATATGACTTGTTTAGTTTTTATTACATTATATGGACTACAACATCGGTGTCATTATTTAGTAGGACATCTCCTTAATTTTTCAAATACTTTTCATCATTTCTGCAATTCTCAGAAACATCATTATATAAAATGAATTAATCTGGACCACACTCCTATTCTAAACTATTATATTATTGTTCTAATGTTTATTCAATAGTGATCAGTCAAAATGTTTCCCTTTCTCATCTTTTAAATCCTATAGCAGTGGCTTGAACATGCTGAATTTCTAAATTTCTGGCTGCTGTCTCCACCCACAATGGAGAATTATCAGTTTACATTTTCAGCTATCTTCCTCAACTATTATTTTTTCATTAAAATAAAACTAGATAATAAGAGAGTAGGTGCTATAGAATTGAAAATTTAAATTTACACTTTCATTTAAGTAAAATAATCTATATTTTACAGGCAGCACTGCACTCCTATTACTAAACTTCATTTTCACAAAAACGAAAGAGTCACGCTTCCGTAAACACTTACATTTTTCTACATATAAAATTCAGTGATTTATCATCCTCTGAAACTGCTGACATCAGCAAACCAATTAAGACACTCCAGGTGATTTCCTCAAATTTCAAAACCCTCAATGATAAATGACATACACTCTTTCCAAAGCTACTATACTAGTTAAGGGGTCATCAATGTGATTGATGTAAAAAGAAATCTAATTACACGACCATTTTTAACTTGGAATCCTTATGTAACCAATTAATTAAAACATTGCTTCCATGTGTTAGGATAGCATTAATGCTTCCCCCCATGAGTTGATCAAATTGCAAACTATTTATGTATTGTTCTTAGTTGCACCTGGAGCAACAATCAATGGACACTTTTATTTTAGTTAAATGTGTTTTAAAATCCAATTAATTCATTAAATTTAAATTATATTATAAAACCGCATGAACAAAAATGCAGAAAGGAAAAAAACTACACTATATTGCAACAATCAATTGCAAGAAATGAGAGTTTATATTAATCAAATATCCTTAATAGCACTTTTTTAAAAATGGAATTCCCACCCCCATTTGAATAATTCCTGAGAAAAAGGATCCTTTTGTTAACCTTTTTATAATTTTTAATTTTCCCCACGTTTTATAAGAGCAAGTTTAATCAACTGAGGTAGGAAGGACTAAGAAAAACAGCTGAATAATTGTGAGTTGCTTTTATTTATTAAAAACAAACATTTAAACACATTGCTTTCATATAAATATTTCAGAAGTTTCTATTGAATAGAAAAAAATCTTAATTCAAAGAATATATCTTGAAATTAGAAGAAGATAGATATGTCTCTCTCTAAAGGAAGAGTGTTTTTCAAGTAATAATAATGGTCAAAAATGCTTTATTCTGATTGCTTGGCAATATTTTTTAGGAATTAGAGTACAAGGAGTTTAAGTGACCTAAGTCAGATATCATTAATAGGTCAGAAGAAGCGACAACTGAATCAGGAAAAGGGGAAAAATCTAAGGAATGGTTAATACTCTCTTCCCTACAGCAATCCATCAAGCATTGTCAAAAAAACAGCTTGCTTCTGATTAAGGTCAACCTAATCTGAGTTACTGCCACAGGTCTGACCTCAAAGAGCAACAATGGAGTTATTTTCTTATCTTTGGTTGGGGGGGATAGGGTTGCCAAATGCCAAAATTTCACACAGAAATTATTTATAAAGATGAATATAGAATGATTTCCCTAACATGCCATTGTAGGTACAACTAAGGAAGAACATGTGTTTAATTGATGGAACATGTGTTCACATGCACTTTTTTAAAAAAAATTATTTATATGCTGCCCTTCTCCGGAGACTCAGGGCGGCTTACAATGCGTTAAGCAATAGCCTTCATACTTTTGTATATTTTATACAAAGTCAGCTTATTGCCCCCACAAACTGGGTCATTTTACCCACCTTAGAAAGGATGGAAGGCTGAGTCAACCTTGAGCCTGGTGAGAATTGAACTTGCAGTAATTGCAGGCAGCTGGATGTTAAATGCTGCCTTGGTAGGAGGCATTAGCCTCCTACGCCACTCAGGCTCTTTCAGGATGTCTTCATAAAAAACACCTTTACCGTAGTTTTTAACTTTTAAAGGATTCTGAGATGCCACTCTTGTGCCTCAGTATTAATCAAACATTTTCCTTTAGAGAAGCCATGAATTAAACAAGATAAGGTTGCTCCCTTAGATTCCGATAAGGGAATCATTTACACTGTAGATACACTAAACAGATAGTCCTTGACTTACAGCCATTTGTTTAATGACTGTTCAGTTACAATGACACTGTAAATAGTGACTTATGACTATTTTTTTATACGACCTTTGCAGCATCCCTATGGTCACATGATCAAAATTCAGCCTCTTGGCAACCAGCATGTATTTATGACAGTTGCAGTGTCCTGGGGTCATGTGATCACCATTTGTAACTTTCCCAGCTGGCTTCCAACAGGCAAAATCTTGGAGCCTTGGATAGTACAGTGGTCTAAAGCCCTGTTATTAACATCAGCTGCCTGCAATTATTGCAGGTTCGAATCTGACCAAGGCTCAAGGTTGACTCAGCCTTCCATCCTTTCTAAGGTAGGTAAATTGAGGACCCAGTTTGTGGGGGCAATAAGCTGACTTTGTATAAATATACAAAAGTATGAAGGCTATTGCTTAGCGCATTGTAAGCCGCCCTGAGTCTCCGGAGAAGGGCGGCATATAAATTAAAAAAAAAAAATCAATGGGGAAAGCCAGATTCATTTAACCATCACATGATTCACTTAACAACTGCAGTGATTCACTTAACTGTGGCAAAACCCATTTAACAACTGCCTTGCTTAGCAACAGAAATTTTGGGCTCAGTTGTCATTGTAGGTTGAGCACTACCTGTATTTCATCATAGATATTGTCTATTTCCAATGTATACACTCATTCACTGACTTATAGCTCATTCACTAGATAGAGGAAATCTTGGCAAATGGAATGTTGGATTCATAAATATTTTCACTAACCTGTTTCCCCCAAAATAAGACATCCCCTGATAATAAGCCCAATCAGGCTTTTGAGCGCATGGCAATAAGGCCAAGTGCTTATTTCAGGGTTCAAAAAAATATAAGGCAGGGTCTTATTTTCGGGGAAACACAGTATTCCTTTTTGTTCTACAATACTCTTCATCTAAACTATTCTGTCACCATCAAATACTAATGCTGGAACTCAATTGTCAGCAAAACAAAAAGCGGAATCAGCATCACATATGAGGCTGATTCTTTAACTAGTAAAAGTCCAAATAGAGTAGTTTAGAAAAGTCAACTATCTGTCCATAAATATCTGAAAACCTCCTAGATTTTCAGTGAACACTGCCACTTACTAAAAGGATGAAAAAGGTCTCTTTCATCTTCCCTCTCCCTTATTTATCTTCAGTTAAACAGCAGCCAAGAAGTCTCTAACTGAGCTGTACTACTATGGTACAGAATGCATAAGCAAGAGAAATCACACATACCTGTTACTTTGAAGTGAATTAACAATTTCCTTTCAGACTTAGACCTAAGTATAAGCATAAAGCTTTTCTATTTGCATAGCATTAAATAGGGAAAAGCCATATAACAACAGCAGGTATCTGAGGAGACTTATAGTAGGCTTTGTGCTACTTATCATACACACAGTAATCATTTTTTCAAAATTTTTAGAAATATTAATTCACTCATCTGATGGATGATTATGGACCAGAATCAATAGAATTGTTGAATAATTAAAGAAAAAAACTGCAAACAGTGGTCTTGAGTATAAAGCAAAGTCCAGTACGATGTTGTTAAATTAATCCCAACAGAGACATAAGAATATTAAAGCAGGTGGTAACTTTTCATACCTGGATTAATACAAAAGCTAAGAATAGAAGGGTCAACAAATGAAATAGTGAATGGATAGAAAAAAATTGGATTGATCGGATTATAAACAGTTCTTAGAAGATTGTGTGTGTTGTGTATGTTTAAATTAGATCCAATAAATTTAGGATTTCCAGTCTAAGTATTGCTCCAAAGGTTTCAACCACAATTGGTATAATAACAGATTTCTTTTCCATAAGGATTCAACTTCAAATCTGTAAGTCCCAATATTTCAATATTTTTCCCCAATTGTTATTCCTCAATCCTAGCATCACCGGAGATGGCAAGATCAATGAACTTTTCAATAACTGTTATATCAGGCATTATTGTTACAATAGATTCCATGGCACAACTGGGCCAAATTTATGCAACATCGGTCTTTTCAGACTGCAAATGGAAGATCAGCAACAGGGGGAAGCCCTATACTTATTTGTTGGTCTGGTTGTTTAATTCTAGACAACAAGAACTAAAAGAAGCTTGCTGAAAGCATGCAAATATTTCAGACCTGTCTGAAAGCAGCAGACAGAATCAAAGTAAAACAGTAGTTCTTCATACTCTAGGGCAGTGATGGCTAACCTTTTTGCCATTGCGTGCCGAAAGCAGGGGGAGCGCGGTGGGGTCACATGCAAGCGTGCCCACATCCATAATTCTATGCGCCCTGCACCCTTGTGCTCCTCCTGCATTTGGCACGTGATGGCACGGTGGGCCCGGTAGGCCTGTTTTTTGCTCTCCCCAGGCTCCAGAGTTTTTCTAGGAGCCTGGGGAGGACAAAAACAACCTCCCCCCCCCCCCAGAGGCCCTCCAGAGGCCGGAAACAGTGTTTCCTGACTTCTGGTGGGCCCAGAAGGCCCGAAAATCACCTGGCTGGCACACGCATGCATGCCGGAGCTGAGCTCGCGTGCCCACCGATATGCCTCCACCTGCGGCACTCGTGCCATAGGTTCGCCATCACGGCTCTAGGGGGGAAAAGGCTAGAATTCTCTTTATACTTTTCTTTAGAAGTGAAGTCTGCAAAAGGCTTATCTATTTTTTCCAGAAGCATACAATTGGGGTGGCCCGGGGGGGGGGGGGATATTTCTTAATTTTAGGAATCTGTAGAATGAGACTACTCACGTAATATCACTGCGCTGGTAGCAGCCCTGAAGAAGACTAGCAATCAGGTCACTGATGAACTCCACATCATCATTGTAAAGAGCTGCTTCAAGTTCCTAATGAGAAAAAGAATGATTAAATAAATTTCTAAATTCCTTGTTGGCTGGTGAAAAAGGATTGGGCAATTACATGCTACTACAATAATTAGCATAAGAATCATAATTTGTATCGTTTTTATACTTTGCACAACATTTTTCTATTCTCAGTATCAACATCAGGAGAAGAACCTGGGGGAAAAATGGAAATGGAAGAAAACAAGTAATTGAAACAAGAATGAAAACAGAAGGATTGCAAAGAAAGAAAATCTGAATATTACATGCAGTATTAGAAAAGAGGTCTCAAACATCACAGTGCAGAAGTTATTACTATTGTACATTAGGCAACGTATCTTTTCTTTCATTAACTGTTAATAATGTCATTTTAATTTATTAATTATGTTATTGAGTTAATTATTCGTAAGTACATATTAACATTTGTTGCATTATTGTATGTGAATACATTTGGTCCATCAATCAGTATATTTTATATAATGTGGCCCACAGATACATTTGAGAGTTTGATATCCATGTATTAGAAAACAGATTAATCTCCCAGCATAGTTAATGGAAATGGATATGAATATGGAATTGAAGGTGGTCTGAATAACGTAATAATACATTAAATTTATATACTGTTCAACTCCTAGCAACTCTAGACAGTTTACATATTGTTATAAACATTTCAAAAAAAGTACCAATACAAGAAACAAAGAAACAAAGATGGCAGACAAAATAAACCCAGATGGGTACAAGAAAAAGAAAGAAAAGGGGTGTCCACTATCTCACCAAAAGCCTGTGAAAAGAGCCACATCTTCAGGACTCTTTGAAATGCCAGTAAGGTAGGGCTTTCAAATTACAGGGGAAACCTCATTCCGGGGATGGGGGGCATGCATAGAGAAAGTATGCTTCTGGGATCCGAAATGGTGGCATTGTTTAATTGATGGAACAAATATGACAAGAGAGGTATAACATGAAGAAAAAATGCATGAAAATAAATAGAATGTTTACTGAAAGTTCAGCATTGAGCAGAGAATAAGATACCCTTGTACACTTATGGATAACTGTTTAAAGAATGCTTGTGGCCTTATGGGTTGGTTAACAACATGCAATAACATAATTTTGCAAGCAGATTATGCTGTATTGTAGCCGGAGAACCTGAATGATTTGATCATATGACAGAAAAGATATATCTAAAAATAAATATATCGAAGACCATCTTTGCATTTATACCAACAAAAATGGAGCAAACCCACGTTATGTATGCATAAAATGTTGAATAATCAGAGTGGGTGAATCTACTTTGGTAGATTATTTACAAAAAGGATGAGGAAGTGGTTGGAAAAACTTTTAAGAAGAGAATATGATTCTGCGTACTTTGTTACATAGAAATGAGAGTTGGTATGATAGGACAAACATTTGGTAGTGGAAATGGTAAAACCAAAAGGAAAAAATAAAAAATGAATTGATAATCAATTAATATGGACAGAATATAAAAATGAGTAATTAATGTCAAAGAAGGATGTCAAGATGTTCAAAGAAATGAAAGAGCATCAATTTGCAGAACAAATGCAATAGCTTGAGAATTAAAAATAGACCAAGAAGGTTTTGGCTGATTAAATGTGTTGATGAGATTCTGAAAAAAGAGCGGCATGAACTATGAAGAACAGAAAACAATATATGAAAATAGGAAGATGGCATAGTGACATAGAGAAATAAAAAAATATTTACAAGGATAACTGAACAAGGATAGAATGGAATGGAAAGTATAGTGAATGCTCTAAATAGATTTGGTTAATGTGTTTTTTTCTCTTTTATCTTTTGCCCTATTTTGCTTTTTTTAAATTGTTTTTCTGTGTCTTGCACAATATTGCTTTACTTGAAAGAGATTAACATGAAAGGTATGTAAATTTATTATTGTTGATATTACTGTTTTATTTTAAAATAGCCAATTTTATAGATGTTGAGGCCAGTAGTGTGTTTCAATTTAGTTTGCTACCGGTTTGCTTGTGCATGTGCGTGCACATGTGCAGCAGCATCCAGGCAAGTGGGCGGAGCCTCCTGCCACCGCTGCTACCGGTTCGCCCAATCTGGGGCGAACCAGTAGCCACCCACCACTGGTTGAGGCACTTGGTTAGAAACTGGAGACTTTACATCCAGTTGAACTTCTGGCGCCTTTGGAAACGAGGTCTGCGAGCTCCGCGGCCCCGTTCTGAGCTCTCCCTGTCGGGGCCTTCATTCGAAGCCATAGCTTCGGTTATTTGGCTTATTTATAAAAAAATAAAAGTGCGATAAAAAAGTAAATAAACATAATAAATTATTACTACTACTAAGCATGTCTTTAAAGTTTTCATCCTATTTATCTTCAAATCAATAAAGTTTCTCTTGCATTGTGTTTTTTCATTGTTTTCATTTTGCCTTTCCAATTTCCCAGGTTAAACTTTGTTTGTTTAAGGATGCTTTATTGTTCATATGCATGAACAAAAAAAAACAAGTCATACATATCCTTTCCAAAATGACCTTCCTCTTCTCATCCCTCTAAGGCAGGGATCTCCAACTCCTAGGCCACCGCCTGTTAGAAACCAGGCCGCATAGCTAGAGGTGAGTGGTAGGTAGATGAGCAAGCAAAACCAAAACCACCACCATCACCGGTCCATGAAAGAATTGTCTTCCATGAAACCAGTGCCTGGTGCCAAAAAGGTTTGGGACCGCTGCACTAAGGAAATGTAATATGTACTCTTGAAAAACACTTGAGGAAAAAACTCTAAAACTATCTATATTATTCTGTGGCCAGATTTACCCCCATTCTTTTCTTAGTTTATGGATTCTAGCATATGTTTGCAGTTATTTATAAAGAATATTTAATGACAGATGTTTGATTGCAGATGTCCCACTGAGAAATATGGCATATATATGGTATATGGTTTTCTGTAAATCTGATTTTTAAAATAGAAAGTTCTAGACTTTAGGACATGGGGTGTCAAACTCGCGGCGTCACATTATCATGTGACATATCATGACTCCCCCCCCCTTGCTAAACCGGGGGTGGGCATGACCAGCATGTGAGACATCCAGCTTGCGGGCTACAAATTTGACACCCCTGCTTTAGGACATACATGTGATATGTGGGTAATATTTAAAATCTCAGAAGCCAGAAGAGTTTCTCACCCAATACCAGATGACAGCTTTCAGTGTTTTTAAAAGTCATCATGTTCTCAGCATGATCAAAAAGTCAGAATGCTTACCTGCAACCGTAGTTCTTCAAGTGGTCATCTGTGCATTCATACAGATGGTTGGTGCACCTGTGCACATCAGAATCTTCTAGAGCTGTGCAGGCCATTTTAGCAGAAGCTCACTCTCTAGCACACATGCTCCTGGATATTGTTTCCATCCGTCCCCTCAGTTTTTCAAGATCATCATAGCTGCTCTTAGGAAAAAAGGCTCCTTAGCAGAAGTATCTGCAGAGGGGAAGTCGTGTGAATTATGTAAATGCCAGATGACCACTCAAAAACTACACTTACAGTTATGCAACCTGGTTTTTTTTTTCTTCTTCATGATCTTTGTGCATCAGGCATTTGACCCTCAACCATTGCAGCCAAATTGACAGGAGTTCCTGCCTGGAGGGCTATAATATGAATATGAGTTCTCAATTGCCCAATAATGTTTGTAACTGCTCTTAATTACATTGTTTACTTTTGACTGTATGCTGTGCAGAGTCATGATTGTTTGATTGGACAGCCATATAAATCTAAGAAATAGATAATCGCAAGGGTGGTATGAACAAAGTTTTAGTCATGTGAGATTAGAGGACTTTCCTGCTAATGTAAAAATTCACTTTTAATCTGATATGATTGTGACTAAGTTATGGCAAGTAAGAAAACACTTGATGAAGGAGTTGCAGATCCAAGAGTGGAGTTAAAAGAGAGATCATCTTAGAATCCCTATGTAGCCACAAGTGGACTAGGTCCAACACCCCCTTGAATTCCATTGACCCTTACTTAAGTCCAAGCAGGTGCTGTTGGGAAGATTCCTGTGCATAGGCTTTTTAGCAAATCATTTTAATTGGATATGTGGATTTGATCTTTCGCACCTGACAGCTACAAGAAAGGCTGCTAAAAAATATTGGAATCTGGATAGATCCGAATATAAGGAGTTCCCTCTCTTGGAAACTGAGGTAAGAATGGAGATATTTCCTAATGATCCAGAAAATAGAGAAAAGACATATGAAATTATAAAAGTGAGCAGTCTGCCTATATTAAAAACTCAAATTTTATGTATTTCAAATGTGCAGATAAATAAAGTATTTCAATAATTTTAGATGGAGTTGAGTAGAAAGTAGCAAACACGATAGGAATAAAATTCTGAAACAATTTTAGGAAATAAATTTGATTCTGATGCTAAGCATCAGTTTCTATGTTAAGTATGAAAAAAAGATTGAACAGCTTTAACAGTGTATATCTCATTGACCTGACAAGCCAAAAGATTGTAACAAGGGAAGCAGCATCAAAAGTCAGTAGGCAATATGTATCTGCCAGAAGAGCAAACATTTGCTAGTAAGTATGGCTTATCAGAGACTAAGTGAGGGAACTTCATGCTGAATAGGAAAATACAGATTTAGTATTCTTTTTTAGATGAGCAAGGAATTATCAGAAAATGGGAGAGAACTGGATGATAAAAAGTAATAAAAGTTGCTAAATACAATAGGACGACTACAAGACAGTGAAACACTGGAAAATCTACTGTAAGGGATAGTTCTTTGAGCAAACAAATAGCTCAAAAGCTCAGATCAGCAACACAACAACTTTCATGTTTATTAAGTGGACAAAAAATTGTACTTTCCTGCTAATTCTTTGGGTGACAAATTCATTGCAAAGAACAGTCCTCTGTGTGTGATATTATAGTTTTATATATTACTAAATATTTCCATCTGCTCAATCAAGAGAATGACTGATGATATTGGTTAAAAATTGGAGAAACAAATAAAAACAATACTGCTGTTGATGCCAACCTAACCAAAAAGACATGATTGATACTTTCCAGAAGAATGTTCAAGGAAGCAATAAGTAGTAGTGATGTAAGATTTTAATTTCTCCCAACATCTTATTGAGAGAGACTATGCCAAGCATAGTCTAGAGGTCTTTTCCTTTCCATGGAAGTCCTATCTTTTCCAGATAACATGGACTTAATTATTTGTGGGGATTACATTCCAGTATACTGTACAACTATGGATAACTGAACAACCTGAACTGAAGGGTTAAATATGAAGCCTCAAAAATGCTTGGGAAAAAAAATCACAAAAAAATAAAAATAAAAAGCAGAATTGAGAATGGTGTGCTGCCTTGTCCGCCTCAGATTTTGTGCTTCCCATCTTCTTTTAGCCAAAATAAAGAATACAGAATAAAGAAATATACATTTTCTTAACTCCACTGCTGGAGTTAGCTGGCCTTTGTTCTTTCTTTTCAGGGCATGTGCAATCTATGTTCAATATAGGCTTGATCATTCAATCTCCTGTAGTATTGCTGAATGTCAAAAAGTGAAGCTTCCTTGGTTGTCTTGAAATTCAAAATGTTTCTCATTTTGGGATGAGGAAATGACGTGCATTTGCTTCCAGAACACACTTATTCATGAGCATTGAAGACTTGCTATTTATTTGTTTGTTGGCCACCCATCACCATGACAGTTTTGGGTAGTTAGCAACTATTAAAAACATAATAATGGTTAAAAAAACATCTAAAGTAAAAAAAAAATTTCTCTGGACTTGTAACAACTTCACAAGTTCCAGCTAATGATCCCATGCCTGGGAACGCATTCGTCTCTTTAGGGCTTTCCAAAAAATAATAGGGCTGGGGCTAACCTAATCTTAGAGTGAATGGTCTTCCAACAGAAAAGGCCCCTTTTAAGATCTCTCAAGGGGAATGCTATACTTTCTACTCTTTGGATTCATCAACTGTTAAGATTCAGTGATATATGTGCCTCCTCATGCCCAATGGTATTTGTCTCCTGATCATGTGATACTGTAGAGGCTGTAATAATTTTTGAATACTTGAAACCAGACTTTGATAACTTATAAACTAACACCTTCCATTACAAATCACTTGTATAGCGACAGTGTTTTTCAGGGATTACTTAATGACTCTGGGCTTGGTTTTCCATTCAAAAGGCTGAGGGTCCTTTCCATCCATTTCAAACTAAGGTATTAATGTTACTTTTCTTTACGAAATGGACATGGATTCACAATGACATAGAATAGATACTGCACAATCCAGACACTCTGCCTTCTCTCTCAGGGACAAAACTTTGTGTAAATATTTACCACTTCCCCCAGTAGGGCTCTCAGTGTGTGTTTGCTCATTTTCACTGCGGAGGAAGTAATATCAAGGAATATTAGAATGTTATAGATCACCTTGCTTTTGCTTATTTTATTTATTTTATTAAATAGATTTATATGGCCGCCGATTCACACAGGGTGACTCCAAGGTAATTCGGTGATTACTGTGAAATGGGGATGGACAACTCCAGCTGCGTATTTCTGCATATATACAAAATGATGGATGGATCAGAATCATGCATGGAAAGCAGTGGGCACACCAATCTATTTACTAAGGATAACTAATTGTGGTCCACATTTATCAAGCACAAATATATGAAACCAT
Source organism: Ptyas mucosa (assembly GCA_012654045.1). Taxonomy (NCBI): domain Eukaryota; kingdom Metazoa; phylum Chordata; class Lepidosauria; order Squamata; family Colubridae; genus Ptyas; species Ptyas mucosa. The sequence continues at coordinate 8,958,458 of WNWU01000037.1, forward strand.
GGAAAATAAGATCCACCTGTACCTTTTACTTCCCAATGAGAGGACATTGTTTGGATTTATCATTCAATCTTTTGAAAGCTGATGGCACTTAGGAGATAGGCCTTAGAAGAGAATGTATTGCTGGCATTGAAGCTGTTTCAAATGAGTGCTATGCCACCAATAGCTTATTGACCAAAAGCAAGAAATAATCATTTGTTTATATATTTATTTAGTGCCAAACTCCATCATGAGTTTGCGCTTGTTTTATAAATCTAGGTCCATCAAATCAGCCCTATAATATTCTGTAATTTCTTATTTCTGCCTCCTTAAAATAAATATAACAAAATGTCCATTCATTAGTGCCACTTGCTACCTTGAGGAAAAAATAAATGTAACCCTCCTATACTAGACAAAATTCATCAAAATGAAAAACTGAAGTGAGTATTCTTCTGCTAAATAAAGGAAATTTATGGAAATTAGCTGAAATGAAACTGAGGGGACAGGTGGGAACAAATGTGTGCTAGAGGTGACAGTTCTTCACAGCTCTAAAAAGTTCCAGTGTGGGCTCTGCAGAGGCACATCGTCCATGTGTGATGCACAGAGACTATGAAGAAGAACCAGAAGTAATTATAAAAACAAATTAAAAACAATTAAATTTGTATAATTTATACAGGCTGCATTTTTGATGGTACACAGACACTTTTCTTTTAGGATTGATAGCCATCCTTATAAGCAGTTTCATATATTCAGTGGTGTTTCACAAGCAATGCATGTCACCTAAAGACAAATATTAAGGGTGCAGATAAATACCCAACCAAAGTCTATATATGAATATACATCTCAAGGAATCATTAATTTGCACTCCTTCCAATTTCTTTCACTATTTATGGAGCTTCGTATTACAAATAAGTAAATATTATCTCTTTTTAGTAGCTGGCTATAAAGGCACAATTGCTTTTCCACTTCTACTCTAGTCCAACTAGTAGTTCTTTTTAGCATTTGTCCCACATGGTTGCGCCCCCACCCCCAGTTCTTTTTGCACCACAAACGCCTAGTTCTTATTGCAAAGCTAACAACATTAATCAGCTGGATTTTTGCAAAGCCTGATGCTGATTAGGGCTGAGAGGAAGTGATTGGTCCAGCTGGTGTCATTGCCTAAGAGAAAACCCGGCTTGCCCTGCTCCTAGTCCACCACTTAACCATTATACACTAGGATGGCACTCTTATTCTAGTGTACAGGTGTCAAACTCACCATGACACATTGCCATCACATGACATCTTTCCCATTTGTGGAGCTGAGGTGGGTGTGGCCTGGGCGTGACACATCCGGCCCGTGGGCCGCCAGTTTGACACCCCTGTTCTAGTGCAACTAGACTGCCTCATAATCCTCGGGTAATCACCTACTCCAGATGCTCCAGTTTATTCATGCACTTTGTCAGATAAAATAATGGGCAGAAATATTCTGCTTTCTCAACTTCCCGATGGATTCAGGGGAAAACGGAAAGATACTGTGAACACGGCTATTAATATAAAACTTATGACTTATGTTCCCATGCATTCTTGTGGTTTGCTTGTTTCTTTAATACATGAGTAATTAAGTCTCAATGGGACCAGAAATCTTTAAAAATGTTTTCAAGGAACAAAATTTGAAAGCCCCCCTTCATTTTTAGGAAGGATGGCTAGGAGCTGAGGAAGCCCATTCAAATGGACACTGCCTACTCTAAATGGAAGGAAGGCACTGAAACAAATTTACATGTTTCCTGAACAGCAGCAAGGTAGAAGTCACTGCATGTCTATGTTGTCACTGGACTCTTTCTCACAATAGACACAACATAGGCCTTTGGAAAAATAAAGCAAACTCTGCATAGTATTCCATTTATGCTGCACATTGTACTGCCTGCTCCCCCCCCCCCCCAGCAAGCGTTCTACAGCTGTTTATTCAAACCTTCCAAACAGGTCCTCAGAAAGCACCCCTACTCTATTGCACAGGTCTGGATTCCAAGCTCAGCATGGCAAGAGTCACTGGGTAATTGAGTCCAACAAGCGCATATAAAGTCAGGAAAGCAGTCCACAATTCAAACAGGTCAGCACGCAAGGCACCGAATTGGACATGTTGCTCCAGCAAAGCTCAAGTCCTCAGGGTAGGATTAAGTAGGCAACGCAGTACAGTCCTTCATGAGAGTCAAGGTTGCCTCCTCATGAGTAGCATTACCTTAGTTAACTGGCATAGTGCCTGTCTCCTCTCTGCCCTATGTGTCCTTGGATCAGGAGATGTGGACTCCATCTCCTCCTCATTACTAATGGGTGGCAGCTGCTTCCAGTCCTGGCCTGGAGCCTCCTGGCCAACTTACTGCAGGTGTGGTTCACCTAGCTCAGCCTCAGCCTGTTCCTCAGATCAATCCAGCTGAGGCTGCTCCATCAGCCTTGCACTCTGCCAATTCAAACTCACTCCTCAAACTCTGGAGACAAATCCGGGGGCAGATACAAGTGTGTCTTCTTGTCACCTTAAAACCATGCATGGTAGGAAAAGAAGACAGTCTGGGTTACTTTCCCAGTGGGAGATTAGTAGACTAGAAGTATGTGACAGGTTCCCTACTTTTTCTGAAAGCTTGGCACTTAGAAATCAGGTAAATATTGGAAAAACATATCAAATATTCAGAAAATTTGATCTGATACACAAATATTATCATTTTAGAAAATATAAAAATATCACAATTTATGAATATGCAGAATATGCTGACCACTGCAAAAGCAAATTTAGCACAACATTGGAAAAGAGCCTTGCCAATAATACTAGATTGGAAGATCAAAATTGGAGAATATACTGCAATAGTAAAATTAACAGTATACATCCACAACAGAAGCCTAACCAAATTTAAGCAAGCATTACACACCAGGGCAAATATAGGCATTGGAAATATGGTGGGGGGAGGATATGAAATCAATGGTTTATTCTATTGCCACTCTCTAATATAGTCTTTTCAGTATGTATTTCAGTATTGTAATAATAAAAATGTATTTTAAAATAGAAAAAGGAAAAAAAATCTCAGGAAAAGGATGTCTTTGGGTTTTTTCGCAGAAAATCATGTCTGAGTAAGAGTGAGGGAGAGATGACCACCCCAAGAAGTGGGGTAGACTCTCATTGGCTAAATGTGCTCAAGCAGAAGCTGGAAATTATTTCACAAAGGGTTTGTTGTGCTTGGATAAATTACATTAAGGAGCACTTCTGAGAACTTATATGGATGTGAATGCTATACACTGCATTGTCAAAGAGCCAGATTTATTGTATTATAAGGATAGAAAATAAAAAAAAGAATTATTGGAAAAACAAAAAGATGGTGTCATTCTAGGCAAACATGGGTAATATTAAAATTTCCGTAAGTGTTTAAACAAATGATAAAAATACAAGGAGAAAGTTAGAGCCTAGATTTGAATGAATCTGTGAATGAATGAAGAGATTTTCTTTACTTCAGAGTTCAGCCTTGAAATACCTACCACAGCCACATCAATCCTTTGTTTTTTCCCTCTTCTTGAACACTAAGCTGTGAGCTCAAAAATTTAAACCTTGCCAAAATGCTTTGAGGTAATAGCAGAAAAGTACAGGAGGCAGCAAATTAGCACAGGATGTATAAAGTACTGAAGTGGTAGAGTGGACCACTTTGAGGCCCAAAGTGGACATACGTAATTTCTCTTCCACTCCTCTATATACTATTCAAAGAGCAGTAGCCAGGAGAAAAAAGCCACGTTCTTTCTTTCTCCAGGTCATTAAGGAAAACCCTGTTTAATGTCTCTCCTTCCCCCCTTTTCTTCATGACAATTCACTTGAAGATTTCCAATGGCTATTGGGAAAACATATACTGTTGATCCACCTGTCTAAAGAAAAGAATGGCCTGCAACATAGCTAAGATGAAGATAGAAAATATAGTGAAAGCAGCAAAAACAATTATTAACCATGTGATAAATTTAAAATCCATAACAGAGTAATAACTTTGTCATTTATTTGGGATGAACCCAATAATTACTCAGCTACAAAAAGAAGGTATATACAAAGTTGTAGGGTAGAGAAGCTATTTACAGTTTTATTGCTTATTAAATTATGGCTACACTGATTACCTAACTGTGGTTCAGGCGCAATCCCTATCCCTATTTTAGAGTTGAAAATTTACATGAAGTACAGAAAATTGTACCAAAAAAAAGTGAACAAGAAAATTAAAGTGAAGGGGCGTTGGTCTTACGCACCTACGAGGTGCACCTTCTTGTTGGGTGGAGACAGCAGCCAGGATGGGTAGTACTCGCCCAATCAGATTGAAGGACTGAGTCTGTCAATAATGTTAAGTCCCGGCCTTGTTGCCGGGCAGACCAACTTTTGGCGAAGACCTGAAAGAGACAGACTCGGCGTGTGGGAGAAATTGGACAAGGTCCAGTAGAGAGAAAGGGAGAAAAAAACCAGACTGGCACAAAGGTACGGGGGAGTCTGGCTGCTGTCTCCACTCAACGAGAAGGTGCGTCTCAGGTAGGACCAACGCCCCTTCTCCATTGAGGGTGGAGACAGCAGCCAGGATGAGACATACCCCCAAGTTCACTGTCCCAAGACCTGGGTGGGATCAGTCTGGTCCGAAACACCCTCCCCGGAAACAACCTGCTGTAACACCTGCCGACCAAAGGCAGCCTCTGCAAATGTAAACTAGTCTAGTTTACACCTGTGGATGAAGCCGCCACTCCGCATTGTTCCCTTGTTGTCAGGTCAGCCAATCCGCCTGAGTATTGTTGACCCCAGAAATGTGTTCTGCACGAAGGAAGCCGAGATGGCGTTCCACCCAAAGACCCAACTTCATGGCGACAGACAGCAAAGACTTTGACCTGGTTCCGCCCAACTTGTTCAGATGTGCTTTGGCCGCGACATTGTCCATAAATACAAACACATGGGCCCCGAAAACAAGATGAAGAAAGGCCCTGAGAGCAAGAAACACTGCCTGCAACTCCAACCAATTGATTGGACAATGGGCCTCTAGAGCGGTCCACGTCCCCCGCGCCAGCTGACCTTGGCAGTGAGCACCTCAACCCAGAAGGCTGGCATTCGATGTCACCACCACCCTTGGAGGCTCGAGAAAGAGACAACCTCCCGAAAGGGCCAGGGACCACCACCACCGGAGAGACCTGCGAACTGAGGAGGGAACAGGAACCGGTCTGGCCAACGTGCCTCTGCCCGCCTTCTGCAAAGGCAAGAGAAACCATTGTAGTTCCTGGGAGTGGAGTTGTGCCCAGGGAACTATAGATATGGCTGAAATCATCTTCCCCAAAAGTTGGGAAAGAACAAATGGGGAGACAGTCCTACAGCCCTCAATCCTTGAGACCAATTCCCGCAAACTACGCTGCCGTTCGGGAGATAAGAAAACCCGACCTTCAACTGAATCTATCAAGGCCCCTAAATGAATTAATGCAGTAGAGGGGACCAGGTGGCTTTTCTCCAGATCTATGGAAAAACCATTGGAAGCCAAGGCTTCCAGGGTGAGTCGAATATCTAGGGCAGCTTGCTGATGGGAAGAGGACAAAACTAGAATTTCGTCCAGATAGCATAGGAGTCTAACTGAACGAACCCTAAGAGAGGCCGCCAAAGCCGCCAACACCTTTGTAAAGATACGGGGGGCGGAAGAAAGGCCAAAGGGCAAAGCCCGGTATTGGTAATGCACACCCCCCCCGTAACAAAACATCAAATACCGTCTATGGGAAGGCCGAATCGGAACATGTAAATAGGCCTCCGTAAGGTCTATAGAAGGGAGGAGACCGCCCCTCCTAACACTGTCGAGAATTGATTTTAATGATTGAATTTTAAATTTGCGGTATACCACATACCGATTCAATCGTTTTAGGTCAAGAATGAGTCTCCACGCCCCCGAGGACTAAGGCACAAGAAAGACCCGGGAATAAAATCCCGTCCCTTTTTGATCAGGAGGAACAAGTTGGATAGCCCTGATCGCCAGAAGATGCTGAACCGCAGTGTCCATAAGCGCTCTTTTTTCTGAGATACGAGAAAGCGGATAGAAGACAAAGGTACTGGGGGGGGGGAGGAATTCAGTGGCCAGCCCAGATTGAATGGTGGCCAGGACCCACTTATCGGAAGTGGACTTCTCCCAAATGGTGGCAAAAAGAGCCAATCTTTTACCAATGGGAGGGTCCGAAATGCAATCAGCGACGGTGCTGGTAGGAATGACCCCCTCCCCCTCGAAAGGGCCGTTTAGACACAAAAGGTTTGCCCTGGAGAGACCTATCCTGAGAGCCTTGTTGCCTATTAAAATTATAATATGGCTGATACGAACAAAAGAAGAAAGCCCCCCGCTATCAGCACCTCAAAACTGTGAATGCGGGGTGTAAGGGGAGAAGCGAGACTCCCCCCCATGATACACAGCCGCCAACACCTTCTTCTTGTCCCTGGTCTCAGTGAGGAACGGTTCTAAGGCATCGCCAAACAAGTGGGACCCCCCAAAGGGAACAGAAGCCAGGCGCCACTTATGTCTGGTGTCGGCCTGCCACTGGTGGAGCCAGACCAAACGTTGAGCAGCCACGGTGGAGGCTAGGGCCTTGGAGGCAAAACGAGCGGCATTCAGGGTAGACTCCGCCGAAAATTGCAGAGCTGCAACGATCTTGTTCAGGTCCTGCCTGACCTGTATGTCCTCCTGAGGCAATTTCTCCTGGAGTTGCTGTAACCACAGCAAGGTGGTACGGTTAAAGAAGGACACTGTGGTTACAGCTCTGATGGCCCAGGCAGAGCCTTGATGCGCCCTCTGTAGAACCAAGTCCGAGCGCCGCTCGTCGGGATGAAGACCTTCGTCGGGATCCCCCGAAGGGATTTGTAGGAGAGAGTCCAACTCCGTCGCAACTTGAAAATTCCTACTATCATTAGCGGAGGGAAGAGGCGCCGCACCCGGAGAAGACTACTCTCGCTTGACCACATCTAGGAAGAGAGGAGAAGCAGGAACCGACATGACCGGCCTGGCAGGCTCCGCAAAAATTGGATCCAAGGAGCCAGAGGAGGAAGCAGGCGCTGGATCCGCGACAGGAGAAGACAAGCGAGCGGTATTGACGGCCTTAAAGAATAGAGATTTAAATAAGGATTGTGGAAACGGACGTTGGCCTACCTGAACGTCCATTTTCAGGGCGCTGCGACTCCAATCCAAGGACGGGTTCTATCTTCTTAGTTGCTGGGCAGAACTGAGTGCAGAACTTATTCAAATTTGCCTAGGCCACGCCCATGTATGCTGATTAGCTCCAGTCTTTCCTCACGAAGGCCTCAAACAGAGATTAGAACAAAAGGCAAACAATCAATAGAAACAGTCAACCACAAACAAATGGAGAGCAGGATGCCCGAACGGGCGGGTATGGATTGGAGTCGCAGCGCCCTGAAAATGGACGTTCAGGTAGGCCAACGTCCGTTTTCCATTGCGCTGCTCCTCCAATCCAAGGACGGGATGTACCCGAGTTCAAAAGCCCTGGGCGGGGGGCTGACTGCTCTCCAAATCCTGGGCAGTGGCCACCTGTTGAAGAACTCGACGCCCAAATGACGCTTCCGCAGAAGCGTATGAGTCGATTTTGTAATGTCTGATAAAGGTGGAAGCCGACGACCAAGAAGCAGCACGGCAAATGTCCAAAACAGAGGCCCGAGTTGACCACGCAGCCGTGGCGGCCGCACTGCGTGTAGAATGAGCGTAAAGCTTGGCCGGTCGCGGTTTGGCCCGAACATCATAGGCTATGGATATACATGCTTTAATCCATCGGGCTACCGTGGACGAAGAAACCTTGCGTCCCATCGAGGATGGATTGAAGGAAACTAATAAGGCTTCTGTCTGGCGAAACGATTCCGTACGTTTAATGTAGCGGCGGAGGCAACGGCGGACATCCAAAGTATGCCATAGTGACTCAGACGGATGACCCGGGTTTGGGCAAAAGTTCGGCAGGATGAGTTCCTGCGCGCGATGGAACCATGAGTTCACTTTTGGTAAAAAAGATGGATCCAAACGCAGAACTACCCTGTCGTCGTAAAACAGGCACAGATCCTTACGAATGGATAGTGCAGAGAGTTCAGAAACACGTCTAGCAGACGTGATGGCGAGTAGAAAGGTAACCTTAAGCGTCAGGAACTTCAGCGAGACTGAGGCCAAGGGCTCGAAGGGCGGAGCAGTAAGACATTGAAGTACCAATGGCAAGTCCCATGAAGGGTACCTATGTACCACCGGTGGGGAGATGTTGCTGGCCCCGTGTAAGAAATTTTTAATCCTCGGGTTCTGCGACAACGTGCGGTGCAGTTCACACTGAAGCACCGTCGTTAGAGCAGCAACCTGGCGCCGTAGGGTCGCCGGCGCAAGTCCTCTCTTCAAGCCCTCGTTTAGGAAATCCAGCACGTCCGGAACATCAGCCGAAGTCGGATCGACGTGATGGACCGCACACCATGCTGAAAACGCTTGCCACGAAGCTTCATAAATTCGGGTAGTCGATGGACGTCTAGCCGACTGAATCACACTGATGACTTCATTGGACAACCTGTCCTTGCGCAATTGGAGCCGCTCAAGCGCCAGGCGGTCAATCGGAGCCACCGAGGATCTGGGTGGGCGATGACCCCCTGGCTGAGCAAGTCCGGCTGAGGAGGAAGAGTCCAAGGCGGCTCCACCGAGAGACCCACTAAGTCCGAATACCAGGGCCTCCGAGGCCAACGAGGGGCGACCAGCAAGAGCTCCGCGCCCTCTAACAGTAGCTTCCGAATGAGTCCTGGAATCAATGGCAAGGGAGGGAAGGCATATAGGAGTTCGGGAGGCCATGGACACCGGAGGGCATCGTAATCTTCCGACCCTGCGCTCGGATAGCGGGAATAGAACCGAGGCAGCTGGGTGTTTTGAGGAGTGGCGAACAGGTCCACTTGAGGTTGACCGAACCTGTGAACTATCTCCTGGAAGATCGTAGAGTTCAGACGCCACTCTGTCTGGTCGAGATGTTCCCTGCTGAGCCAGTCCGCCTTGACATTGGCTTGACCTGAGATGTGATCGGCTGCCAGGGAGGCTGTGTGACGTTCCGCCCAAGCCAAGAGTAGTTCCGCCTCTAACATCAGGGGCCTGGACCTCGTGCCCCCCTCTCGATTTATGTGGGCCTTGGTGGTGATATTGTCCGTCCGGACTAACACGTGTTGGCCTTCTAACATGTGGCGAAAATGACGTAACGCGAGTCGAACAGCCCTCAATTCCAGCCAATTGATGCTGTTCGTCCGTTCCGACGCGGACCACTGACCTTGTGCTGTCATGTTCAGGAGATGGGCCCCCCCAGCCGAGGAGGCTGGCATCGGAGGTCACCACTAGTCGTCTGGGTTCGAGAAACAAGCACCCCTTCTGGAGGGCCGGCGACAGCCACCACTCGAGAGACATGCGGGTCTGAGGGGGCAATCGAACTGGTTTCATAGACGTGCTGTTCCTCGCTTTCTGAAAGGGAAGGAGAAGCCATTGTAGAGGGCGGGTGTGTCTGCGTGCCCACGGAACTATAGAGATGCAAGACACAAACTTCCCCAACAGACGAGATAGGGACAGAAGAGGGACAGTCCGCAGGGACCGAACTAGGGCCACCGTCTTCCGGATGTCGTGAAGGCGCTCTGGGGACAGGAACACCTGGCCCAGCTGCGAATCGATAATCGCCCCCAGGTGTTGGAGACGCGTGGTCGGGAGCAGGTGGCTCTTCTGACGGTTGATGGTGAAACCGTGAGCTTGGAAGACATGAAGAATGACCTCCATGTCCCTCTTCGCCTGGGCATGCGACGTTGACAGGACTAGTATATCGTCCAGGTAGCAGAGCAGGCGGATAGAGCGAGTCCTGATAGTCGCCGCAACTACTGCCACCAGTTTCGTAAATGTTCTGGGCGCCGAGGAGAGGCCGAATGGCATCGCACAATATTGAAAATGATCGTTGTTGTACTCGAATCTCAAATATTGGCGATGCGATGGATGGATCGGGACATGCAAATAAGCTTCGCGCAGGTCCACCGATTGAAGCAGGTCCCCTCGCCTGACGGAAGCCAGAATCGACCTGAGGGATTGCATCTTGAACCTGCGATACAAAAGGTATTGATTGAGACCTTTCAGGTTCAAGATGCCCCTGTGGCCCCCCGATGATTTGGGCACCAGAAATAAGGTAGCGTAAAATCCGGTCCGCTCCTGTCCCTTGGGCACCGGTTCTATCGCCTCGATGGAAAGAAGGTGAGAGATCTCTGCCTCCATGAGGTGTCGTTGAGCCGAACGTTGGGGAACAGGGCAACGTCGAAATCTGTTGGGAGGAGGGGTGTGGAATTCGAGAAACAACCCGTGCCGAACCGTGTGTCGTATCCAGGCGTCGGTGGTAGAAAGGTCCCATTGAAGGGTGAATTGCTGGAGTCGACCTCCAATAGGACCTGATGCCGGAGAGTCACTTGCCCCTGCGGGCAGGTCGGTAGCCCCCACCTCTAAAGGGGCGCTTGGATTGAGGCTGGTTTCTTGGTCTCTCACGAAACTGTTGCCTGTCGGATGATCGCTCAGATCCCTGGAAATAAGGACGCTGGAAGTACTGGCCACCTGGGCCCGAATAGGGCCGAAAGGGCTGTCGTTGTGAATAAGGTAGATACCTCCTCTCTGGCCTACGGTAGGAGGATGGGAGGATTTTGCGTTTGTCCTTATCCTCTATTAGAATCGGCTCAATGGCGGCATCGAAGAGAGCAGGTGCAGCAAAGGGAGCCGAGGCCAGTTTCCACTTCGCTTTAGCATCCGCTCTCCAGTTGCGGAGCCAGAAGAGGCGGCGGTTGGTCACAGAAGCTGCCATAGCTCTTGAAGCGAACTTGGCAGCCGTCAAAGACGCATCCGCAGAGTATTCCGTTGCGGCTACAAGCTTATTAATGTCCTGATGTAGACGTGTGTCATCAGGTGGTAACCTTTCCTGGAGCTGGCGGAGCCACATTAAGGACGCCCGATTGAAAAATGACGTGGCCGTGGCTGCTTTGATTGCCCAGGCCGCAGCCTGGTGTGCCTTACGGAACCCGAACTCCATCTTCCGGTCCTCCGCCTTAAGACCATCAACTATGTCTGAGGAAACCAAGGAATTCGATGACAAATTAGCGACCGGAGGGTCGACCGATGGTAAGGCCAAGATCTCCTCCAGGGCAGTAGCGGATGCATACAAACGCTTGTCCAGACCACTGGGCGCTGTCAACGATCCTGGTTGCCCGAATGCATTTTTTACTACATCTGCAAACAGGGGCGGACACGGAATGACATCATGGTCAGGCTTAGAAACCTGAAAAAGCGCCTCGTGCGGGGTTGATGATTGACCTTCACTGATAGATGAAGTGACCTCGAGACCAAATTTAGTGGTAACCTTCGCCTTATGCAGTAAGGACTTAAACAAAGAAGGTCTGAACAGCCCGGTGAAAACAGGTTTATCAGGTGGGAGACCTTCGTCTTCAGAGAATTCAACATCCTCCGGACAAATTTCCCCCGAATCAGACTCCCCAGACGAAATGCCCTCAGCAGTAGCAGGTGCAGTAGACGCCACCAACTGTCTATCCGGGGCCTTTGAAGAAGACGGGATGGCGGGATGATGCGCAGCTCCAACCTCATGTTGCAGGCCTGCCGCCAGAAGTTTGGCCAACGCATCCGAAAGCACGGATTGCAAGGTGACCGGGTTGGTTGCCATCTCGGGCCGGAGCCCTGCCGCCGTTGGTGTAAAGGTGGCCTCAGGTTGTCTTTTGGGGCCCAATGAGGTAGACGGCGCTGCAGGACTAGAGACATCCGGCAAAGACACAGATACGCCTTTTGAACGTCGCAAATTAGACGCCGCGTTCAGCAACGCGTCATCAGCAGCTGGCTTCGACGGGGGACCCCTAGATGGCCCCCTTCCATCCTTCGAACGCCCCTCAGCCTGTTGTTGCGCCTTTTCGAACTGCTTTTCAAGCGCTTTGTGCCTCCGTAACTCTGACTTGTTGTGGGTCGAAGGTTCGGAGGAGACAGTCCGAGCCTTACCATGCCTGGTTTTAGGCTTTTTTGGAGGGGGTTGGTGCTGAATCACTGGGGGGGAGCATTCCTCCTCCAGATCCGATGACAGCGACGAGTCTGCCATAATGTAAGTCAGGAAACCCCTGGCAAACACCACTGAGGGTAGACTGGCCAATGGACCAATTGAGGCCTTCAAGCAGAAAGGGGTCCCTCAGGATGATCAGTGTTCAAGATGACCCCACTGTATATCTCTGCAATTGAGTAGGTGGGAGGGCTCAGAAGCCGCCGAGCTCACTATCCCCAAAGTGAATGAGGGACCTCCTAGTCCAGGCAATTAATGCGGGGGGGGGGTAAAACGGGCTCAATCGCCACTTGGTGTTGAAGGCTAACTGGATAGCTCAGCCCGTTATAATGGAACAGCCTATGTGTCCCAAAATGGTGGCCGCCCTGTCGTAATGTCCCGAAACAAAATGGCGGCCGTCAGGAGTCTGGCAACAAAATGGCGGCCCTCCGGTGAACAAGTCCGTTAACGGAATGGCGGGCGTCAGGAGATCGCGTTACCTGCGTCCGCCACTGCAGCAGTCCTGAAGGCGCCGAAGTTGAGGTGGAACGAAGCCGACCCACTCGGTCTGGGCGCGAGCGTTAAAGGCTCACCGCGCCGTTGACTTTGCCCGGACGTCAGAGTATGCCTCGCAACCGAGGCAGGCACTCCGGAGCCGCTAAAGATCGGAGCTGGGGCGACGGCAGCTTTACCAGCTCACCGGCAAGCTAGCTCGTCGCCTGCGGCTATGAATGCTCAGATCCGCCCAGCCGGGTCGGGATCCGGCTCGCTGCTGGCCCGAAGGCAAGACGGAGCGAAACGGCCTGGGTCCCCAGGCTCGTTATCGCTCAAGCAGCAGAAAAATCCCCCGAAGCAGCTCCAAATGTAAAAATCCAGTAGGGAAGGAACCAAAATAAAAAAGGCAAAATAAAGAAAACTACATGAAGAAATTTTTCACTTCAAACACAGAGCACTCAAAGGAAACTGTTCTCACAGCAACTGAGTGAGAAAGACTGGAGCTAATCAGCATACATGGGCGTGGCCTAGGCAAATTTGAATAAGTTCTGCACTCAGTTCTGCCCAGCAACTAAGAAGATAGAACCCGTCCTTGGATTGGAGGAGCAGCGCAATGGAAAACAGTCCAGTGAAGGCCGGTTGGTCCGGAGGCAAATTCTCATCATCCAACAAGCCCAAATCGCTGCAATCAGTGTTCGACAAGGCCGAGGGCTGGCTCGAATGAGAGCATGTAGGAGAATCGGGAGCCCAGGCCAGAGTAACGTCAGAGACCCCCCCGCTCAGGAGAAACAGACGATGCGGATCTCACAGAACCAGATCAATTGGACAGGCCGAAACCCGCGGCCAAGGACTTCTGCACAGCCACTTCAATTAGAAGTTGAAGCTGGTCTGGGAGAAGTTGACATGGGACAGCCACAGGTGGAATAGGGGCAGCTGGCAAAGAAGAAGAGCCCTGCAGGCCATCTGGATTTGAAGGGGCCAGCGGGATGGGCACAGCAGGCAAAGCAGCAGAGACCTGCAACACATCTGGTTGTGGTGAGGGAGCTGAACCCCACAGATCCGCCGTGGAGATGGTAACCGGACAATCCTGAAGAGACAGTTGATCAGATGTGACGGGACTGGAAACGCCTGTAGGGACTGGATTTTCAATAGCAGTAGAGGGCGGAGCACTCGCTGCAGCAAGGTTGGCACTGGCTTTATTGCAAAGCTTGGTCAAAACTTTGTCTCGCCGCCTCTCAGCTTTCGATGACACCCCACATTTGTGATGCTTGTGATGAACACAAGAAAGAGGTGTAACTGGGGATGGCTCCGTGGACACCTCCCGGGCTGGAGTTTGGGTAACAGACCCAGAGTCTGATTGGCCATGTCAATATCACCGGCCTTATGGCTGTGTTTTGACTTCGCCAGGGCTTTAGGCATTGAGGCAGTTAGCAGGCCAACAAAAGCAGTAAACAGGCCAACAAGGCACAATAATCCAACTGACAACGGGAGCGCAAAATACTCTACAAATGGCCACTGGGCAGCATAGGCTGGTCAAAGTAATATGGGAGTGGAAAAACTCCACTAACGAGTCACTGAAGGGGATGGTAAAGGGAGCGCGAAAGCTCCACAAAATGGCCACCATGCCTCAAATGAAGAGCACAAAATGGCATCCAGAAAGGACCCATTGCAAACTTGCACTCCAAAGGAACTCCAACACGAGGGGAACTCTCAGATGGGAGAGTAGTCCTCCAAGATCAACCCCCAGAGGGTTGTTGCCCGGCTTAACTGGGAGCGCGAAGCTCCACTGAGTGCGTGGTTCTAGTGTCAGTCAGTTCCGGCCCGTTATATTGAAGATAAACGAATAGCCGTCTGGGCAGCAGTGCAAATGTCCCAAACATGCAGAACAGCTATGCAATAGGAGTCTGAAGAAAGAAATTGCCAGCTTGTGCAGAAATGACCCTTTAAATTGCTGCAAGGAAGCGCGGCAAAAAACTCCACTCAAAATGGCCACCACCGCCTCACCGAAGCAATGTCGCTGTCAGGGGCCAGTCATAATGGCCACTGCCGCTCATCCGAAGTTAATCCCACTAACGAGCGGTGGATCAGGAGGCTGAATACAGCCGAAGAACTACAGTCACGAAGGGGCAGTCAGCACAGTGCCCCAAGCCTCCGTTTAGGGGAAAAGACTCACCCCTCCCCCCAAGAGGAGGAAGGCAAGGGGCAAACACCTCCTCTGACAGTCCAAATCAGGGAACGAAGCACAAAGGACGATAACTCACAAACGCAGTCAATCCAGTCCAAAAGTCAGCCAGCCGATAATAAGGGGAAAGAATAATCCGTAGTCAAGGCAATCTGAGTCAAAAAAAGCCAGAAAGACAAAAGTACAGCTAACAACAGCCAGGAATAGGAGGAGAGCTAAAGACCCACACGCCCATCCAAATTGAAGGACTGAGTCAAAAGCTGGTCTGCCCGGCAACAAGGGCGGGACTTAACATTATTGACAGACTCAGTCCTTCAAGCTGATTGGGCGAGTACTACTCATCCTGGCTGCTGTCTCCACCCTCAGTGGAGAATGCCTAATCAAAATGACTAGACATGATGAATTAGAATTAGATTGACATTTAAATATTTCTAAAAATGTCCCAGAATGATACAGAATGGCAACAATTTGTACATGTCATGCTGAGTATTAAAGAAGTTGAAATCTGAGGGCACTGATGTGGAAAAAACTAGTATAGTGAAAAAGCAATAAAGTGTAGTGATCTGGATCTTCATATCCTGGTCCTATTTCCTGCCTTGGAATAGCAGTGTGATGATTCCTGCTGTCACCATCTTCCAGGGACTGCCTCATTGGATGTCCTCTGTTTTATTGGTGAAAAAAAAAAGAACACTTCCAGCCTGCAATGTCTTTTTGCTGATTAAAAATGTTCCCCACCATGTAAGCTCCTGGCCATATAGCTATGTAAGTCTATGGAAAGAACAAATCCCTAGATTTTCTTTACTTAATTATGGCTGTCAGTTATTGTAGAATAATTAACTTTTCTTTGTCACTGTCTTTGCATTTTAACTATTACTAATTTGTAGCATTCAGATGTTTAGATGAAACCACTATAAGTACAATGAGAAAGTTTTTATGTGAGCCCTTTATCAATATGGCAGGGGCTTGGTTATTCTTACAAACTTACAAGTTGTTTTAACAAATACTGTTAAACTGAATAGCAATTATTTGCAAGAGCTTTGCAATAAACAAAATTGAAATGTTCCATACTGACAATCCAATGACATAACTGCAGTATCCCAACTTCCTCAGTTGTTGGGGAGTGAAACAGAAGTTGGTATTTGTATTTAGAATCCCTTAAAGTAGGAACAAACAATCCACAGGAAGCTCAATTTGCAATAGATTTCCCTTCTAAATTTATCTGGTTTTCAGATAAATTTAAGCATAACCTTAGCTTTATTCCCCTATACTTTCATCTATAGGAAGTTCACACCAAAAGAGCTCAATACTGTACTACCTACTTTCAATAAAAGTGCTTTATGGCTTCCTGAACAGAAAATTCCTCTGCTGTTCCCACTAGAAAAATACATTACTATCTCAACACCAAGAATAGAAAGTGATACAGACATTTAAATCTATTGTCATTTCAATAAAACTGTTTCTTGGCATCTTTTCCATGAAGAACAAGTGATGCTAAAGAATCCAGGTATTCTACCATTACTTCACAGAAAAAAACACTCAAATTGTTCTAAAGGGCAACATATACACATATTACAATATACACATATTATTAGAAACCAAATAGAAGTTGAAGAAGGAAGAAAACTGTTTCTTGTTGGATTTACTTTTAAGGACATAGCTATTTCCAGACTTCACAGCTTTGATTCCTTCCCCTAGCCTTTTTTGAACTACTCATGCGAGGCTATTTAGATTGCATTAGATCAAGGGCATAATGTTACAATGGGGCTTAGCTGAGGTGTGAGGTAATTGCTTTGAGACAAAGAGAAGGTTATAAACTGAAAGCAGAAACCAAGAATTTCCCCCTACTTGAGGATATGCAAGACTTTTTTTTAATAACAGAATGTTACTTGTTATCATGAATGATAAGCAGAATGAAATGATTTAGCTAGTCTCTTTCGAAGAGTAGTACAATTGTATTGAAGTTTTTTTTTAAAAAAGCATGAAACAGCTAAAATAGAATTCTTTATTGGCCAAACTGCCTCACCTAGAAAAGCTATTGCACCAAGTGTACTGATCATTAATGTGCCCAAGGACACACTTCTTTTAGCATACAGACAAGATTTAAGAAGTTCTACTTTTTCCTTCAAATTTTTTCTATTATCTTTCTCAAATAAGATCATGTGAGATATAGGTTCCAAAAAAATAAACTACAGCTCTTTCAAAGAAGCATGAGGTAATACTGATGGGAGTTTTTATTATCCTCACACCTCTTGAGGGACAATCTCTATCAAAAGTGCACTTTGTAAGAAACTCCCTGACCTATTACGCTAAGAAGTTTTTAGTCAGAGAATGGAGGAAAGCACAAAGGAATTAACTATCCTTGAATTGATCAGACTCTAGCCAGCAGAAAATATCAGATAAATTCTATAATTTTTACACCCATAACATTCCTATAATATAAGAAAATATTTAATGAAGTATCCCATGATATTCTAATTAATAAATGCAACTTTAAACTGTATGGCATATCCATTGCAGAGATAAATACAAAACAGATGATCCCAGAATCTTCAATTTCTATACTTAGATGCCTCCTGAGTATCTAGTAGAAGTCCTCTTAAGCTTTTAAGCCTACTGGCAACATGTAAACAGGATCAAACCTATAATATTTTGGAAAATTACACTTCCTAGCATGGCAAATGAAGAAAACAAAGTGGCAATGTTTTCATTGTGCTGCTGGATTGGCTGTGGCTTCCATCTCATGAGCACAAAAAACAACTTTCTAATCTGAACCCAAACACATTCAAAAATTCCTGTAATTTGTTTTCCAAAAGTCCTATTTCTATAGACTATATTAACTCTCCTCACATATTCAAACCAGATAAATGTATTTTCAAATTTGAATAATTCAGTGAGATTATCCATTATAAGCAATAAAATGTAGTTATAATCTGAGTTGGTATGAATATATTCTAGTATGCACAAATAATCCAGAATCTATTATTTAACCATTTGTTTTAATAAGACAGATGTATATAGTCACTGAAGATTGTTTGCATTATGTAGTAAACTAAAGGAAAAATCACAACCATTTGAGTATTCCTACTAAAATTTCAGAGTTCATATATTTTTTATCTAACAAGATCTCACTTATCTAGCTAGCATTTCCAGTTACAGGTAGTCTTCAACTTACAACAGTTCATTTAGTGACTGTTTGAAGTTACAACGGCGCTGAAAAAGTGACTTATGATCATTGCTGTCTCTTCATGGTTACGTGATTTACATTTGCATGTTTGACAACTGGTTCGTATTTACAACAGTTGCTTTGTCCTGGGATTATATGATCCCTTTTGCAACCCTCTGACAAGCAAAGTCAATGGGGAAGCCAGATTCACTTAACAATTCTGTTACTAACTTATCAACTGCAATAATTCACTTAACAAATGTAGTAAAAGAGGTTCTAAATTGGGGCAAAACTCGCTTAACAAATTTCTCACTTAGCAACATAAATTCTGGGCTCAATTGTGATCATAAATCGAGGACTACCTGTATAGAACCACAAGTTACTTCAGACTTAAGTATAAAACCAGTGGCATGCTGGAGTCAGCTTGGATCAGCTCATGAGAGTCAGTTGACGAATTATCTGGAATTTAGTAAACAAATGGATCGCAGAGGTAAGTCTCAATACCTAGTGCACTAATTGCTGCAGCTTGGTGGCAACAATGTGAATTTAGCAGCATAGTATTGTGTAAAACCCACTATCAGCTGGTGTGAACTTTAAGGTATTATCATTGATTTTTGTTCCTTTATTCAAGTGATGTTTTGGGAACGGTGCCTAGAGGTGAAGATGCATGTCTCCCACTCGGAAAGTTGAGAGTTCAATCCTAGCCAGTGACAGATGTTTATCAGGGCGCTAAGAGAAAATATCTGCTGTGAACTCCAGCACCATTCAATCAGGCTGACTCCACCCTGATAAAAAGGGATTGCAGGATCGAAAACGAAAAAAAAAATCAATTATGACATAATATTCTGCGGCTATTTTCTATATAGCCCAACATTTGCAACTTTTGTTCATTTAGTTCATCTATAAAGGAAATGCTCTGAACAAAAATATTAAAAATTTACAGTAGATTTTTATATCACAATTCAATTACCAAGAACAAAATCTAGGGCTGGGATACAACTGCCTTTTTCATCCTTACAAAATAATGGCTTTTATACACATGCTGTTGTACACAGTTGACAAATTGTTATGAAGCCTTGTACAAAGAATTGCATAATTATTTCACTCATTATGCCAAGCTGTTCTAGTTTCTAATAGTACTGTGCATCATTCATACAGATTTGGCACAAACTAACTGTTGGAGAGAAAGCTACTAGCTGAAAACCAAACACTAAGTCTTAAAGTATCTAAATATATTCAAATTAATAAGTTCCAGGTACACTAAACTGATATTCAAGAAAATAAAAAGTATGAACAAAGTTATCTTTATCTTACTGTACATTAAAGAGCAGTTTTATTTTATTCTAAGAAATAATAATGACTTAAAGAATGTTTTGCAGACTTTCCATGAAATCCACAGATATCAAAGATATCCTAGCAAACATGTAAGATCTATTAAGCCATCAGCAAAAACAGCAATTAACATGATTTTTTTAAAAATTCAGTATCAGAACTTCTATCTGGAAGATGGACCAGCTAAGCTTTTGATAAAAATGATGCATGTATATTTTATGACCAATTAGAAACTATTTTTCTACTGCTGGTTTCTGGATTCCAAGTGAGATTTACTATTTCCTGTTTTCCTGATGCTCAGTGCTTTGCTTCACTGAGCCATCATGCTACACAGGATGCTAGTAAAATAAAACCAAACAAGCCCCAACCCTGTTGCTTAGTGACCAACACCATGCTCTCACAGCAGCTGACAGAAAAAGCAGGATTCTCATAGGACTCATATTCTGCTAATCATAGCTGGGAAAAACATGCTTGTAAGAAACTGTTTGGAACTGTATAGAAACTGTGGTAACTAGGACACGGTTGACTATCGGAAGGGTCCCAATACTTAGGAAAGGTGAAACTGGCATACCAGATGAACTCGCCTTCTCTTTCCTCCTGGCCAGAGCTGCCGCCTGAAATGCAATGCACTTTTTTTGCCTCTGCACACTCCATGTTTGGAATCGGGAAGGGGATCGCGGGTCTGCCGCCCAAAAATGCTTTCCTTTGGAATTGGGATGGAATCCTGATGCCAGGAAAGAGAAGGTGAGTCTGCTGAGAAGGAGGATGAGGGCGCGCAGCTCTGCAATGTGCAATGGGAAGAAAGCATTTTCAGGCGGCAGCGCTGCGATTCCCTCCCCGAATCCAAAACGGTTCCCGGTTCCCTGCTGCACATTGCAGGGGAACTGGCTGCCACCTGAAGTGCGGTTCTGAGAATTGGATTGGGGAATCCAGCCAATGGGCAGCAGTGGCTGGAAAGGAGGGATGTTTCACTTTAGGAGCTCTCGTTCGGCTCGGCTCGGCTCCTGGGTATGGAGAGGGCTTAGGCGGTGGTGGCTCCTCACATTGCTGGGGAGTGAAGTCATTGCGACCGTTGTCTGCCCTTCCCGAAGCTGCCGGGCAGATTCCCCTCCTCCCGGTCATCCCGAAGAGGTTTGTTCCTCAGGCTGTACCCTGACCCAGATCCCTACCGCCTGGAACTGCCTGAAAATGTCCGAAGGGTGGGGGCCGGCAGGAGGACGGGTGGGGCTACATTCAGAGTATAAAATGCACCCAGATTTTCACTCCCTTTTTGGGGGTAAAAAGATGTGTCTTATACTCCAAAAAATACGGAAATTGGTTGCAATTGAGGAGAACCCTGAAGGATACAGATTATCCAGATCATGGATGAAGACAACTTGATTATACACCAGCTTGATTTTATATCTACCTGGCATTCAGTAACAACAGTCAAAATCCAAGGTCATGGAGCATTTGGTTGCCAGGACTGAGAGTAGAAGTCAAAGGCCAGACAGGATTGCTTTCAAAGAGCAGGAGCAGTGTTGCTAAGTGCAGTCTGGCCTTGGATTCTCATCATATGGGAGGCCATGCAGGTCTGGATGGGGAGAAACAGGCTCAGACTCAGCCCCTCCAAGACAGAGTGGCTGTGGCTCCCGGCGTCCCGATATAGTCAGTTGGTGCCATCGCTGACTATTGGGGGTGAATCTTTGCCCCCCCCAGAGAGGGCTCGCAATCTGGGTGTCCTCCTGGACGCACGGCTGTCTTTAGAAGAGCACATGACGGCTGTGGCCAGGGGGGCCTTCTATCAGGTCCGCCTGATTCGCCAGTTGCAGCCCTTTCTGGATTGGGACGCCTTGCGCACGGTCACTCACGCCCTTGTCACCTCCGGGCTGGACTATTGCAATGCTCTCTACATGGGGCTCCCCTTGAAGAGCACTTGGAGGCTCCAACTGGTCCAGAATGCAGCCGTGCGGGTGGTTATGGGTGCAACCTGTTGCGCCCACTTGACACCCCTCCTGCGCGAGCTGCACTGGCTTCCAGTGGTCTTTTGGGTGCGATTCAAGGTGTTGGTTACCACCTTTAAAGCGCTCCATGGCATAGGACCCGGGTACCTTCAAGACCGACTTCTACCACCAATAGCCTCCCACCGGCCAGTTCGCTCACACAGAGAGGGTCTCCTCAGGGTGCCATCAGCCAAGTTATGCCGGCTGGCGACACCCAGGGGGAGGGCCTTCTCTGTGGGAGCCCCAGCCCTGTGGAATGAACTGCCCCTGGAAATGCGTAAGATCTCCGACCTCCGGGTATTTCGCTGTGCACTTTTTTTTTTTATTTGATTTATATGCCGCCCTTCTCCGGAGACTCAGGGCGGCTTACAATGCGCTAAGCAATAGCCTTCATACTTTTGTATATTTATACAAAGTCAGCTTATTGCCCCCACAAACTGGGTCCTCAATTTACCTACCTTAGAAAGGATAGAAGGCTGAGTCAACCTTGAGCCTTGGTGAGATTCAAACCTGCAATAATTGCAGGCAGCTGATGTTAATAACAGGGCTTTAGACCACTGTACTATCCAAGGCTCTTTTAAGACCCTGTTGTTCCGCCAGGCCAGGCTATCAATGTAATAATTTTAAATCAGGTGTTTTAAATTTTTGGGGTCTTAAACTGAGCCGAAATTATTTAATAATTTTAATAATTTTAATTGATGTTTTGTCTTGTGCTTTTAATAAGCTGTACACTGCCCTGAGTCCTTCGGGAAAAGGGCAATATAGAAATAAAATAATAATAATAATAATAATTATTATTATTATATCTCTCTTTCCCCATCACTGTTAAGATGGTTATTCTTCTGCCCTCAGCTCCCTACTTCCCACCAAGTGTGGGCTGCTACACTTCCTTCACAGGCACAATGTTGCACATACACATGTGAACCCCCAGCAGCCCACCCCCGATTTAAATCTTTAGAATTTAAAATAAACAATTTTGAGAGGTTAAAGAAATGTACTTTAAAATAGACAAATAAAAAGTTTTGGAAGATTGGTTTTTATATATGGTAACTGCTGTAAAATTATGCACAAAAATGAGACTTTGAAATACCACAATGGAGGAATGTCTGATAAAGATTACAGAATTAGCAGAGAAGGCAAAATTGACTTGTTTGATTAGAGAAAGGACAATTACTACATTTACTGCAGACTGGAAACCCTTATGGACTTTTTATTAAAAAAAAGAAAAATGAACTTGTGATTTCTTATACTTTCCTTATTCCTTTCTTTCAAAATTGGGAACCCCTAGTCTAGGGATTTTAAAGTCTAATGGGAGTATTTTAAGCTGGCTCACCTAACAATAAGTCAAACCAAAAGTTTTGACACAACATTGTAAAAACACTAGATTCAGCTACTTCAGCACCATCATTTCTTTAATCCTAGTAATAAAGCAATTCATAGAAGTAATGTTTTTAACTAATAGATTCTCTACACTGTGAACTAAAGAACTGGAATTCTTTGCATTCTGGGCTATAAAATTTTCCAGAGACAATCAAACCAAACTATGTTATTAGACCACAGACAACATTTTTCATGGAATTTCAAGCAGGTTTCATCATTCCAAGGTTTATAAGATTTGTTTTTCAGGGTGATTATTGAAAAGCAGGAAATTTATAGCTTTCCCTGACTGGTTCCAATGATTTTTTTTTGGGGGGGGGGGGGGGGGGGGAGAAGGGAAAAGCAGCATGAGAAATTATAGTGAAATAGGAGACAAGCATTTCTTGTTCTTCCCTAGACCCCTAGGTGGCCAGATTTCCTCTGTGAAGTATACAGACAGGAAGAGCAAGAAACAATTTTTTATTGCATGTGCACTATTTTGTTCCTGGCCTCTCAGGGCTTGTGAACTGTTGATCCTTTTTTCAGGCCTCAATCACAACACCTAGCTAAAATATTAAACTGTGTAGGATCGGTATGAAGCAGAGGTGGATTTCAGCAGGTTCTGACCAGTTCTGGAGAACCGGTAGCGGAAATTTTGAGTATTTCGGAGAACCGGTAGTAAAAATTCGACTGGCCCTGCCCCCATCTATCCTCTGCCTCCCAAGTCCCAGCTGATCGGGAGGAAATGGGGATTTTGCAGTAACCTTCCCTGGATTGGAGAGGGAATGGAGATTTTACAGTATCTTTTCCCCTGCCACGCACACCAAGCCACACCCACAGAACCTGTAATAAAAAAAAATTGAAACCCACCACTGGCTATGATGCCATTGAAGATAACAAGGAAATTGCCAACTATTATGTACTGATGGCAAGAATCAGTACATACAGCAACAATGCTATAAAAATAAACATTTACTGCAGTGCTTAAGCTTTCCTTAAAAATACAAACTATTTATAGAAAGCTTGAAAGGAGGAAAATAAAGTGATGAAGCACCATCAACCTTAGGAATTCCATGTCTGGAATACCAACTAGTTTCTACCAAGTTTGTATTTAAACTTCTCTGCTTTCAGTAAGCAGTGGCCAGAGACAACCCAACTGATTTATAAAAAGATTTAGCAGGTAAGAAATTATCTAGATTATAAAATTAACTGTGAAGTCACTATATTTTATGGAGCTGGCTGGTACAGTATTTACTTCCAAAAGGAATATTTTAGTTGTATTTTAGTCTCTTCATTTCTGCCCATTCTTGAATAGGCTTTAATGTCACTTGCTCATGGTCAATATCAATGTGTATCTACAAAACTGGTTTCTTTGGATAGAATCTGCCTGTCTAGTAAGAACTAATTGGGTGGGAGGGTTGCTATGGATCCTGAGCCCTATGGGATGTCAGTGCCATGGACTATAACAGGCTAGCCTTCTCTGCATCAGCCCCCTCTTCTCAAACAGCATGTTCCTCCGAAATAAAGAAAACCCCTTCATTGTTACTGCTTTGGCAGGCTATTAGGACTTGGCTTTTCAAACAGGCTTCTGGATGTAAAATTGGTAATTGAATTACTCTGGAATGTTTAAAAATCTGATACAAATTATAGATGCAAAGGCTGAAGATTTATTAAATTTTATAGCCACCCACCTCACATTCATTAACTTGTTTCCCACCAAAGCTGTTGTATTATACAAAATTAAACTATTCCTTACTTCTGAACTTGATAATTTTGTTTGTTTCTATTTTGCTACCTAGCTTATCTCTACCCCCCACGCCATCCTCTTTCTGTTCAAATCAATCATGTCTGAATCTCAGAGATAGCCTGGACAAGTCTGCAGTTTTCTTTGCTGGTTTTTCATAAGTGGTTTGCCACTGCCTCCTTTCTATAGTTTAGACTTAGAGAAAGTGAGTAGCCGAAGATGACCCAGATAGCTTTATGCGTAAGAACTAGAACTCTCTGCCTCCTAGTTTCTAGTCTGATGCCTTAACTATTATACCAAATTGGCTCTCAGCTTAATCTAAAGTCTTTTTATTACTATTAAGATTACTAGTAATCTATTAGTACAAATTTATAATTATTTCTATTTTCTCTACTATTTTCTCTATAAATCTCTACTTCTGTGTTTGTATCACTATATGTGTTATATTATGTTTTGCTAGCTTGGCTATTAATCAAATTTCTATACCACCCATGGACACAAGTCTTATTTCCCCCTGATTTTCAGCATTTGTAGCCAATCTCAGTCCATTTGCATTTGAAAACCCTTTTCACTTCTCTACAGACTTGGCTCCCCCCACCCAAGCACTCACAGCCCTGTCTCTTTCTGAAGCTGGTTTTTGGAGCTGTGAGCCTAGACTGCTGCAGGCAATGGGCTTGTTTTGGGTCACTTCTTTTGCAGACTCTGGTTAGTCTTGCAGTTCTAAAACTTAAAGAGTTTTGTTCCATTGTCCTAGGACTGGCAATTGAATTGGGAGTTTCTTCCTCCTCCCCCCTTCTCTGTTGTCTTCCAGGCTTGACCCCTTTTATACTTGTTTGGTTTTTGGTCCTTTTTCATGGGACAAAATCTCCAATTGAGGAGAGGTTGGGCCTGTTTTAACCCTTCTCAGCAACACCAAAACTCTGAATTCCAGGAGAGAAAAGGAAGACAATAGCTGTGTAACAGCTCCAAGAACTTTGGAAGATGCAGCTTATCTTGACCCCTTTCAGTCAGGATTCAGACCCTAGTATGGGACCAAGGCAGCACTGATTATACCTCTAGGTGACCTATGACAAAAGGGGGATGGAAGTGATGTGTCCAACCTTGCTCCTCTTGGCCTCTTTCAATACCATCTATCTTGGTACTCTTCCTAACCAGCTCTAGAGGCCTGGGGTTGATGGCACTGTTTTGTGCTACTTTCCTCCTTCTTCTGGGTTATTTTTTAATCAGTGGCTCTTGCTTTATATGGTGCTGCAGGGTTGGGTGCTCTCTTTTCTCCTGTTTACAATCTACATGAAGCATCCAGGTGGGATCTCATCAGTATGCTAATGGTTGTTGTTAGTTAGAAGTCATGTCCGACCCATTGCAACCCCATGGACAATGTTCCTCCAGCCCTTCCTGTCCTCTACCACCCTCTGGAGTCCATTTAAGTTCACACTGACTGCTTCAGTGACTCCATCCAGCCACCTCATTCTCTGTCGTCCCCCTCAATCTTTCCCAGCATTAGGCTTTTCTCCGGTGAGTCCTTCCTTCTCATTAGATGGCCAAAGTATTTGTGTTTCATCTTCAGGATCTGGCCTTCTAAAGAGCAGTCAGGGTTGATCTCCTCTAGGACTGAACGATTTGGTCACCTTGCAGTCCAAGGCACTCGCAGAAGTCTTCTCCAGCATTATAGTTCAAAGGCCTCAATTCTTTGGTGCTCAGCCTTTCTTATGGTCCAACTTTCACAGCCATACATTGCAACTGGGAACACCATAGCCTTGACTATACGCACTTTTGTTGGCAGGGTGATGTCTCTGTTTTTTAGTATGCTGTCTGGATTTGTCATAGCTTTCCTCCCCAGGAGCAAGCGTCTTTTAATTTCTTGGCTGCAGTCCCCATCCGTGGTAATCTTGGAGCCCAGGAAAATAAAATCTGTCACTTATCTCCATTTCTTCCCCATCTATTTGCCAGGAATTGAGAGGTCTGGATGCCATTATCTTAGTTTTCTTAATGTTGAGTTTCAAACCAACTTTTGCACTGTCCTTCTTCACCTGCATCAATAGGCTTTTTAGTTCCTCTTCACTTTCTGCCATTAGAGTGGTATCATCTGCATATTTGAGGTTGTTGATATTTCTCCCGGCAATCTTAACTCCAACTTTTGATTCATCTAGCCCCGCCTTTCTCATGATGTGCTCTGCATATAAGTTAAATAGGCATGGCGACAGTATACAGCCTTGCCGGACTCCTTTCCCAATTTTGAACCAATCAGTGGTTCCATTTACATCAATGTTAATGATAATGATACCCAGCTTTATATTTTCACCCCAAGGATCCTAGAGGTCCTGCCTCATTGTCTGGATGGTAAACAAAAAGCTTCAGCTCAGCTGAATCTACTGGCTTTGGGTATTGAGCACCCTAGTTCTGAAGGCCTTCCATCTCTTATTCTGTACGGAGCTGCATTAATCCAGACAGCAGGTAGCAACTGTGGTTAGGAAGGCCTTTGCACGGTGTACAACAACTGTGTCTATCCCAAGACCGAAAGGCCTTGCTCACAGTCACTCATGCCCTGGTCACCCTCCAATAGAACTCCTGCAACGCACACTACATAGGGCTGCTCTTACAGAGCATTCAGAAGCTTAAGCTGGTGCAATATCAAGTGGCAATGGCATGGATACTTATGGATGCCTGTTGATTGGCACGTGTGATACCTTATGTTTTGTGAACTGCACTGATTGTCAATATGCTTCTGGGTTCAATTCAAGGTGCTCGTAGTAACTTATAAAGCCTTTCAGGCTATGGGGCTTGGTTACTTGTGGGCCTGCCTCTTCCTCAATGTATCTACCCATCCTGTAATATCAAGCAAGAGAAGCATGCTCCAGGTCCTGCCTATTAGGAAATGTCATCTCATTGAACATAATTCCCCTGGAGATTAGACTTGACTTGATCCTACTTTCTTTATGTATGGTGTTTACAAATGAGTGGTTAAGCCCATATCTTGGTTAAGTTAATTGTATTGGTTGATTTTATCTTTGCTCCTATACAGCAGTTCCCGGGTTAAGAACATCTGATTTAAGAAAAATTCCTAGGTATGAATGGGCTTCCTGCTATTAAAAATGATAGACAACTTAGTTCTTCTTCAAGCTGACGAAACACTGAAGCTATGCAATGCTTTATGGAATTACTGAAGCTGCACGTTTTAATATGTAACCTGTTTTCAGCAGTTTTCAACTATTCCTGAAAGCACTGGATGGCTTCAATGTTTCATTGGCTCAAAGCACAATGCTGCCCGTCATTTTTAGTAATAAGCAGTCCATTGGTAAGTACAAAGCAGACTCCATTTATAGTCTATTTTTACTGACTACACTGAAACTCCTTACAAGAAATGTGTTCTTATTGTTTCAGGTAATATCCCCCAACTCTATAAGTTTCTCATACGTACTGACAGTAGTATATACCTGATAAATATTCCTGAATCCCTTCTATTAATTCTAGGAAAGAAAATCTTAAATTCATTCCAGAGAAGGGGCCAGAACCAACTAAATAGTGGAATTTTGCCATTTTGTTTTTAAACCATCACTCTTTTTATTCTAGATAGAGATGAAAGGCCAGTGTTTGCATCTTGCATTCACCCAGCCCCTCAATTGGCCATAATATTCAAATAAGGCAAGTTCCCTCTTATGTTTGTTAGACATCTCCATCTCCACCATTCCTTGACACTGCAATCATTTATCAAGTTGCTTCATGTATTGTTAGGGAGAAGAACTCACGGGGTGGGAGTTTGCTTCATCCTTTTGTTGGAGCTCCACAGGATCATCCTATAGTCTCCAGCCAACTGCTGAGAATTGACAGAGTATGGAGTAAATATTCAACAGGCCATCTTTCATCTATATGCTGATCTTGCTACTTGTTAATGATATTCTCCAGTGAACAAAACATATACATGCTCTTGTCGTCATTCTGGATGCATAGGTATGAAGGAATTTTTGCTTTATTGTCATCATTTACACCACAAACCTCTTTTTCCAGCCAAACTTCTAATTCTCTATTTAGAAAGAGATGTCGTTGACAGCCATTTCCTCTTTTAGTTTTAGATATAGAACTGATTCTACTCCAGCAAGTAGTTTATTTCCGCTACATTAATTCAAAGTACTCGTTCATATATTAGCTATATAAAAGATTAAAGCTTAATTGATATCTAGAACTAGTATTCTTTCCAAACTAATGTAGTGCTCATTTTGATACACATTATTTCTTTGCTGGTCTTCCTCATAATTTGAACAAATTATTCACATGTTATTAAGTTATTTACAAGCTTAACTAGTAAACACGGAAATAAAAACAAATATATGTCACAGTTTACAATACAAGATAGTTTCAGATAAAAGAAAAAAATTAACATACAGATATTTTAATGCTGTGAGAACAAGGATGGGCAACCTGTCAGCAAGAAAGGCTGAACACCAATAACACTGGCCTCTTTATTGTTGTTCAGTTTGTCCAAACATATTAGATAGAGACAAATCTCCAACATTTATATCTGTGGAAGAAGAATAAATAATAAATTTAATTTGGTTTAAAAATCCATCTGATCAGTCATAGATATTTACTTAACACATCTCACCATTTATTACCTATATTAATTTGGCCAGTTTACTAAAAAGAAATTATGCCTTTTCAAATACTTTATTTTTAAACTGATTATGGCAGCTCACAAGGAAAAGTATAGGGGAAAAATCCAGCTAGATTAAACATATTACTAATAGCAAACCAAGTGCTTTTAAAGCTTGCTGCTAGAAAATGAAATAGAAGCACTAGTTTAAATATTATGGAAGCACATTGTTAGGTGAACTATTGAGTACACAGCTGATTAAAGAGGACCATCAGCTCCTTGAAGTATCTACTGGCAGTATATTGTATGCTGGTTATACTTTCAACAAGAGAAGACTTTGGAACTGGGAGGATGAGGAATGTACATTGGCAGAACTACAGGAGGTGTTTTCCCCACAAACTGATGCAACTGGAAGCAACCAAGGTAGAGAACTCTGGGTGACAGGCAGAAGGGGGTGGCAATCCTTCTCAATCTGGAGCCTGGGATTGAGATGGGTAACTGGGTAATTTAACCCAATTGAGGTGGGTGGATGCTGTGATATCTACAGGGAGGAGAACCTGACCTGTTTATAGAAGCTGCTAAATCCTGTGGCAGAAGTGGCTCAAAGGACTCTGGCAAATTATTCAGCTAGGCATTGGATGCTGAATATCTGGGAGTTGGGGAGTGATTTACCTCCTTTTTCCAGAGCCAGTTCCTGTGTTTATGGGGGTGGGGGTGGGGGTGGGGTATCTAGGCCTGAGGCTCTTGCTTTATGAAAGTGCCTCAGGGCTCATTCTTTTTCCTGTTCCTATTTGACATCTACATAAAGCCACTGGGTAAGTTTATCCTTTGGCATGAAATAAAGTATCATTGGTATGCTAATGGTACCCATTTATATATTTCAACCCTCAACTGCCAAGTAATGAAATTAAGCTTCTGTCCCAATACTTGTAGTTTGTAGAAGAATAACTTTAGCAGTCAGAAGACATGGCAAACTCTCCTTAATCTGACAACATGTAAACAATAGTTACAATTAGTCCAACCAACCGACTAAGCGAAACCCCAAAAAGCTATAGATTTCCCAGAAGCTTGGTATTCAGCCATCAAAAGTCACATATTGGTAGTCCTTGACTTATGACCATAACTGAGCCCAAATTTGTAGCTCATGACAATTGTTAAGCAGGTCGCTATGTTCAATGTTTTTTTGTGATGGTCATTAAGTAAATGCAGTGGTCTTAAGAAAAGGCTGTGGTTGTTAAACTAGCACATGGTGTTTAAACCATGGTGGGCATTTTCTGCTGGAAATCAGAAGTAAACTGCAATTTCTGGCAAAAAAATGTTGTAAATCAGAGTCACATGGCCATAGGATATTGCAAATGGCCATAGTTCCATGGGAACTTCAAAACCAGATCAGAAGTAGTCCTGGATAAGTCTGTCATATCGTCAAATAGTCGCTAAGAAACTGATCATAAAGAAAGAGTATCTCTAGAGATAAATCACATTTACGCACCATTCAAAAGAGACAATAAAAGACCTTGGAAGGAAACAAAAAGACTAGAATACATCCCCTCTAGCAGCCAGCATTCAGATAACATTAACAACCAGGGAGAAAACAATACATGTAGTCCTTGGCTTATGACCATTCATTTAACGATAGGTCAAAATTACACAGCCTTGGACTTATGACATGTACTTGCACTTATGACTATCATGCCACCCCCCATGGTCACGTGTTCACAATCTGTGCACTTTGCAACTGGCTCACAGTTATGACTGGTTGGAGTGTCCTGCAGTCATGATCATGCTTTGCAACCTTGATGCCAATTTCCAGCAAAAATTTCCTATTGGGAAAGCCAGATTCACTTAACAATCATGTGACTTGCTTAACACTGTGATGATTCGCTTAATGATCACTATAAAAACTATTGTAAAATAGGGTGCAACCTGACTTATGATTGCAACAACTTACAATAGAAAAACAATTTTCAAAGCCCCAGAAACAGGCTGAAGCAGCGAGTAGGGCTGAGGCTAGCATTTCCTTGGAAAAGGAATTACCCTCTCAGACCTTACAGGAGGAACCGTTAAACTGGTTTCCTAATGTTAACACCAGGCTACAAGGCCTGCAGGCAACTTCTTATGAGGAGGATTTTGTTCCTCTCTCTCTCCTGCCTGACCTTGTAGGGTTGGAGCATACCTCCGTTACCAGATCCTCTGCCCCATCAGCCACTTTTACTCCTACCATGGCAGGGTTCCACCTGGAGGAGAATTTGGGCCCTGGTTTATCTCAAGAGCTTCACAGCATCATTGCACAACCCATTTCACAGGGCATAGATGCAGCCCTTCAACAAAAGGGTTTCTCGGGCCATTTTTCATTGGGTTCTTCCCATACAGTGGTACTGCACCCTCAAGTGCAACCCGACATGGACCATATTCAAGAACCCAATTCCCCGCTCCCTTCCCATCACAGCAATATTTCGTTTGTGGGTGATGATGAGATGGGGGACTATGACCACTCTGAAGATGAAGGCATCACCCCAGACATGCCCGTCTTCACTGGGCTATTTTGTCCTAATCTGTTTAGGACCTTATTATTTAAAGCCAAAACAATGGCCAACATGGGGATAGCTTTTGGAATGACAGATGCCTCCACAGACCCTCAGGATCCCAGTGCCCTTCACTTTACAGAACCAGTCACAGCGCAGGTGGTGATACCTTCTCCTAAGCTCTTTGTTAATGCCATCCAAAGACAATGGAATCAGCCTGGATCCATTTCAGCCCCCAGTGGGATGGACAGGAGGATGTATACTGTAGAACAGGATCTAGAGGAGCTCCTGAAGTTACCAACTGTGTATGCTCCACTGGCCAATCTGGCAACAGCGGCCATCCTTCCCTCTGACACGGCAGAAGGTCTAAAGACTGAGGACAGGAAAACAGAGCTGTCTGCCCGCAAGATGTACCAGGCAGCCGCTTAGGCGATTCGATCAGCCACGGCTGCTTCCTTCTTCACTAGAACATCGCTAATCTGGCTGCGTCAAATGCAGGCCCAAACATCCCCGGAGAACACCAGGTTGCATCAAGATATTAGTAAATTGATGGCAACAGCCGAGTATTTGGCAGACGCGACTTTCAATGCGGCAAAATTTGCCTCCAGGGTGCTGGCGTCTAATGTCGCCTCTTATGGTTTTGCCATTGGCAAGCCAATATGAAATCAAAATGGAGACTAACACCCGCTCCATTCAAAGGAGGTGCTCTTCCTCATATTTACAGGAGAGTGGAGAGAAGGACTACCCCCTTCTATCGTAGGCAGTCCTTTCGGGGTCCTGAGGCTGGGTTTAACACACTGGCCTATCAGAGACCATACCCCCAGAGTATGGATTGCTTGCAGGATAGATTATCCTTTCGAGATAGGGCCAGACAGCCGCAGACCAGATGACCCTATCGGGGAGCCAGCAACCGACCTTATCTTTGGATAAAGTGACTTTCAATCCGACATCCCCATTGGCGGCCGTTTAAGGATGCTCGTCAGCCAATGGCAGGAAACCACTACCAATGCTTGGGCATTACAAACAGTGAGGCTGAGGCTCACTCTGTAGTTCTGCTCCAAACCCCCAAGGAGGTTCATCAGATACCTTGTTCCCAGAGAGGCCACCAAGAGGTCTCTGATGGAGGCCGAGATCTGGCACGTGCTGGACATACAGGCCATTGAGCCAATACCAGTGGGGCAACGGGGTCTCAGCTTTTATTCAATCCTCTTTCTGGTCCCAAAGAGCTCAGGGGGGACACAGAGCCATCTTAGATTTAAAGAAGCTCAATGTATACATAAAGTACAAATGCTTCAAAATGCAATCCCTGCATTCAATCCTGGGTTGCATCAGACAGGGAGACCTTTTAACATCAATAGATCTCAAGGAGGCTTACCTCCATGTACCCATCAGACTGTCCCACAGAAGGTTCCTCAGGTTCTTCTATTCAGGACTCCACCTTCAATACAAGGCTCTCCCCTTCGACCCCCAGAATCTTTACCAAGCTGTTGGATGTGGTAGTGGCTCACTTTTGGACAAGACCCGTCTGACTGCAATGTTACCTGGATGACATTTTAATCCAGTCGTTGTCTCTGCTTCAGGCGGGACAGGACCTTCAGATCACAGTCCAAACTCTCCAGGCTCACGGGTTTACCGTGAACCTGGAGAAGAGTCAAATGATACCCTCTACCAGCTTGAATCACTTAGGAGCTGTGATCAATACTGAGGCCTGTCAAGTCTTCCTTTCTCAGGAGCGCATATCCAGTATAAAGGTCATGGTGGATCATGTCAAATCGCTACGTCTAGTTCCATTGGTTCTTCTTTCCCAGTTACTGGGAAAGATGATATCATGCCTGGCAATCGTTCCTTGGGCGTGGTTGCATGTCCAGGCCCTACAATGGCTACTGTTACCAAGTCAAAGATCAGGGCTCAGCAATCCCAACACACGAATTCGGGTTCCTTGCAGAGTGCTCCGATCTTTGGACTGGTGGACATCAGCAGCCATGGAGAAAGGCTGTCTATTCAAGGAGCCCACCCATATGATTGTGGCTTTGGACACCAGCCTGTTTGGCTGGGGCGCTCATCTACAATCCCGAGTGACCCAGGGTCGGTGGTCCCCAGAAAAACTTCCAAATGACATCAACTGGTTGGAACTGAAAGCGGCGCATCTGGCACTACGCCATTTTCAGGGGACGTTGCCAGGTTACATGTTATTGTTGACAGACACTGTAACAGCCAAAGTGCATGTGAACCAACAGGGAGGCACATGTTCCAAGGCCCTGATGCGCGAGGCAGGGGACTTAGGCCTGTTGCGGAGAGGCACCTGCTTTCCCTACAAGCAGAGCACATCTCCAGAGAATCCAACACACAAGCGGACTGGTTGAGCAGGACAACCATCGACCAGTCCGAATGGTGCCTCCACCCAGATCTGTTTCTCCAACTATCGGAGAAATTCGGCCATCCAAGTGTGGACTAATTTGTCAGCCCAATGAACTCTCAACTTCCGAGGTTCTTTTTGAGGTTCCAGATAGAAGGGGCCAAGGGCACCAATGCCCTCCATTGCCCATGGCCTCACAGCCTGTTATATGCTTTCCCACTGACCCCTCATTCTGAGGGTCATGATCTTAGAAGAAAGATCTTAGAAGAGGAGGCCGAGGTTCTTCTAGTGGTACCCCATTGGCCCAGGTGTCCTTGGTTTGCAGACCTGGTGAATCTATCCATCTCTCGCCCATGAAGGATACCCCCGGACAGGATTTCCCTCAGCCAGGGGGCCATGAACCACCTGGGGCCTCAGTGGCTCCAGTTGGCCATCTGGCACTTGAAAGGGAGATCCTGAAAAGCAGCCATTTCTCTGGGAGAGTAATTTCTACTATTCGGCTTCTCAATGCCCATAAACAAAGAGGATATACGAAGGACATCCTTTTGTCACTGGTGCGCCAGGACAAAGTTCCCACATTGGCGCCAGTTCCCAATGTGTTAGACTTCCTTCAGGAGGGGTTCGATAAAGGCTTGTCCACAAACATCCTATGCCGGCAGGTGGCCACCTTAGCCACAATCCTGACCTGTGATGGAACGAATCCCCTCTCCCAACACCCAAGGGTTCGCAGTTTTCTGAAAGGGGTGTCCAATCTAAAGCCCCCAATTTGGGACCTATCATTGGCTTTACAGGCACTCAAGTCTCCTCCATTTGAGCCGTTAGGTTCCACCAGCCTTAGACTACTGACTTTTAAGATTGCCTTTCTTATAGCGATCACATCTGCTCGGCGAATTTCTGAACTGGCAGCCCTTTCGGTGAGACAGGATTTGTGCATCTTTCACCAAAATAGTGTCATTCTACGATTAGATCCAACATTCGTGCCCAAAATTAACATTTGGTTTCACAGAGCCCAGGAAGTCATCCTACCGGATTTTTGACCAAATCCCAGGCATCCTCGAGAATGACGATGGCATACCTTGGATGTATGCAGAGCTCTTTGCAAGTAGATCAGCAGAACTGCCTCCTTCAGGAGGACAGAATCATTGTTTGTTTCATTTCAACCCAGGTCCATGGGAAAGAAGGTGACTCCATCCACCATTGGATGCTGGCTGAAGGCATGCATTGCGCTGGCCTATGATCAATCAGACCAGGCCTACATCAGGCCCACTCAACCAGAAGCACAGCTACCATGGCTGCTTGGGCCTTGGAAGACTCCATTCTGGAGATTTGCAGGGCAGCAACTTGGGCTTATCCTTGTTGTGGCCCGTATGCGGCCTGTGCAGCTAGTAGCTGATTCAGACAGCGAGGAGGCTGGTCTGGTGCTGCGACAGCAGCCTGTGCAGCTGGCACTCAAGTCGGACAATGAGGAGGCTGGAGAAGATGTGGTGCCAGAGGTGGGGATTCAGCCAGGGCCTTCAGAACCTCCAGAAGCTCCCTTAAATGAAGAGGACGAAGAAGAGGAGCCTCTTCTCGATGCACAGGAACGCAGAGCTGCCAAAAGGCAGGAGTGGCTCCTCAGGAGAAAGTCTCCTCGAGAGTAAGGCTTGGGGATAATTGGCTACTCCCTTAGCCTATTTAAGGAGGAATGCCGACTGAGCAATTTGCAGGGAACAACTTTGTTCACATACCTTCGTGTCTTGTCTTGCTTATCTTATCAGCTTCCTGCAAATTGCTTCTGGGCATTTTGCCAACCACAGTAAGCTTTCAGTTATTATTGTTTAAATTTTTTTTTTAAATTTGATTTGATTTATATGCCGCCCTTCTCCGGAGACTCAGGGCGGCTTACAATGCGCTAAGCAATGGCTTTCATACTTTTTGTATATTTTTACAAAGTCAGCTTATTGCCCCCACAAACTGGGTCCTCAATTTACCTACCTTAGAAAGGATGGAAGGCTGAGTCAACCTTGAGCCTTGGTGAGATTCGAACCTGCAATAATTGCAGGCAGCTGTGTTAATAACAGGGTGCTTTAGACCACTGTACTATCCAAAGCTCTTTTTTTGGCAGCTGTCAATGCAGTTAATTAACAGCCGTTGTTGTAAAAGACTGATTTATTTAGTAAACCAAGGTTTGAATGGACTTTTGTGTGTGCTGTGTTCTTTGGGGTCCGTAGCTGGGGCAGAACAGTCCTTCACCATTTATCAGGAATTACAAATTGGACATGTTTGCCTCGGCTGAGGCGGCATTCAAAAGAAAAGTGTTGCAGAGAGTTCTTCCTGTAGATGGGACCCTGGACCAGTTGGCTCCCCGCCCTATGGATATTTAGCTTGGATATATCCCATTCTTGGACTCTCCAAGCAGCGCACAGGAGAAAGAAGGTTGAACTTACCTGAATATTCATTCTATGTGCACTGTGGAACAGTCCACTCCCACTGTGGTTCCTTATGTCCAGTGTCCAGGTGTGGTCAATTTCATCGTTGGCTATGTCCCCTCCAGATCCAAGTTGAAAAACTGGAGCTCAGCTGGGCAGAAGGGGCATGGCCAAAGAAATTGCAACTCAGTCTCTGGCCAACAAGACAGAATTAACCCATTCTTGGACTCTCTCGCAGCACACATAGAATGAACGTTTAGGTAAGTTCAACATTCTTTTTAGCAACCTTTGCCTAACCACATACTTTCAGTTTGATGGACAAATATATCAACAAATCAAAGGGAACACCTATGGAATCACCACTTTCAGGACCACAGGCCAATCAAGGAACCATCAAAATCATTCCCACTAAAACTGACAAGATGTTAGTATGTAAAATGAGATCAAATCTTACTAGCACTGATGTTACCTACTTTGGCAATGAAATATCTGCAAGAAAAACACATAGACAGCACCAAGGACCTCACAGAAAATATTTTACTATTTGGAACTGGGAACATAATTTTTTAAAGCATGATGAACTTTAAACCATAGAAAGATAACACCTCCACTGAATTGACATTGACTTTTGGCAACATGATCGTACAGTTTTCAAGCAATAATGAAAAATTATTTGCCTAGCCTCAGATTTCCTCATCTACATATGTATGAAACACTTCCAATATTGCTCAGCTTTTTAAAATCAATCATGGTGATTAGGTATTGCCTTTTCTGTGGACATTAAAATCACATCCCTCACAACTTTTTCTCACACAAGTTCTCTGTGTATTTCTGTATCTTCTGAGATAATGTTGTCAATTCTTTAAAAAATCTAAAAGTTGACCAAGTTAACACTTCTCAGTTTCATGATGAACAATGAAGTATTGACAAGCTTTTTTATATGGATAGATAAATATATACATTCTGCCTATTTTTTAAATCACAAAACTAAGATTTAACAATTGCAAATAAGAGTTTAAGTTGCAGCCTCATATTTTTCTCTCTGCAATGTAACCTAATTCTTGAGTCCAGGACAGGCAATGAGACCTATTAAAATATATGGGGCATGACTACCACCCATGTAGGGAGTGAGTTACATAAAGCCATTAAAACTCTCAGAATGAAGCCAGAAAGCCTTCAACTTCTCACCCCCACCACCTTGCACATCATTATTTTCCTTGGCTTACTTCCAAACAGAGGGAAAGTACCAACTGGCAGCTGTCACACCGAAGCAAGGTTTCAGCATCCCCTCCTCCCCCTACCCTTTTACCAGGGATTTTGGATCCAAATGACCCATTACAATTTGACACAGCTGCAAGAAATGGGACACTTCTACACAGCATGACAGAGAAGTTGGGGGCAGGGAGGAAATGAAAGCTATTTGGAAACTCAGAGCTCCAAAATTTGGCATCAGATTCTCTTAAGTATTCTGCCAAAGCACTAGCTCCATATATCTTTTTTGCTGCCTTACTACTTGTCAGTCCTTCTGCAAGCCAGCCATATAAACATCTTAAGCCATCATACCCTAAACAATTCATTTTCAACCACAATGCACTAAATAATTTGTCAATTTCATTGCAAAAATTATGGCCTCGGTACCAAAAATATAACAGGGAAGCTAGTTTCAAATATAATAGTTGAGATTTTATAAACTATAGACCCGTGATGGCGAACCTATGGCACGGGTGCCACCATATCGGTGGGTACGTGAGCTCAGCTCCGGCGCGCATGCGCGTTCCAGTCAGCTAATTTTCGGGCCTTCTGAGCCCACCGGAAGTAGGGAAACAGGCTGTTTCCTGCCTTTGGAGGGCCTTAGGGGTGAGTGGGAAATACCCCTCTTTTGCTCTCCCCAGGCTCCAGAGCCTTTCTAAGAACCTGGGGAGGGAAAAAAACAGCCTCCCGCTCCCAGAGGCCGAAAACGGCCCGTTTGCCAACTTCCAGTCCCACCAGAAGTTGGCAAATGGGCTATTTTCGGCCTTTGGAGGGCCTCCGGGGGGGGGGAGGCCGTTTTTGCCATTCCCAGACTTCTAGAAAGGCTCTGGAGCCTGGGGAGAGAGAAAAATGGGCCCACCGGGCCATCATGTGCCAGGAGTGGGGGGGGGCGTGTCACACGTGCATGCGCAGGGCGCATAGAATTATGGGTGTGGGTGCACGCACATGACTTCCTCCCCCCTGTGCTCCCCCCGCTCCTGGCACGCAATGGCAAAAAGGTTAGCCATCACTGCTATAGACTACCTAGACTATAAAGATAGATGACACTGTGGGGGTGGGAGCGGAGATGACAAATGTTTTCCACTTTTAGCATTTCATGGCCTTCTATAGCTAGGCTTGTATCTTTTGAATTCATTTTTCAGGGAAAACGATGGAGGTTAAGGAATAGAGAAGGCAATTAGTGGTAAATTTACTACAATTTCAAACCAAACTATTATTTTACACACAAAACAAAATTATCTTCTCTTCCAAAACAATTTGCATTCAGAAACATAGGCCAGTGGCCCTCAACCTTTCAGGTCTCAATCAGGGACCAGTTTTGTGGAGAGATTTTTGCGCTGGGGTGGGGCTTCGCACACTGCCTGCATCCTGCATCCTGTGCAGATCGGGCTTTGCCATTTGCTTGAACCAGTTTCTGGCACACTGCAGTTGATGCGGTCCGCGGCCTGGGAGTTGGGGACCCGTGATGTAAGCTATACCATGAAATAATGTAAGTTTAACTGCATATTCAGAAGTTACAAGTATGTGATAAACCTTGGAGTTAAATCCATTAGAACGGACGTTGGCTTACCTGAACGTCCCTTTTCAGGGCGCTGTGAGTACATTCCATGGTTGGGATGTTCATCTTCATGTTGCTGGGAACTGAGTGCAGATATTTAAATTTTTTTTCTGTTGGGCTACGCCCCCTCTGTGCTCCACCTGTCAGTCTGTTCATGAAGTTGCTACCAAAAGTCAGTCTGAGAAATCACGCAATCCCTCTACCTGCTCCAAGTGCTAGACAAACCATTCACGGAGCCCGAAATACACAGTGACCCAATCAGGAAGCCTCAACAAGGGAGGGAATGGAATGTACTCACAGCGCCCTGAAAAGGGACGTTCAGGTAAGCCAACGTCCGTTTTCCAGTGCGCTGCTCGTACATTCCATGGTTGGGATATACCCAAGCTTACAACACCTGGGTGGGAGGCTGAGTGCAACCCCCTTCCACTGTCAAGCAGAATGAACTTGTTGCAGAACCCTGCGACCGAAAGAAGCCTCAGCCGAGGCCAGAGAATCAATTTTGTAATGCTTTATGAACGGCGAAGCCGAAGTCCATGTAGCTG
This sequence comes from Ptyas mucosa, assembly GCA_012654045.1. Taxonomy (NCBI): domain Eukaryota; kingdom Metazoa; phylum Chordata; class Lepidosauria; order Squamata; family Colubridae; genus Ptyas; species Ptyas mucosa. The sequence goes on from WNWU01000037.1 coordinate 8,997,970, forward strand.
CTCTACAAATGTCAAGAATGGAAGCCTGCGTAGCCCAGGCAGCAGTGACAGCCGCACTGCGCGTAGAATGGGCTAGGATGCGGCCAGGAACATGTCGAGCATTGCGCTCATATGCGAGAGCGATGCAGGCCTTTATCCAACGACCGACGGTCTGCGAAGACACCTTACGGCCCATGGTAGCTGGGTGAAACGAAACCAGGAGAGCTTCGGTCTGTCGGAAGGAAGATGTACGCTTCAGATATCTACGGAGAGCCCTCCGTACATCTAGCGTGTGCCAACTTTGCTCCAAAGCATGTTGCGGTGACGGACAAAAATCTGGGAGTACGACCTCCTGGGCCCGGTGGAACTGCGAGTTCACTTTAGGTAAGAACGCTGGGTCCAGTCTCATCACCACCCGGTCTGCATGAAAGATGCAAAGGTCTTTACGCATCGAGAGGGCTGCAATCTCCGAGATCCTCCTGGCCGACGTTATGGCTAGAAGAAAAGCCAGCTTAAATGAAAGAAACTTCAAGCTAATGGACCCCAAGGGCTCGAAGGGCGTCGACATCAATGATTGGAGAACAAGCTGCAGATCCCAAGTGGGGTATCGATGTACAGTCGGTGGCGAGAGGTTGGTAGCACCATGGAGAAAGTCCCGAATCAGCGGTTCGTGAGACAGACTGCGATGTGGGTCACAAACTAGCACCGTAGCAAGCGCGGCCACTTGGCGCCTTAACGTCGCCGGCGCTAGCCCTCTCCGTAACCCATTTTGTAAAAAACCGAGTACGTCAACAATAGAAGCCGAGGTGGGATCGACATGGCAGGAAGTACACCAGGAAGAGAAAGCTCTCCAGGAAGCCTCATATATCCGAGCGGTCGAAGGACGCCTTGAGGATTGGATGGTATGTATCACGTCGTCTGGTAGTTGAACCTTCCTCAGCCGGATCCGCTCAAGTGCCAGACGGTCAACCGGAGCCACTGAGGTCCTGGATGGGCGATGACCCCCTGGCAAAGAGAGATCCGGTGCGGAGGGATGATCCATGGCGGAGAGATGGAAAGACCGACGAGATCGGAGTACCAAGACCTGCGCGGCCACAGAGGTGCGACGAGCAGAATCTCCGCTTGTTCCTTCATGAGCTTCCGAATGACACGCGGCAACAGTGTCAGAGGTGGAAAAGCGTAAAGGAGGCCCGCCGGCCAAGGGCAGCGCAGAGCGTCGCAACCCTCTGCCCCTGCGCTGGGGTAGCGGGAGTAGAATCTGGTCAGGTGGGTATTTTGGGGCGTCGCAAATAGATCCACCAGAGGTTGGCCAAACCTCTCCACTATGTTCAGGAACAACTGAGGGTGGAGTTGCCACTCTGCCGGATCCAGAGTGCGCCTGCTGAGCCAATCGGCCCGGACATTCGCCTGACCCGATATATGATCCGCCTTCATGGACAAGACATGTCTCTCCGCCCAACTCAGTAACTTCTCTGCCTCCACCATCAGGGACTTGGACCTCGTGCCCCCTTCTCGATTGATATGCGCTTTTGTCGTCATATTGTCGGTGAGAACCAACACATGTTGATTCTCCAAGACGGGTCGAAAGTGCCGGAGGGCGAGGCGGACGGCTCTCAGCTCGAGAAAATTGATGTTGAAGGACTTCTCCCTCGCAGACCACAGACCTTGCGCTACAAGGTCTAGCAGATGTGCCCCCCAACCTTGGAGGCTGGCATCCGATGTCAAAACCAGCCGATCCGGTTCCAGGAACGTGCATCCCTTCCGAAGCGCCGGGGAAATCCACCATCGAAGGGACACCCGAACCTGGGGAGGTACCAGAATGGGTAAAGTGGAGGTGCTGCGGCCCGACCGCTGGTACGGCAACAGAAGCCATTGCAACGGGCGAGAATGTCTGCGTGCCCACGGAACAATGGCTATGCACGACACCATCTTCCCCAACAGTTGAGACAGCAGCAGGGGAGGGACGGACCGTTGAGCACGTACCTGAGTCGCTAAGCTGGTAATGCCTCGAATTCTCTCCGAGGAAAGAAAAACTTGTCCTTTGACAGTGTCGATCACAGCCCCCAGATGTAGTAATTGCGTAGTCGGAATGAGATGACTCTTTTGCCAGTTGATTGTAAAGCCGTGAGACTGGAAAACCTGGAGCACCGTCGATATGTCGGTAGCAGCCGTCTGAGTGGAGGACGAGAGGACAAGGACATCGTCCAAGTAACACAGGATGCGTATCGAGAGGAGACGGATTTGTGCAGCCACCACCGCCACCAGCTTGGTGAATGTCCTGGGGGCGGAAGAAAGCCCGAAGGGCATCGCACAGTACTGGTAATGTCTGCTGCCATATTCGAAGCGTAGGTACTTGCGATGGGCCGGGTGGACAGGGACATGCAAGTACGCTTCCTTGAGATCCACAGACTGCTGTAGATCCCCTTGTCTTACGCACGCCAAAATGGACCTCAGGGAATGCATCTTGAACTGACGGTACGTAATGAATCGGTTCAGACATTTGAGGTTTAGGATAGCCCTCCAGCCCCCCGAGGTCTTGGGTACCAGGAACACTGTGGAATAAAACCCGGACCCCTGTTGAGACTGTGGGACGGGTTCTATCGCATTGATAGATAGTAAGTGTTGTATCTCGGCTTGCATCAGGCAGCGCATCGAGGCGAGGGCTGGCATCTGGCAGCGAATAAAGCGGCTGGGAGGGGAATCCAGAAATTCCAGACAAAGACCGTGCTGTACAGTGCGTAAAATCCACGGTTCGCTTGTCGACTCTGCCCATTGAGCGTGGAACCGCTGCAGACGACCGCCAATGGGCTCCGACGGGCCGGAGTCATTTGCCCCGCCTGTAGGGCCTAAAGCCGGATCCACGAAACTGTCGTCTCGCAGGGGCTGGATTCCGGCCGCGGTCGCGAAAGGACTGTCGTTCCGAGGAGCGATCCGCAGGTTGAGTAAAGGGTCGCTGACTTGATTGGCCACTGGAAGAAGAGAAGGAGTGAAATGACCTCCTCTGGGCGTACGGTGTGTAGCGACGTTCAGGCCGGCGGTAAGAAGAGGGCAGGATCTTCCGCTTATCCTTGTCTTCAATCAACAATGGTTCCAGTGCCTCTCCAAATAAGGTGGAAGCCCTATAGGGTGCTGTTGCCAGCTTCCATTTTGTCTTAGCGTCCGCCCTCCAGTGACGAAGCCAGAACATACGGCGAGACGTAACTGTCGAAGACAAGGCGCGGGAAGCAAACTTTGCAGCATTAAGGGACGCGTCCGCTGAATACTCGGCGGCGGCTACCAATTTATTGACGTCCTGATGGAGTCTAACGTCATCTGGGGGTAATCTCTCCTGCAACTGGCGGAGCCAGAGTAGAGAGGCCCTCGTGAAGAAGGAAGTAGAGGTAGCTGCTCTGACCGCCCATGCAGCTGCTTGATGAGTTTTGCGGAAGGACAATTCCACTTTCCTGTCCTCTGAACGGAGACCATCAACCACGTCCCCCGAGATCACGGACGAGGAAGACAAGGCAGCCACTGGAGGATCCACCGCGGGAACAGACAGCAGGTTCTCCAACTCTGGTGCTGAACAATAAAGTTTCTTATCAAGGGAGCTGGGTGCTGTCAAGGACCCAGGCTGGCTCCACCCACTCTGAACAACCTCTGTGAAAAGGGGAGGACACGGAATAACATCCTTGTCAGGCTTTGTAACTTGGAACAGCGGGTCGTGAGGTGTAGGAACCGGTTGAGAACCGTCAGTTACAGTGGGCGTTAGTCCAAATTTTGTGGTAACTTTGGCCTTGTGGAGTAATGATTTAAAGAGCGCCGGGCGAAAAAGGCCAGTAAAGACCGGCTGTTCAGGTAAGAGTCCTTCATCTTCCGACAGTTCCATGTCGTCTGGGTATCCCCCATAATCTTCCGAATCAGAAGAGGAAACATAGTCCTGCTGAGATGAGGATGAAGGTCTATCTAGCAAGCAACTCCGGGTAGAGGCAGGGGCCTTAGATACATGTCCAGAGGAGCCCCCCGGATGAAGACTAGCTGCCAAAACCTTGGCCAAAGCATCAGATAATACAGAATGAATGTCCACCTGAGCAGCAGGAGTAGGGGGGGGGATGGCAAGTTAAAGATGGTTGAGCGGCCGAACCACTGGAGGTCGGTGGTGGCTGAGATGGACCAGCTTCTGGAACTGATTCCAACTCGCGCTGGTTCCCAGCCACAGTTGAGAGATCAGAAGAGGTCTCTGGAGGCAAATGGTGAGGTAAGGTTCCAAACACAGGTGAGGCAGCCGCAGCCGCAGCAGAAGTAGAGGCCTGAAGAGATGCATGTTTGGCCCTATTGTATTGGCGTTCGAGGGCCTTGTGGCGCCTCAATGCGTCCTTTTCCTGAGCGGAATGGCCCTTGACCTTAGTTCGGTGGGTTCTGGGAACCTCACTTTTAGATTTGCATTTTGATGGTTTGGGAGCAGGTGCCTCCTCAGACACAGGAGTCTCAGGCTCCAAATCTGACGACAAGGGTGAGTCAGCCATCCTCCAGTAAAAACTAACCAGAAATAGTTTTGGGACAATTACGCCCTAACAGGGCAGAAATAGGTGGTATAGATGCGGAAGGCTACCTGCCTCCCAGCGTCAATCAAAGGGTCACTCCTCCCTATAGATATGAGGCTAGACTTAAGTAGTCAGAAAACGCCTCAGTTCTGGCGATGACAGCTGTTCAATTAGCCCAAAATGGCGGTCGTGGTAAAAGGTGGCAAACAGCCCTAGTCAATTGACAAGATGGCGCGTCCCGCGGAGCAGTGGCAAATTAACGGCCGTCCGATAATTGGCGGGCAAAATGGCGGCCGTTCGAGCGAACCGCCAAACCTAATGCAAAACGACGGCTGCCGCTCTCCCTCTTTTTAAAGAATCCCGGGCTTCCAGCCAGCGCCGAAACACTCACTGTTCAGCCGTCATCGAGGAGCCAGAAGGAAAAACGTCGGAGCGTGCCGCTAAGCCTGGGCAGAGGCTCCGGAGCCGCCAAGGGTAAAATAAATCTGCTGGCGCTGAGGCGGCGGCGGTTATACCGGCTCACCGGTAGACCAGCTCACACCGCCGGCGGCTAAGGGCTTCTTCGGATCTGCCCAGCCGGGTCAGAATCCGGAAAGCTGTCACGGCGCCCCTCAAGCGCTGCGGAACGGCCTGGAGCCCCAGTCGCGTTACCGCAATTAAACAGCAGCCAAATCACACAAAAGGGCAGGCGCCAGCAAAACAAATGAAATTAAGTCAAAGCAATCTACAAACCAGTAGCTCACTACAGACCAACAAAAAAACACAAAAATAACAAACAGTAAACTAACTACTAAATCGCAATGAGCACAGAGTAAAATCTGACACACGTTCCCTCAGCAACTGAGTGAACAGACTGACAGGTGGAGCACAGAGGGGGCGTAGCCCAACAGAAAAAAAATTTAAATATCTGCACTCAGTTCCCAGCAACATGAAGATGAACATCCCAACCATGGAATGTATGAGCAGCGCACTGGAAAATGTAAAGTTTTTAAACAGTTAACATCTGGCTAAAGTTAATCTCAGTCTTAAGTTCTTCCAATGATTTGCCAAAGTTTTTTTTTTTTACTTCCATGGGAACTCTCTTGAATGACTTAGAATTAATCAACACATTTCTATAATTTATTTCTACAAATATTGTTGGTATTTAACACCAGATAGGTTGTCAAGAATGTATAAAGGTACTTCAAATGAATGCTAGAAATAGAAATGTAAAGAAGGGACTTTTTATCATTTATGGTGGAGATGAAATATTGGAGTAGGATACATATCCTAATGCAGGAGATTCTCAAAGTGAATATAAAGATAAAACCAGAAACCTTTCTTTTGGGTTTAATGGAAAAAGACTTGGGGAAAAAATTGTAACTTTGATGTTATATATGTTGCCAGCAGCAAGACTACTTTATGCAAAAAAATGGAAGGACATTTCAATCTCCACTTTGGACAAATGGCTGCAAAGGTTGATGGAGTTGGCAGAGATGGCTAAATTGACTGCTTTGATCAAAGATCTACTTGGAAACCACTTCTGGACTGTGCGGTGGGGGAAAAAACCTCTGATTTTGGGTTTACTGATTAGATAGATTTGTTGTTATAGAAATGGTTTATACCAGAGGTTCCCAATCTTTTTCGGTTCGCGGCTCCCATAGCAATCCGACTTGCAACTGCGCATGCGCACTAGACGTTTCAGAAATGGCGCATCAGCGTTAGACCCAGCGGGCGGAATATTTCGCGGCGCCCTTATGACGATAGCGCGGCTCCCCAGGGAGCCGCGGCGCACACTTTGGGAACCACTGGTTTATACTATTTTACTAGTATAGACTAGTTTCCCTTCCCTTTCCTCCCCTATTTTTCCTATTATTTGCTTTTGTATTTTTGTATTTTATATTATAAACTAATAAAAAAATCAAGTTGTTAAAAAAATTCTGTTCCTAGACCAGTTATATATGATCCCAAAGGTTAAAGACATGACAGAAATGATATATAAAATATGTGTCACTTTTACTCTACAAAAAATATTCAGTATGAAGTAGAGCTTTATTTGTATATTTGCACACTTAAGGACCATTTGTGCAATCCATCCACCATAAAGACTTGATAGACCTGCTTGATGCTAAAGGCTCCACATCAGGATGAGTAACAAACCTTTGCCTCCAGGCTCTTCCTTGCAACCTTGAGGCCTATTTGATGATACTACCAAAGTTCAGTAACACAACAGTCATTTGTCTAACATAAAAGCAGCACAACAAATACATAATCAGCAGCTAAGATAATACTATAAACCAACACTGAATACAACATCAATCAAAAATCTAACAAGCTCTGTCATATACTGTGACTCCCATTCCCAATGACACTGTCATGTCTTCAAGGCCTTATGAAAAGCCAACAGGGTTGAACTAGTCTGATCTCCAGGGAGATGATGTTCCAAAGACAAGTGTCAGGAAGAAAAGGCTCTCTTCCTGGATCATATCAGATGGCACTTTCTAATGGAGAGGATCCATAGCATATTTCACTTGCTAGATCTGATGGGACGGATATACACAATCAGGGAGAGGCGCTTCCTCAAATAACCTAGTCTTATGCCACAAAGGTCATTATAAGTAACTAACAATATCTTGAATTGAATCTGGAAGCAAAGTTGCAATCCGTGGAGCATAAGTATAATACCCACTGCTTAGGAATCGCACTTAACTGCCAGTGTCACTGCATTCTGAATCAGTTGTAGCTTCCAGATGCTCCTCAAGGGCAACCTCAGGTGCATTGAAGTAGTCTACTCAAGATTAAGACATGAGTGACTATGGGCCTGCCAGTTGAGGAACAAGCACAATAGGCTCATAACACTGCAAATTCGAACAGAACATGGCTGTGCCCTGTTCAGCTAACATAAGTCCTCAGTCCAGTAGGATCCCCAAATTACACAGTGGTTTTGTTTGGGAAATGAGAACCAAAGATTGAAAATCCGCAGAACAAATCTGGAGGCCTTAGAACTCAGAGCTGTTCAGTCTTGCTAGATTTAAGCTGAATCCTGTTTTTCCCTTTCCCAAACTCCACAGCTTCTAAACACTGAGACAGAACATGCACAGCAACACTGGGAAGTCAAGATGGAAATATAATTAACAATCATATCTAGCAGCTTCATGCAGATGCTAAATGAAGCAGCAAAACCACCTCTCCAGTGCCAATCCAGTGATTTCCTCTTTCCTCATTACTAATATATTTTTCAAACATCCAATCTATATGATTATATATTTTTGAAATATATGGACACAACCAATTGAGTACACTGATTGCACGTAATCAAACTCATTACGGTATATTATTGGTGGATAGAGATAGAAGAGTTCAGTTATATCAGCAAAAACATGTCCAGGGGCTCACTGTGAAACAGATCACAAAACGCTCATGTGCAAGTTCCAAATTAAGCTAAAGCACAAGAACAAAGCCAGCCAGTTCCCACAATATGATCTTGAACTCACCACTTTTAGGGGGAATGTCAGGAATCATTTATGAAATCCCAAATCTCAATGATAGGAAAACAGGGAACTATGAGAAAAAAAATCAATGGAACTGTTGAAGATCGATATGAAAACATTGCCAAAGACCAAAATAAAGAACAAATCAAGCTAGATGTCAGAGCAAACAATGGAAATTACCAAGAAAGGAAGAGCCAAAGCCAAAACAGACAAAAATGTGCCTCACTGACTAAAGAAAGACCTTCAGTTGTGTTGACAGCTCAGCTTGTGGAATGTCAGGAAAATAGAAATAAGAATATAAGATAACCTTTATTGCCATTTTTTTCTGTGAATACACTGGCACACATTAAAAATGAAATTCTGATGCCTGCTCTCAAAAGAAAATAAGCTGAAAAGTTGAAAATCCATCCAAGCTAATAGCACTATCGACAGTATGTTTTAACCAAGTTTCCATTGCAATGATGACACAGCATTTTCTCACCTGCCGGTTTGTTATTAAGTCTAGCTTTCATGTAAACCATTTTAGGCTCTAAGGAGCACATTAGCAAACAAAATAGATGGTAGTGACACTCTATATGGATTAGTCTTTAGGCCAATTGTTAGCCCTCCACGTTTGCCTCATTTCCTCTTTCGATCACATCACCTCCACCTCAGCAGAGACTCAGAATGGGAGGGAGACTTCCCTGCTTCACAGCTGGCTGTCCCCACTGCTTCCTCTCCCCAAAACGTCATAGAGCACAACTGACTGCAGCTGATCTCACACTCTCAAACCCATCGACACTTCTGCTGCTGGCACCTTCAACCGAAGCAACGCAGACTCTCCAGAACAGCTTTAACAATAGTTCTTCTCTTGCTAAATATTACCAAATCCAATATAAACCGATGGTCATATAACAGCTTGGCAATACATTTCAGCTTTCTTGTCACAATTCCCAAAGAATCACTTAAACCGGATGGCACTTTCATCTCCCAAACCCCAACACTCTTGAGAGTCGAAATAGTTACAGACAAGGAAGATGCCGCTATTTTAGAATAAATCTTGTTGTCTTCACCCAAAATTTATACCAGAAACCACAGTCCACTCAAAACATAACAAAACAAATTGGTTTCAGGTCAGCAAAGGTGTAAGGTAAAACTGTACATTAGACTTTATCCTTATTTATATAATGTACAGAATAGACCAGTGATGGCTAACCTTCTTGCTGTCGCGTGCCAAAAGTGGGGATCATGCGGGGGGGGGGTCGCACATGCATGTGCCCATACCCATAATTCAATGTGCCCCACCCCCCGCACATGCACATGTGACTCCCCCTCCGAGCTACCCCCTTTTGGCACGTGATGACCCGGTGGGCCCGGTAGGCCCATTTTCTGCCCTCCCCAGGCTCCAGAGGCTTTCTTGGAGCCTGGGGAGGGCAAAAACGGCCTTCCCTCCCCCATCCAGGAGGCCCTCCGGAGGCCGGAAACAGCCCATTTCCTGACTTCAAGTGGGCCCAGAAGACCCGAAAATTAGCTGGCTGGTGCGCATATGCACATTGGAGCTGAGTAGGGCAACGCTCACGTGCCCACAGATACTGCTCCGTGTGCCACCTGTGGCACCCGTGCCATAGGTTCGCCATCACGGGAATAGACTATTGAGGGATGATGGATTGAGTCTGATTTTAAAACTGGAAGAAGTAGTAATCTGTGTGATGCTCATGATACTACTCCGATAGTTGAAAATGAACACAGTGAAAAAAATGGTCATAAAATTAAATATAAAGATCAAAATGGTGACAACAGCTACAGAAAGTAGCCTTAGAATTGACAAGAAAATACTACAGTGGTGCAAAACTCCCTTTTACCAACAAGAGTAAAAGAGCAAAAAAAAACCCAAAACCAAAAAACCAAAAACCACAGGCTAGCATGGGTAGGATCACAATTACAGTCATCACTACTTGTAGGTTATTTAGTGGAGTTAGAAATGTATTAAGAATGTTATTTTCCAACTGTTAGAGTGATTATGATCATGAATAAGACTGTGTGTGGGTTATAAGAATATGTTTATAATTGTAATGTAGATTGCAATTATAAGTTGGTCATGGATACTTGTATTAGTTTTAATAGAATACTGAATTTATGGATCACTGGACTGAGAATTGTCTGATACAAGAATGAGGCCAGAATTATAGTCATAAGTCATGCTGGTCATTAAGCAGGTCACCACATCACATTTTATGACCTTTTTACAGCACTTGTTAACTGAATCACCACAGTTGTTAAGAGAATCCATTGTCTTGAAACAACACTGGTTTCCAACATCAACAACAAAACCTGCTGTAAAATGCAATCACATGACGCAGGAGGGGAAACATCAGAACTTTGAATCCAGGTTGTAAATAGCCCTGGGGAGATCTGTCATATGTTTGAATGGTCATTACACAACCAGTTGTAAGTCGAGGTCTACCTGTATTGGGGAAACTTTAATTAATGCATTTAGTGTCCAGGGCTCATAGGCTTAATGGTCACTGATACTTTAATTTTCTATGAAATTCATAACTGTTTAAAAAATTGCATTATACAAAGTCTCACTAAATCAACTTTATTTTTGATTTTTTTTAAAAAAAAATGAAATATTTCTATGGGGCTATCGTTTTGATTAACAAATATCTATCAACAGCCACAATCATGCTTTAAAAAACTTCCAGAAAGCTTTTAATTACAGAGGCAACCTCTTCAAGCATACTCTGATAACACTGCTTTCCAGTAAGCCAAAAGAAATTGACCACATTAGAGAAACTTGCTACAGTGAATGGATCTGTTAAATTAACATATTTTCTGACAACCAAATCAGCTGCCTCTAGTACTATTGTTGCCAAGACAATAGAGACCCCGGGAATGGGCACCCATTTTAAAAGGAACATGTCTATTGAAAAGGATACACTCTGGAGGAATGAGCTTGTGTATTTAGCTGGATTCATTACTGTAAGGAAGAAAGCTAGTTGCATTGTTCTCACAGGGAACATAGATGTAATCATACTATGCAGCTGGAAAAATATAAAAACAATATATTAATGTTTTTTACCTATATCTATATAACCTAAGTTTAAATGTATCTCTTATCACAGTAATCTGTAATAATTTCCTCTCAAAAGATTTATGAAAACATCTTTAGACACCATGAAGAGTAGTCTTCCCCCTCCCCCATGTCCTACCAAACAGGCACTGAACAGATGCCAAGCGTGGAGTGCTATCAATATACAATTGCCATGTTAGGGAGAACAGAACCCTTAAGAATTAGGCTTGCTCAGCAAACAAAGCTTGACTGCCTTAACCCAATATATTATTTTGTACTGAATTAGACCTTCTCTGAGCCCTTGTTTGAGGCAGTTGTTTGGTTCACATACAACTTTGCTAAAAATTATGTATTTCCAAAAGCAATGCAAATTCATGATTTTTAATGTGGGTTTTAATTGTCAAAAATTAAACTGGAGATTCTGTGCTGAAGGTTCATTAACTCAATGTATTTCAGCACTGAAGCTTAACTTTTATTATCCAAACTGATATTTCATACTAAAGTTCAATGAAAATCTATCGCAATCTTTTCATTATTATATCTAATGGGTTATCATTTGTTGACTGAGTTAATAAAATTACAAGTGGAGCTAATACTGCCTTCACACAATTTTCAATGTAGCATTAAACATTTATAGAGAATGCATTCTATGTATGCTTAAGGACACATTTCTTATCTTCCATTTCCAAGTCTTATCTGTATCATAATTTTCATATAATAACTGGTGACACAGTAGCTCAGCGGTTAAGACGCTGGGCTTGTCAGCTGTAAAGTCCGCAGCACAAGTTTGAGATCACAATGCCAGAAGGGGTGAGTTCCCAACCGCGCCTCAGCTCTTGTCAACCTAGCAGTTTGAAAGCATGCAAATGAGAGTAAATAGGTATCACTTCAGTGGGAAGGTAACAGTGCTCCATGACGTCATGCTGACCAGATGATCACAGAAATGTCTTTGGACAGCTCTGGCTCAATAGCCTTGAAAAGGAGATGAGCACTGCCCCCTAAAGTTGGCAATGACTAGCAGAGTAAAATCCACAGGGACTCCTTTTACATATAATGACTAGCCCATATACTATTTCTGAATTATGGGAAGCTAGCATCAGATCTTTGATGACAATAACAAGACAATACCAAGAATGTCCAAACCCATGGGAAGCGAGAAATATTGCAACTATATGTAGTACTGATTTTCTTCAAACATATATTGTGCACAACTTTAAAATTTAAAATGATAGAAACCTATTGTTAAATATATAAACCAGAGGTGAAATCTACTTACCTTCCTTACAGCTTCAGAAGCACACACGGGGCATCACGTGCGCATGCAGACCTGCGCATGCACAGAAGGTAAAAAACACATTACTTCCTGGTTAAAACCAGGAAGTAAATGACACCCAGGTTCACTACCAGATCGCCGAACCACCAGTCAAGATCACTACTGGACCGGGAGAAACATGGTATATGTACACACTCTTGAAATTGAATTTAAATGTTTGGCATTGCAGCTTCTGAAAAACCCAATAGCTGTGTTGTGGCCCGTACACGGCCTGTGCAGGTAGTAGCTGATTCAGACAGTGAGGAGGCTGGTCTGGTGCTGCGACAGCAGCCTGTGCAGCTGGCACTCAAGTCAGACAATGAGGAGGCTGGAGAAGATATGGTGCCAGAGGCGGGGATTCAGTCAGGGCCTTCAAAACCTCCAGAAGCTCCCTTAAGTGAAGAGGACGAAGAGGAGAAGCCTCTTCTCAATGCATGGGCGCACAGAGCTGCCAAAAGGCAGGAGTGGCTCCTCAGGAGGAGGTCTCCTTGAGAGTAAGGTTTGGGGCTAATTGGCCACTCCCTTAGCCTATTTAAGGAGGAACGCCGACTAAAGCAATTTTCAGGGAACAACTACCTTCACATATCTTCCTGTCTTGTCTTGCTTATCTTATCAGCTTCCTTCAAATTGCTTCTGGGCATTCTGCCAACCACAGTAAGCTTTCAGTTATTATTCTTTGAATTCATGACAGCTGTTAATGCAGTTAATTAATAGCTGTTGTTGTAAAAGACTGATTTATTTAGTAAACCAAGGTTTGAACGGACTTTGTGTGTGCTGCGTTCTTTGGGGTCCGTAGCTGGGGCAGAACAGTGATGGGGCTCCTCTTGCCATCTCTTCTTCCCCCACCTTGCCGGGCATGGCAGGACTTCCTGCCCCTGCCTAAACTGGATGCAATTTGGGTGTGGTAGGTGGGGCTGGGGAGGGGTGGGGCCGGGGAGACACGAGTCTTACCTGCCATTGCATGTCTCGCTGTTGTCTGCAGGCAAACACGTTGTAGGGTAAAAAAAACCTCACGAGTTCAATCAAACTTCTCAAACTTGCGAGAAGTTTTTTTTTTACCCTACAATGTGTTTGCCTGCAGACAATGGCAAGACACAGGACAGAGCTACAAGGCAGGTAAGACACATCTCACGTCTTCCCCAGCCCCACCCCTCCCCACCTGCCACTTTAAATAATTGCAGCCCTTATGTTTTCTATAGAAGCCACAACTGCTACAATATCAAATAATAAAGCAATACTCTTTAAATATCCTTTAAAACAAATTGACAACATCCACGATAGCCAATACTTTAGTAAAGGCAGGTATGGAATCTGTATCGTAAAGTATGTATTTCCGATTCCTAATTCCCTACCCAATGATTTGGGGTGCTATGAATGTTTTAAGGAACCTGATTTTTTAAGACTTGGGAGTCTTAGAGATGGAGAAAAACCTTCCAATCTTCATTAAACATTTTTTCCAAGCGTTTCAATCTATCAAGGGTACAGGGCCCTAATGCTTCACAGCAACATGAAACAATGAGTGAAATTAGGAGTGGGAATGTACAAATTTCCTAACCCCAATTCTCTCCCTCTCTGCTTGTTTTATATACCAAAAAGATAGGGGACAATCACCCTTTCTTCCATATTTTCTGCTTAACCTCAATGGTTTTAATTCAATAGGTTCCTGTTATGAAATGGTAAATTAAAAAATCTGTTTTGGGGGTCCTTTATATACGTTATCATGGAAATAAATGGAATACAGGTAATCCTCAACTCACAGCCATTCATTTAGTGACTGTCCAAAGTTACAAGAGCATCGAAAAAAGTGACTTGTGACTGTTTTTCACATTTACAATCATTGCAGCATCCCCATGGTCACATGATTAAAATTCAGGTGCTCAGCAATTGGTTCATATTTATGACAGTTGCAGGCTGGGCCAGGTGATCACCTTTTGCGACCTTCTGACAAGCAAAGCCAATGGGGAAGCCAGATTCACTTAAAAACCGTGTTACTAAACAACTGCAATGATTCACTTAACAACTGTGGCAAGAAGGATCGTAAAATGGGGCAAAATTCACTTAAAAACTCTCTCTTAGCTACCCAAATTTTGGGCTCAATTGTGGTTGTAAATTGAGGATTATCTGTAATCCAATGAAACTTTGTGAAAAATGATTTTATTGTAATAATATAACAAAGTTTCTTCACCTCCCTGGACTTTGCCTGCACCTCCCTAAGGGAGGTACACAGCTTGGGAAAGGCTGCAATAGGCAGTATACTCCTGCAAACTATTCAAAATGCTCCATTCACAAATGAAAAACCTCTCTGGTTCAGCTTCAAGAAGCAGTAAAGTAGTCACAGCCAACTGAGGCTTGGGCTGATTGCCCAGAAGATTTGTAAGATCTTCTGGGCATGCCCAAAACATACTTTTCCCAGGATAGCTAGCAAAGTAAAGTAAAATATATTATGGAGTATACTAACTCTGATAGCATTCTTGTCAATTGTTGTATATTTTTGGGCTTCCAACTACTGCCTAGTAGTGTGTAGTTCCACATAATCCAAGGAAACTCTTTTATGATGAAAAGCTACACATATTGTTTCAATCAATGGTGGGTTTCAAAAAATTTTGCTACCAGTTCGGTGGGCGTGGCTAGATGGGGGGCATGGGACTAAGTGGGCATGGCCAACTTGACGTCACTCACGCCTACTCAGTCACATCACACACACACACATCTCACCTAATCATGCCAACAGGAAAAGGTAGGAAAATTTTGGGAATTTCCATCTATCTACCCCTCGCCCTCCCTTCACCAGTCACCCCCATTTCCCCTCCTTTAGCGGCCCCAGCCCTAGCCCCGCTCCCTCCACCACCACCGCCTCTTTGTTCGGGCTGCGGCGGCTGGTCCAAAGTCCCAAAGGCAAGCTGACCAGAGTTTTTGATGGCCTCCAGCCAGCCGCCACAGCCACAAAGCAGCTCTCAAAGAGACAGCGACTGGCCACAGGCCGCCGAAAAGTACCGGAGGTCGCGGGAAAAGCTGCTGCCATCGCCACCATATTCTTCGCATATGCACATCCCATTGGACTTGCAAGGCAATGGGATGCACATGCGCAAAGAACATGGTGGTGATGAACATGGCAAGCAGGGTGAATGAGCTGTAACCGGGGGACCAGTTCGGAGGTGTGGCCAGCCAGCCATCGCTACCAGTTCAATGACCTTGGCTAAATTTCTGCCAACCATTCGCGCAAATCGGTGCAAATCGGCTGAATACCACCTCTAGTTTGAATAGAAAACCAAGATGAGACACTGATGCAAAATAAGACGAGCTGATGCACATGGACATGGACCAGTATTGGCTATAGCTGTCTTTGGGACATGTGTTTTGGATTTCTGAACTGTGCTGGTTTCTTTAGTCTGTATATTTCACCACAAAATAAAGGGAAACTATGGTAAAAAGTTTCAGCTGTGGTGTTTAATGAAGGCTTAGTGGTTACAAAAAGAATTGGGGGAGGGGGAGAATGAGGGTTCTTTGCTATTTCTTAGACTACCAGTCTAGACTAATACAATAACAATTGTTCCATCTACTTAACAAGGGTTTATATTGAAGAACATTATCCAAGCATTCTTAAATTTACAATATTTCCTATCTCCTACATATACAATGGAACAAAAAAAAAATCTCATTGGGGGAATTTACCAGCAAGAAGCCTACTAAGAACTATGGGTCCAGAAATTAGGCCTTAGAACAATTCCATTAGGCCTTAATTCTGTATTATCTCATGTAATATTTACAAATTATGGTAGTATCAATGGTTAATACACTTGCTTATTTTGTAATATGCTATAGATTAAGTGATCTTTAACTGAAATTCAGTTAACGTAGGATGAAAAGCCACTCTCTGCAAAAGAAGGTAAACACACACAAATGTGCTTTATAATATAGCAGCCAATCAGATAATATTAGAAATCAATCAGTTGTGCAGGACATTCTGGTTCTAAACTCATAAGTCATCATAAGGTATACCAAAAAAAGCACCAAATGTGTGTTGTTTTCCTATTAGCAGCAAGAAATCTGTACCTTCAAATTACAGGTGTTGGATTTATTTATTAGAATTAGAAGGTAGACTTACTCCAGAATGACTTGAAGCAGCCTACGTAGTTTTAAAAAACACAATAATTAGCGTATCATAGTAAAATATACATGGTATTAATGTAGTATCTGCTGTCATAATAAGCAGATCATACCATTCCTATCCAGCATACTTTAATTCTTCAGGAAACACAACTAACACACTTTCATTTTATGATTTTCAGTTTAGGCTTTCTTTCTTTATATGGGGTAACTAGCAACTGAGAATAGCACTTCATGCTTTTACAGTCTATCTCAAAACACTAATACTTCTATAAACTTGCTAATATTGAACATACAATTCCTGTTGATATTACCATATTAAGATGACAAAGAGTTGTTCTAATACTGTACAAGTCGAGAAAAACTAAATAGGCCAGTAGAACAATATAAAGTAAAAAATAAAGTAAAAAGTTTGCCGGAGGCAAACGGAAACTCAGGTGCATATACAAATTTTTGCAAAATAGGAAGGCATAGCCTTTAAAATTAGATACAAGTAATAGAGGCAATCAATCACTGAAATGATATCACTAATGGCCATTTTTTAAAAAAAAATTTACTGGTTTTCAAAAAAACCCCACCCTGTTTCTGACAATCCCATACATCATTCCTATTTTCTCATCTTGATTATGATGTTACTACCTGTATATCTTAAATATTGTTGAAATTCTGAAGTATTCAATGCCTGGGTTTCTTCTGGGAATGTTCTGAAACATCTAATATTTTTTTAATGTGCAATATTCTTTTTGCACATGCATCTCTCTCATGTCCCACTGAACTTTTGACCTGGTCAGAGCTGAACCACCTCCTCCCCTCCAAACCCACAGCTGCGATGTCTTGAAAAAAGGGATCCTGAGTCGCGTGAGGCAGCTGCCTCTGCTAAAGCCAGCATGGGGGCTTGGCTGTTCAACATTTTCTTCCCATAACAATACCCAGAGCCTTGTCTGATGGATGCACTGCTTTATTTAAGCCAACCAGCTTCGTAAATCCATTCCCCTTCTTCAGCCTGTCTTTAAAGGGTAGTCCAGGAAAAGAAAAAAAGGACATCTGCTTCACACATTCTGAGATATCCAGCTGGTGGATGAAGTACACATCTGGAAAGATCACCATCTACTAGTCTAGAAAGCATAATTTTGTGGACTGAGAATGAAAAAGACAAAAACCTGGACAGCACAGATGAAAATCGATGTCAAGTTTCTTCTCTAAAAAGAACAATGAAGCGTATCAGTATAGAGACCACTAGTAATCATCCTAACTGGGGTAAAGCTTATAAAGTCAGACCCAGATTCTTTTTTTAAAAAAAGTCCTTTGTGTCTTACGACTGCAAAGAAATGTGACAGATATACTTTCCTTTCATACTGACATTTAGAATTAGAAATAAATTGTTTTTAAAAATTGGCAAAAGAGTTCAAAGACATCTAAATTACTACATGCATATGCTACCAACAGCTGATGTGAAATACACTATTTGTGCATTATTCTTTTCAAGCTCATATTTTCTGGGGGAAAAATAGTGCAACCCTTAAGTATATTAGGGTAGGTGATGGTTGCAACATTTTAATCTAACTGTTTTGCATTTCTATTGCTATATATACAAACTAGCTTGCTTTTTGTTTATCCCTTTTTCTTATATTATCTATTTTTTCTAAACTGGAACACTGCAGTTATGCCCAGGATGTAACTTCCAGCATTCCTAGCAAGCAGTGATTGTAGAGCTTCAGGTTAATTCTGGAAGAGTCAAGCTCATTATATTATACTTGGCAGGACAAGTCAGATGTTTAAAAGTGGAACATCAAAAGATGGGTTGGCTCATTCAGTAAACAGCAACAGCTGGCTAACTTGTCTGGGCTTGGAAGCTAAGCAAGGTCAAGTATGGTTGGTGCTTGGAAAGAAGACAAACAGAGAATTTTAGGATTGTACACTCGACTGGTAAAGCCAAAAAAGATGGAAGGTAAACCACCTCCATATTGCTGCCCCTCTGCTTCCATTCTGATATATGGAAACAAGACATAAAAGTATATTTGCTTAACTCTCTCATCATAAATCTACAAAATAAATATTGCAATTGATCAACGTTTGACAAGGCAATTACCCATCTTTAAAATTTAAGGATTAAAAACTGTCCATCTTTAAAAATGCTTTCTTCTGATAAAAAATTGTGGATATATTAATGTGAATTTGGGGGAGGGGGTTCCTATGGCTCCCTTTTTTGGTGTAGTTTAAAGGTTGCTATTTAGTCCAAGATAGCAGCATGAGGTATAAGAATCAGGAAAGAAGGCACTTTTTTGAGAAAGATGCATGGGATCAGATCAGACTGCAGACCATGCTATTTTTGTTTCAGAATATTAAAAAACTAATGAAAACAATAGCAAAAGAAGATTGTGAGATTACCATCATTGTCCTACATAATTTATCAAGTATGTGCTCTGGAAACTAGTATAAAATTCATGCTGATTATATGAGGGTAGATCCCACATAATACAAATTAGGAATTCAGAAAAACAGCATACATACATGGGCAAAACACTCTAGAAATGTCCAGGTATTGAATTTCTAAGCCCTGAGTTCAAAAGGTACAATTCTGAAGATAACACTCCTAGGCTGGACAAACAAATCAGGAAGCACTTTAAGCCTACACAAATACTAGAAACCTCTTAGTAGTATTTAGCAATGCCCATAATCTAAAGCCACTTCAAATTATCAACTAGTAAGAATGTGCATGGCTAGGTTATTGTCCACATTGATTGCTTTTATTGTAAAACTTCCCATGCATCTTCCTAACATTTTTAAGTGGTGGAACAACATAATCTCTTATAAATCAATATACATATCACATATAGAAAAACTGTGAATCATACATATTTGTTGAGAAGAAATTGTGCACATAAATGATGTGTCCTCCATCTCAAAAATATAGGTGGGCAACTGATAATTAATCAAAATTTATATGAAAATAACATATCTTAATATATAATTAAATCAATGTTTCTTCTGATAATATTTAAAACTTATTGAAGTTTTAAGCAACTTCAATAAGAAGTTGCTTAAAACTCTTGAAAACATATCACAATGAAAAAAAATCTTATATAGGTAGTCTTCAACTTACAACAATTGAGCCCAAAATTTCTGTTGTGAAGTGAGACAGTTAAGTGAATTTGGTCCCATTTTATGACCATTCTTGTCACAATTGTTAAGCAAAGTATTGCAGTTGTTAAGTGAATCTGGCTCTGCTTGTCAGAAGATCACAAAAAGTGATCCTCTGGCCCAGAACACTGCAACGAATCATAAATATGAACCAGTTCCCAAGCATCTGAATTTGGATCATGTGACCATGGGGATGCTGCAAGGTTGTAAGTGTGAAAACTAGTCATGTTACTTTTTTCAGTGTTGTTGTAACTTTGGTCACTAAATGAATGGTTATAAGTTGAGGATTACCCATATTACATTTCCCTGTTAAGGTATATATTCAAATTGTTCAATAAAAAATGTTTATTTTTTTAGAACTTGTAACCATGAAATAAGAGAATTGTATAATGAAATAACATTATACACAGCTGTTCTGGAAGCAAATAACAATATTGTAAAAACATAGGTAGTTTTTCACTATACTGATCCTTAACAAAAAAAGTGCAAGCCTTTGCATCTTCAACATATAAATCATGATTGGTCACATAAAAATATTAATTGATCAAGTGGTGATGTGAAGCTTTAGTCTGACAATCTTCCAACAGTAATTCCGTTCTTCACTCCACTACTTTCCAAGTATTTGTACGCTTGTTCCATCTATATATTTTCCAGGAAGGAAAATTCTCCTGAATTCTCCTAGTACCCTTTTTTCAAATCATCATTCTATTATATTACCCCAATATATTTCAATATAAAAAACCAACGTAGTTTCATTAATAACAGCTATTTCACAGAGCTCTTATTTTAAAAATACTATATTCAATATAAGCAAATAGAGATCTATAGGTATGTTTTTATTAAAAGGGAATCAAATAAAAATGGAAGAGGTGCATCACAAATCTTCCTTCCTCATCTCCCTCCGAAATGCATAATCCCTCCAGACCACTTTAAATGTTCCCACTTGGTATGGAAGTTGAGGAACTAGAATCCAACTGACTTATTTGTGAAACAAACCAGATGCCACTTCAGCCTCCAAAGGGGAAAGGCTAGTACAATTGCCTTTTATCATTGTAAATTCAAGATCTTTCCCCTGCTTCCTATGCTTGGGCAGGGAAATTTCTTTTAAGGGTCCACATCAATAGGTGAAGGAGGAGCTCTTTTTGCTAAGGAGTACTATCACTGGAAGATAATTTACTCTTTCAGAAATTTAGCACTGCATAAGGGATTCTCTCCTCCCTCTACATTCACATCCTGTTAAAGGGGTTGTAGGAATTCTCACATCCTGCTGTACTCAGTATCTTGGGAAAGAAGATTCAGACTACCTTTGAAAATTACAAACATGTCACAGCAATATTTAACTCACCAAAGATGAACTCAAGCCAAAACTAGTATTTAAGGCCACAATAAAATTAAACCTGAACATACATCCTTGTATCTACATTCAAAATACACAGCAAGACATTATACTCACAATCATTAACTATACCTTACTGCTGAGTCTGACTACGTCAATCACACTTACATAGGTTACAAGACAAAATAGATTTGACTGATTTTAAAATTAGACAGAAAAATAGTGTGCTAATACAATTCTAACACTATATTTTATTCCCTGTGCTAAATTTTTAAAAGTAGCTTACTATTAGTGTATACATGTGCTGCTCAAACACATTTCAGCAGGGACATATAAATATGTGTGCCCCTATAACTAAACATCAGAATGTATTGTAGCTTTTATAAATAGCCTATGCCTGATAACACAAAACTAACAAGGGAAAGTTACAAAAAAAAAAACCCCACCCCTGAATATATTCTTTATGTGCAGAAACAAGGTAACCCAGCCTCAACTTTTGATGTTGCTTTCCTTATCATTCAGCTAAGAATAATTTTTCTATAGATCACAGATCTGAGTCTCTAGTAAAGCTATCATTTTAAACAACCTTTAGGGAAGTAATTCTTATCTTTATTCCAAATGCTATACACAGGGTACATACAGTATAATGCTAGTCTAATGAATAGCTTTGTTAAAATAGCAATTATATAAATATGTTTACATTTCATTGAGTTTGTCTTAGGCAATAAAGAGAGCCTAACAGGATCTTATCATACACATTTTAAAAGTTGAAAAGAAAATGTGATACTAAAGTTATTGCATCTGTTATAAACAGATGGTAAACTCAGGTTTAATCACATTGGCCTAAGCTACTTAAGATCTTGGAAAATGACACAAGGCCTCTGGGAGGTCTGCATACACATATCCTGGTCATATTCTTCCATTTGACCTAATTACTTTTGGTATTGTTAAAATTGTGCAACAAATAAAATAAAACCGCTGCCTCAAGCTCATATACTTTCTAAGAGTCAAATTAAGTGCACAGTATTGTATTTTTAAAACTGTATACTGGACAAACAACTGAGCAATGCTGGAAAAACACCCTTTCCGAACCCTGGAATAGTAATGTTGGATAAACAGACAAAATTCCAGAGGGTTTTTTTTTTAGAAAAAAAGCAATAGGTAAGAATAACTTATCCAATGTAAAACTTGCAGTAATTCACTATTACAATAATTGTGTTTATCTATCTTATTAGCTGCTAAGCAGATTTCCCAACTTCAGCTGAATGAATTTATTTCAATGTGCTGCTTTCCTATGAAAATGAAGTCTAAACTCCAGAGAACCTTAAAAGAGAGAAAAGGAGGAGAAACACACCGCCTGCTCAATTGCCACAAAGCCTACAGCTTGTCACAAAACCTGGAGGGAGCTTATAAGCACCACCCTAGCAGGCATGGAGAAACAAAACTCCCCTCCCTCTTGCCCATCTTTTCCCTGCAGGAATAATGGAAGCAAAGCAAACTCTTTTCAAACCCTTGGACTGATCTCAGGCCCCCAGAGAGATAAGATGGAAACTTCTGTCTTTGAAATGGAAGCCTCCTTTTAAATACCTGGCAGCAAAACTTTAAAAAAGAGCAAGGACAGCAAAATGGAAGACTTTAGAATCAGAGCACACTCTACTCGTCTCTACAGCTTGCTCAGTGAACTGATAAAGAAGAGATAATCAAGATACACACACAGAGAGAGGCATTACTTTGCTTTTCAAAAGGCGGCTGAAGTCTCCACATCGCTCCCACACATCCTGGCTCCGAACAAATAAGGATCCCTCGGGGTTATAAAGAAAGGATCCTCCTCGCCAACTGTGACACTTCATTGGCGGGGGAGAGGGGGGGGAAAGAACCGATAGGATCAAAACCTCTCCCAACCAAGAAATAAGCTTTAAAGACAAATAAAATAAAATAAGCGATACAGTAACACAAAACAGAAGGAGAACTATTGTTTGGCACTACTCCGTATCTGCGAGATGAGGCTTCCCTTTCTCCATCCGGCTGCCATAAAAACGACTTGGCCACTTTATAGCGTTTCGCAGGTCAGTGTTTCCGCACGTTTTCTCGGGAGCAAGGCACCCTCCCCTTCCCCCTTCCTTCGGTGGGGGCTTTCGGCTACCCTCTTGTCATTGTTCACACCGACGACGACGACGACGCCGCCACAATCTCCGAAACGCCTCGGCGGCACCACCACTTTTTAAAAAGGCGTTCCAAAAAAACCACCCCCCCAACCGCTCCCGAAGAAACGGAAGACCACAACTTTTGGGAGAAGAAGCCCTACCTACCTACCCACCCGTCTGTCCTCACGGTGGGGGAGGGGGTGGAAATGTCCGCGATCCTGACCCTCCCCTCCCCCACCGTGCGGCGTGGGGACAGACGGGCAGGCGCTTCAAGAGCCCCCACCCCCACCCGCCCGCTTCCACCACCCCCCCCACTCCACGCCTTGGGCCGAGAAGGGCAGAAAGTATTGTCCTGCCCTCTCGCTTCTCCTTCGGGAGAAGAGGCCGGCGGGGTCGCACTTGCGGGCCGGCCGCTCCTACCCGAGCACGCGCCCGGCTCTGGCCGCGCTCCCTTCCCCTTGAGGAGCCCGAACTCACCTCAATTTCGAAGTCCGGCAGGCGGAAAGCGGTCCTGAAGAGCGAGCAGAAGTGAGCGATGGCCGGCACTTCCCACCAGGAGCGGAGCTCGCTCAGGGCGCTCGTCTCCGCCGCCGACCCGGCGGCGCTGGCCGTCGAGCCCTCCGCTCCTCCGATCGCGGCTGAAGTAATAGTCGCTGCCGCCGCCGCCGCAGCTGTGGAGACCCCTCCCGCTCCGTCGCCGCAGCCTCCGTCCTCCTCCGGACACATCTCGCTCCGGGCCGGCGGCGCGAGATGCTCTCCTCCTCCCTTCCTGCGACCGAACTGCCCTCTTTTCCCCCCTCAGCGGCCACGGCTGCCCGCTCCGCGCCCGCTTCTCGGCATGGGGTTCCTCCGGGTTGGCGCCTCCTCACCCTCCGCTCCTCCTCCTCCTCCCCGCTCGCTTGGGGGGTCTCTAGGGCAGGCGAAGGCGGCGCTGCTCTCGGCGGGGGCTGCCGCCGCAAAGACCCATCTCTTCTATGCCTTCCCCCCCCCCGCCCCGGCACGTCCCTTTGGCCCTCAACTCGCCGCCGCTGCAACTGTTGCCTGGTCCAGGCAACGGTTTAAAAAACAAGCGCGCGCTCCGCTAAGCATTCGACGCCGGAGAAACAGATGGGGCTCCGGCGGGTGGGGGGGTGGGTGGGAGGGAGGGGAGGGGCGCGAGCGGAGGAGGAAAGAGGCGGGGTTGGGATCCGAGGGGCGGGGCGTCGTGAGGAATAGGGCTCTTCGACTCTTGAGGAGGACCAGCTCGGCTTTAGATCAAGCCACTTAATCTTGGGGGGCGGGGGGCGGTGAGGGGGTGGATGGGCAAGAAGGGGACCGGACGTCTTTCGAGTAGAGCAAGGGGCGGAGCCTGGCAGCTAACTTTTTTTTTTTAAGCGGCCGCACGAGCCCTGGAGGAAAAAGGCGGAGCCTGGGATGTAAATGAGGTTTCCGCGAGAGCCGTTTAAAGAGAGAGCCCTGAGCGCGAGACAAAACAAGGAGCCGGCTCCGGCGAAGCTCTTCGCCCACGAGGCGGAGGCGGAGCCGCTCTTTATCATAACAACAGCCTGGCTCCGCCTTTTTTTTCGGGGCTGCCAATGGCGGAGCTCGCGGTGGGCGGGGCCGGCGCGATGCGGGATTTCTATGGCCGCGGAGCAGGAAAGGCGGAGCTCTTGTCGGCAAAAGGGAACGAAGGGACTGGCTGAGTTTCGGCTCCCGGACAGCACGTGGCGGCCCCGGCTTTGCAATATGGGTGGAAAAAAATATGGGTCTCTGGATGCCAGTTCGCGCAGAAATTCATTGGGATTCACTTTCAAGTATACGTGCCTGTTTAGATACGGAGCAACCGTGTGAAGGGCGTTGCTGAAGCCGGCTGGTTCTTGCCTGGATGTAAAAAAAAGCAACTTGATTTCAGGATTCTCGACTGCTTAGAAATGAAACTGCAAAAATTGCACGGTCCGAAGTCGTCCTCGCTGCTTCCGCAGGGGCTTTTTTATTTTTTATTTTTTTTAAAAAAAATTACCTTGACATTTGCAACGCCTTTATTTTCCTCCTTTGAATTGTCTTCGCATTTTACCTTGTTTTGAACTACATTCTGCGCTCATCCTCTCGCTCCGTTTGCAATAATGGGCTCTGCTTAGCCAACTGTGTTTTATACAACTACGATCGGGAAAGTGGATAAAAGGTAGATTATTTTTAAAAAAAAATTCTGATCTTTTCTTTTTCCACTTTAGGGATCCCCTTCTCCAATTATAATCCAAGATGGGATCGCCCAACGTGACGCTTGGATAGTGTTTCCTTTTGTACCGATTGAAGTGAACTCTGGGGGCGTAAGAAATCTAAATAGGAAATAAAAGTATTAAACATTCAAGTAGTGAGAGACGAAATTCATTGAATTGGATTGAAGTGGATTTCAGCGCTTTTTACTGTTGTGTTGTGATCTGGTGCTCAACTCTGCAAATGTGAGAATTAAAAGTTCCATCACTGTGTTAAAATATAACATTTTTACCTATATTCAGAGATCTGAATTTCCTGTAAAGCTTGTTTGTTACTACTGGAGTAATCACTTTACTCCAGAAACTATTTGCTCGAAAGCAGTTTTGCTGGTTTAGAGTAGCTTCAATGCAGCAAAGTTTGATTCTTTAAAAAAAATAATTTTGATTTTTTTTCCTTTTATGGTAGTGTACATCTAAATTTTAAATATGTTTAAGGGGTGTTTTTTTTTAATTGATTGAAAATAATGCTCCAGGGTTTCAATTTCTGCCTTAGTTCTCCTCCAGATAATCAGTGTAAAATTGTGTTAAGTCTTTTGAAAAACCAACATTCGTCTATATCCAGCAAGGTCAATATTTGACATTGCTGAGAAGACTTTGAGCTAGAAAAATGAGTACATGTTAATCTGAATTAACTTCAGAAAAGTAAATCTATGAGGTTAATCCAGATTAAAAATTATAAACACACACAAACAATCCAGAAGAAAGCATTAAGAAAGTACTTGTCTTTATGTGAAGAAAACTAAATAGATATGTCCTTTTAAGTTACCAGGAGCCAAGCTCAACTTGATGAAAACTATATTACTGTACAGATTCTTCCTTTGGGCTGCTTGACAAATTATACTTTTTTTAAAAAAAAACCTCAACTTTGCAGTGTTGATAATAGTCTCTGTTATCTTTGACAAATTGTGGGAAATGGGCAAAGTACAACATAACTATTGGACAACAACATCCAACCCAGGGGAAAACAATGACCCTGGGACTACAGGCCAATCAATCCTATATTGATTCCTAGAAGATTCCAGAGCAGTAAAGTAATTAATCAGTATGCACTTGGAGAACAATGAAGTGATTAACAGACATCTGAAGTTGTCAAGCACAAGTTTTGCCAGACTTAATCTTCTCTCCTTTCCTTAGCCGACTATGGATAAATTGTAAACAAAATGCAAAGCATCTGAGGGAATGCCCCATGACATTCTGATTAGCAAGCCTGTCCGTTACACATGACCTGGATGATATGACCATCAAATAACATCTTAACAGGCATAAAAATTATAGGTGAAGGATGGTGCTCAAGAATTCTTCACCAAATTGGGGAGCTATCCCATGAGATGCCACAAAGATGAGATCTTCCATATTTACGTTAATGATGTAGATGCAGAGGTGGCAAGAGTAGTCACATGTTTGGTAGATGAGACAAAAGAGGATAGAATATCTAATAGCTAAAATGATCTTGATGGGTCAAAAATAGATTGCAAATAAAAACAAATAAATAAAAAATAAAAGACAAGCCTGTCTATACAGAGCCTGTAGTACAGTGGTTTAAAGCACCCTGTTATTAACATCTATTAACATCTGCTGCTTGCAATTACTACAATACAAGTTCGAATCCCACCAGGCTGAAGGTTGACTCAGCCTTCCATCCTTTCTAAGGTGGGTAAAATGAGGACCCAGATTGTGGGGGCAATAAGCTGACTTTGTATAAATATACAAAAAGTATGAAGGCTATTGCTTAACGCACTGTAAGCTGCCCTGAGTCTCCGGAGAAGGGCGGCATATAAATCAAATAAAAAAAAAAAAACAAGTGCAGAGGTATTCAGTTAGGAAACTGAAATAAAATGCATAACTATAACGTGGAACAGACCTGATTAGGTAACAGTTGTTCTCAGAAGGATTTTAGAATAGTCAACCACAGGTAGTTAGACATTTGTTAAGTGAGTTTTGCCCCATTTTACGGTCTTTGTTGCCACAGTTGTTAAGTAAATCATTGCAGTTGCTCAATTAGCAACACGGTTGTTAAGTGAATCTGGCTTCCCCATTGACTTTGCTTATCAGAAGGTCGCAAAAGCTGATCACATGACCTTGGGACACAAATATGAACCAGTTGCCAAGAGTCTGAATTTTGATCACATGATCATGGTGATGTTGGAAAGGTCATAAGTGTGAAAAATCATAAGTCATTTTTTCAGTGTCGTCGTAACTTTGGTCACTAAATAAACTGTTGTAAGTCAAGGACTACCTGTATTCATATTCTCTTTGTAATATGGTTTGGCTGCAAAAATGGGCAAAGTTGGTTTTTAAGCTGCATTCAAATGATATTACAGGTTTGAGAAATGGTCTGGAAGTAACAATAAAATTTAATAGAGGCAAATACATCAGATCAAATGCACATTGTGCAAAAATGAACAGTGTGATATGATTGCAGCCTCCCCCCTCCCCTGTAGCCCAATATTGTATCATTAAAAATCTAGTTTCCAAAACAAAAATATAATCCACTATATTCTGCCTTGGTTATCTCCCCATCTCTTTTGTTTTTTGTATATAATTTTTATTTAATTTTTTTTATATTTCATTAAAAGATTAAAGGATTATATAAACAGAAAAAGGAAAAGGAAAAAAAAATAAGGATTTTAAAGAACAAAAGAAAAATGAGAGGCAACAAAAGTCAAGGGAAAAAAATCTAAAGCTTCTTTGCAGCAGTTACAATTATGGTAATTTCCATTTCCACTTTCCCAATATGGTTCCTTTCTTCCCATAACCCCCCCCCTCTTGATGAATAAATCCCCAATTCATTTTATTCAATTTCAGCAAAAAGTTCATAAAGAAGTTCCAGTTTTTTACAAAAATAATTCTTGTTTTTTTTTAAATAAAAAGTCATTTTAGCCATGTCTGCAAGCTCCGCCACCATCTTTACAACCCGTTCCTCCATTAAGGGTACTTCTGTATGCAAGTAACTCTCGACATATAACCACAATTGAGCCTAAAATTTCATTTGTTAAGCAAAAGAGTTGTGAAGTGCATTTTACCCCATTTTACAATCTTTCTTGCCACTGTTAGTAAGTTAATCACTGCAGCTGAGTTAGTAGCATGGTTGTTCAGTAACTGCCTTCCCCATTGACTTTGCTCCTCAGAAGGTTGCAAAAGGTAATCACATGACCACGGGACACTGCAACCACCATAAATACATGCCAGTTGCCAAGTGGCTGAATTTTGATCACAAGATCACAGAGATGCTATAACAGTCGCCATTGTGAAAAATGATTATAAGATTTTCAGTGCTGTTGTAACTTCGAGCCACTAAACTGTTGTAACTCAAGAACTATCTGTAATACGATAGCTGTGCTGTGGTTACCATATATAAAACCAATTGTCCATGAGTGTTTTCTATTTGACTTTCCATAAGTACTAATAAAAAAAATCTAATTTCATCTGAATGTTGACTTTAAAATTTAATCATCATATCTGGGTCTCAAGCACTTTCCAAGTGCTTACCTCCCAACTCCAGTATTGAGTCCTGTTCTGGGCAACCATATTTTGAAGGAAGATTGAGACATATTACAACAATTTCAAAGTAGAACTATAGCAGGGTGAAATCCAGCAGGTTCTGACAGGTTCTGGAGAACCAGTAGCGGAAATTTTTAGTAGTTCGGAGAACCAGCAAATACCACCTCTGGCTGGCCCCAGAGTGGGGTGGGAATAGAGATTTTACAGTAACCTTCCCCCTGGAGTGGGGTGGGAATGGAGATTTTACAGTATCCTTTCCCCTGGAGTGGGGTGGGAATGGAGATTTTGCAGTATCCTTCCCCTGCCACGCCCATCAAGTCACACCACACCCACAGAATCGGTGGTAAAAAAATTTGGACTTCACCACTGAGCTATAGGGTATAAAAATCAGAATATTAGAAATTAATTTCACAAAGGGAGATGGAAGGAATTGGGCATACCGAAAAGAGGGAGGAGTGAAATATAATTGTATTTTCTAGTACTTGTTCTCTGTTCTCACATTCTAGAGCAGTGTTTCTCAACCTCAGCAACTTTAAGAAGTGTGGACTTCAACTCCCAGAATTCCCCAGCCAACATGGAGAACAGCCAATTACATATTGCCCACTTAAATGTAAGTCTGAGTCTTTAATTCTAATTGGCAGATTGTAGTCCTGCTTTACTTTGAAATATCTTTCTAATAAGGTATTTGAAAACTTTATAATTTTATATCCTGGCAAAGATGAAGTTTGTTTGACTAAGCTCCATGAAAAAGTTTTCAATATATTTTTCATCTGTAAAGTTATTTTCAATGAAATAAGCCTTTCTCCAGGAAGTACTTTTTATTTCAGTACAATGTAGCTCTTTGGAGCACCATTGCAACTTGTTCATACATCTATTTCTTCCAATTATTGCCTTATAGCAGTGATGGCTAACCTTTTCCAAACTGAGTGCCTAAAGCGCGCACCTAAACACGCAAATGTGCTTGTGTGTGCCTGAACCCCCCCCCCCCAAAATGAGATGCCGATACCATCGGTTTCAAATAATATTGGGGGCATATGCATAGTCTGAAACAAAATAAATGCTTAAATTTGCTTGAGTCACATCAATAGTGCTTTTTTTCTCCTTCCAAATTTATTTTCTCTGCTTTTGAATCTAGTGAATGTCGGCATATATAACAGGTGAGATTATACCTAATAGAGATTTAGCTTGTCAGAAGAATGCATGTTATATTATCTATTCAGCCTTGCAAATGTCAGAATAATAATAGGGTAGATCCTTCTGAGAGATGGAATGAGGTGGTGAATATGAAATGGTCATAATATTTAAAATAAATGATGACATGCTCTAGTAGGAAAGAAGCTACTACTGGCCCTTCTGAAAATGTAAGATGAAAGGGTAATCCAATGGTATTGAAAGGCAGCAAATTTTTTAAAAAAGAAAATCACACAATATATAATTACCATGTGGAATTCATTATCCTAAGATATTGCCAAGGCCAAGAGTTTAGTACGTTTGGGAAAAAAAAGCAGACATTTTTATGGCTATTGAGACCATCTGTGGCTACATTAGATGGGATGAGAATCCTTTTTGTTCAAGGGAAATAAAAGGGAAATAAAATTTCCTCTCTTTTAAAGCACAGAATAACAATTTACTGATGGTAAGAATTAGAAAGTAACTTCCATTTTCATGCAGATTATTCAGTAATTGTCCATCCGGGTATGTCAAGCACTTTTTTAAAATAATCGTGTGATCCTGGCAGCTGGCCGCAAAGGGATGCTAAATTAGCTGGACCATTGCACTGCCATATGATGTTCCTATTATGGTAAGATATATTTGTGCTGGTCTGGTGATGTGGATAAACAATTTTATTTATTTGCAGCTATTATTCTGCCACTGTTTCTCACTGATTATGTACACAGCATGTGTTTGTGTGTATGTGTGTGTTTTATCCCAGAACAATCCAGCCTGAGACAAGTGATTTGTTGGTCACATGCACACAAAATGACAGGCTGAAGTGATCATGTCCCTATTTCAGGAAACAGTGACTGGCATTCAACCATAGTCTGGATGGCAGTTGCTCTCTTGAGTATTTGTATTTGCCTGTTCTGAATTAAGCCAGCTGTGACTATAGTAAGTGAAGTATATACACACACTGTCCGTTACAATATAGGGAAAAAACTACTGCCTAAGAAAAATAAGGTCAGGAAAGAACCTGAAAGGAAGAAAGAAGAAAACGGGATGGAGACAAAGAAGAAATTCAAAGATCTCCCTTCTCTCTTACTAATTTTAATTTTATTTCTTTCTTTATGTCTGCCTTTATTATTTTTACAAATAGCTCAAGGTGGCGAACATATACAACATGCCTTCCTCCTCCCATTTTAATATATGTATATATGCAGTCCTTGACTTATGACCATAATGGAGCTTGTCCATCATGGTTTTAAGTTGTGATGATCATAAAATTACAAATATGTGAGAACTCAAGTTACAGGAAAGTAGAATTATTCTTGCTTACTGGGGCAGTAGAAATAGCAAAGGATATGAATATAACAAGTTGCTGGAGTTGGGGGTCTTACCAGCCTCTTTAACATTTTAAATCAGTAATTTGTATATAAAAGTCAACTGAGCCAAAAGTTGAAATTAATTCTAGGATTTATTTACTTGAACCCCACAGCCTGCTGTAATGGTAATCTCTATGATTACCATAGAAAGGTACTGTAGTTCCATCCTAAAGTAGCTCAGGAGATACTTTCTGTTTTTGTCATCCTTTTAACTTCCCGGATAAGAGATCTTTAAGAAGAAGAGTCCTGGTGGCGCAGTGGACTAATTCACTGTTATTAAGATCAGCTGCTTGCAATTACTGCAAGTTCAAATCCCACCAGGCTCAAGGTTGACTCAGCCTTCCATCCTTTCTAAGGTAGGTGAAATGAGGACCCAGATTGTGGAGGCAATAAGCTGACTTTGTATAAATATACAAAAGTATGAAGGCTATTGCTTAACACACTGTAAGCCGCCCTGAGTCTCCGGAGAAGGGTAGCATATAAATCAAATTTTTAAAAAAAGTTTGCTTCTCATGCATTTAGAATTCAGACTTTAGTCACTTCCCCCATCTCCCTTCCTTTGCTAGACAAGGGATATGATTCCTTGGCAGAGTCTCCCTGTCTTTCACATCCATCCAAATATTTTAACTTCTTCCCCAGCTCCATTACCTATGCATTCTCTATGTTACTCCACATGGGTTTAAAGTAGATGGAAAGGTTCAAAATTGCCCACACTTTCTAGAGAGTTACACTCACAAATAAAGACCAAGAAGGCAGATTTTTACAGATTAATTTTGATCCTAACTGCATCCACTCTTTTATCTTTCATTAAAACGAATACCCCATTTTTCCTCTGCAGAAGAGTGCACATAACAGTTTATACGGATGGCTCGTTTTCTGGTATAAGGATAAAGTTAAACCTTAAGACAAATGCATTAGCAAGGAACCACGGAAGTGCAATTTCATAACTGCTTTGTACTGCAAGCAGTTCTAAAGTTGCAAGTGTATTATCTCTGGGGAAAATAGAGTATTAAACATAAGAGCTTCTGTCATTGAGGTTTTGTGTTGAGTAGCAAATATCAGATAGGAAATGTGTCCCACTGTATCTACTACAAATTGATCTCCAGAGTGAAAAATAGTTCATGTAAGCAGTGGTAAAACTATAAATTAAGAGTGAGAAGCTTAGGGGGATTTGGGACTGACTGTGTTTGTCTGATTCATGGTGAAAAGGGATTTAACTCTAGCTCCATAGGGAAGAGTAGTGACTAATCTGTTTAATCATCTACAGGTTCTTCTTGGAATCAACTTCCTTGTAGAGATGGGACTACAGAACATGATGGCCTTGTTCCCCAACCAAAGAATTTATACTAGTATTGATGTTGCTAGTTTGTGATTGGGGTTTATGAAAAACTCTTTCCGTGTTGCCAAAATTTAAGAATGCATTTGCCTTTCTAATATTCCCATAAAACACTAGACCAGTGATGGTTAACCTTTTTGCCTTCGTGTGCCAAAAGTGGGGGTCGTGTGGGGGGTCGCAAACATTGTGTGCTCACACCCAAAATTCAATGCGCCCTGCCCCCTCACGAGACCACCCCACGCTCCCACACTTTTGGCACATAATGGCACGGTGGGCCCAGTAGGCCCTTTTTTTTGCCCTCCCCAGGCTCCAGGGGCTTTTTTTGAGCCAGGGGAGGGCAAAAACGGCCTTCCCCACACCCCGCAGAGGCCTTCTGGAGGCCAGAAACAGCCCGTTTCCTGACTTCTGGTTGGCCCAGAAGGCCTGAAAATCAGATGGCTGGTGCGCACATGTGTGCTGTAGCTGAGCTAGGGCAATGCTCACGTGCCCACAGATATGGCTCCGAGTGCCACCTGTGGCACACGTGCCATAGGTTCGCCATCACAGCACTAGACTATCATTCGACTTAAATAAATAAACAGTTGCATAGGATTGAAGCTTTAAGTAGTTGGACTGGGTGTGTCCTGTTTTGCTTCTGCTTTCTATTTAGATAGTATGATAATGGGAGGGGGATATAAATTTAATACATACATACCGTGTTTCCCCGAAAATATGACCTACCCCGAAAATAAGCCCTAGTGAAGGGGGGTTGGGCGTGGCCAGCATAGGCAGTGAGCTTGTGCGGGCCAACAGTGTCTGGCTGTAGTCCATGCAGCACAGGTGAGTTGAGTATCTGTGCAAGCAGCAGGCGGAAGCAGAGGGGGCGAGGTAGGTGATCTGGATGCGCTGTACGGGTTGCGGGAAAGCCAAGTGGCGGTGGGCTGGAGCGGCGACCAGCCATGAGAGGCTTACTTTGGGGCCCAAAAGAAAATAAGACCTGGTCTTA
Organism: Ptyas mucosa; assembly: GCA_012654045.1. Taxonomy (NCBI): domain Eukaryota; kingdom Metazoa; phylum Chordata; class Lepidosauria; order Squamata; family Colubridae; genus Ptyas; species Ptyas mucosa. Next base: position 9,031,645 of record WNWU01000037.1, read on the forward strand.
TTTTGGGGGGAACACAGTACATTTTTCTGTAGAGATTGCATCCCCCAACCTTAAATCCCCAGCCTTATTGTTAGGCATCATGGGAACTACCATGTTTCCCCGAAAATAAGACCCTGTCTTATATTTTTTGAAACCTGAAATAAGCGCTTGGCCTTATTGCCAGGTGCTCCAAAGCCCGATTGGGCTTATTATCAGGGGATGTCTTTGTTTGGGGAAAACAGGGTATGTGCCATCTCATCTATAGTATCAGACTGGGGAAGGTAAACGAAATTCTGATATCTGATAATTATAAAGCAATGATGTTGATCTCACATAGATCATCCCTCCTTGGAGTTGGTGACAGCAGATGTTTTGAATCTGAAGGGAGAAATTTCATACAAAAATCCATGCTCTTTGGTATTAGCCTTTCAGTACATGAAGGTATGGTTCCTGTTATAGTTACCAGATGGAATAAGGCATAAGGATGTAAGTTGAAGTGTCTAAACAATTACCCTTGTAATTTAAAAAAATAATAGCTACTAAATTATGGCCCATGTACTTCTTTCTGCTTTGTAGACTGACCCTTTGAAGATGATACTGACTTCTTACATGAAAAAGCAATATGTCATTATCCCTCCTCTGAAAAAAAAACAAATTTTGCCTAAAGGGAGACAATGGGGTGACACGGGATGGAACTTATAAAACATCAGAAGGAACTAATTTCCAAGCCTTTCATTCACTCTTTTTTGGTGTTTACAGTTAACAAAACGTTAGTTCTGCTTACACCTGCACAATTTTCTTCCATATTTTCCCTCGGTACATCCACCCATGTATCAATTCAAGCAATTATATATGCACCTTTCTTTCATTCAAAATTTGAAAGTATGATAGAAAGAGGGAAAGTATATTCAGCCCACACACACACACACACACACATTTCTTTCAGAATTGAATTTTCTCTCCGTGTCATTCTGTCCACTTTCGATATTTTCTCTGGCTCCTTCTGTCTCTATTTTTGACTTCTTTCCTTCTTGTGGTTCCCTATGCCTTGCGATGCCCTCTCATCCACTTATTTCTAAAGACAATTTCTTCAAGTTGTTGATATTATTTCTTAGAATAACTGATTACAAGCTGGTTTAGGAGAAGCAGCAAGGAAAGCTTGGGAGAGGCTAAAACAATGGACAGTAGTAAAAACAGTAAAGAGTATTTGGAGCAGAGTGAATATTCTTTAGATTCTACTTAGGCTCACTAAATATACACATTTGTAGGATTTTTTTTTTTAAAGAGCCAGTTTGGTGTAGAAGTTAGAAGCACGAGGCTGTGTAGCAGAAGATCTTTATTGTGAAGTCTCTCCGAGAGATTTGGGGCCAGTCACTTTCTCTTAGTCGTACAAAGAAGGCTTTGGCAAAGCCCTTCTGAAAACTGAAAATGTTGCCCAGAAAACTATAGGGACTTTGCCTAGACAACTGCCAGGAGGCAGGATGGACTTGAAGGCACACATACAAGAAAAAGGATATTTGAAACCTCTAGCTATAATAATGAGTTTGTATAAAATTATTTCCCACTCTTCTGTGAATATTGAAAACCAGTACAGAATACTATTAATTTAAAACTCAATTGTGTACTTTACTATATACAGAAAGAACATCTGTACAGTAGAAATAGTTAAGTTAAAATTAAAGCATGGGATGAAATTTACGCTCTCTGTGAAGTAAATGTCTACGTAAATTAGGAGCAGAGAATTCCACAATTTAATGCAGTTTGTTATCTCCACGGCCAGTTCTGAAACAGAACAAACTTCACTGCCAGATATAAAATACAGCTGGATGCCTTCTCCCTTTCATCTTGTATGGTAGGCAGAAAGCCTGCTATCTCAAGTTGAGAAACCAATTTTACTTATTAAAAAAATCGAGACCTCCTGTCTAAACTCTCAGAAAAGAGGTCTTGGAGAAAAAGCCCAAGCTGATTTGAGGCAAGAATAAAGTTCCATCGTAAGTACAACTGGAACAGTAGAGTATTTTCCATTTCTATGTGTTGTATTCTAAATGTGAGATATAAATTGAAAGGCATCATCATCATCTATGGCAGATGTTTGATGCTGCCTGAGGATGCAGAAAGACTATGGACTTTACAGCATGCATTAAGCATTCTGTTGCACCTTCTTCTGAGCCTGAAACATCTGGACTGAATTTGACCTAGACCCATGATGGCGAATGTACGGCACGTGTGCCATAGCTGGCATGCGGAGCCCTCTGCGGGCATGTGAGCCGTCACCCAGGTTAGCTCCATCACGCATTCGCGGCATGCCTCCCGCCAGCCAGCTGTTTTTGGGAATACACCGGGGGAGGGGGGGTGGCGCACGCGGGAGATATTTTTGGGCCCAGCAGGCTGCAGGGAGGCCTGCTAGGCCCAAAACAGGGTGTAGGGGTGCAGTGCACCCCCCCCACGGCCCATTTTTGGGCCTGGGAGGTCTGCTAGGCCAAAAACACAGCATGGGGGGATGCAGCGCAGGAGTCTGCAGGGAGGCCTGCTAGGCCCAAAACGGGGCGGGGGAGTTGCATACGCAATGTGCGGGGGGGGCACATTGCATTATGGGTGCCGGTGCACACTGTCACGCATATGCTTTCAACACACAAGAAAAAGATTAGCTATCACTGACCTAGACAATACAGCTGTATCTTTTTCATTGATAGGGAGGTTTCTTCGTTTTCTTCACTCACATTATTTCATGAATAATAAAGAATCAGATGCATAAATCTCTCACCATCCTCGTCCAGCCTTTAAATTCTTCATTCTTCTCATCATGAGTCTCAAAGCTCTTTGTCAGGGCCACATAAAATGTCATCCCAGACAAATTTATATGTCATGGCTGGGACCAATGCTTCAGAAAATGTACACATACCTAAAGGTATGACCACTTCTGATTTGATTCCTAAAAGATGCTGTGGGACAGTGTGGAGGCACAAGCTAGAACCTGTCTGAAGTTCTTTAAAGCAGCCACCTCTTTTCCTAAGAACATAAGAAAAGCAGCTTCGCAATCTTAGGAAAAGTAGTAGACAGGTTCTATCTTGGTGCCTCCATGTGCTCTGAATTGTTTTGAAATCAAATCTGAAATAGTGACTACATGCAAACACATATAAGTCCACATTACATTTCTCAGAAGCTATGATAGGTCTGTTAGGACTAAGAAAGTATGAAATCCAGTTAGATATGACAGTATCTAAAAATGGAGCTTTCCCTCCCTACTGAAAAACCAAATTCCATATTTACTCTTATTGATTTTATAATCCAACTATGGTATTTGTTTTCTAAGCTAACCATGAATATCTCAGGAGTCTTTTCTTAAGACCAAAGCAGGGGTGAAATCCAGCAAGTTCTGGAGAACCGGTAGCGGAAATTTTGAGTAGTTCGGAAAACCGGCAAATATACCACCTCTGGCTGGCCCCAGAGTGGAGTGGGAATGCAGATTTTGCAATATCCTTCCCCCAGGAAGGGGGATGGAATGGGGATTTTGTAGTATCTTTCCCCTGGAGTGGGGTGGGAATGGAGATTTTGCAGTATCCTTCCCCTGCCATACCCATCAAACCACACCATGCCATACCCACAGAACCGGTAGTAAAAAAAAATTGGATTTCACCACTGGACCAAAGTAACTACATTGCTACCTTGGACCCAATCTGTTTCACCATGTTCTACCTATACTATGGATACTATTGTATATAGGTTTTGCATGAAGACCATGAGATATTATAGGACAGATGTGTCAAACTGGTGGCCTGCAGGTCGGATGCTTCACATGCAGGCCATGCCCTGATCTGCAAAGGCAAAAAAAGTCATGATAACATCACGTGACGCGACCACATTTGACACCCATGTTCTAGGATTGCCATTTTTCTAACCACATTTCATACTGTGATGGGATCAGTAGGATCAAATGCCTTTCTATAATCAATAAAGCACATTCTGACTTTTTGATATTTTTGGGCTTTCTCAGCTATCCAGCATGGATCAGCAATAATGTCCTTAATCTTTTCTAAAGCCAATTTGAACATCTAGGTTTTGTTTTTTTTCCATGTAGGGTTCTAATCTATGTTGGATGAATCTAAGTATTATCTTACTAGCTTTTGAAATTAATAACGTATGATAGTTTGTACATTGTGTGAAGTCTCTTTTTGGCATTGCAATGTAGATTTTACCTCCTTTAAACTGTTGGCCGCCCTACTCTTTCTACGACTTCCTTACGGGCTTCCTCACCCAGGCATTCATTCACATACAAAATACTACACAACCAGAAGAAGCAGCCACAACAATGCCACTCACAAATACAACAAACCATTCTCATTACCCTTAATTACCAAGCTCAGATAAACATGACTGAGCTTGCCTGCTGCATAAAAAATAAAAAGGGGATTCAAGTGAACATCTCTCATGCTGAGTCTATGAAAAGGATAGACCCATTCATGGCTATTTAAGCCTCAGTCCCAAAGGTCTACCTCCCTTGTCAAATAGGTGGAAAATATGCGTGGAATGATTACAATTCACACTCTTAAAAAAGCATTTTCTGCTGTTTAATTGAATTAATCAGGGATACCACATATAGACTGAAGAAATCCAGATAGTCATTAGATGGCAGCAAAGAGAGACAGAAAAGTGATCTTTTTTTCTCCTATCTAATAGTCATCTGGATTTCTTCAATCCATATACAGTTCAGGTAGTCCTCAATTTACGATCACAATTGGGTCCGGAACTTGTGTTGCTATGCAAAGTAGTCATTAAAAGTGAGATGCACCAAATTTTATAATCTTTTTGCCCCAGTTGTTAAACAAATCATACGATCATTTAATAAATCCAGTTTTCCTCATCGATTTTGCTTGTCAGCCAAATTGGGAAAGTTGCAAATGGCAACACTACAACCATTGTAGACACAAGCTGGTTGCCAAGTGCTCAAGTTATGATCAAATCCTTTAAAATGACCATAGGAATGCTGCATCAGTCATAAAGTGAGGACCAGTTATCCATGACTTTTTTCAGCACCATCGTAATTTCGAATGGTTGTTAAGCCGAGAGCAACCTGTACCAAGCAGTCTGTTCAAGCACCTAAGGCTTGCACATCTTAATCCACTCAGGAAGCATAGAATAAATTGGATGTGGTGATCTTGGAGATGAAGCGTGACTGATAATATAGTTCTTCTTGTTCAATTTTTCAATTTCAATTTAATTCAATTTATATGCCGCCCCTCTCCGAAGACTCGGGGCGGCTCACAATACATTTAAAATCCTAATAAAAAACATTTAAAAATTAAAAACATTAAAACTCATTCATACCATTCATGGCTGGATCTCGCCAGATCGCAAGAGTGAGATCAACGGCCCCAGGCCTGCCGGAAAAGCCAGGTCCTCACCGCTTTTCGAAAGGCCAATAGGGTGGGGATGATCTGGACCTCAGGAGGTAACTGGTTCCAGAGAGCTGGGGCAGCCACAGAGAAGGCCCTCCCTTGCGGGCCTGCCTGCCGGCATTGTTTAGCTGACGGGACCCGGAGGAGACCAACTCTGTGGGATCTTACCGGTCACTGGGAGCTATGCAGTAGAAGGTGATCTCGAAGATAACCTGGCCCTGAGCTATGTAGGGCTTTAAAGGTAATAACCAACACCTTGAATTGTGACCGGAGACCAATAGGGAGCAGCTCGCGGCGAATTGGTGTAATGTGGGTGTATGTAGGTGCACCCACGACAGCTCGCGCAGCTGCGTTCTTGTGTTGTGTACCCCTCCCTATCAGGTTGTCTTAATTAAAATTCAATTTCTTTTATAGGTGCTTTGTAGCCCAGTGTTGTTATCCTCAGCAACTTTACAATGGGTACACTTCAACTCCCAGAATTCCCCAACTCATCTACTAGCTGGGAAATTCTAGAAGTTGATATCCACTATTTTAAAGTTGCTAGGATGACCAATGTCGTTGCAGCCTGCCACAAGCAGATTTGTTTTACCCTTAGAAAAGATCTGAAGGCCTGGCTTGGCCTCCTTCATTTGTGGTCTCCAAAGGAGTTGCTTTCCCGACATTTATACCACTGTCTATGTTGTGAAGGTGGTCAACATTGCCCAGGCTGTACCATCATGCCACGTCTATGATCTGAAAGAAAATACGTGCCATCGGGCTTTCTAGCATTTGGCTGGCTTTACTTTATGGCCTTAAAGAGACAAGATGCTGAAAGTTGGCCTGGCCAGCTTCAGTCTTGGAATACATTGCTGGCATAGCTGCTAGCGCCGTTATTCCCAAACGTCCTTCTGCATTCCGCCTACATGGGTACAATAATTGCTGACCATAACTAGCTTCTGTAACAGGCTCCTGCTTAGCATATCTTTTATTCTGAAGCCTGGCCCCCAGAAAAGTTGAGGATTTAAGCCTCCCTTTTCTCCGCCTGCTTGTCCATCCCTTATTAATTAACTCTTCTGTCTGCAGGATTTCCCAGCATGCTGGCCTAGCCTCTCCTTTAAGCCAGAGAGACAAAACCAGCTGCTGCCCCAAGGTGGTCTCGTCTCTCTTACAATCTGTGCTGCTTTCTAGCAGTTATTTAGTGCCTCTCTTGGGTTTTGTGCCCACTTCCCCCCCACCCCGGCCTTTTTCTCCTTTGTCTCTTTATCTAAAAGGGGGAAGCCACGGAGTCGCCTTGCCCTGTGTGAGGATCTACCGATCCTTGTTGGTCCATCTCGAGATTCACGATGGGGGCAGGGAGAAGAGAGGAGCTAATCAATTCAGAAAATCGTTTGGGTGGCAACTTCACACGTGACAGGCTATTTTCTTCTGCTCCACTGATATCCAACTGGCTGAGCAAAGCTCCGGGGAAGAAGGGCCGCTCCTGTGTAACCACAACTGGATCTTTCATCAGCTGGGCTTAGGGAATAACCACTAACTGGAGGGAGGAAGAGCTTTGAGAGAGGATTGGTTCCTGCTATTCCCTCTTTCACATCTGATTAACACTTGCCTAACACTAGGGAACACTTTCCCCGAGATTCTTCTGTTGAGATGTATTGAGAATATGTGAGCCTTGCAGGGCAAACCAGATAAAAAACACAATCAGATGAACTAATTCTACTTAATTATCAACTACGTTTTTAGAATCCTGCAAGCCTGAAAGTACAAGTCTCGCTGTGTCATTTATACTCTGAAAAGTCCCCTCTGAACTTCTTTCTCTGTCTATTATCTAGTTTTGGCTATGCTTTCTTCTCTGACTATTCCCTAGGCTAAGGGTGTCAAACTTGCAGCCCACGGGCCAGATGCGTCACACACTGGCCACGCCCACCCCCGTTTTAGGAAAGGGGGGGGGGAAGTTGCGATATGTCACGCCAGGAGTTTGACATCCCTGCCCTAGGCAGTATTTCTTTACCCCAACTTTCCAGTTTTGGTCACCACAATATAAATAAGCCGTTGGGACTCTGGAAAAGGTGCAGAGATGAGCTGCAAAAGTGATTAGGGGGCTGGAGGTTAAAACACATGAAGAACACAGTTGCAGAAATTGGGTGTGCCTAGTCTAGTGAAAAGAAGGACCAGGGGTGGTGATATAGCAGCGTTCCAATATTTGAGGGGCTGCCAAAGAAGAGGTGGTCAACCTATTTTTCAAAGCACCTGAAGGAAGGCAAGACAAGAAGCAAGGATGGAAACTTATCAATGAGAGATTCAACTTAGAACTAAGGAGAAATGTCCTGACAATGAGAAAAATTAACCAGTAAAACAGCTTGCCTCCAGAAGTTGTGGATACTCCATCACTGGGAAATTTTTAAGAAGAATTGGACAGCCTTTTGTCTGACATGGTATAGGGCCGTGATGGCAAACCTATGGCACGGGTGCCACAGGTGGCACGCGGAGCCATATTGGTAGGCACACGAATGGTGCCCTAGCTCAGCTCCAGCGTGCATGCATGCACTAGCCAACTGATTTTCAGGCCCACCGGAAGTCAGGAAACTGGCTGTTTCTGGCCTCCGGAAGGCCTCCGGGGGGGATGAGGAAGGCTGTTTTTGCCCTAGAAAGCTTCTGGAGCCTGAGGAGGGGAAAAAATGGGCCTACCACACCCACCGTGCCATCGCGTGCCAAAAGCAGGGGGAAGTGTGTGGGGGGGTCATGTGCGCATGCGCGGGAGGGCAGGGTGCATTGAATTATGGATGTGGGCACACACACCCACGGCCCCACATGTTCCCCCCGCTTTTGGCACGCGATGGCAAAAAGGTTAGCCATCACTGGTATAGGGTCTCCTTCTTGAGCAGGGGGTTGGACTACAAGACCTCTGAGGTTCCTTCCAACTCTGTTATTCAAGAGCTTTCTCACATACCATTACATGCCCCACCCACTATTCAGCTGCAAACTGATCTGACCAGTTTTCTTTGATGTCACTTAAGGTCCTTTCCATATGCCATTACAGGTGACTCTAGTGACAAGTCTTGCCACGGGTCTGTATAATACACTAAAGTAGACCATATAGAGCCGAGGTGGCGCAGTGGTTAGAGTGCTGTGCTGCAGCTACTTCAGCTGACTGCTAGTTCAGCAGATCAAAACTCACCGGCTCAAGGTTGACTCAGCCTTCCATCCTTCCGAGGTGGGTAAAATGAGGACCCAGATTGTTGGGGGCAATATGCTATTTAGTATACTGTCTTTGTTGTAAGCCGCCCAGAGTCCTCGGAGAGTGGGCGGCATAGAAATACGAATAATAAATAATAAATAAATAATAAATTGCAACTGGCCATTTCTTGGCTGAGCAGGAACGTTGACATCAATTTTCCCTGGTCTAAAGAACAACCCTCAGCCTTCCTATTGAGGTAACACCTATATTTCTTTATTTCTATGATTTTTATCCTGCCTTTATTTCTTATAAGTAACTCAAGACAGCAAACATACATAATAATTTTTCCTCCTCATCTTTTTCTCCACAATGAACAACCCTGTGAGTTGGGTTGGGCTGAGGGAGAGTGACACTAGGCCAAGGTTACCCAGGCAGCTTTCATGTCTAAAATGGGTTTAGAACTCACAGTTTCCTGTTTTCTGGGCCAGCACCTCAACTGCCGTGCCAAACTCTAGAAAACAATTAGAGACAGCTGATTACCCATAGCCCAACTAAAAGTAATTTCATTATTCTGATGTTGCCCACAGGCCTTTAGATTCAACCCATAGGAAAATTTGTCCCCATACTAAATTAGAAATGGTATGTTTTTGATAAGGTTACTAGATTGGCGGGAGGGGGGGGGCTTCATGAATGAATTCCAATTCCAAATGGAAATTCTAAGCACAAAACCAGCTCACATTAATGTGAATTGAGAATTTTTTTTCCCTGGGCCTAAATACTACATCAAGGATGAATTTTAGGGCTCTTCTCTTATACCTCCACCACCTACCCCCACCTCTGCCCATCACCATAATCCCTGCAGGCCAATTTGCCTGAATGGTAGGACACATGATTTGAAGGATGGGAGAGGATGACAGCTTGGAAAGGATTTCTTCTTACAAATTCCCCAAGGGCAGGAAGGAAATGCCCATTCAGCCTCTTTTGAGGTGACTTCTTCAGTGTGGACTCACAGGCAGAATATTCTCAAATAATTATCTGGTATCATCTTGTATCTGTTATAATTCAAACAAAGGGAAGACCGAAAATGCTGGATTTCTCTCTTTTTTTTCCTAGGTAAAGGATTAAAAAGAGTAAACACTGTAATGTTGAGCCTACTTATTTGAGAATAGGCTTCACAAAAGTCCAGGATAACAGCTATTATTTATCAATAATGGGCCAAATAAGAATACATAAAATTTTGACCAAGTCCAATAGGAAAATCAACGTGGCTGCATGGTCTTTAACAACAAATCTTTGATGTAAAACTCTGGATGATCACTAAATGGCAGCGCACATACAAAAACTCCCTAACTCTTTGCCACCATCTGGTGATTGTTCTCAGTTTGCAGTCCAGTTTTAATAAGCCCTAGTTAGTAACAATGCAGCTTTGCTTCATCTTAGAAATAGATCAGTCATTTCATTCTGTGAAACCAAATCATCTTGTGTTTATTTGGGTTTGGCATCCATGAACAACAACTAGCGGTCAGAAGATATGATGAAAGCTTCTTAATTCCACAATGCATGGACAGATTCAACCATCTTTTTAACTGGGAAACTGAGCATCACGCCAAGTCTAAAAAAATACCAAAGAATTCCTAGAAGCCTGGCACTCAGACAGATCAGCCAACAACAGGCACATAGAGATAAATGATACCTACATACCACTCAAAAAAGACACTCAAAAAGTCAAAAAGGAAACAAAAAGACTAAACCGTCTTCCCACTAGCAATCAGCACCCATTTGAGCAGAGATTAATAGTAAAATAAAACTAGACCAACAATCAAAAACTAAACAATGGTTGGTAGTTCCACTCAAGGAACTGCCAATGTAAACAAATTAACAGCAAACAACCTAATCAACCTAATCCCATCAACCTGACAAGCCACGCCACTAGTATATAAAACAAGAACAAACACTACTCCTTTGTAGCACTGATGATGTTACCTACTTTGGTAATGAAACATCTGCAAGAAAACCACAAGCTGAGAGAGCACCAAAGACCCCACAGTTACCTCAGTTTGGAAGTGACTTTGAAAATTTAATTCCTGTTAAAGCAACTAAAAGCAATTGAATGTTTCACTGCGTGCAGCTCATGGGAACAAGCCGTCTTGTCACATTTGGAGAGGCTGGTGCATCACATTAATTGCTCCCTTTGGAGACCAGAAGCCCATATCCATGCAAGGTCATCATTTGGCTGACTGACAGGGAAGTGTCAAGTTTATGTGGGCTAATCCCTTTTAGCCTTGTGCAGATGAGACGATGAATGTGCCATTTCAAAGATGTTGCCGAGTGCAAAAGCCATTTGCTTCCATGAAACTCCTGTTCAGAATTACTTGAAAGATCCGCCCCACACATAAAAATAAAAATGCACCCTGAAAACGGGCCGCAGGAAGAAAGGGCAGGCCTGGGTGCTATGCTATGCTTCCACAATTAGCTTTATTTTTTCAAACTTTCTTGGGAATTGTTAGGCACGCCTATACACAGATAGTTCTCGACTTGCAACCACAATTGAGCCCAAAATTTATGTTGCCGAGTGAGGCATTTGTTAAGCAAGTTTTGCACCATTTTACGACCTTGCTTGCCACAGTTATTAAGTGAATCATTGCAGTTGTTAAGTTATAATGATATTGTTTCCTGATTGCTTATTTGTAACCTATGATTATCATTGTGTTGTACCTTATGAATCTTGATGAACGTATCTTTTATTTTATATACATGAGAGCATATGCACCAAGACAAATTCCTTGTGTGTCCAATCACACTTGGCCAATTAAAAAAAAATCTATTCTATTCTATTCTATTCTATTCTATTCTATTCTATTCTATTAATAACATGGTTGTTAAGTGAATCTTGCTTCCCCATTGACTTTACATATTAGAAGATCATAAAAGGTCACCTGACTCTGGGCACTGCAACCATCATAAATATGAGTCAATTGTCAAGCATCTGAATTTTGATCACATGACCATGGGGATGCTGCAACAGTCATAAGTGTGAAACACGGTCATAAATCACTTTTTTTCAGCGCCTCTGTAACTTTGAACGGTCACTAAATGGACTGTTGTAAATCAAGAGCTACCTGTGCATTCTCAGTTCCACCTAAAGTATAATTCCTGTTATTTTATCCCATTCATATAGAAACTAGTAAATGTTTGTAGTGTAAAATGCTGTTATATCCAGAGAACATGGATTTTTAGGTTGAACTTAACTCTCATTCTGTTCTATTAGCTTCTCTCAGAGATTATTTTCATGAACAGAAGTCTTTGCTGTAGGATTCCTGAACACATTGGGATCAAGGATAATTAATCTGCTCTATCAGACTGCCAGAGTGCCAGTTTGTCCAGCTATTATACATTCAGAAATCTTTCTAGTGGCCTTATCTTCTCCGTCACCAATGCTCATTTGATGACACAACAGTGCAACCCCTGAGAACACAGAATATTATTATTTTTCATCCTTTAAAAACAGCAAATGGGAAGCTGTTCCTATTAAATGTATTTTACACAAATAAACCAGAATAGAATGAGTATTGATTCTCTTGAACCTTGGTATTGGAGAAGACCCCTGGGAATTCTGTGGACTGCTAAGAAAACAAACAAATGGACTATTGAAAGAATCTACCCACTCATGGCACAAATGACCAGGCTATCCTACTTTGGGTCAAAGTTCTCTGCAGAAAGTTCTAATTCTGGGAAAGGTAGAAGGAAAAGAGGAGGAGACAACCATCAGCAAGGTGGATGGACTGAATTACAGTGCCAATAGCTGCATCATTAGAAGATCTAAAGGACCAGGCTAGGAAGTGATGCTCATGGAGAAAACCTTTATCTATATGGTTGCTAGCAGTCAAACAGCAATTGATGGCATATAATCAATAAAATAAACATGATGAAAAGAAAGTTCCACTGATCACATGTGCACAAATCTGGAAGCATAAATATGGAGGGGAGGAGCATGTCATTTATTTATTTAAAACATTTATATAGCCACACATCTTATCACAAACTGAGTAACTCCCAATTAAAAAAATATAAGATAAAAATAACATTAAAAGTCATAAAACTATACACATTAAAAACAAACAAACCTGGCACCGAAACAAGCTTTATGGCATTATTTGTGTAATTATATCATGACTGTGTGATGCAATTGTGTTTTTGTCTCTGTTTGGGGAACACTATATTAAAAGGAAAAGATTATCTGGTGCTTTAATACTTTTATAGTTGCCTTGAATAAACGTTACTTAAAACCACTTCCTCTTTTTATAGATGCTTGTGAAGAATCCAATTGATTTATTTCAAAAAATTACGATTTATATTGATATTGTTTCCTGGTTGCTTATTTGTTCCCTATGATTATCATTAAGTGTTGTACCTTATGATTCTTGATGAACATATCTTTTCTTTTATGTACACTGAGAGCATATGTACCAAGACAAATTCTTTGTGTGTCCAATCAATAAAAATTCTATTCTATTCTATTCTATTCTATTCTATTCTATTCTATTCTAT
>WNWU01000037.1:9044731-9065846 GCA_012654045.1 Ptyas mucosa
ATTCTATTCTATTCTATTCTATTCTATTCTATTCTATTCTATTCTATAAATGTCATAGTTTAGTCTGTTTTTAAAACACAGAAGAAATTATTTTATTTTAATTTTAGTAATTATTTTTCCCTATAATTTAATTTGGGAACCTTTCTATAGACAGCCAATATTGATGTATTTTTGATAGCTACCAGCACAATTATCCAGCACAATGTATTTTTTGTATCTTTAAAACTAATTCAAAAGCTACTGATCTTGGTGCACACATGGACTTGTTTGTTACAAATATTATATCTGTCTCCAATATATCTCCATAACAATCTTGTGATGTAGACTGGGAGTTCCAGTGACCAGGGACAGGCTTGTAAACCTGGTTCCCTCCAATAGCAGGCAGATATCGATCATATTGATCACAAAGATCTTTGGCTTTGAAGCTAAAAGCATGCGTGTTGCATCATTTTATCTCTGCTGTTTTTAACTCTTCAATTGTGGTTTCAAGGTCTATCGATCATATTTAGTGAGATGCTGTAATTTATATAAATTTCATATATAGGATTTTAATTAAAGTCATGATGGCCCTTTCAGATTAAAAAAATGACAAAGCAAGCCTGGAATTCCCATTCAATAGCTATTTGATTGATTTGTCAAGCATATATAAGATAACAGGTAAAAGTATAAACATAATTTGAAAACATGAAAAGAATAAGAGTAAAAATGAATATTAGGACATGGACGGTAGCACGCTGGTGCACTTATGCACGCCCCTTACACACCTCTTAGAAACGGGATGAGGTCAACAGTAGACAGTTTAAAGTCAAAGTTTTGGGGGTTTGGGGAAGAAACCACAGAGTCAGGTAGTGCATTCCAGGCATTGACCGCTCTGTTGCTGAAGTCATATTTTCTGCAATCGAGTTTGGAGCAGTTTACCTTGAATTTGTATCTATTATTTGCTCATGTATTGTGGTTGAAGCTGAAGTAGTCATTGACAGGTAGGACATTGTGGCAGATAATTTTATGTACTACGCTTAGGTCAGAATTGAAATGTTTCTCCCATTTTTATCCATCTTTGGTTCTGCACTTTTGAATGGAGGTCAAAGGCATGAAATCCCATCGGGGTCCAAAGTGATTTATTGCCTGAGTTTGCAAATCAGGCTTGTGTTTGCTAACACAGAGTCGGCTAATTTGAAGCTGAATAAGTAGCCCATGTTATTAGTTCAACGTCCTGTGTGAACACTTATGCCGGATTCAGTCAATAACCCTCTGTTGCTAACAGGTTAATAATCTGCCAATGGAAAGACCCTGCACCGCCACCGTGAACAGAAACAAATTGCTTACTGCTGGACCAGATTCTCATGGCAGTTCTTGCAGTTAGAAATAAGGAAACTGCAGTGGGAGAAAAAAGACTGGCAGGGGCACATTGGAGAAATGCAGCTGATCTGTAGAGGAGGAGGGGTTGGAAGTGGGAGCAGGTGGAAGTTGTTTACAGTATTTGCTCTGCTGTTAAGGGTGGCCCAACAGACTGAAAAAAGCAGCTGGCTGCAGGAGGAAGGAGATCCAGAGGCTTTCTCAGGCAGTACTTTTCAGGTTTGTAACCATAGTACAACCAGGCAACTGGAGAACACAGTCTTCACTTGGGGAATAATCCTGAAAAAAACCAGGGTGTGTTTGTGTGTGGGGGGGGGGGGGCTTTTGCCTCTGGTAGGGCTTACCAAGCATCTGAGGTATCTTTTGCAAGACCCAGTACATAAATTTATTCTTGGGCAACAAGCTTTGTTGGAGGAGGCAAAGATCCAACACTTAACGTTCACACATGCTTTGTTAATTGTAATCCCTATTAGGATTTGTAGAGGTTTTTGTGGGGTTGTTTTTGTTTTTTTGGGTGGTTTAAGATGTTATGATGAGTCAGCTGTTCAGCCTATTTATAATTTGGGGGGATTGTGAGAGACTAAGATCAATAGGCAGTTAATTTATAACCTTGTGTGATGAACACCGTGTGCCCAGTGGTGGGATTCAAATAATTCAACAACTGGTTCTCTGCCCTAATGATTTCTTCCAACAGCCAGTTCACCAAACTGCTCAGAAAGTTAACAATTGGTTCTCCCGAAGTGGTGCAAACAGGCTGAATCCCACCACTGGATGTGCCCATATTCTACGTGGGGTCAAAATGCACAGGCATGCCCCAGCAGAAGCTTTGATAGTTGTTTGCAGGAGGAACATAAGTCCCTGCTTGTGCAAAAGGCAGATCGCACTATTTTATGGCTAGCAATGATCTTCCAAGCTTGAGATTCTCTAAATCAAATTTTGTTATCTGTCCATTTAAGTACCTTGGTCACAGTGGTGGGTTTCAAATTTTTTTGTGGGTGTGGCTTGGCGGGCGTGGCTGGGGAAGGATACTGTAAAATCTCCATTCCCTCCCCACTCCAAGGGAAAGTTACTGCAAAATCCCCATTTCCTCCCGATCAGCTGGGACTCGGGAGGCAGAGAATAGATGGGGGCGGAGCCAGTCAGACTTTTTACTACCGGTTCTCCGAACTACTGAAAATGTCCGCTACCGGTTCTCCAGAACTGATCAGAACCTGCTGAAACCCACCTCTGATGCAAACCTCATGCAGTGAAGGCCAAGGTACCATTTTTGTATCTAAACGAGATGATCATAAAGCAATGTGGGTGATATTTTTAAACTCAGGCCACCAATGCCTGTTTTCTTGTAATTTTAATTTAAGTGTTTGATTTACATTTGTAAGGGGCCAGTCTATGATCAAAAATTATCTCGGGTAACCATAAGATTTTGGAAGAACCTTGAGTGTACTCACATAATTCACGGAACTACTAGCAAATAGCCACATATTAGCCTTGCATATTGTGTGAACCCAGCCTGTGTAGTCAATTTGTTGTGCAACGTACTAACTTGGAAAGTTGGCTAAACTGAGCAAGATATGGTTAACCATGGATGCATTGTGTGAATATTGACACTGGTTGATACTGGGAAAAACTTGTTTTTTCTTCCACTTTGTGTCCCCAATCCGATCCTCCCTCTCTTATTCCCATGTCTACTTTTAATTTGAAAAATGTTGGTCACATCCTGCTTATCAGACTTCTATAGCCGGTTAACATAGTATATAAAGCAGGATTACTATGTAGATTTGACAAATTTATTCAAAAGGCTGTTAGATTATTCTTCCCAATACTGTTTCAATTGCAGATATTTGTACTGTGGTTTGTTTTTCTTTTTAGGCAAACAGAACATTCACCTATGCCAGGGGTGTTCCCGCCTTAAACACTCAAAGAGCCATTTGGACCCGTTTCCCACAGAAAAGAAAACACAGGGAGCCACAAAACCTGGGTGGGTGTGGCCAACTCGACGTCACTCACTTCCACCAGTCACATGACACCCCCCCCCTTAGCCACACCTACCCAGCCAGTCATTAGGGCAGAGAACCGGTTGTTAAAAAACACCAGGAACCACAAAACCCTTTTGATATATTTCTCTCTCTCTCCCTTCTACCCCGCCTCTCTCTGTGTCTCTCTATCTCTCTCCCCCTCTCTGTATCTCTCTGTCTCTGCCCTGGCCTCTTCTCCATTCCCTGCCATCGCCCTTACCTTCTCAGCCCAGGTGAGGAGTGACTGGGAGAGGAGGGGGATGGGCAGAGGCAGGCCCAGCCAGTGGTGGGATCACCTGCCAGGGAGCCACAGCAGAGGGCCCAAAGAACCGCATGTGGCTCCAGAGCCGCAGGTTGCTGACACCCGACCTATGCCCAAATTCATGAGTGGCAAAAGGCAAGAGATTTTAACAGCGCTCAAGAATATGTTGTGAAATACAAATAGATTTTCACTAGAAAGCTATTTCCTTGTTCACCATGCATAATCCTACCCACCAGTATAGTTTAGTGAAAGGCCAAGGGCAGATTGCTATAACCTTTTTAAGAGATTCAGGATGGATTAGTAAACTTTTGTTTATTTACATAGAGGATGTTGGTTTGCTTTAGAATTTACTCTAAAAAGACAGGTCGCCAAGAATGACCTATCTGATATGATTCTAATTAAAATTACCAATTTTTTTTCACTTCCTAAATGGCGCTCCTACATTTTTGGTTTCTGCTTTCGGGGGTTTTGTTTAATTTTTTTTAGTTTACTGTAGGGATTCATATTTTCATACTTAGCTCACTACCCTGAACTGGTAATCGGAGGAGCAGATTTAACTCAAAGAGAGTAACTTTAAGTTCATGAAATTAGCATGACCAGCTTATGGTTATGACCATGAGACTGATATAGAGGTAAATATAAGATGGGGATAAGAGATTGAATTTGATTTGCTGGACTTGCCCATTCAGTTTCAAAAAGGCAGGTTATAGTTTTCTAGAGTCTCATTTATCTGATGGCCTTGTGAAGTTATCTCACTGGGAACTGCATTTAATGACGGCCTAAAGAGTTTGGTTAGCATTTGCCTTTTTTTTTTTTCTGATCTGCAGTCTAACTTGTCCTGATCTGAAAAATGTTTTCATGTCCTGGTGAAAGCACAGGAGAAATTGCTAAAAAAATAATCAAGGAAAATGATCTGGTGGGTGAAATTAGTTCCCATTTGAAGGCTTGTTTAAACTACAAAGATAGTTTATAATTGTGTCTTCAGCCAGACCAAGAAAACCATGGTTTGTTATAGATTCTTACGAAGCCCCAAGTTTTATCAGGAAAATGGAAAAAATAATCATTCCATTAATACAGGTCTCCAAATTGATGCTATCCAGATATATTGCAAATCCCATAATTCCCAGACAATAGGGGCATTTTGGCTGTGAGTGATTGGAGTTGTATAACTACATACCTTGGAAGCACCTAGTTAGGAAACATTACTCCATTGAAGTGTTTCTCAACTTTGGGAAGTTGAAGATGTGTGGACTTCAGCTCCAAAAATTCCTCAGCCAAATGTGTGGACTTTACCTCCCAGAATTCCCCAGTCAGCCAGGGGAATTCTGGGAGTTGAAGTCCACATATATTTTCAAGTTCCCAAGGTTGAGACGCCATGCTTTAGTGTGCACAGGTAGCCCTTGACGTACAACAGTTCATTTAGTGACCATTCAAAGTTACAACACCAGTGAAAAAGAGTGACTTATGACCATATTTCACAGTTACGACCTTTGCAACATCCCCATGATCGTGTGAACAAATTTCAGATGCTTGGCAACTGGTTCATACTTACAACTCTTGCTGTGTTCCAAGGTCATCTGATCACCTTTTGTGACCTTCGGACAAGCAAAGTCAATAAGGGAAGCCAGTTTCACTTTAACAATCAGGTTACTAACTTGTCAACTGCAGTGGTAAGGAAGGTCATAAAATGGGGCAAAACTCAGTTAACAAATGTCTCACTTAACAACAAACGTTGGGCTCAATGGTGGTCGTAAGTCGAGGACTACCTGTATACGCTCAGTTTATAGGTTTAGTGAGGTATGTTGGCATGTAATTTGTATCCATATTCTTTCACCCCAAATGCTCATAAATTACTACTGCCAAGAGAAAAAAAATTCTCCTGTTTCTCTTTCTATTGAGTATCCATTTCCTTTCATGTGCTACTGGTGGCCAGTGGTGGGCAGGTAAGATATAAGTCCCACAATGCAGAGAGCAGCAGAGAATGGGGATTGCAAAATGATTGTTGGCTTTGATTGAAATGCAAAGTGGTTGGGTAGAGGAGCTTGGGGGGGGGGGGAACTGTCTTCTCCAAGCCTGGCTGCTTTAGGGTAAGCCCGTCATCTGAAAGAGGCCTTTGTGCCCAGTCCCCTGGCCCTCTTGTGTTGCATGCCAGCAGGTAGCAATTGTTAAGATCAACAGAGCAGAGTCAGAGTGGAAGGAGGCAAAAATGACTTCTGTTGTCATACAGAACAAGAATCTTCAGAGGTCTTGTCTATGGCAACTGGGCAGAAACTACAACTGGCTTTCCCAGCTTCAAAAGGGACTTTTCTGCTCATTGTTAGCTCCTTTTTGGAGGAGTTAAGATGCATGTATCAGCAGAGAAGGAGGAATGCAGAATAAGAAAAGGAAATAGGCTTATCTAGTCCTTTTTGCTATCCTTCCTGCCATGGCTTTGATCTTACTGAATTTCATGACATCTCTCTGGTCTGTTTGGATTCTTAGGTTAAGACTTCTAGTTCCATCTCTTTGGTACTCATAATCTCTGCATAGATGAACATATAATTATGACCTCATAATTATTTAGGATAGAATAGAATAGAATTTTTTATTGGCCAAGTGTGATTGGACACACAAGGAATTTGTCTTGGTGCATATGCTCTCAGTGTACATAAAAGAAAAGATACGTTCATCAAGAATCATAAGGTACAACACTTAATGATAGTCATAGGGTACAAATAAGCAATCAGGAAACAATATCAATATAAATCGTAAGGATAGAAACAACAAAATTACAGTCCTACAGTCTTAAGTGGAAGAAGATGGGTGGTGGGAACGATGAGAAGATTAATAGTAGTGCAGACTTAGTAACTAGTTTGACAGTGTTGAGGGAATTATTTGTTTAGCAGAGTGATGGCATTCAGGAAAAAAAATGTTCTTGTGTCTTGTTGTTCTGATGTGCAGTGCTCTATAGTGTCGTTTTGAGGGTAGGAGTTGAAACAGCTTATGTCCAGGATGTGAGGGGTCTGTAAATATTTTCACAGTCCTCTTTTTGACTCGTGTAGTATACAGGTGCTCAATGGAAGGCAGGTTGGTAGCAACTGTTTTTTCTGCAGTTCTAATTATCCTCTGATGTCTGTGTCTGTCTTGTTGGGTTGCAGAGCCAAACCAGACAGTTATAGAGGTGCAGATGACAGACTCAATAATTCCTCTGTAGAATTATAGGATCACAGTTAAATGCTGGGCAAGCCAAGCATCTATGTCTGAACTGCTGTTAATAGTTCTATCAGAAAATAAAATCCAGGATTCCTGCAAATAATGATAATTAGTAGTAGTTGTGTTATGCTTTAACTATATCTTATCTGGTGCTATGAGAGATTTTGCTGGTAGTCCATCCCAAATTATTGCATTGCCTTCATTATTTAATTTTAAGTTTCACAGTATGGCCCTCCAACTCGTTTTTTCTAAGAGGCTAGAGATATTGTCATCTACCGGTATCTTAGATACATTGTTTGCTGTTTGAAGATGATTTCCAACATTTATGATTCCATACCGTAATACTGTCTAAGAGCAGTACTGTCTACTTAACTTTACTACCGGTTCGCAATGGGGTCACGCGCGCTTGCTTCGCTCAGATCGCTTCTGATGATGTCAGGGTCAGTGGGCGGAGCCTCCCATCGGTTTTACTACCGGTTCTATAGAACTGGTCCGAACCAGAGACAACCCACCACTCTCTAAGAGTCTGTTTAAAATACTTTATTTTCTCCATGCCTTCTTTAAGAATGTGTTATCCATCTGCCTAGGCAGGCAGATCAGGAAATGCTGGTGATTGCTGATTTAGTCAACTAGTAATATTGGAGCAGTGGTACAGATCAGCCAAAAATGCATTTGGGAAATGACATGTTTAAAGTCACTTTTTTACTAAATCATTCTGCTTTGGCAATTTTTATGTCCTCAGAAAAGATGTTTTTGAGGGATCATTCCAAAAAGTAGAATACAAACCCTCTTAGGGTTCTTTACCTTGAACTATCTTAAATAAACATGCAAATCTTTTATTGCAAAATTTGTTGACAAGATGATATCATGAACCCAAGATGTTTGAATAAATCAGTGGTGAAATCCAATTTTTTTACTATTGGTTCTGTGGGCGTGGCTTGGTGGGTGGATATTAGGGGAAGGATATTGCAAAATCTCCATTCCCACCCCACTGCAGGGGAAGGATACTGTAAAATTCCCATTCCCTCCCCACTCCTGGGAGAAGGATATTGCAAAATCTCCATTCCCATCCCACTCGGGAGCCAGCCAGAGGTGGTATTTGTCAGTTCTCTGAACTACTCAAAATTTCTGCTTCCGGTTCTCCAGAACCTGCTGGATTTCATCTCTGGAATGAATGTTCCATAGGTATTTGAGCTAAAGAAACAATTGGAAAGATATGCTTAAAATGAGTGGCTGTTTTAGATTGATAAATATCTGAAATGTATTATTTCAGTTTTGGCTAACATTAAGGTAGTATAAAGCCCTATTATAGTAAACCTAATCCAACCCACTGAAGCTTTTCCTAGTAATTGCTGCTATTGATTGATTGATTGATTTGATTTGATTTATATGCCGCCCTTCTCTGGAGACTCAGGGCGGCTTACAATGCGTTAAGCAATAGCCTTCATACTTTTTGTATATACCTGCTTAGTAGGGCTTTCGGGGACCCCTAAGTGGTGTTCTTTTTTTATACAAAGTCAGCTTATTGCCCCCACAATCAGGGTCCTCATTTTACCTACCTCGGAAGGATGGAAGGCTGAGTCAACCTTGAGCCTGGTGAGATTTGAACTTGCAGTAATTGCAGGCAGCTGGCAGCTAAGTGCTATTTAACAGCGCTTTAGTCCGCTGCTCCACCAAGGCTCCTTTTTTTTCTAGCTTACTGAGCCATGAGGTGATTTTATCCTCAGGATAAATGGACAGCTGCTGCAAACGGTGTGATAATGTATCCCGATTTCTTCTCTCCAGGAAATACAGGTAGTTCTCAGCTTGTGACCACAATTGAGCTGCAAATTTTTGTTGCTAAGCAAGAGAGTTGTTAAGTTAATTTTGCCCCATTTTACAATCTTTCTTGCCACAGTTGTTAAATGAATCACCGTACTTGTTAAGTCAGTAACATGGTTTTAAGTGAATCTGGCTTCCCCATTGACTTTGTTTGTCCAAAGTTTGCAAAAGGTGATCCCATGACCTGCAACCGTCATAAATATGAGTCAGTTGCCAAACATCTGAATTTTGATCATGTAACCATGAGGATCTCGTGAGTGTGAAAAAGATCACACCTCACCTGTTTCAGTGCCACTGTAACTTTGAATTGTGGGGAGTATACCCCAGGGGGACAGGGACAGGGACAGGGACCTCATAGTACCAGAAACCTCAGAAAACAGTGCCAAGAGACTCAAGCCAGCCCTTCCCCCTTTAAGAAAACCAAGAAGCACCAGCTGAAAGAAAAACACAGAGTAGCCCTGCTAACAGAGCGGACAATAGAAATACTTAAGTAGAGCCATTAAGATAAGGGGAATTAGGCTAAAAATAATTCACCTGGAACTCCCCTTTTCCTCTTTCCTGGCAGAATTAACCCCCAGGATAGGAAAGACAAAGCCCCAGGAACAGGATTAAACCATTAGATGGACATTTCTTCCAACAGAATGGTCACTAAATGTACTGTTGTAAGTCGAGGACTACCTGTACTTCTTTTCTGGAATTTCATTTCCCAGCACTTAAAATAGAACATAGAATCATAGGGCTGGAAGGGATCTCGAAGATCTTCTATTCCAGTCCCCTGACCTGGTCAAATGGTTGTCCAGCCTATTCTTGAAAACCTCCAGTGACTGAGCACCCACAGTTCCCAAAGCCAGGCTGTTTCATTGATTAATTGTTCTCACTGTCAGAAAATGTCTCCTCCTGGGTTGGATCTCTTTTTAACAAGCTTCCACCCATTATTTTATTTATTTATTATTGCGATTTATATGCCGCCTTTCTCTTTTTTTTTTTTATTGAAAAAGTTTTAACAATACAAATTTTTCCCCCTTTTTCCCCCCCTCCCTAGCCACACATTGTAAAATACATATAAAAACAATATATAAATCCTTCCCGTCCCCACCCTAACCCTCCCCCTCCTCCCTCTTCCCTCCCCCGCCTTGACTTCCATTATATGCAATATTAATATTCCCAAACAATATATATGTTATTCAAACTTCCATATCTTTTTTTCTATATTTACTAACATACTAACATAATCATCTCAGCTAAAAGCGATATAATATTTTCTAGTCTGATACTTATTCTGTACATACTCAATCCATAATTTCCATTCCTGTATATACTTCTCATGCGTCTGGTCTTTTAAAAAAGCTGAAACCTTTGCCATTTCTGCAAATCCAGCCATCTTCTGGGTCCATTGGTCAACAGTCGGTAAAACATCACTCTTCCAATGTTGGGCAATCAACAACCTAGCTGCTGTCTATATGCCGCCTTTCTCCTTGGGGACTCAAGGCGGCTCACAAAATGACAACTTCAATACGAATCACAGTAAAAAATTAAAATCAGCAACCCAATTAAAACAGTTTAAAATTATAACAGTGTACCCCCAAACGGATCAGTTAAGTTGACGGAAGAGCCACATCTTCAGCTCGCGACGGAAGGAAAGAAGGTCGGGGGTTGTCCTGAGCTCAGTGGGCAATTCATTCCAGACAGTCGGGGCTCCCACAGAGAATGCCCTCCTCCTGGGGGCCGTCAGCCGACATTGTTTGGCCAACGGCACCCTGAGGAGGCCGACTCTGTGAGAGCGCACAGGACGATGGGAGAGCGGCTGGAGATGGTCCTACAAGTACCCCGAGCCTAAGCCATGAAGGGCTTTATAGGTAAGCACCAGCACCTTGAAATGTATCTGGAGCGCCACCGGCAGCCAGTGCAGCTCACGCAGGAGAGGTGTTACACAGGAGTATCTAGACACCCCCGTAACTACCCACGTGGTTGCATTCTGGTCTAGCTGGAGCTTCTGGATGCATCCCAAGGGCAGCCCCATGTAGAGGGTGTTACAGTAGTCCAACCTATTACTTCTTGTCCTGCCCTCTGGTGCTTTGGAAAATAAGTCAGCCCCACTCTTCACTGTGACAGCCCGTCAAGAAAGTTATCGTGTCCACCCTAATCCTTCTCTTCAATAGGTTAGACATACCTAGCTCCTCAAATGTTCGTTATACAATACAGATGTTGAGACCTTGGAAAAAGTTCAGAGAAGAGCAACTAAGATGATCAAAAGCCTGGAGACTATAACATATGAAGAACGGACGCAGGATTTGGGTTTGGCTAGTCTAAAGAAAAGAAGACAACATGATAGCAGTATTCCAGTATTTGAGGGGCTGCCACAAAGAAGAGTGGGGTCAGATTATTCTTCAAAGCTCCAGAGGGCAGGACAAGAAACAGTGGTTGGAAACTAACCAAAGAGAGAAGAAACCTGGAATTAAGGAGAAACTTCCTAACAGTGAGGACAATTAACAAGTGGAATAGTTTGCCTTTAGAAATTGTGGGCACTCCATCACTGGAGGTTTTTAAGAAGAAACTAGACAGCCACTTATCTGAAATAGTATAGGTTCTCCTGCTTGAGCAGGGGGCTGGACTAGAAGGTCGCTCCAAGGTCACTTCCAGCTCTATTCCTCTTCCTGTTCCCATTCCCATTCTCCATTCCGTTCCGTTCTGTTCTGTTCCATTCTGTTCTATTCTGTTCCGTTCTGTTCTGTTCTATTCTGCCTCCAGACCCTTTATCATCTTCTCTAAACAATTTTAAGGAAACTCTGAGATTCGGGTTAATGTCAGCTTTCCAGAAAAACCTCTGCTCCAATTAAAAACTCTGAGGCAAGCATTTTCTCAAAGTTCCATTTATTAGAGTAGGTATACTGGCACATCTTGGGAAAACCCGAATCTGAGAGTTCCGGGTTTTCCCTTAGTAAATCAAAACCCCCAAAACCATCCCTTCACTCCTCAGTCGATCACATGCTCCAATCACCATCCGTTCCATCTCGAGACAGCACTCCAACCACTCCTTCTCCAGATGCAGTGCTCATCCTGACTTTGACCAACGGGAAGAATGCTATTTTGTCTAAATACAAAACTCTCAAATAAATCCCCCCTCCTACTTTCCCACACATGAGAAGGTGGCAGCTTGGAAACTTCCGGCCTAATATGGTTTCTAAAGCTGACATCGGCATCATGGTGACTAGAGCTGTACGCAGTATTTCAGGTGTGTACTCATTAGTCTGGCATCAAGTGGTATTATCACTTCTTGTGATCTTGATGCTATCCTTCTATGGATGCAGCCTAGGCATACATGGACTTTTTTGGCAGCTGTAGCACATGGCTGGCTCATGCTTAACCGGTGATCTGGTAGGACACCTAGCTCTTTTCCCTCACACAATTACTAATGTTGAGTCGGGTACTGCTTATTCTGTACTCTACATTGTTTTTTCCGGCCTAAATACAGGACCTTCCTTTCCTCACTATTGAACTGCATCTTGTTAGATAGGGCCTAATGCTCAGGTCTTATCAAGATCCTTTTGAATTTTGAGTCTATCTTCTAAAATGTTAGCAGTTTCCCCCCTCCACTTGGTGTCATCTGCAAATTTGTTGAGTTCCCCTTAAAACTATATTTTTTCTCCTACTAGATTTTTTGTGTCTGAGACGATTGGATAATAATTGTGTAGGCATCACTGCTTCCTGTTGTCTGATGCCTATGATAGCTCTTGTAAGAAATGTGATTGTCCTCTACTCCACTCAGCTTATTGTTTCCCCCGTTAAGGGCTTGCATCAGCCTTTCCTACTTTCCTACTTTCTTAAAAATAAAAAATCAGTAGCATGCATCTGAAGATAGGTAGTCATTGTCGTACAACACTTCATTTAGCAGTCATTTGAAGTTTCAACGGCACTGAAAAAAAGAGATTTATGTCCATTTTACATGCTTACGACCGATGCAGCATCCCCATGGTCACATGGTTTACATTTGGATGCTTGACAACAGCTTCATGTGACGGTTGCAGTGTCCTGGGGTCATGTGATCACCTTCTACGACCTTCTGACAAGCAAAGTCAATGGAGAAGCCAGATTCACTTAACAACCGTGTTACTAACTTAACAACGGCGACGATTCACTTAACAAATGTGGCAAGAAAAGTCGTAAAATGGGACGTAAAAATTGACTTAACAAATTTCTGACTTAGCGACATAAAGTTTGGTCTCTATTGTGGTTGTAAGTCGAGGACTACCTGTGAGCAGCCTATTCAACACAGTCATTCAAAATGTTATTTTTACTTCCATATCCTTTATAAAACTGAACCGTTAGATGTCCATTGCATCAAGGCTCCTTGGGCTGAATTGAGTCCAAGACCCTAAAGCACTAATGCTAATGTAGTTGAGAGGCAGAGAGGCGGTGATCTATAAAAGCTTAGGTGATCCAGTTCTGAACATGTATAAAGTAAAGGTAAAGGTTCCCCTCACACATATAAGGCTAGTCGTTGCCGACTCTAGGGGGTGGTGCTCATCACCGTTTCAAAGCCAAAGAGCCAGCGCTGTCCGAAGACGTCTCCGTGGTCATGTGGTCAGCATGACTAAATGCCAAAGGCGCACGGAGCGCTGTTACCTTCCCACCAAAGATGGTCCCTATTTTTCTACTTGCATTTTTTATGTGCTTTCGAACTGCTAGGTTGGCAGAAGCTGGGACAATTAACAGGAGCTCACCCTGTTACACGGCGCTAGGGATTCGAATTGCTGAACTGTTGACCTTTCAGTCAACATGTATACTTCTAAATAAATCATAGTGAATAATACTAATTTTTGCTTAAGTGAGCATGACAGTTGTAGTTTTTCTGTGATTCATTACCATTTTCATGGCTTCCTCCTTTATTTAAAGAGTGACGAGGAATTCTATGGTCTGACTGAAACAACAAAGGCATTGCAACTGCTAGTATATCTACTACTTCATTCCGTGTTGGAAGATTAGTTTTCACACACAGCCAGACTACCTATATGTTCCTGAGAAGCTCTGGCTTTTGGCTTGTGAAAGAACTTTTGCCAAGCCCAAGGAAGGAAAAAATCACTGGTAAGTAAATTGTAGGAGTGTCTCCCAAGTGAGTTTTTAAGGACCCTTTGTTAAAAAGGGGCATTATTGTGGGCTGGAAAATCTCTTGGAGAAATTCTTAAACCCTTAAATTAAGATTTGAATCTCTAAAACTTAAGTCCTTTAGTTTCAAGCAGAGAACATGTTTCTCTCTGACTTTTCCAGTTGTTTCCTACCGCGTTTCCCTGAAAATAAGACCTCTCCCAAAAATAAGCCCTCCCTGAAAATATTTAACCGCATGTGCAGCCGGGCCCCACCATTTCCTCTGGTTAGGGTTAGGGAGACAAAGCTGGAAATCAGATAAGACAACAAGAAGAGCCCCGTCTTGCTCCACCCACCCCAAAATAATAAGACTTCCCCAAAAATAAGGCCAAGCGGGGTTCAAAAAAATATAAGACAGGGTCTTATTTTCGGGGAAACACAGTATACTTAAGAAAATTTAGATTTTTTAAAAAAAATTATTTGCGTTTGTGTCCATGTTTTCTAGGTGTAGCAATGAAAGTGCTTGTTCAGAGTTTCGGAGGTTGGCTGATCCTCTTTTTCAGTTGTGTTTCCTTATGTGTAACCGTCTCAATCACTAAACGGGAGAAGCTACTTCAGAAGGAGGACTCCCGGCGTACAGGTGGCAACCTCATCCTAAGTCAACAGGAAGAAAATTTCAACGCAAAGCTCATGCAACTGAAAGAAACAGAAATGAATAAAGCTATGGAAACTGGGGTATTTCCACCGGCTATGCATTTCTTCAAGGCTAAAGATTTCATTGAAAAAAGTGCTGTGTTTGGCATCTTGAAAAAAATGCCCAAAGGTAAATCATTCCTGATTTCCTCAGCATCTCCATGAATTTCATGCTAAGTAGATAATTTGGTTGGTTAGATTGTTAACCATGGACTAAAATAAACTCTACAAAGTAAAGGAATGGCGACTATTATAGAAAATCTGCTTCTTTCCAACTATAAAGCTTTTGCTTTAAAAAAAAAAGTCTTATCAAAATTAGTGGCAGAGTTATTGTTTTTGTTTTACAATTTTAGGTAAAATTATTTTCCCAGCTTGTTTGAGTATTCCAGTTAAGGTACAAATCACGGACTCAAATGCTGAATGGTTTCTTTCGATATTTACATGATGTTAGTTTATTATGCAAAACAAAAAATTGAGAACTAATCTACTTTTCTGTGCCTAATTATATTCATAAGTGATAATGGCATAGTGATAAGTGACAATATTTGAGAGTTACAGATTTCCTTTTCCCCCCTGTGTTTCTTTAACTGCCCACCATTTACAGCAATGAAGACTATTTGTTTATTTATTTATTTGGTGAATGGCATACATCAGGCCTGTCAAACTGGCGGCCTGCGGGCCGAATGCGTCATGCACAGACCACACCCACCCCAGCTCCGCAAAGGCAAAAAATATTGCGATATGTCATGTGACGCGATCAAATTTGACACCGCGTGGCATACATGGATTAGCAATATAAACAATATTCCCACATCTTTTCCTGGGCTTGTTGACCCCTTTTACTGCTTCTTTTGCTTTCAGTCTTTATCAGTTCATAGGAATTAAATACTGTTACTTTTTGATGGCTGACTGTAGCTGATCTGCATCTTTAGAAGGCTTAGGAGGCGCTTGCTTCTAACAAGCAAAGTTGGGGGAGGGGGGGAAACCAGGTTCACTTAACAACTGCAGTAGGGGTGGGTTCTACTTACCTTTACTACCAGTTCGCAGTGGGGCCGCCTGCCTGCTCTTCTGCGCATGCGCAGAAGCGTTCTGATGATGTCAGGGTCGGTGGGTGGAGCCTCCCGCCAGTTTTACTACCGGTTCTATAGAACTGGTCCAAACCGGGGGCAACCCACCACTGAACTGCAGTGAT
This sequence comes from Ptyas mucosa, assembly GCA_012654045.1. Lineage (NCBI taxonomy): Eukaryota > Metazoa > Chordata > Lepidosauria > Squamata > Colubridae > Ptyas > Ptyas mucosa. Next base: position 9,060,345 of record WNWU01000037.1, read on the forward strand.
TTGCTTAACAGCCGTGGCAAAAAAGGGTCACAAAATGGGGGCAAAACTCCCTTCACAACTGCCTCACTTAGCAATGAAAATTTTGGGCTTAATTCTATTCGTAAGTCAAGGACTACCTATAATAGCTTCCAAGGCTGGTCTTTGGGTCACCTTCTCCATGCACACAACTGGCTACCCTAACTCTCTAGCTATCTTTTCTCTCTTCCACTGATACTTACACTCTGGGACTTCAGCATTTCTCTTACATCTCCCTGTAATACAGGTAAGGGTCTTTGCTGTCTTAAAATCCCAGGGGACAGTCCATAAGAATGGAATACAATGAATAAGGAAGTCTTTTCACTCCATGGCTTGGCCTTTCTATACAGCAGGATTTTATAAAGTTGGTTATCAGATAACGTATGCCTAAAGTCCACAAACATTTGGAAGAAATATTAATTCCAAATGATTAATCAAGTAAAGAAAGATCCTGGGTCATTTTAGCATCTAAACTGGAACATTCTCTGTTAAACCAGACAATTTCCCCATTACTAGTTATTTCATATAGACATCGGATTTGTTTAAGAACTATTACTATATATCAGAGGAGGGGTAACTATGGCAACTTTATGACTTGTGGGCTTCAACTCCCAGGATTCTTGAGACAGCCTTGCTAGGAATTTTGAGAATTGAAATCCACAGGTTGCAAACTTGCCATAGTTGCCTACCCCTGCTATATATTCTCTGGGTGATTCACCGAACAAGTTCTAATTCACACCTTTGCTCCTGACAAACTGGCTTGAGAATTCTGGGCGTCAAAGTCCATATATCTTAAAGTTGCTAAGGTGGAGTCCAGAAATGCTATTTTGAAATAATGTTTATTTAATGGAATGGGCATACAGCCATCCATTTACCAAGATATTCTGTTTGGGAACATTAGTCTCAACAATAATTTTCTGCCCTGATTTTCCTCATATGCATGATCGTACTGATAAATCTGATACTGTGCAGATTTTGCATAGGAAGCATTTGCGTTATGACCACTGACCACTATTTTGTTTAAAATGTTTCCTTGGCTTTACTTTTTGTTAGTTGTAGAATCACTAAACGTAAGATTCTGAGATAACTTTGCAGATCAAATAGTCCAACTTCCAGCCCAATGTAGTGATCTACTATGACAGCATCTCAATAGATGCTATCCAATTCCCAAAGCATTTTGCCAATTCCCAAAGCATTCAATTCCATTCAAAAATTTTACCCTGAAAAAAATATCCAGGTTTGAGTTACCAGAAATTGTGATAGTTCATGGTAGTTTTTTTAAAAAAGTGATTTTCTTGTATTCTTGTCACACGTTTGGAACATTATTGCTTTCATATACATTTTATCCAAGCCTTTCATGAAATCTGTCTTCAGTGAACTTGTAGTGAGATCACAAGATATAAAGAAACTAAGCAGGAAAATAAAGTCTTAAAGACAATAGCAATAGCATTTAGACTTATATACCGCTTCACAGTGCTTTTACATCCCTCTCTAAGCAGTTTAAACATTGCCCCCAACAATCTGGGTCCCCATTTTACCCACTTCAGAAGGATGGAAGGCTTAGTCAGCCTTGAGCCAGGTGAGATTCGATCTGCCAAATTTCAGTCAGCTGTCAGTCAGCAGAAGTAGCCTGTAGTACTGCACTCTAACCACTGCACCACCACAGCTCAACACCATGACAGCTGTTCCCGCACCATCATTCGTTCACTGCCTACAGTTAGATATGCAAATATTGCTAATTTTAAATAAATACAACCTTTGTTTGCGAAAGATGAAATCTTTTGGACAACAGTGCAATCTAAGCATTGTAGCCTTTGCACAGTGTTATTGGCTAGGGTTTGTGTTCGCCATTTCAATCTAGACTTGTACAGGGCCAATTTATCTTTAAGCAGTATTCCTCTTCCTAGCTTTCTACTGTTTGAGACAATTCATCTAGTCACTTAATAGGCTTCCTCACCCACACTGGTCAGATCGCTATATTGCACTGGGTATAGATAGCTTCTTTTGTCTTGACAAAGCAATTCAATCCATGGTCTTGTTTTCCTTTGTCCGCTTGTTTCTTCCTTGCCGACAGGTGGCCTTTTACACGTTCACGACTATGCTATCCTGAGTGCTGAGTGGCTGGTATACAATGCGACTTACTTGCCTAACTGTTACATCTGCTTCTGCCCGGGGGGGACTGTTCAGTTCAAGTTTTCAAAGTCTCCTCCTACAAAACTGTCTCTTTGCTCCAAGTGGACTTTACTCAAGACCTACCGCAAGTACCTGACGGATATATGTGGATTTGATAAGAGGTGGGTGAAAATATTTCTGATTGATTACAAGCATATTTACACTGTTATGTTGCTTCTTCCTTCCCCAAGTTGCCTCTTCCAGATGTGCTGGGACTGCAACTCCCTGAATGTGTAGCTAGTATGCGTCAATCTGAAATACAACAGATCGAAGAAAGCTGGTTTGGAGCACTATCTGCATAATTTTAAAGATGGAATAATTGTTCCGCATGTTTATTCCATCAGGGCCTCTTCTTTTAATCTAGAAGCCATCATAGTGCTTCAGTGGAGCAAACATTACGTTGAAGTTGTTGTAACCATAATACTTAACTTCTGTACAATATGTTCCCTAATTATTCAGGGTGCCTTTCCTGATCTTTACTATGACTCTACAATAAAAAAAAATGTGGAGTTGAGGTGGCTGATAAGACCATAAGTTAATCCTCCATCTAAAACTTCTTAGTGAATTAATGAGTGAAGACACAGAATTCAACCAGCACTTCTTTGTAAATATGTATTCTTGCACCTCAAGCATGTACTTTACATGCAGAAGATTACAAGTTCAGATCTTGGTATCTCCAGTATACCTATCTAAAACTCTGGGTAGTCGTTGCCATTCAGGATCAATATTATTGGACTAGGTGAATTACTGTTCTGACTCATGATAGTGGTTTAGATGTATTAGTTCTTTATTTTTTCAATATAAGGAGCATTGTTCATAAAAGAGCTTCATTCAGGGCATGGAAGATCTGTTTCAAAATTCAACCAACATTCAAGCGATACCAATAGAGGAATCAAAGTCAAGGTTGCTGGGACAGATATGTTGTTTTAATTGCAGATACTAGAAAACCTAATAATGAAGAAGCAACCAAGCCCTTCATAATGTCTTATGTTTATTTACTATGTGAAAATGGATTGTTGGCTGTCTGTTTCTCAACTTTGGTTGTGGAGGGCATCTGCACCATGTTTTGAAGACTGTCCTACCATGCCAGCTTCAGCCCTCACTCCAAAACCTTCATGGTTATTGAATACTCCAGATTCTGCATTACTGTAGTCAAATTTCATTTCCAGTTCTGTGGCCAGATTGAATCATCTTATTTTAAGAATGTTTCCTACAAACTAAAGATTGACGGAACTGTGTATGTTTTAAACATGGAAAAAGTTGATAATCTCATTTCAGGCTATGATGCAGATCAAAGCTAATTTTGTCCCCATCCCATGTGCAAACACAAAATGATACAGTAAGTTACAGAATGGGAGATTTTACTTAGAAGCAATATCTACAGTTTATATGTAGGAAGCACGGGTAGGCTGAGGAGTTATTGCTTGATGGGTTAAGGGGCAGAAATATAAGTAGGAAGTGATTCAAGGACCTGCTGCAAATGGAAGTCTTTCACGTTTTTGCCTATTGAATTGATTTATTACTTGATTTATGAACAGGGTGGACAACACATGTCTTCCAAAAGACATGTGACCATTGAGTTTCCTTATTGCACCTTCTATAATTTACAGAGATTGGACCATTGCATTTGATGGCAAACTGCTAATTTGCAAATATACATTTTCCCTCTCTTCTCAAAAGGATTTAATTAATGTATTTAAGCCTTTAATTAAGCTTAATTAAAAATTAAACCTAAAAAAAAAGAGACACTGTTACATCAAATATGCAACATGCATTTTGCATGAAAGTTGGAGCTGAGAAAATGGTGTGTCCCCCCCCCTCCCCAGAATCTGCTGACTATGGCAAGTATTTCACATTAGTTCAAATCAAGCAAGAATACCCAATTTATTCAGTCCCGCGAAAGTCAGTTTACATTCATACATACATAACCATCATGCAGTTCCCTTGTTTGGATAAGCAACTTAATCCAAAACACAGGGAAGGAATAAAAAATAGTAAGCAAAGGAATGAAAGGCATGAAATAAGGAAAAGGAAGTGGCATACTTCAATCCAATATATAGGATCATGAATTCCGCCTCTCCGTATTTTCTTATCTTTGTAACTCATCCCATCCTTGATTTCCTGCTGTACCTCGAAACGTTGCCTTTTATTTTTCAAGGTTCTCTCACCAACTCCATCCTGCCATGATTCTGTTTCTCCTTCCTCTCAACCCATACATTCTTCTTTCATGTATTTGTTTTGCAATTCAGTTTCTCATTCATTCTTACTGTGTGGCCAAGCCATATCAACACAGTCCTTTCACACTGATTTGTGTTCAGTCGACATTCATTCTTCGCCCATTCATTCTTGACCCTATCTCTTTTTGTTTTATCCCACACCCTTCTTAAGTACCCCATTCCTGCTGCATTCAATTTTTATGCTTCTCCTGGTATTTCCAGCTCTCGTGCTCATATACCCAGCCAGTTTTGCTTCTACTGAGAAACAGGACTTCCTCACAGCAAGGCCGTATATCACCTACTCACTTTCTGCCAGCATTTGACTGTCTTTAAATTTCTCCATCCATTTTCCTACCCATAGTAAACATTCTGTGAACCCATCATATCTGTTTGCTTCATTTTATCTCAGAGACACTTTCTCTTTTCTCAAGAGTGGAGAACTTCTGCAAGGACGACATTTTGCTGAGATTAAAATGTTAATGGCAATACAGGTAGTCCTCGACATATGGCCACAATGGAGCCCAAAGGTTCTGTTAAGTGAAACAGTTGTTAAGTGAATTTTGCCAACGTTATGACCTTTCATGTTAAGAAAGTTGTTAAGTGTATCACTGCGGTGGTTTTAGTTAGTAGCATGGTTGTTAAGTGAATCTGGCTTTCCCTTTGACTTTGTCCCCAGGACATTGCAACGGTCATAAATATGAGTCCTTTGCCTAGCATCTGAATTTTGATGAAGTGACCATGGGGATGCTGCAACAGTTGTAAGTGTGAAAAATGGTCATAAGTTAACTTTTTCCAGTGCTATTGTAACTTTGAGCAGTCACTAAATGAACTGTTATAAGTCGAGGACTACCTGTACTATCATACTGAACACATATATCGGTCTTTAAAATGCAATTCTACGCTATTTTAGTAGGGTTTAGGCACCGGTATAATATGATTCATTTTGAAATAAATATTATCAAGTTGCCCAAAATTGTGTTCATTTTTTTTATTAAAAAAACCTGTAGTTTAAAATTCTCTCAGATGTTTTGTTTTGTTTTGTTTTGTTTTGTTTTGTTTTGTTTTGTTTTGTTTTGTTTTGTTTTGTTTTGTTTTGTTT
>WNWU01000037.1:9065856-9076110 GCA_012654045.1 Ptyas mucosa
TTTGTTTTGTTTTGTTTTGTTTTGTTTTGTTTTGTTTTGTTTTGTTTGCCAAATCTTTGGATATCTCCCTGCTGAGCTGAAGGAGATCTGTCTTTTAGAACTATCCTTCTTGGCCATTCCTTGTTTCTTATCCTTCAGATAACTTTGTAAAAGATGCCTCTCTGCCCTTCATCCATTCCTGGTTTCTAGGGTGATGTTTGCTATGTCCACTACATAAGCAGTTCTTCTCAGAACGGACCTGAAATGGCAGTTACTACCACATATAAACTAGTAGAAAATGCTGCTGTGCGTGCTATGGTTCATTTCCTTCCTATTATGTTGCATTGTTTATGGAGTAGTTTCTTGCATTGCCCAATCTTTTGTCTGCTAATGTAACGAAAGACCCCCATTGTCATGCACAAGAGGGCAGAGTTAAGGTTGCTGTGGAAACCTTAACTTTGAGTTCCTTGACTGGTGGACACAGAAAGAAAGAAAGAAAGAAAGAAAGAAAGAAAGAAAGAAAGAAAGAAAGAAAGAAAGAAAGAAAGAAAGAAAGAAAGAAAGAAAGAAAGAAAGAACACTCTGAGCAAATTAGGGCTATTGGATTTTTAGCTTCCTTCCCCACTTTTTTAATCTAGTCCTCCATCCCACTTAGTAAGGGAATGAAACATTACCTGCAGTTGAAAGCATAGGTAGGACTGCTTGGGCAGGGAAACAGCAGCTGACCCTTTAAATGTGTGGCAAAGAGAATCCATTTTGTGTTGTCCCATCCTGTCTGTTTGACCAGACCCATTGCTATCTCAGGTTATGATAATTTGACAGCGCTATTTCTTGTAAGTTGTAGGAGCACAAATATTATTACAATTAATAATAATGACGGACATGATGGGGGAATTCAATCTTAAGTCTTGCTTGCTTGTGAAAAATGTATATTTTTCACCGATCAGGCTCTAATTAGGAAAGGCACCAAGCACGAGCTACTTATACAACCTGGTCACAGTTGTCATAGTGAAGGAATTGGTGTAGGCCCTGGGTGAAACCCTGGTTTATTGTGAAGGGCTTGGATGGAGCGACAGCATGAGCCAAACTTGATTTGCATATTTCTCCTTCATATAATGAGCATATTTGCATGTTATTCACTTGGGAGGGGGGTGATAATAAGTCAAAAGGCACTAGACTGACTTTTCTTACGATGAAATAAACTGAAATTAGTTATTCCAAAGAAAATGCAAGAGCACTGATGAAAATTGAACACTGAAATCTATATCAAAACATTTTAGAGACCCTAGAACAAATATTTATGAGTGTAGAAATTGTTCACTATTCAAATTCATTTTCGGTAATAGAATCTTATGTTTAGAAGGGATGTTAGAGGTCATCCAGTCCAGTTGCCTACTCAGTGAACAATCCACTCCAGCATTTCCGACAGCCCATCCAGCCTCTACCTGAAGACATGCAAATGAACTCACCACCTCATGTGGCAGCCCTTTGGGCTTACAACCTGAGGTGAAATCCAGCAGGTTCTGACAGGTTTTGGAGAACCGGTAGCGGAAATTTTGAGTAGTTTGGAGAACCGGCAAATACCACCTCTGGCTGGCCTCAGAGTGGGGTGGGAATGGAGATTTTGCAATATCCTTCTCCCAGGATCGGGAGAGAATAGGGATTTTGCAGTATCCTTCCCCTGCCACGTCCACCAAGCCACACCACACCCACTAAGCCACACCCACAGAACCGGTAGTAACAAAATTTGGATTTCACCGCTGTTTACAACTAATATAGTCAAAGAAAGAGCCTTGGTAGTACAATAGTACAGTGGACTAAAGCACACTGTTATTAAAACCAGCTGCCTACAATTACTGCAAGTTCGAATCTCACCAGGCTCAAGGTTGACTCAGCCTTCCATCCTTTCTAAGGTAGGTAAATTGAGGACCCAGTTTGTGGGGGCAATAAGCTGACTTTGTATAAAATGTACAAAAGTATGAAGGCTATTGCTTAGCGCATTGTAAGCTGCCCTGAGTCTCCAGAGAAGGGCGGCATATAAATCATTTTTTTTTTAAAAAAAGATGTTCTTATTGTCCAAATTTGACAATAAGATTGCTAAATATCAAGATAGCAACTGAAATGAAAAGTGGTATATTTGGTATATTTAATGGCACAACCAAGTTAGTTGAAGAGTTAGTGGGTCCATGTGCACATTGACCTTCCATATATTTTTGTGACATGATGTGTTTTTTATGAATCTAGCCTATATTTCTAGTTTATGTGAACTAGATATATAACTTGTGTCATTATGTGAATCCAAAATGTAGAGTAGCCCAATAGCCAGGTTTTACTGAAAGTTTCCCAGGCAGCTTTCAGAAAGCAGCTTTCCTCCCATTCCTTCTGCTCAGTTTCCTAAAAAGAAGGAAGTTCTCCTCCCAGCCCCCAGAGTCAGCAGACATGAGTGCTATCTGCATTTTTACACCCTGATGGCTAATCTCATGAGATGCTAATTCTTGCAAAAGAAGAATTAACCAAGTGAAGGAGAAGCAGTCCCTGGATTAAGTAGTTGGTGCCTTCTTCATCATGTCTTCCAAGGCAGGGGTCTCCAACCTTGGCAACTTTACGACTTGTGGACTTCAACTCCCAGAATTCCTCAGCCAGCGCATGCTGGCTGAGGAATTCTGGGAGTTGAAGTCTACAAGTCGTAAAGTTGCCAAGGTTGGAGATCCCTGTTCTAAGGCTTCCCAAGTGAAGGGCAGAAATGCTGGATCTGGGATACCCATCAGAGGTGGATTTCCTGCTGACCTGGTACCAGTAGGATCCTTCAGCATTTCAGCTGCTGCAGCATGGCCCATGAATCTGGCTAGTTGTTTCTTCTGGGGTTCCACTTTTAGCTGCACAATTCTCAGTTTTAGCACATCCTGTTTGCTAAACTTTGCTCTGAACATGCTGTCTTCTCTCTTCTCTATAATTGTAATAACAATATGACTGTTAGCAGTAATAACAAATCAGCATCCCAGTTTGTTTGCAAAACAATCATCTTTTCTTTGGATTCTCATGTTCTTCTTTGGATCCGAGATACGGTTACGGCAACTGATCCACGTGGAAAGGATTCCTTCCCATGTTCAGCTTGGGAGCGTTTACGATCCTTGAAGACCGCTACCATACATTACTGTATTTTTTCTCTCTCCAGATTAAGCACAGCCAAAGGTTTCCAATCTTTCCTTATAATCTTTTCTTACCAGGCCAGTGCTCTTCATGGGTATTCTCTTTTGGACAAAGTCCAGTGCCCAGAACTAGACACAATGTTCTAGATACTGTACATTCTAGAATAAACAAATGGAATGGAACAATGATTTCTCATGATCTTGACCCTGTATTTAACACTGACATATTGTTGGCTCATATTCAACTTGTGCTCCATCAAAACACCTTTCTCAAAAACCACGTTGCTCAGCTCGGTGCCCTACATCCCATAATCATGCTTTTCCTACTTAGATGAAGGAACTTTTCTTCCCATTATTCCAGCTTGTCAAGATCTTCCTGAATCTTGAGGTTATTCCCATCTATCTTATTCCACCTTGACAAATTTAATCCAGTCCTGTTTATCTTTTTCAAGATCATATTTTCTCTCCCCACATGAAAGTCATTAATAAATAAACTGAACAGCACAGAGCCTAGATAGTGTTAAGCTGACACAATGGATACCACTGAGTGCTTGGAAAATCTAATTCTTGTACACAGAGCTACCTTCAAAATGTCTCAAAAGAGAATATTAAGGACTGTATGGTAGCTCAGTGGCTAAGACGCTGAGTTTGTTGATTGAAAGGTCGGCAGTTCAGCGGTTCAAATCCCTAGTGCCATGTAACGGGGTGAGCTCCCGTTACTTGTCCCAGCTTCTGCCAACCTAGCAGTTCGAAAGCATGTAAAAAATGCAAATAGAAAAATTGGGACCACCTTTGGTGGGAAGGTAACAGCGTTCATGCGCCTTTGGCATTTAGTCATGCCAGCTACATGACCACGGAGATGTCTTCAGACAGCACTGGCTCTTCGGCTTTGAAACAGAGATGAGCACCGCCCCCTAGAATCGGGAACGACTAGCTCATATGTGTGAGGGGAACCTTTATCTTTATCTTATATCAGTGGTGGGTTTCACATTTTTTTACTACCGGTTCTGTGGGCGTGGCTTGGGTGTGGCATGGCTTGGTGGGTGTGGCTTGGTGGGCATGGCAGGAGAAGGATACTGTAAAATCTCCATTCCCACCCTACTCCAGGGGAAGGATTCTGTAAAATCTCCATTCCCTCCCCAATCCAGGAGAAGGTTACTGCAAAATCCCCATTTCCTCCCAATCAGCTGGGACTTGGGAGGCAGAGAATAGGTGGGGGCGGGGCCAGTCAGAGATGGTATTTACCGGTTCTCTGAACTACTCAAAATTTCCGCTACCGGTTCTCCAGAACCGGTCAGGACCTGCTGAAACCCACCTCTGCCTTATATACCTTCCCAGTTTTTTTTCCTTTTAATTAATAAGGATCACAATAGCTGCAGCACTAGTTAATGCTTGAATGAGAGATTACCAGGAAATACCAGAGCTATAAACTGCCCTGGGAAGTAAAAAAAAGTCATATCCCCTTTTTGCATCTTTGCACCTGTTTTGTGGCTAGTTCAGTTTTGGTTTAGCATATTCTGGTTCTTGGCCATGGTTTATGGATTGTAGCAAATCTAGTAATTGTGATTAATTCACTAAAAAAGTTAAGTAATCTGAAATAGCGGGATGAATGAATTTATTATTCAGACCAAATACGCATAGGACTGAATCCTAGCCGTAACACCTGAAGCAAACATACTAAATGTCCACTGAAATTTACGGCAGGGAAGGAAAAGAGCAGTTAAGAAATATAAAAACATAAATAAGGAATACACCTGCTTAGTAATTCTGGGTAAGAGAACTAAAAGAGTTATATTGAGAAAATGGAAATTTGTTATTACTCTAAACTTCAAGGAATGGTTGTTGGAAAGGTGACATTTATTTCTTTGGGAAATTATTTTCAGATCATTTATTTGATTATTTTCTACCATCAAAAGATGCAGATGTATGTGCTACTATGGCGGGAGCCAGAGATGTAATATTTTACAATAATATTTTCTATTGAACATATTATGTAACGTATTCATTAGTAGATCGATGACTATTAATAAGTATAATATTTAAGAGATTTTTTTTTCTTCATTTTACTTTTCCTTATTAGTATATATTTTAATTTGTTTGCGGTTGTCTTTATTTGTTTCTTCTAGGTTTGAAGTTTATTAATTGTGTCTGCATAAAATAATTTTTTTAAAAAAGTGATTGTGCAAGAAACTGACCTTCGGAGTATCTAAAAAGTTACTTGCAGGGGTGAAATTCATTTACTTTCCCTACCAGTTTGCAAATGTGCGAATGTCGTCTGCGCATGCGTAGTGGCTGAAAATCATTCCAAAAAAAGGGACGTCATGATGTCCACGTAGGTGGGCGGGGCTTTGCGTAGTCGGCCCTACCATATCACGCAATCCAGTAGGAACTGGCTGAATTTCACCCCTAGTTACTTGAGCTTGAACTTGTGTCTAAGAACAAGAGATTTTGTGATGATTCTTCAAGTCAGAAGTCAAGCTTCTTGTGCGCATTGTTAAACTGCCATTATGCCTTTCTTTCTCCCTCTCCAGTTTACTGAGGAACCTAACACTAGTAACAGATACTCCAGAGGAGACCTACCAAACTCAAGCTTTCATCTGGCAGAAATTTGAAAATGTCTTTAAGACCGCTTCTGGCATTATTAGTTATGCACCTGTGTTTAAATCCTATTTTTATCAAGGGCTGATGGAGCTCTATGAAGATAATGTGCAGTATGTTGAAATCAGAGTTATCCTGCCACCGGTAATATATACATATCTCCTTCTCCTTCTTCTCCTCCTCTTCCCCTGCCTCTTCTACATCTCCTGCTTTTCTTCCTGTCCCCCTTTCCTTCTCCTCTTCCTTCCTCTCTCTTTCCCTTTCCCTCCCCTACCCCCTTCCTCTTCCTCCTCCTCCTTTGAACTTTGGGAGGCTGGGAGAGAGAGATACGATAGATAGATAGATGGAGAGAGGGAGGGAGGGAGGGAGGGATGGAGGGATGTAGGTTACATCACATATGTGACTTGTACCACCCTTCTTGGAGAAGGGGAAATCTATTTTTATATCGTGTACAATGAATCCTATCTAGTGCTTTTATTTCCAGGTGGCAGTAGATAACTGGTTTTGTCCTATACTGGGACTCATTGGACGTATATAACCAGATCTTATTCTGTGGTTTGAATAAGAATAAAAGTCACCAGTAGCTACATACATCCAGTGAGTCCAGATTTACCATGAAATTAGTCGTATACTGCCTCCTGGTGATCTATGTTAGCAAGTGGTTACGTATGGTATATATGGTTTTCCTATAAGAGCTTTTTTCACATGGTTTAAACTTCTGTTCTTGTTTTGCCCACAGATATATGAGCTGGATGGAAGTGTTCATGATAAATTTTGGTCTGTGGCAGCTTTTGAAGAAGTGACTAAGAAATTTGTAAAAAATCATCCTGATTTTGTGGGTGTAAAACTTATATATACGACCCTCCGGTAAGGGATGTCTAGGTAGCTTTGCAACTGGGGCAGGTCCATACATTTGAATTTAAGTAACTAATATTAACGAGCAAGGTGGAAGATCACAATTATACTGGCACTGAAAGGCCTGAAAGACCAGGCTGGGATTAGATCCTTTTGGGAAAAAAATATCTGTGTGGCTGACTCCAACTTGATGGCACATAATCAATCAATCTTAATTTTTTAAAAATTAAACTACTTTTGGGTAATGACTAAAAATCCCATCATACTCTTTATAGCTATCAATCCAATGAGTATCTAGAGATATGTTTCTTCCTAATGCCCACTAGGACTGTGAATCCATAAATCCTGAATTACAGACCAACACCCACATCGTAGTCAGTGGCAAGGGAAATGGGCAACATTAGGGGTATCACAGCTTCCCTGTCATACCATAGCTCTTTTCTGGATGAATTGTTAAGGCCTACCAGTCTCCTGCTTTCCTTTCCTCGAACTTACTTCTTATTTCCCTAGAATAGAAACCAGATCAGTGGATACAAAAGAGCTAAGTGTGATGGAATTTGTGGGTTTGTTAGAGAGTGTTAAAGCAGGAGTGAAATTCAGCAGGTTCTGACAGGTTCTGGAGAACCAGTAGCGGAAATTTTGAGTAGTTCAGAGAACCGATAGTGGAAATTTTGAGTAGTTCGGAGAACTGGCAAATGCCACCTCTGGCTGGCCCCAGAGTGGGGTGGGAATGGATATTTTGCAATATCCTTCCCCAAGGAGTCGGGTGGGAATGGGGATTTTGCAGTATCCTTCCCCTGCCACACCCACCAAGCCATGCCCACCAAGCCACATCCACAGAACAGGTAGTAAAAAAATTAGAATTTCACCACTGTGTTAAAGGGAAAGAGCTTGAAAGCTCATGGGCATCAGACTAAGATAGAATTAAACCTCACCCCCTAGGAGTTTGGGGTGTAGCGAGTCCTGAATCTTCAAAAGGATGAACCTAAAATAGGTTATAATGGAAGTGAGGAATAACTTGGCTTATTCCAAGCCAATCCTAATTAAGCTTGGCCTCACAATGAGCATGTAGAAGAATTTCCGGTGCGAACTATGTGTTTGGTCACTATGAAAAGAATCCCTTTTGGCATGTTTCTCCAATTTGGTATCCTCAAAGTTATTTGTGAGATTTATTGTCTAACACAGGGGTGTCAACTCGATTTCATTGAGGGCCACATCAGGGTGGTGTTTGACCTCGGGGGCAAAGGTGGGCATGGTCAGCTCAACGTCACTTGGGTCGGGGACGCCTGTGGAGGCCCGTGTGCTCTGCCACCAAAAACGGGCTCCTGAGCTTCGTTTTCGGCCATGATGGCTTCTTGCAGCCCTTTGCTAGCAAAAACAGAGGTTGGGATGGGGGGAGTGTTTTTGCTGACAGAGGCACCGCAGGCCAGTCCTTCGCTGTTTCCAGGGCGGCCCTGCAGGCCACATCTAAGATGTCCCTGACCTAACACAGGGCAGGGGCACCAACATTGATTGGCAAGGCTGATGTGAGTTAAGTATTTTGTTCCAAATTTTTCATTGTAAAGGGAGCCTGATTAAATATGCAGTCACATCTTAGGTCGTAAGGGAGCTAATTCCTGTCTGAGGAATTCTGGGAGTTGAAGTTTACAAGTCTTAAAGTTGCCAGGTTTGGAGACCCCTTAAGTTAGACCACTCCTGGGGTGAACGCATTAGTATACTAGTTTTGCCTGCAGAGTATATACCCTATAGACCAGAGGTCTTCAAACTTGGCAGCTTTAAGACTTGTGGACTTCAACTCCCAGAATTCTCCAGCCAGCAAGTCTTAAATCTGCCAAGTTTGAAGACCTCTGCTATAGACGTAACTAAATAAATAAAAAGCCCTTGTCTCATGACTTTTTTCTCCCTGTTGTCAGTGAACTGGTTAGGTATTTATTCTGTTTTTCAGGCATCAGATGTGTTTAGCCCAATATTTGCTCAGCACTTTTTAATCAAAGCAACAGTATCTGCAACCATTCCCCCCCCCCCCCCTTGATATTTTCTCCTGCTTTTGCCTTGCAGAAAGCAAAAACTTACCCAGATCAAAGAAGCCATTCTTACAGCCATGGACCTCAGAACTAAGTTCCCAAATACTGTGGCAGGGTTTGATCTGGTAATTCCTGATATTCCTCATGGATTTTACGTTTTATTTCGGAAGGACTGCAAGAGGATGAAATCATGGGGAGCTAAAGTATTTAAGCGACATCACATGACTTACCTTAGCCCTGCACTGAAGCCCAGACCAGAAGCTCAACCAGGAAATCCACTTTCTCTTTATTGTTAGATTACATTAATAGAACCTTGCAAGACTAAAAGTGCTTCTCCCCTTCTTCCCTTTTACATGTAATCCTTGATTTACAACCACTTGTTTAGTGACTATTTGAAGTTACAACCGCACTGACCCATTTTTCACACTTAACGGCCTTTGCAGCCTCTCTGTGGGTCACGTTATCAAAATTCAGGTGCTTGGCAACTGGCATGTATTTATGACAGTTGCACTATCCCAGGGTTGTGTAATCACAATTCATGACCCTCAAAGCTGGCTTCCAACAGGCAAAATCAAGGAGGGCAGCCAGATTCACTTAACTGAAGTGATTTGCTTAATAACTGTGGCAAAAGGATCTTAAAACGGGACAAAACTTACTTAACAATTGCCATGCTTAGCAACAAAAGTTTTGGCCTCAGTTGTCGTCATACGTTGAGGATGATCTGTACTCTCTGGAACAGGGGTCTCCAACCTTGGCAACATTAAGACTTGTGGACTTCAACTCCCAGAGTTCCTCAGCCAGCAAAGCAAAGCTGGCTGAGGAACTCTGGGAGTTGAAGTCCACAAGTCTTAAAATTGCCAAGGTTGGAGACCCCTGCTTTGGAAAACCAGGGAGGGTCCCTAATTTCCAGTGCCAATTGTTTGCAGCTGATGCCATAGTACAGGTAGTCCTTGATTTAGAACAGTTCATTTAGTGACCATTCGAAGTTACAATACCACTGAAAGAAGTGACTTATGACCGTTTTTCACACAACCGTTGCAGCATCCCCGTGATTTACATTTGGATGCTTGACAACATATTTATGACGGTTTGCAGCGTCCCAAGGTCATGTGATCATCTTTTCTGACAATCAAAGACAATGTGGAACCCAGATTCACTTAATCACATTTAACAACTGCAGTGATTCACTTAACAAACATGGCAAGAAAAGTTGTAGAATGGGGCAAAGCTCACTTAACACATTTCTCAGTTAGCAACCTAAATTCTGGGCTCATTTGTGATCATAATAGCAATAGCCCTTAGACCTATATATATATCACTTAACAGTGCTTGACAGCCCTCTCTAAATCGTTCACAGAGTCAGCCTGTTGCCCCCAACAATCTGGGTCCCCATTTTACCTACCTCAGAAGGATGGAAGGCTGAGTCAACCATGAGCCGATGAGGATCAAACTGCCAAATTGCTGGCAGCCAGCAGTCAGCAGGAGTAGCCTGCAGGACTGCATTCTAACAAGTGCGCCACCACTGCTCATTATAAGTCAAAGGCTCTCTGTATTAATAGAGTAGATCTGTTTGTTTTTTTAATGATAGTTATTGATACATTAATTATATTATATTATATTATATTATATTATATTATATTATATTATAT
>WNWU01000037.1:9076120-9089047 GCA_012654045.1 Ptyas mucosa
TTATATTATATTATATTATATTATATTATATTATATTATATTATATTGATATATTAATAATATCCAAGTACTGAATGCTGATCCAGAGCAATGCTCTTTTCAGGTTGGTTGGGAAGATGCTGGAAAGTCTCTCATGGAGCTGAAAGAAGCTTTAAATTTGCCAGAAACTAAAGGAATTAAGTTGCCATATTTCTTTCATGCTGGTGAGACAGGTAAGCACAAATACATCACAGTGCACCTTTGAAGTGCAATAAATAACTAGGAAATGAATTTTGCAAACTTCTTTGTAATTACCTCTGAGGCAGGGGTGAAATCCAGCAGGTTCTGACAGGTTTTGGAGAACCGGTAGCGAAAATTTTGAGTAGTCTGGAGAACCGGCAAATACTACCTCTGGCTGGCCCCAAAATGGAGTGGGAATGGAGATTTTGCAGTATCCTTCCCTTGCCATGCCCACCAAGCCACTCCCATAGAACCGATAGGGGAAAATTTTGAATTTCACCCCTGCTCTGAGGTGAATCTTTTGAACACAGCAGAAGGCAATTTTAAGTAAATATACATCAATATATGAGTGGTCCAAACCTGTGGTCCATGGCCAAGATGTTGTCACAAGGGGTCCGTGAAGGCTTGAAGAAATGTTATGATTTAAATCTTGGGAGTCCAGGGCCATGGTCCATGACTACAAAAGATATTTAAAAGGGGTCCGTGATGAACTCATCAATGCTAAGGATCAGATTGCAGTTCCCGGAAATTCTTGCACACTTTCCTCTCCAAAATACAGAAGGATATAAGAAAGCCAGGGTGACAAAAGAAGACAGGACAAGTATGGGGATCTTAAAAGGTTTATCTTGGAAAAATAAAAATGGAGATTGAGATCCTGGATGTTAGGATTAAAAATTAGATCTGATGGCAGAAAATATAGGGAAAACATGGAGTTAACCGTGGTTGGCAACCTTACTTAGCAGACTATATATGTGCAATTAGCCCATTGCAGCAGTCCTCAATTTATGAGCTTAACCCAGCCTGGAATTTTCAGAGTAAGCTATGATGGTCATAAATTGAGACTTGACTATGCCTTTTTTTTTTTTTTTTGCAATAGTCGTTAAGCGAATGCTTAATGTTTGGCAACTTGGAGCATATGACTTGAGTTTCATGAAGAGTCTTGCTCCATGGATAAAATAGGTATATGATACCATTGTGATTTAATTTGAGTCCTTGAGACGCTAAAAAACGTACACCTTGTGAGATTGATTGATTGATTGATTGATTCGATTTATATGCCGCCCTTCTCCGGCGACTCAGGGCGGCTTACAATGCGTTAAGCAATAGCCTTCATACTTTTGTATATACCTGCTTATTAGGGCTTTTGGCCCCCCCTAAGCGGTGTTCTTTTTTTATACAAAGTCAGCTTATTGCCCCCACAATCCGGGTCCTCATTTTACCTACCTCGGAAGGATGAAAGGCTGAGTCAACCTTGAGCCTGGTGAGATTTGAACTCGCGGTAATTACAGGCATCTGACAGCTAAGTGCTACTTTAACAGCACTTTAGTCCACTGCACCACCAAGGCTCTGGTGCAGAGGATGCCGCAAGGTTTTTCCACATTGCGTTAGCATTTTTTCTTTCAGAATAAAATTTTGAGAGAGTTCTATCATGATGGCCATCCTTTTGTAAAGTTATATAATAACTCTTCCCCCCCCCCCCCCTTTATTACTCAGACTGGTCAGGCACTTCGATAGACCAAAATTTGTTGGATGCTGTGCTAATGAACACCAACCGGATTGGTCACGGATTTGCCCTTGCCAAGCACTCAGAAGCTAGGAGGTGGGCATTGAAGGAGAATATTGCCATAGAAGTCTGTCCTATTTCTAATCAGGTATTGTTCAAGAAAAAGAGTGCTGAGCTTTGCTCTAAGATAGGATAGGATTCTGGGATAGGAAGAAATGGGGAGATTACTTCATGTGTTATTTCCAATCCTTTGACAGATCTCATAGGCTTCCATAGAAAATGAAAAATACTAGGTTTTATTCGGGAATATTCCTGTCAGCCCAGGAAAAAAGGAAAGATAAAAGATGGAGATTGAGGAACATTCTAGATCAGTGATGGCTAATCTTCTTGCCATTGCGTGCCAAAAGCGGGAGGAGTGCGGGGTGGTTGTGCGTGTGCGTGTGTGTGCCCACACCCATAATTCTATAAACCCTGCCCCCCCCGCGCAAGTGTGTGTGACCTCCCCCCCGTGGTCCCCCCACTTTTGGCACATGATGGCACGGTGGGCACGGTAGGCCCATTTTTCACCCTCCCCAGGCTCCAGAGGCTTTCTAGGAGCCTGGGGAGGGCAAAAACAGCCCCCCCCAGCCCTCCAGAGGCCGGAAACAGCTCATTTGCCGACTTCCGGTGGGCCCAGAAGGCCCGAAAATCAGCTGACCAGTGTGCACATACGTGCTGGAGCTGAGCTAGGGCAACACTCGTGTGCCCACCAATATGGCTCCGCGTGCAACCTGTGGCACGCGTGCCATAGGTTCGCCATCACGGTTCTAGATGTTAGGATTTAAGTTACTTAGCAGACAATCCATGTGCAAATAGCTCGATTCAGGCAGTCCTCGACTTAGGACCTTAATGGAGCCTCAGAATTTTCATTGTTAAGTCATGATGGCCATAAGCAGGGGTGAAATCTACTTACATTGCTTACTAGTTCAGAAGTGCATGCGCGGACCTTCCGCACATGCATAAAACCTTCTGCCAGGAAGTAATGACACCCGGGCGGGTGGCCGGAGTTTTGCTCCCCCATAGCTACCGGATCACCGAACCAACCGTAACGATCACTACCGGATCGCCCGATCCGGTCTGAATCAGGAGCATTTCACCCCAGCCATAAGTCAAGGCACCTGTGTGACCAGACCCAAATTTGCAACTTTTTTTGTGCCAGTCATTAAGACAGAATAAAAGAATATAAAGAATAAAAGGCCAGAAACCAGCAAAAATGTTGTAAATAGTGGTCACATGACTGCAGGAACACTAAAGATGAGCTGGTTGCCAAGCACCTGAAGTGCCAAGTCATGTGACTGCAAGAAGTTTGTGCAGCCACCCGAACTGGGTTGTAAGTAACATTGTCATAAATCAAGGACTACCTGTAAAGGAAAGGACAACTGAGAAGAAGGGGGGGGGGGAAGAATCTGAGAAAATAAAAAAGTCCAGAAGGTGTAAAATATCTATCCAAGATATGTTGACTCACTTACAGTTGATTCCTGAGTACTGGTTAAATTTCTGGAGAGATGCTTACTGCTCTCTTACTACTGGTTGAATAACCTCAACCATTTACAAAAGTAAGTATTTTTGTTGCTGACCATATCCAAATAGCAGCTCTTTTGTGCAGAGACAAGCCCTCCAGTAGTGGGGTTCATTTACCTTTGCTACCGGTTCGGAACTGTGAGTACACAGTTAACCCTAACCCAAACCTTCCGTGCATGCGCAGTGTGTCCAGGCGGGTGGGCGGAGCCTCCCGTTGCCACCGTTACCGGTTGGTAGAAACCCACCTCCTTGTGACGGTGATTTTGTGTAGATCTAGATAAGTTCTCAGAATTCTGAATGCTCCCTTGTACCAATGGCCTCACAACCAAATGCAGGCTTCAATAAAATAACTCTTGGCTTACGTCGTCGTCTTCTTCTTCTCCAAGGTCCTGAAGCTAGTATCAGATCTGAGAAACCATCCTGCTGCTTTTCTGTTGTCAGAAGGTCATCAGATAGTGGTTGCCTCTGATGATCCATCCGTCTTTGGAGCAAAGGGATTATCCTACGACTTCTACGAGATGTTTATGGGCATAGGAGGGTTGAGTGCCGATCTGAGAACTCTGAAGCAACTGGTGCTAAACTCTTTCAGGTAAGTGCATGACTTTTATGGACAAAAAAAAACAACCCCATCATCTATCTACAAAGATATATCCAAACAGGGCAATAAATAGGGACAACTTTTAGAGCCAGCTGGACTTTTTGTATATATCAGCACCCTAGTTTATATCAGCATTGAATTTAGAATCAACAAAATTTGGATAGGAAGCCCAAATATGAAACTACACCTATCCTGCCATAATAGGGTTGTTGGGTTTTTTGCATTAAAAAAAAATGAAAATACACAGTTTGCTGGTCCAAAACATTTAGATACTTGGGATGGAGCTAGATGGAGTCTTCTTCACAACTTCACACACTATAAAGAAACTCTACAAACACTACAAATTCTCCCCCCTTTTTTTTGTTTATTGTGCCCATCACCATCACTGACCCTCCGAAGCCAATACTTAGGTAAAGATTTAGAATGAATGGGGCATTGCTTTCTGTTCCTCCTAGATTCTATTTACCTAAAGGTGGTGTGAATCCTCAACATGCTGAACTTTTATCTTGAAGGCAAGGGAATTTTTTAACCTTTTGGGGCCTTCACCTGGCACTCATCTGTTCAGCAAAAACAATAGAATGGATGAATTCAACAAGGGCATCTAAAGGATCTTGGATCAATTCCTGAAGCCTGCTGGACATTAGCCTCAAGCCCAGCATCAGAACAAATGTACGGGTCCTAGGATAATGTTGCAGGATCCAATCTGGGTCGGTCACCAGGACCAGAGGTTTTGTTGTGACCCAGGCCCAAGTAAGTAGTAGGAAAATCAGTCAGTGAAAAAACAAACAAACTTTATTCAAACAGCTGAGTATTACTTCATTCCCAGCGTCATTCAACTAAATTAAACCAAATTCCTCCCAACACAAATTCCTCAGTCCTATCGCAAATCTTGGTCCAATTAGGCAAACTACCAAAGGCCTTTCTTGGCAAATGTTCAGAAGTCACAGATACAAAAATAAATACAAGACGTAGACGAAGAAGAAGACAAAGAAGAGGAAGCTACCAACGTTGTTTTCCGGCAAAGCCCAAATGCCATTGCTGGTCTGTTTTAAGCCTTATGGGAGGGGCCAATCATCTCTTGGCCCTACTCCCGAGTTGTCCTCTTTGCTTGAGCTGCTCTTGCTTGCATTAGGAACAGGCTCCTCCTGTTCCTCTGCCTCACTCCTATCAGTCTCTGGAGGCTCTGGAGTCCGCACCTCACTCCCCGATAGCCTTGGCCCCATCTCTGCCTCTGATGCAGAGCCCTCATCCGGGCCTTCCCCAGCCTCCAGGACTGGCCTATGTTCTTCCTCAGCCTCATCGCTATCTGATGCCATTGTCAGCTCCACAGGCTGCTGGCGGGCCACAACAGGTTTAATCTTCCAAGCTTTTAGACTCGTTCTGGAGCCCATCCTCAAGGAACATTTCTCTAACAGACACTAGACACAGCGTTAGAGAGGTGTTCCATGAGGATGGGCTCCAGCATGAGTCCAAAAGCTCGCAAGACTAAACCCTTTGGTCTCGCTGACCGTCCCAGCTTGGATCCTGCACCAGCATCAGAAATCTGATCCAGCCTTATAGACAGTAGTACAACAATGACTCAAGTTTTTCATTCTCTTACTCTGAGCTTGAGGCTGGGGGCATAACAGCTACTATATTAAGAACTTTTGCTGCGTTATAATCTACACTCTTTAGTCAGGGACAAAATATTGGCATTTGTTGTACCATGATTTATCCCTGTCCTGCTTCTTTATCTTTTTTTCCCAGTTCTAAAAGACACCTCACTGTCCGTCCGTCTCCCAAAAAAGAGTTATGGGTAATGAATTCTAGCAGATTTGAGGGGAGAAATCTACTTTAAGTGATACAGTTAAGGATAGCTTCAGCTTTCCTCATTCATATGAATGGGCAGAAAAAAGATGTTGCTGGCATCACCATTAAGTGCAAATGAGAATTGGCTTTAATGTGCTTAATTGGAAAGTCTGCCGTATTTTGTTTATTCAGTATCTTCTATTTGAATACAAATGTGTTGAGTTTTAAGATTATGACTTTTGGGGCGGGGGTAGGGGTGAGAGTGGGGGAGGCTACCTGCATTTGGTTCTTCAAGAGTATCTTGCTATCTTTGAATCTTTTCCCTTCGTAGATACAGTAGTATGGATCGTAATGAGAAGAGAAAGGCCATGGCCATTTGGCAAAAAAGGTGGGACCAGTTCATAGCCAATTCTACCGCTTTGTTCAAGAAGGTTGCTGAGTAAAAAGCAGGGGTGAAATCTAAAATTTGTTACTACCGGTTCTGTGGGCGTGGCTTGGTGGGGGGCTGTAATGTGACTGGGTGGGCATGGCCATTTTTTTTTTACTTTTAAAACCATTTTTTACGTGTAAAACCATGTAAAAAATGCTTTCAAAAGGCTCTGACGATACCAGCTGAAAAAAAAGTTTATTTCTTTTAAAGGCTCTGGCGATCCAAGCTGAATTGCCTGATTATCAGGCAACTCAGCTGGGATTGTCAGAGCTTGGATCGTCAGAGCCATTTAAAAGAAAAAAAAGGCTCTGATGATTGCGCAGCTCAGCTGGGCATAAGGGGTGGAGGCAGGGATTTTTGCTACCGGTTCTCCGAGCTGCCCGCCGCCATCGCTACCTACTCACCCGAGCTGGTCCGAACCGGGAGCATTTCACCCCTGGTAAAAAGCCATGTAGAGATTCTGTACAAAATGTTGCTTCTCCCAGGTAATTTGATCAGATCATTGCTCATTTAACAATCTATCAAAAAATAATTGAAATCAGAATATACTCCATAAAGATGGAATTTATTGTACTAAGATTGAATAGAAGACGTGTTCCTTTCCCCGCGAACAGCAGAAAGTTCTCTAATTGGTAATTGTTGTATACTTGTGGATAAACGGGAGGCAGGAGTATTAAGTATAAGTCGTCCTCAAATTTATAACCATTCCTTTAGTGACCATTCAAAGTTACAACAGCACTGAAAATTGTGACTTACAACCAGTCCTCACACAACCAACAGAATATCTCCACAGTCACATGATCATAATCATGTGATCTTCCTTGGTTGTTTGGCATCCAGTATGTATTTACAGTGGTTGCAGTTTGTCTTGGATCACCATTTGGGACTTTCCCAGGTGGCTACTGGCAAACAAAGTCAATGGGAAAAAGCAGGATTCGCTTAAATACTGTATGAGTCACTTAACAACCATGGGGAAAAGGTTGTATAATTGGGCATGACGCGCTTCAAAACCACCATGCTTAACAACAGGCATTCTGGTCTCAATTGTGGCTGTAAGTCACCTGTACAGTACTTTTACAATCTTGAATTGACCAATTATTTACCTTTTTAAAATTATGAAGGATATAAATCTAATAATATTGATTTTTATTATATTAGCTCTATATTGCTCAGAGTGGGTCACAGTGGGAACCGCCCATGATCCCAATAAAATGAATAAAAGAATGAAGGAATGATCAATCGCCTATAGATATTTAACACAGATTAATACACCTGGCTCTAATTGTAACAATTACTCCTTACTACTTTTGTTTATCAAACATGTATCATATGAACTATCCAAAGAGAAATGATTACCTGCTTTTTGGGGCTAGAAAAATGCAAAAGTACAATTAAATGCTTATAGGTATGCTTCATTTTAAAAAGCCAATGTTTAAAAAATATGCAGCCTAGTTTGACAGCATAGAAAAGGTAAGAACCTTGTTGACTTTCAGACAATCAATGATGTTTGCAGTTTAATTCAGATATATCTGAATGATCACACATTTCTCCCAACAGTTATACAGGTGTAATATCATTT
The DNA here is from genome assembly GCA_012654045.1 of Ptyas mucosa. Classification (NCBI taxonomy): domain Eukaryota; kingdom Metazoa; phylum Chordata; class Lepidosauria; order Squamata; family Colubridae; genus Ptyas; species Ptyas mucosa. Next base: position 9,083,799 of record WNWU01000037.1, read on the forward strand.
ATTGAATGTATCTATTTCACTTTATACGTAACCCAGGTGGTTTTCAAAAATTTAATAGAGTGCAGTATAGTAATATTAGACATACTATTGTCTAACAATATTTCTATCAGGACACAATACCATCAAGATAAAAAAAAAAACCTTGGTATATTGACCAAGTCAATCAGTGAGAATAGTAGCTATTAGAAACTTAGAGTTGAATATAAACTATATTTGGTTTTTTTCCTTTAGCAGCAATACAATTTTTTAAAAAATATTTTCTTAATTTATTGATTGCCAAATTCAGAATTTATATATGTTTGATGACTATGAGAAGACTTGATCTATAATTAATATCCTCTTCAATTCATCATTTGAATTATGTTTAACTAATCAGATTTGATTTCACTATAAGTACATAAATAGAGCACATTTTTTTCTGGAGGAAAAATATTGGTAAAATTGTAATAGCAGAATGTTTGAGGCATTCTTTTTTGTATGTATCAGAGATCAATGCTATTCATGTGGTGTCAGTTTATACTTTATATATATTTTATATACAGTTATTTTAAATCTAATCAATTATGAATACACTAATCATGTAATGGAGCATGTATGAATCTTATTATAATAAATACTTCTACCATATACTGTGCTGAAATTAATTTTCTCCATGAAAGCAATAAAATTGGATTTTCATAACAAACTGAATCTAATGCTGTTTTCTGGATTTGCATAAGATAAATGTATGCAAAAACTAGGAATTTACCATTTAGGTTAATTAATATGCTGTGCAAATCCAGCTTTTATATCTTGGAACAAAATGGGATCTTTGCTATTATAAACGTTAAGCCATGATTTGTACAATGATGATTTATTAAACAGATCACCTTTGATTAGATTAATAGAACATTAATCAATAAACATGATTTCACTTACCCTAATGCATAAGATTTTGCCAAGAACAGCCAAAAACCATGGTGGCATAGATAGAATAAAACCCTCCAATGTTCTCTAAGACCAAGATTTTAGTACTAATTCAAATCATGTAATTACAAGTTTTTGCTTCTTTAATTTATTATTACAAAACTACACCTGTGAATCATGCTTCTGTTGGAAGAAATATCCATCTGGTTCCGTTCCAAGCTGGGAGAAAGACACTGGAAACATGGAGGCTGATTGAAAAAAGAGTTTATTGATGAAGTAGAACCACATGGGTTTATGGTTCTGGGCAGCTGACAAAATGGAGTTGAGTGTGGGATATTTTTTATACCTTCTTTTGGGCTTTGCACTTGAGCTTCCTGTTCCTGTGCAAGAACATATATTCTATTGGCTGTTGTCAGATTCCTTGGAGTCATGTACAGGTTATGTAGGGGTCATAGCTCCATAGGCAAAAGAGGAAATACAAATCCTAGGTGTTTGTCCGAGTTCCCAGGTTTGGTTGAAGTTTGGACTGCTCTGGGGGTGATGCAGTGAAGCAGCTTGTGTTCTGAGGATGTTGGGCAATTCCTATTGTGGCTTAATAGCTTTCACCCTTGTGGTTACGATCGATGCCCGGCAAACATGAAGAGACTGGAAACAAGGTTTTCCTTGGGATGAATGCCCCGAACAAACGTCAGGCATCCCTTTTATTAAGAATCAAAGCAGGAAGCGATACATGATACAAGGGCTCATGCCCAGGACACTGCCAAGAACATTTTGAACCGTGTGCATACTTGTTGACAACTAAGAACAGGATTCGGTAAGCTGACTCGCCTTGGATACATCGACATCAGCAGAACTGGTTTACTTCAGATAACCTTGACTAGACTAGCAATGGTCATTCCCACATCTCCTCCTTTTCTGTTTTATCAGGCACAAACTTAAACCCCTGATCGGCCAAAAGGGCAGACTTACGGGAAGGCAGGTACAGCCGCATCATGCTCAGCAAGGAGGGAATGCATTGGATACAACAGCAACACAGCACCAGGCCCGCTATAACCATGATGCAAGTAGATAAGATTCTCCGCCACCAACCTCCGTCAGGTAACCAAGACCATAGCGCACCCCATATGTCCAGTGGGCCTGCATCCCCGGTACTCAAAGGGTTGTTCCGGACCATCTCTTCCATCACCTCTACGGTCCTTCCGGGTTTGGTTACGGCTCCACTCCGTCAAGTGCTGCCCCAGTTCCGATCCATTTATTGGCACCCCATGCAACGTCATGCCAGCCTTGGCAGCACCGGGCACATGCATGCAAATCCAACAGTTGGTTTTATGGAGGCATCGCGCCGCTTTGGCAATGTCTTTCACGTAATTGTTGTCCTTCCATAAATCATCTCCCAAGTCTCCCGGTTTATAAAGTCTCTTGAGTTGCTCCAGCTCCACATTTGGGAACAACACGATAAGGACGAACACAGCGGCCAGGGACCCACAGGGTTTTTCCATCTTGTTCCACAGCGGCATAACCCCGGCCCCAGGTAAGCAATTTACAGGGGCCCTTCCATTGCGGATCTGGGAGAATGCGAACCCAGACCAGAGGCCGTGCGTCACCTGCAGAAGGGGGAGGAGCAAACAGACGATCGGCAGCAGAGGTAGCTGGAGATCCAGTAAGATGCAAAAAATTAAGAGTATAAAGGGCAAGATGAAGAGAGTTTTGGATACCAGGCAAACCGGGGCCATTTCCCCGTTCTGTTTTGTAAATTTTTTCCAGCATGCGTTTTAAGGTGCCGTTCGCACGTTCACAAATGCCTTGAGCACGGGAGTTGTAAGGCAGACCGAACTTGTGCGTGACACTCCAACGGGTACAAAACTCCGCAAAGGCTTGGCTGATATACGCCGGACCATTGTCCGTTTTCAATTCCGATGGTTTGCCCAATACCGCAAAAGTGCGTAAGCAATGATTGATGACATGTTTTGTGGCTTCCCCCCGCTGCGGGGACGCCGAGATGAAGCCAGAATAGGTGTCAATGGTTACATGAAGATATTTCCAAGGAGCAAAAGGATTGAATTGTGTTACATCCATTTGCCAAATTTGATTACGGGCCAACCCCCTAGGATTGACCCCCATGGGGACAGCCGAAGCCGTCTGGCTGCAGGCCTCGCATTGCTGCACAATCGCCGAAGCCTCCCCCATGGTAATACCGAATTGCTTCACCAATGCTTTGGCATTCTGGTGGTAATAGGCATGGCTGTCCCACGGAGTGACAGTCATTAAGGATACCTGTGTACATTCATCCGCCCTTTCGTTACCCTCCGAAAGAGTACCGGGAAAGGGCTGATGACTGCGCATGTGCCCTACAAAGTAGGGTTGCTTTCGCTGCTCCAGATGTTGCTGGAGAGCCAAAAAGAGGCCATACAGCTCAGAGTCAATCCCAGGGGACAGGTAAGCCCATGGGAGAGAAGATACCAAATTAAAGACATACAAACTGTCTCCAATGAGATTAAAGGAGTGGTGCTCGAATGTGGCAAAAGCCAAAATGGTGGCTGCCAACTCTGCTCTTTGTGCAGATTTTTGAGGAGCGGTAATTTTGGTGTTCCAACCGGTACCTGTATTCCACACACAGGCTCCGTAGGTTTTTCCCCCGTCAGCAAAAACAGTCACCCCTCTCACGGGGACTGGACTGCTAACGGGAAACAAACCAATATCCACATTGAGGAACAATGCCAGGCGAGGATCTGGTGGTGGGTGGCAAGACACCTTACCCACCCAGTCCTCCAAGGCCATCTGCAATAACTCATTCTGGGCCAGAAGTTGCTCCCACGCCAGTAGAGACATAGGAACATAGAGGACAGCCGGCTGTTAACCAAAAAGGTAATCATGGGTTTACTAGGATGTAGCGTTTTGGCAATGGCAAACACAGATCGAATGGTCTCATTTTCTACTGGTAAGTCAGTGGACCCAAAGCCGCCAGCCCCCCTGAGTTTTTGCGAAGCGCCCTGTGATATGTAAGGCAAAAGGATGAGCTGAGCGATCTTACTACCTACGGGGAGGGTCTGAGCCTGATTAGAATGAGCCTGTACTTTCACAACCCCTATGTAGTCATTATCTATCACTCCTGGGATGACAAAAATCCCCTTTTTTGACGCAGATGAGCGAGGAAGCACAATCCCCACAGTTCCCTCTGGCAGCGGACCCTGGAGCTCAGTCTCCAAAAGTTCCACTACGCCTGGAAACTCAAAAACCCCTTCCTTCGCCAAGGGCAGATCAACACCCGCAGACCCCTTGGTAGCCGGGCGCAGGGCCGCATCCCCCACATGTAGTGGGAAATCCGAATCGGGAAAAGGGTCAGGCCATTTGGCCTGCCGTTGCAGATGAGGGTTTTTGGATTGATGACCAGGCGGGGGCCCCATCTCCCCCCCCTCAGTCTTCAGGAATCAGATGGTTGCCGTACGCCAAAGCTTCCAGTAAAGCTAAAGTGTACCTACTTCGGAGACCGTAGTCCCTAAATGCCAATTTAATTTCCTTGAGAGCCTGCAGAGGCAAAGGTCGCCACACTCTTTGCGGCTGATTTTGTGCATCAATTTCCACGGAAACAGGATACAGTTGTGACGCGGTTTCAATTGTCTCCTCCGGAGTCAACTGTCCGGCCGCTAAAGCCTCAGTGAGGGCAGCCTCTACGGCATTGGGTGTGTGGGAGCGAACTAAGGTGGGGTCCGCAAGACCCACCCCAGCCGCCATGGGTGCCACTACAGCAGGCAGTGCAGGCAAAAGGACAGGAGTAATCACCCCATGATTTGCCAGCAGAGCCGCTGAGGGACTAGAGGCCACAGCCTCATGGTATGGCGGGGCCATTTCTGGGATATTAGATAGCAAAGGATGTTGATGTACCTGAATAGCTTCCATGACAGAACGCCACGTAGCTAATATGTCGGGAGGAGCCCGAGGGGACCGATGAAACACTTCCCCTAATTTTCGCCAAGTTTCAACCTTCAAACTGCCTGTCTCCGGATACGAAGGAACGTGTTCCCACGTATACAAAAGCAGTTTCTTGATGTCCCTCTCCTTCAACTGGCAAGCCTTACCATTAGGCTGAAAATAAAAATAATTTCGTCTAGTTATCCCTCGCAATTCCTTGACGTGCTCTACCTGAGCCTTCGAGAGATCTCCCCCCATGCTTATGTACTTTCAGAACTGACCCGCAGTAAACTGATGAGAGCTCAGCCAATGCCTGGCGTAAGCACGGGCGGCAGACGGACGTACTCAGCAGGACGGCGCCCTCTGAATCACGTCGGGGTCACCAGATGTGGTTACGATCGATGCCCGGCAAACATGAAGAGACTGGAAACAAG
>WNWU01000037.1:9098739-9109582 GCA_012654045.1 Ptyas mucosa
GACTTGTGGACTTCAACTCCCAGAATTCTCCAGCCAGCATAACTATGGCATAGTTATGCTGACATATAACTATAACTATAATTATAGTTATGCTGGCTGGAGAATTCTGGGAGTTGAAGTCCACAAGTCTTAAAGCGGCCAAGTTTGAAGACCTCTGGTCTATAGGGTATATACTCAGGGATAATCCCATCTTTAGTATATTTATATACTAAAGTCATGAGACAAGGGCTTTTTATTTATTTAGTTACGTCTATAGCACAGGTCTTCAAACTTGGCAGCTTTAAGACTTGTGGACTTCAACTCCCAGAATTCTCCAGCCAGCTATGCTATGCTATGCATAGCTGGGAGAATTGTGGGAGTTGAAGTCCACAAGTCTTAAAAGTTGCCAAGTTTTTTTGGAGACCTCTGGTCTAAACCCATCTTCAAAGTTTGCACAAGTTTGTCAAACCCTGTTTTTTTTTTTAAAAAAAATTCCACTGGGTTTTGAATCCGGTGATTCAGACTTGATTTGGATCAGAAGGGGGCTCCTTTTGTGGGGGGGGGGTGGATCCTGAGATCCATCCAGCGATCGGGATTGGATCGATCTCAAGATTCTGCGAAGCCCCTTTCTAAGGGATCCCTGCCTGGGCGGGTTTCCAAAAGAGCCGCTTCGGGGCGAGCCCTCGTCTACCTTCCCCTGCTTTAGTTAACCCTCTTCCCCTCCCTCGGCCCGCGAGCAACGGAACCTGGGAACTGTAGTTCCCGGCTCCTCCCTACGATCCATGTGATCTGGGCCCGGGATCGCCCCCCCCCCCCCCCCCCATCCCACCCCAGGGCTCCCCTCGGGCAGGGCAAAGGAAGCGAGGCGGGCGGGCGGATGGCTTTGCGCTGCTGCTGGCGCCCTGTGAGCAGAGCCGCGCTGGGAAAGGCGCTGCGAGCCGGAGCAGCGGAGCAAAGCAAGGCCGGGTCCGGCCGCTTGTCCAGCCTTAACCGCGGCTTTGCGACCGCAGCCTCCGGGCTCCATCAGGTGAGCGCGGAGCCTCCCGGGCGTCCTCCCGAGCGCTGGTGCCTTTTTGGTTTTTTATGGCCGGTGACCTTTCCAAGGAGAGCCAGCCTGGGGGGAGAAAAGGCGCAAGGTCTTCCCCGCTTTTTGACCTTTTGGGCTTCGCCGCCGCCGTGCAAAAGCGGGGGATTCCCCGGCCAGGATTGTAAAGGGGGGGGGGGGGGATTCCCCTCAGAAACTCAGGCTCTGTCATATTTGTTTGATAGATTGACCTCCAAATGCTATTCGCCATTGAACTCACACGTCCAACCTGGAAAGGGGAGAGATAGAATGAAGTCGTTCCGCTTACTGGTAGTCCTCGACTTCTAGTTTGTAGAGGGACCCTTAATAGTTTGTTAAGAGCCTTGGTGGTGCAGCGGACTAAAGCGCTGTTAAGTAGCACTTAGCTGCCAGCTGCCTGCAATTACTGCAAGTTCAAATCTCACCAGGCTCAAGGTTGACTCAGCCTTCCATCCTTCCGAGGTGGGTAAAACGAGGACCCGGATTGTGGAGGCAATAAGCTGACTTTGTATTTTAAAAAAAGAACACCGCTTGGGGGGGGGGGGGACGGGACCGAAAGCCCTACTAAGCAGGTATATACAAAAGTATGAAGGCTATTGCTTTACGCATTGTAAGCCACCCTGAGTCTCTGGAGAAGGGCGGCATATAAATTGAACCAATAAAGTCTTGGTGGCTCAGCAGACTAAAAGCATTGTGATTAACACCAGCTGTCTGCAATTACTCTAAGTTCGAATCTCACCAGGCTCAAGGTTGACTCAGCCTTCCATCCTTCCGAGGTGGGTAAAAAGAGGACTCGGATTGTGGAGGGAATAAGCTGACTTTGTATTAAAAAAAAGAACACCGCTTGGTGGGGTGTGTGTGTGTGTGAAAGCCCTACTAAGCAGGTATATACAAAAATATGAAGGCTATTGCTTAACGCATTGTAAGCCACCCTGAGTCTCTGGCATATAAATCGAACCAATAAATAAAATAAATTAAGACCCTTCAAAGTTACAACATCACTGGGGAAAAGAAAAAAAAAATCTGACCTGTGACCATTTTTCATTCTTTGTAACCCTTTACAGCAGGGATTCCCAAACCTAGATCCGTAGACCGACATTGGTCCGCGACAGGCCAGCAACCGGTCCACGCAAACCAGGGTGGCCCCATCGCTGGGATGCAGGTGGCGTGCAAAACCCACGGGACTTGGTCCCTGGTGCCCAAAAGGTTGGACGGGAGGGGGGTGTCTTTAGAGCAATCTCCGTGCTCATGTGATCCACATTCAGGCGCTTGCCGACGGACTCGTATTTATGACAGTTTGCAGTGTCCCGGGGTCATGTGATCCCTTTTTGCGACCTTCTGACAAGCCAAATCTTTGGGGAAACCAGATACGCTTAAGAACTGTGTTACTAATTTAACAAGTGCATTGATTCGCTTAACAACCGGGGGCGAGAAAAGTCGTAAAAATGACTTAAGCAAAACTCGCTTAACAAATGTCTCCCTTAGCACCAGAAATTTGGGGCTCGGTTGTGGTCGTAAGTCGAGGACTACCTGTATTAAGTGGGTTGGCTTAAAATTCACTTTCATGGCAAGACGGGTGGAAAGGAATAGTTAACTCTGGGTACCTGTGCATTTCTTATTGAGTCTGCATTGTTAATAGTGCATCCAGCTGGTCTGAAGAGTGGCCTGAGCAGTTGAAGGTGATTCTGGTGCCAGGATTCCTTGTTTCGCTGTGACTGTGATTGTCAGTTGTAATAGTTTGAAGGTTACTGGAAGATCATCTTGTAAAACGCTGTCAGATATGTTTCCCTGATCTGTATTTCAAGAGTCAACAGCCCATGTTCCTTGGCTTTCTTGTGGCCTTTGGGTCCTCTGCTCACCCACCCCCCCACCCCAACTTGGTGATCTGGTTATGGAGGCTATTCTGCCCTGTTGATAGGAGCTGAGAAGCCCTAAGCTGAAGAAATATTGCTAGGAAGAGAAATAAAAACTATAATTTTTATTCTCATGCCCACACTCTTTTCTGAAGTTACTCTACAGCTTTCTGGAATTACTACACAGATATCTCCAAATGACTTTCTTACAAAGTCTCTTACCTAAAGGTAAAGGTTCCCCTTGCACATATGTACTAGTCGTTCCCGACTCTAGGGGGCGGTGCTCATCTCCGTTTCAAAGCCGAAGAGCCAGCGCTGTCTGAACTCTTCTCCGTGGTCATGTGGCTGGCATGACTAAATACCAAAGGCACACGGAATGCTGTTACCTTCCCACCAAAGGTGGCCCCTATTTTTCTACTTGCATTTTTTACCTGCTTTCGAACTGCTAGGTTGGCAGAAGCTGGGACAAGTAACGGGAGCTCACTCCGTTACGCGGTCCTAGGGATTCGAACTGCTGAAGTGCCGACCTTTCAATCGACAAACTCAGCATCTTAGCCACTGCATCCCTTACCTACTGATATATAATACTTTGATGTCCCAAACCATATTGTGAGCGTGAATGGGCCTGAGTTTCTAGAATAACTCAGAATGATAGGCCTGGGTTTTTGGAATAATTTACTGGAGCTTAACATAGGTATCTCATTCTTGACTTTAAAAACAAAAAGTCAAGAACAGTCCACTTCTTTGGGGACCTTGGGAATGAATTGTTTCCTTGAGTAGCTACTGTTTTAATAATCAGGGATACTTTCTACATCAGCTTTTTATTGACTGTGCATGAATTTTTAGTGTTAACTTTTAAGCAGCATTCTTGATCGCTTCCTTGAACGTATGATAGACAAATGGTTGAAATGTATTAATTAAATAAATGATTGGAAATATTTAACTTGCCCTTGTTTATCTTTTCTTGGAGACGTAGTCTTGATAAAGCTCTTAAGGCAACTCATTCTCACTGTTGTTCTTCAAGCTAACATTGCACCTAATCCCAATTCCCTTTGAAATTTTGTCCACTGCAGCTGACATCTCCTTCATTTGGATTCCTCTTTGATATTGATGGAGTGCTTTTACGGGGCCGGTTAGTCATTCCCGCTGCAAAGAAGGCATTCCAGAAACTGACAAATGTGAAAGGCCACTTCCGTGTGCCTGTTGCATTTGTAACCAATGCCGGGAATTGTTCTCGGGACAGCAAGGCTGAGGAACTGACGGAAGCCCTTGGATTTAAGGTATCGAGATGACCTATGTTATATTAAGTCAACGGCTGACTACAAGAGTAGAGTTCTGAAGTACTAAGAAGATCATTCTCTCGAGTCTTGTGCAGGATTTTTGTAAGGAAAAAGAAACCTATAATGTCTGATTGTAAACTTAGAGCAAGAACGGATCAACTTGCATTGCATCAACTTATTTTGGACTGCAGGTTTTCTATTCCCTTGTATTTGGCCACTGGTATCTCAAGTTGGTAAGACTTGATCCCAAACTCATAGGCTCAACTAACGGAAACCCACTATAGAATTGGTTGAGTACAACTAATGCTGCATATATTAGTTTGATCTAGTGCTTAAGGTATCAGCCTAGAAATTGGAGATCATGAGTTCTAATTCCGCTTTAGGATAAAAGCTGGCGGGGTGACCATGGACCACTCACACTCTCTCTCAGCCCAAACCACTTCGCTGGATTGCTATTATGGAGAAAATAGGAGAAGGAAGGTATGTTGGGTATGTTTGCTGCCTTGAGTTATTTGTAAAAGTAATAAAGATGGGATGAAAATAAATAAACAAATAAGCAAACAAATAAATAAATGATAGTCCATTTGTTGGATATTATTCCTATTTATTTGTTATTCATTTATTTTATTTATTTGTAATCCTACATTGTTATTTTTAGAATAATAGACTCAAGACGGCGAAGATACCTAATACTCCTCCCTCTTCCTATTTTCCCCACAGCAACAACCCTGTGAGGTAGGTTGAGATGAGAGAGAGAGTGAGTGACTGGCTTAAAGTCATCAAGATGGCTTTCATGCCCCAGGTGGGACTTGAACTCACAATCCCCTGGTTTCTAGCCTGGTGCCTTAACCGCTAGACCAAACTGGCTTTCTTATTTCCAAACTGATGCATTAATAGTACAGGTAATCCTCAATTTACAACCATTCATTTAGTGACTGAAGTTTCAATGGCTGAAAAAAGTGACTTAGGACCATTTTTCACACTTATGACCATTGCAGCATCTCCATGGTCATACGATCAAAATTCAAAAGCTTGCCAACTGGCTCATATTTATAACATTGAAATGTCCTGGGGTCATCTGATTACTTTTTGTGGCCTCCTGACAAAGTCAATGGAGAAGCCAGATTCACTTAACAATGTTACTAACTTAACAACCTCAGTGATTCACTTAACAACTGTGGCAAGAAAGGTCATAAAATAGGGCGAAACTCACTTAACCTCTCTTGCTTACCGGTAGCAGTGAAAATTTTGGGCTTAATCGAAGACTACCTGTAGGTACATTATTTTCCTACTTCTGGATAGATTCAAATTTAAAAGGAATAAAAATATGATGTTCCTCTCAGGGTATTCTTCCAGGTGAAATGTAGCTATGTAAGTTCATAAAGAGATCCATATTGGGATTGTAATGTGTATTTGGGCTTCTCCTTCCATCACTAAAATCTTCATCAAATATTGGGCTGTCTGCAGTCTGCCCTGTTTGGATGTTGAGCTGAAGCTCTAACATAATATTTCCATGAAACTTCATTTTGTGCCGGATCTGATAATGGTTCAGTTCTGAAAAATAATCCCATTAACCTGAATTTGAAGCCTAGAAAAAAATAAAGTATGTGTGTGCTGGGAAAAAAAGGGAAGAATATAGTTAATCAAGTCTATGCATTTTTTCTGTTCCTATTTATTATTATTTTTCATTTCAATGGACCAAGAGTTCTCCAAGGAGATTATAAAGCCAGATACATAGATTCATGCATAAATGAAAGATAATAAAACCTTAAAATTCTTCCATAAGTTACACAACAAAAAGAGCCATCATGCTAACATAATAACAGGTACATCAGCCCAAAATTGCCCCACTTCTCAGATTGCTGGAAGAATAATAATAATTTATTCCAGTCCTAAGCAAATAAAAGCACCAGGTTAGCTTTTGAGGAAGAATATTTGAAAAGTCAGGAATAGAAACACTTTCTTTTTTGTAACTAAGAAGGAACACATATATAGGGAAAGACCTATGATGGTGATGCAAATGTCTACATACAGGAGGAAAAGTTCCTTGAGATAATCTGGCTCCAAATTGTTCAAGACTTTAAATGGCACATCAACTCTGCATTGGCTTGGGGGAAAAAATGGCACCCAATAAAGCTGATGAAATAGTGACATTGCATGATCATATTAGCCAGTCCTGAATTTGGATAAGTATACATTTCTGAGCGATCTTTAAAGGAAACTCTATGGTCAATGTGTTATACTAAGTCTGTGATGACGAACCTATGGCATCTTCCGGGTTCCATCGCGCGCATGCGGACTGGCCAGCTGCTCTCTTCCAGGCAGGGGTGAAATCCAGCAGGTTCCGACAGGTTCTAGAGAACCGGTAGCGGAAATTTTGAGCAGTTCGGAAAACTGGCAAATATCACCTCTGGCTGGCCCCAGAGTTGGGTGGAAATGGATATTTTGCAATATCCTTCCCCTGCCACGCCCACCAAGCCACACCATGCCCACCTAGCCATGTCCACAGAACTGTTAGTAAAAAAAATGGATTTCATCAATGCTTCCAGGGTCTGACGCATACATGCGTGCCCAGTGTGCATGCGTGCAATGGAGTCTGGAAGAGAGCAGCAGGCTGGGGTGCATGCACGCTGGAACCTGGAAGAGCAGGGTTAACCATCACTGTGCTAAGTCAACCAAAAGATAATCACAACATGTATATCTAGACCTGTATATCTAGACTACTAGACAGTAGTAACTAGAATATCAACATATAAAACATTCCTGTTTATGTATCCATTTATTTAAACAAATGTATAAGGATGCCCAATTCTATAATTGGGTGGGTTATCTGTCAGTGAAAATGTTGGATCTAGGAGTCTTTCAGTTTTGAAGCTGGCTTTTTCAGTCCACTTTAGAATGAGATGGAATTAATCTGGGCTTTAACCAGGCAAATTAATTATGATGGCAGTCTTTGGTAAAAAGTTGGTTAGCTATCGTGTTCTTTGTCTTTCTTCTTCAGGTATCTCCTGAATGGATAATCCTTTCCCATAGCCCACTGCAACTTTTCCACCAGCTCCATGACAAGTGTGTGCTTGTTTGTGGACAAGGTCCTGTGGAACAAAATGCCAGGGAGTATCCTTTTTCGGTTTCCAAAATCTGTTCCTTTTCCTCCCACTTCCTTAGTTGTATGTTCCGAAGCAGTGTTACATAATGGGTACAACTGCATGTATTTGTTCGGTTTCTATCCTGTTTTCCTGTTTTGGAGAGTTCAGAATAGTAGACATGGAAATTTCCCCTTAATGTTCTCCACACAAAAAACAAGTAAGTTGGGGGCGATACAGTGATGGGAACTTAAATCTAGAACTCGCTGGTTCCGGGCCAATACTGTAGCCCCTGTGCCACTTTGAAATGTTGGACATAGTGAGAAGAAGAGGCTGAAGTCCCATCTGAAGTCCCATCTCGCTCAATAAGACTCAAATACTCTTGTGGCCTCATCCGTCGTGTGGACATGAGGAAGAAATAAGATAGCAGTGTGATGGTTTGAGGAACATAGTTTTGCATAAATTGATTGGTTGATTGATTATGTGCCATCAAATTGTTGTCAACTCTTAGTGACAACATAGATTTTCTCCATGATCATCTGTCCTTGGCTGGTCTTTCAGATCTTGCACTCTTTACCCACTGTAACTTTGGGTTGCCATTTTGCTTTTGGTCATCTTCCCTTTCCTTTCTACATTCTCAGTATTGGAGTCTTTTTCAGAACACTGGGTCTTATCTAAGGTGGATTATTATATCCCCTCTGTCCCTAATAATGGGACAATTTTCACCGAATTGGCGATTGTTGATGGTAATTGATTAGTCTATGCATCACTTCTATGTAATCATGAGGGAATCATTATTGAAATACACATCAATCCCAAAACAACCCTGAAAGAAATTGTCATGCATTTCTCCTTCCAAATGGGGTGTTAGGTTTCAAAATAGGATGTGGTCTGCTTGTAAATTGAAAAATGGTGCACGGTTTGCATCAGCTGAAAAGTCTTCTCAGTTGAAATTTACAATAAATGGCAACCCAGCAAGAATAATCATACAAGGTAAACAAAGTTGGGTTGTGGGACTTTGGTTACCATTTAATGCATTTTAAATGAACTCTGGAATGAAAGTATTTCAGTAGCAATGACTGCAAAGCACTGGTGGAATTCAAATTTTTTTGACTACTGGTTCTGTGGGTGTGCTGTGGCTTGGTGGGCGTGACTTGGTGGGCGTGGCAGGGGAAGGATACTGCAAAATCTCCATTCCCACCCCACTCCTGGGGGAAGGATATTTCAAGATCTCCATTCCCACCCCACTCTGGGGCCAGCCAGAGGTGGTATTTGCCGGCTCTCCGAACTACTCAAAATTTCTGCTACCGGTTCTCCAGAACCTGACAGAACCTGCTGAATAACACCCCTGGTTCAAAGATACTGAATTAAAACTTACGACCATTTTTATCACGGTTGCTATATGAATCACATGGTTCTTAAGCAAATCTGGCTTCCTTAAATGACTTTGCTTGTCAGAAGCCAGCTGGGAAGGTCACAAATTAGAACCACTTGACCACAAGATCAGTGGTGGGTTCCTCCCGGTTCCGCCGAGCCGGTAGCGGTGACGATATGACATCACCGAACTGGTTCTGCCCCTCCTTGCCACCCCCCACCCCCCTCCATTATTCTTACCCTTTATTTGGGCCCACCTCCAATCTATTGCTGCCTCCTGAGTCCCAGCTGATGGCTAGAGGGAAAAAAACTGTTTAAACTCTTGCTGTGGGGCTTCAAAGGGCCGCCCTACAGCTGATCAGTGTTAAAAGAAAACAACTGGGTAGACCAGTGCCTGCAAAAACAATTGAGTACACCGGTACAGCTCTGCAAGCAGTTAAAAGCCTGGTAGACCAGTACCTCTGCTAAATCCTAAAGAATTGTCACATGACCATCAAGCCATGCCCACAAAATAAGCCACGCCCACAGAACCAGTAGTAAAAAAATTTAGAACCCACCCCTGCACAAGATGCTATAACCATTGTATATGTGAATTGGTTGCCGAGTATCTGAACTGCAATCATAAGACTGCATGGATGATGCAATGATTGTAATTTTGAGAATGGGTCATATAACAAGTCACTTTTTTTCAAGGCTGTCTTAACTTCAAGCTGTTGTTTAACAAGTGGTTGTAAGTCAAGGACTACCTGTATTTCTGATCATTTTTCCTTGGGGGAAAAATGCTATTCCTTGACCATCTGAAATAGCTTGGGATTTCAGCATATTCTCACCATTGAAGACATCAGGAAAGCATTTCCTTTGTTGGATATGGTTGATCAGAAGCGGCGGCCTAAAGAACTGGCAAGTATTAACCTGGGCATAGAAAAAAGTGTGATGTAGGGGCGAAATAGAGATATACTTTATGTCCCTCTAAAAATTACAGTGTAATAATATGTGTAAGGTAGTTACAACTATCTTATTTCCACATGGACAAATGCATTCTGCTGTGAGAATTTTGTTATACTTAATTTGAAGCAGTGCTGATGGAAGAACATTATCTGCCTTTAAAAAGTGCTGTTCTCAATTTAGACAAAGTTAGATTTTGCAGGTAACATGCACCCCTATTTGTCCATATTCTATCAAGTTGAGACAGCCTGTTGACCTCACTCAGAAATTAATTGGTTGGTTTGATCCCAGCCTATAGATATTATAAATTATAGAGGAAACCCATATGAAGCCAATTAATGCCATTCCTTTGTATCTATGATATAAGAAAAGCTCTTAATGACAACAGGGTGAAGGTTCTGGAACAATGAAGTCTCAGCTATCTTCACTGTGTCATTTCTCTTAGAAAGGAAGTCTTTTGTTCAGAAAAAGGAAATGTTGGGGATGGAATTTCGGGGAGGGAAATAAGATCCAGCTGGACCTCTCTTGCTTTATGGACTTAATATTATTTGTTTCTAAATTTGATTATTTTCTCTGGCAATACCTTGGCTCATTGGCTTAAAATTTATTTCTTTTTTTTTTATAGCCGCCTCCAACCGTTGACTTTCCCACCATAGAAGGTAACTATTATTAGGCACCTTTGCAGTTTTAAGGATACAGTTTAAGGATACAGTTTGCTCTTCTTAGGTCAGGCTTAATTTATGGTCTTGATCAGGCTAAAAATAGCACTAGAACCGTGATGGCGAACCTATGGCACGCGTGCCACAGGTGGCACGTGTAGCCATATTAGTGGGCACGCCAGCTCAGCTCTGGGGCCAGCTGATTTTCGGGCCTTCTGGGCCCACCAGAAGTAAGGAAACAGGCTGTTTCCTGCCTCTGGAG
The DNA here is from genome assembly GCA_012654045.1 of Ptyas mucosa. Taxonomy (NCBI): domain Eukaryota; kingdom Metazoa; phylum Chordata; class Lepidosauria; order Squamata; family Colubridae; genus Ptyas; species Ptyas mucosa. Next base: position 9,109,238 of record WNWU01000037.1, read on the forward strand.
GGACTGGGGTGGGTGGGGAAGGCCCGTTTTTCTTTCATACCTGGCTCCAGATCCTGTCTATTTATCTGGGGAAAGCAAAAACAGCCTTTCACACTCCCTTGGAGGCCCTACGGAGGCTGAAAGGGCCCATTTCCTGACTTCCGGTGGGACAGGAAGTGACATTTTTTGCTGTCCCCGGCCTCCAAAGACTCCTAGAGAGGCTCCTAGAGACTCCTAGAGAGGTTCTGGAGGCTGGGGACAGCAAAAAATGTCACTTCCTGTCCCACTTTCAGCCTCCGTAGGGCCTCCAAGGGAGTGAGAAAGGCTGTTTTCGCCCTTCCCAGATAAATAGACAGGATCTGGAGC
>WNWU01000037.1:9117731-9175883 GCA_012654045.1 Ptyas mucosa
CCCTTCTCTCCCTCAGCCTTGCCCCACAGAAGCCTCCCCTGTCCTATAGCAATAGCAATAGCACTTACATGCTGCTTCACAGTGCTTTTACAGCCTTCTCTAAGTGGTTTACAGAGTCAGCATATTGCCCCCAACAATCTGGGTCCTCATTTTACCCACCTCGGAAGGATGGAAGGCTGAGTCAACCTTGAGCCTGGTGAGATTCGATCTGCCAAAGTGCTGGAAGCTGGTGATCAGCAGAAGTAGCCTGCAGTACTGCACCATAACCACTGTGCCACCAAAGCTCCTCTCCCCTTCTCTCCCTCAGGCTTGCCCCACAGAAGCCTCTCCTCTCCTATCCTGTTCTCTCCAGAGTTATTTTCAGGTCGGGAGGGGGAGTAGAACGTCTAACTAATTAGTAACAGAGTGTGTTAAAAATAATATAAGAAATACTAATGATCTGATGGTCATTTTGAAAAATCCTTTCTTAGCAAGTACTTAGAAGCCAATACGTGCCAAATTTGTAGGCTTTACGGTTTTGGAGGTTTTGTGATCGTGGCGTGAGTGGTTTTCGCTTTTATATATATCTAGATTACAGAACAGTAGATTCCAACCCAGATTTCTCAGAATGCAATCCAGGGACAAGATTTCCAGACAAAGTGGCCAAAACCTCTCTCTCTGGTCCTGCAATTCTGGGGAGCCGCATCAAGTCCTTTGAGCATAGAAGGAGGTCTGTGAAACATGGCCGGGTGTTGTGTTCGGGTGTTGAACAAAAGGAACCAGTGAAAAGGCAGAAGAGGGAGAAAGAGATGCAAGCTGAACAGAATGGGAAATCGGAATTAGCGATTGGAGAGCAGTGCTTGGAAAGTCACCAAGATGGGAGCCATTGAGAGAGCGTTCAGCAACCATCTTGGCATGTTAATTCTGGCTTGCGAAGCCGCTTAATTTGTCTCAGGAGTGTCATCCATCCACACCCCCTGAAACAGCTATTTGCACTTTTAAAGAGGAATCCAATTGTCTTACTCTCTTTGTCTCCCTCCTGCACCTGCTACCTCCTGACAGATTTTGTGAGGCATAATTGTGGGCTTCGGAGTGTTTTATTTAAAACACTCCCCCCCTTCTTCAGTCTTTCTGCTCTAAAGAAAGATGGCTCTTGATCATCTGGAGAATAACATTTTCATCCGCCGCTGCATTGTAATATTTAATAAAATGACTATTAAAAGACTGGTAGAAAAGCCCACATACGGGCCATGACATTGTGATGTAAGTTTTTTTTAACCTTGGTTTTTTTTGGCAGGTAGCCCTGCCTGATGTCACTTTGCAGCAGATTCTTTCCAGATAAGAATTTTGTACTGGAGCATTTGAACACATTGCAAATCCACATTGCATTTTGGGGTGTTAGTTTAGCAATACAAAACTGGATTTCTTTGCAGGCCGGATCAGCATTGTAGTTCTCCTCCCCAGGCTGGCCGAGGGGAGGAGATGGGATGGATGCTTCCTGCAGCACTTTGCCGGCCAAAACAGGGTGCAGGGTGCCAGGCGTGCCCCCTCATTCGCTCCCCCGCATGCCCCATTTTGGCTGCCAAAGTGTTTCAGGAGACAGTCCAGGCAGAAAATGGGGCACAGGGGGCCTCATTGGGGGGACGTGCGTGGCCCCCCATGCCCTGTTTTGGCTGCCAGAGGCACCATGGGCCGATCCTTTGCCATTTCTGGGCCAGCCCCGTGTCCCAGATTTAAGCACCCCAGATGCGGCCCGCAGGCCTTGAGTTTGACATCCCTGTTCTACAGAGTCCTGTTAGATCCAAACACAATTGATCTGTAGACTTTTTCTTTCTGCTTCTATTAAGGTATGTTCATGAGGCCCAATCTCAGAGCAAGAATAATTCTCCTCTCTTTGCAGCTAAACAATCAGAAAGAAGTTTGCTGGAAGCTTTTGTTCTGTTGAAGAGAATTGGCTGTCTGTGGGGAAGAAAACAGAAGCCCCACCTCAGATTGTAGGTTGCCAAACTTCTAACTACAGAGACTAATTACATAGCCTGGTGTTAAAGTTTGGTTTTATTCTCTTGTGCTCTGGACAAGTATTTGGTTTCTGTCCTCCCTGTTAGAAGGGAACTATCTATTGGTCCTTCGTTCATACTTCTAAATCCAGGTTCTTTAATTCTAACACCCATTCATGTTTTTCTTTACCATGGTATCTTCTTAATACACTCTGAATATACTTTAAAACATTTCGGATTCCTCTTTTGTGTCTTGCAGAATTGTAGTCCACTAGCATACCATAGAATAGGGATCCTCAATCCCTGGGCTCTGGCCTATTTGGACACAAGCCGTGGGTGAGTGCATGCACGCATGAAGCTCCATTTGTGTGAGTGGTGTGCACACAGCTTGTGCAAATGGAGCTGCACATGTGAGCTTATCCGCCGCTCGTGAGGAACTATCGTCCCTCCCCCCCTCCCCCCGCTGACACTGCTGCAGGTTCACAAAGCTAGAAAGGTTGAGGACTAGTGCCACAGAAGGCCTAAGTTTCTCCTGGCTGATTTCCAGATGCTGGGCTTAAGTTTTCTCCAAGGGACAAGAGGATGCTGCAAAGAATACCAGCTCAGGATCATCGATATTGCATCGCACCAGACTGCCCTGGCTAGGTGAGGACAAGGTGATAAAGACTTCTGCCCAAAGCCACGGGCAGGAGTAAACGTCCTTCTCAGAGAACGTGAGAAGGTGGAAGAAGCCCCTTTTGGACCCTTGGGCTTAAAGCGTGTAAAGTAGAAGGCATCTAATGCAAAAGTCACCCTTCTCCATCTGACACCCCCCCCCCCACACACACACTTTCTCTGGAGATGACATAGGAACTGTAGTCCAATCTTGGAGAGGCAGGTGCAGTGGTGAAATCCAAATTTTTTTTACTACCGGTTCTGTGGGCATGGCTTGGTGGGCGTGGCAGGGAAGGATACTGCAAAATCTCCATTCCCATCCAACTCCTGGCGGAAGGATATTGCAAAATCCCCATTCCCACCCCACTCCTGGGGGAAGGATATTGCAAAATCCCCATTCCCACCCCACTCTGGGGCCAGCCAGAGGTGGTATTTTCCGGTTCTCCGAACTGCTCAAAATTTCCGCTACTGGTTCTCCAGAACCTGCTGGATTTCACCCCTGGGCAGGTGTAGTAGTTTAAGTCATCAGGCTAGCAACCTGGAAGACCATGAGTTCTAGTCCTGCCTTAGGCACAAGGCCAGGTGGAAGACCTTGGATCACCCACACTCTAGGAAATTCCCTTGTTAAGAAACCTGCAGGGACAAGTTCAGGTAGCTGCCAGGAGTCACAGACTGACTTGAAAGCATGTGTGCGCACACACATGCACCCAAAAACCAATTCATGGGTGAGGAGGAGGGGGTGGGGTCCATGTTGGACACATGTCTGCTCCAACAACCCCTCCTTAATTCCCAAAGTCATGAGGGGGGGGGGAGGCATACTCAGGGTCTCAGACTTCCTTTCCAGCTAGGCAACGTTTTCCTGCCCCCTCCAGCAAGTGACTCATGTGCTGCTGTCACAGGCCGCCCACCCAGTTGTTGCCAAGAAGAGAGCTAGAGGGGGGGGGGGGCTTTGCTCCCAAGTGTCCTCCTACCTGGCGCCCGCCCCTGCCCGCGTCCCTGGGCTGCTCGGCAGCGGCTTCCTCAGAGCAGAGCCAGCCCTCGCCTCGCTCGCCCAGCCAGGACCCCTCAAAGGCCGCCTCTCTCTCCGGCGGCTCTGCCCCCCCCCCTCCTTTTTTCTCCCTGCCTTCTCTTCCTCCTCCGCGCGGATCCGCTCCGGGTTTCCCCGGATCCCGACGATCCAGGCCGGGTCTCCGCGTTCGCTCAGCCTCGCCCGCCCAGCGCTCGTGCTCCCCGAGACTCGACTGCGCCGGGCAGGGTCGCTGGTTTTTTTGTTTTTTGTTTTTTGGCCGCCCGGGCGGGAGGGCTGTGGCCCCGCCGGCCGGCCCGCCCGTTCGCCTTGGGCAGCGGGGTCAGGCTGACCATGCACCGGGTGGTCTCCAACCAGCGCTCGGTCTCCTCCTCCTCCGGCTCCTTCCAGGCTCCCCCGCCGCCTCCCCCCGCCGCTGCCGGGGATCTGCAGCCGCTCTTTCTGGGCGGCGGCGGCGGCGGCGGCGTTAGCAGCACCAGCAGCTCCAGCGGCGGCACCCGGAGGGGCAGGCGGGGCTCGGTGTCCAATTCGGCCTCGACCCGGACCCGGAGCAGCAGCAGCAGCAGCAGCAGCAGCCGCGGCACCAGCACCAACAGCACCAGCAGCAGCGACCGCAGCAGCGAGGAGGACGAGGAGGACGGCGAAGGGGAAGAAGCCAAGCCGCTGGTGCCGGCTCAGGAGCCCGCCTCGCCGGCGGCCGTCGTTACCATTCCCGCCGCCGCCGCCGCCTCAGCTTGCGCCTCGTCAGGCTTCAGCAGTTCCTCGTCGTCGGGCTGCACCATGACCGCCGGCGAGCTGTACGGGGCTCCTCTGGCCGGGCCGGGGGCGGCGGCGGGCCCGGCGGCCGGGCTGCTGTGGGCGGGGGGCTTCGGCGCCGGGCCGGCGGGGCCGCGTTGGGGCTACCAGGCGCTGTCCTTGGTGCTGCTGCTGGGCCAGGGGGCGCTGCTGGACATCTACCTGATCGCCGTCACCGACTTGTACTGGTGCAGCTGGATCGCCACCGACCTGGTGCTGGCGGCCGGCTGGAGCATCTTCTTCTGCCGCAACAGCCGCGCCCGTCGGCGGGAGCGCCCGTTGGGGGCCGGAGGAGGCCACCCGCCGCCCCCGCCCTTGCACCCGCTGCTGGGTCACGGGCCCTACGGCGGCAGAGGCGGCGGGGCGGGCTCGGGGGGCAAGGCGGGGGCCGCTCCGCGAAGCGGGGACTTCGCCTACGCTCACTTGGCCTGGCTGATCTACGCCATCGCCTTCACGCCCAAGGCGGCCCTGATCCTGGGCACGTCCATCCTGGAGCTGGTCGAGCTGCGCCTGCCGCTGGGCGCCACGGGCTTCCGCATCACGCTGGCGCTCTCGGCCCCGCTGCTCTATTGCCTCCTGCGGGCCATCAGCACCGATCCCGGCGGCGGCCAGCTGCTCCTGCCGCCCCAGCCGCCGCCCCAGCACCGCGCCTCCGCCGCCTTCCTGGCCACGTGCTTGGACCTGCTGGACAGCTTCACCCTCCTGGAGCTGTTGCTCTTGCAGCCGGGCCGGCCCGCCTTGCCCCTGCCGCCGCCCGTCCGGTACGTGCTGATCGCCGTCTATTTCTTGTGCCTGGCCTCGCCCGTGCTCTGGCTGTACGAGCTGAGCGCGCCGCGGGCCCCCGGCGCCGGCCGCCTGGCCTTGCACTGGCTGCTCCCCGCCGGACTCCTGGACGCGCCGCTGCTGGCCCTGCGCTGCCTCCTGCTGGTGCGCTACCAGCAGCCGCTCTCCATCTTCATGCTCAAGAACCTCTTCTTCCTGGCCTGCCGGGGCTTGGAGGCCATGGAGACCTGCTACCTTCTCCACTCGGCCAGCGGGCAGGGCGGCAAGGGCAAGAGCGTGCCCGTCCTTTCCACAGGCGTCGGGGCCGGCCAGCTCAGTCACTGCATCTCAGAGAACGACATGGGGCCCCACGGCTACGTCAACACATTGGCGGTCACTGCCCAGAGCTGAGGACAAAGGGAAGGGGTTTCAAAGTCAGACTGGAGGGGGGGGGGAGTTTCCTTCATCCTGCCCATCCATCCTCTGTAAACTGTATTCCTTCTTAATCCAGTTTAGGTGGGCAGCCCTCTCTGGTTATTTTGTGTTTATAGCTGTCCAAGTTATTTAGGCCTCTTTCAAGAAATGGCATCCATTCAGTTGTCCCACCCAATTTACTCCTTCTCTATGACTGTGTTGGTCACTTACTGAATGCAACTGGAAAGTGGGGATTCTTCTACTTTGTAGTCTTTACTTTGTAGTCTTTATACCTTTCTTCCCCCGTATATTTGTGAAGTTTCCTTTTGGTCAAGTCTTAATTATGAGCTCTTCCATACTATCCTTGTCACTGTTCACAAATCTACTCCCTATCTCAGTTGGCTTTCTGAAGACTCTGCCGCACAAGGACTTCCCTGTAGATACTTGGCTGATAATGTGAACATTGGCTTATGGTGATTCCATCAGGGCAAGGATGTCCATGCAGCAGTAGTCAAGATGGGTAGAATGCTTTATGAAATGGATGCCTGGACGGAGAGAACCCATGTAATTTGGATCTCTTGTTGCATTCTTCATGCTATTCTTGCTTCACTCTCTTCTCTACCCAACCGTTTATAATCATAGGCATATGTAACTTTTGGAAATGTATACAGAGATCTCTTCTCCAAGGGAATAGGTGCATTCCCATCCCATTCCCAATTAATCCCACTATTGAATCCACTAGGCCTAATGATGGCAGCAATAAGCTTTTTCATCAAAAACAAAATCATCCCCACATTTAGATTCCCGAGTTCTAAATATTTTCTTTCTGAATCTGACCCTATTTATTCTATAGATTCTAACAGATGCTTTATGTGCTGTGCTATGGACTCCTTTTTGCTCATCTCCTATGATTTCAAGGAGGAGGCGGCAGCTTCTTAGTCTTTATCCTCCAAAGAAAGGGGGAAATGTACATTATTTAACCTTGTTAACCTTGTCAGGTTTCCCACTCACCTGTCCTTGCTGAGGTGCCTCCTGCCATCAATGCCTACAATGAAGGGAGAACTGGGGACAAGCCAACCACCTGTGGCATGCCGTGGAAAGATCATGAAGCTTTGCCTGATATGTTCTTCTAAACTGTTCAGATTGTCCATACGTACAGCATTTTAGGAGTGTCTCTGCTGCAGCAGTGGCTAAAATCTATTTTGGGTTGAGTCAGACTCTTGGTAACATCATGAATATATCTATGTAGTTATCTTGGCAACCAAACAAATACAGCTTCCACATTGCCACCTTCCTGGTTTTTTAAAACACTTCTCAAGCTAGCCTACCTGCCTGGATTTCCTAATGGACTTAAGTATTGATGGCAATGCTGACTAATGAAAGAAAATGATTATTTTTTTGCTGATGCTATGTTGGAATAGTTCTATGAATAAGGATATGGAGGGGATTTATCCAACTGAAAAAATGGAGGATCCTGATCAGATGGTCCTCTGATATAAACATTATTTCTATGTCAAAATGACATGTCAAGGCATGTGAATTTTAGCTTCTTCCCTACCAAATTTCTACCCATAGATTCTAGGGTTTGTGGGGGTGGGGGGTGGGAGTCTTATGGATCTGAGTTATCACCTGCAGACTGAACAACCTGGGCACAAAAATACTGTCTTGAGAGTTAAGCCATTTTTCTTTTTAAATGTGCCTCTCCTCAGCATTGTTGCTCTAAGGTGCTCTAGTTGTACCAGCTGCTTTGACCAAGGGCAAATCAAGGAGACATTTTTTTTTAAACAATTGTTTCCTTTTCTACATTCCCTTGGCTAACAGTGTGGAGGAAAAATTCAGCATTAAGATCCCAAACATCTATAAGAATAAATCAGTTAAGATTCACCTCTCTGGAATCTACTGCAGGTTCCTTTTCTTCTTACGGTGTCAAAGGATTCAGCCACATATGTACTGTAGGCTGACTTTTTTTATCTTTTGCACAATCATAGTGCCCTTTATTGCTTTAATCTTGCCCTCTCCTCTTGAATGTCAAGGCTCCAAAGTATTTCAGACTGTATGATACTCTGATGATCATTGTAACCGACTGTCCTGGATCTTGCCTTCCTCAGCATGCCTGCCTTTTAAATCCCTGGCTCTCTCTTGTACCTCTTTTTTAAAGTTTTTTTTTTAAATCACCAACACCTGCTGTTCTCCTTCCTCACAGAGATAGGAGTCCATTTGGGGAAAGTTCCTGGAATTAGGGTGCTGCCTACACTCTTGTAAGAAGAAAGGTGTTCCCCTTTCCTTTGCTGATGTCTACCTCTGTGCTTGAAACTTACTGCATCTGGAGAGGGGCCTGAATGTCCATCTCTCTTGATTAACAGCTAACTCACCGGTGATAACAGGGTCTCTTAACAACCTCCAACTGAGGCTTTCATGTCTCTTGGGATAAGCCTTGTATGATTTCAATAAATTGGTGCTCTGTTTTAAGGACAGCCTTCATTCAGGTCTATTAAGTTCTACTTGCTGAAAATGTCCATTCGAGGCAGGCCAAATAAATTGGGATTAGCCTTTTTGTACTTGATAATCCATGAGTGTGACATAGCTTCTTCATAGGTTCAAACTAATTTGATAAGGGATTAACATGCAAAGATCACTAGTGAGAACTTGGATGTCTTGGCAAGTGTCCTAACGTTTCATAATGCAGCCAGGCTTCAACAGGGCTAGATAAAGCTCCAAATTTGGATGAGGCTCCAAAGTGGATTTAGAGTAACCTGTTTTCAGTCACCCATGTTTTTTAAACATTTTCTTGCACACTAAAGGCTTAGAAATGGTGGTAGGTGCAGTGATTGGCAAGTAAGAAAATATTCACCTACTCACTTTTTCTCAATACCTACTTTTTCAGAGAATCAAATTATTGGACATAAGATGGAAGAAATGTAAAGTTACATCTTTCTCCCTATAAACTGGCTTGATCTAGATGACTATTCCACAAAACGATGTAAAATGTCTATGATGGCGTGTGGGGGAAGCACTGCTTTCTCCCTAATTCAGTAATATTTTTTGCAATTAAGTTATCAATTATGAAAAAATGAATAAAGGGCCTGATCCTCCAATGTAGTTTTAAAACTACACTTTACTCTTTTTTCCTCTGTAATTTATGAATAAAGGTTTCTATTGGGTGCTTCATTATGTAATCCTATACAACAACTCTTGGGATGTTTGCTAAACCTCTTATTACAGGAATGAAAATGGTTTAACTCTCTCACTAGTGCTTTATTCTGGTCTGAAAGCAGAGCTTTGGAAGAACAGTGGTGTAAAATTTTGGCCAGAGGCCTTCCCTTTAGTATTTTCTTTCTATTTGTCTGGACAATCTTGGTGCTGTGATTGTGATTGTGAAGCTTAAGTACTGTGCACTCTTCCCCCTGCCCTTTCCTGAACTCTGATATTTTAAATGGGGATGCTAGTTGCCTACTAAAGAAATACCATGTTTTATCTGCTCCCCCAAATATCATTAGAATAAATGCAACTGTTGCCTTTTGAAACAATTGGGCTAATCTTTTGTAGCATCAATCACTTCATATTTCATAGCACTGGAAATAAGTATTAAACCTTGGCCCATATTGTACCTTTTACAATGATACACACTTATTAACTGAAATAACAATGACTGCAAGTTGTTATGCATTAGTTTAAGTAGGCATTATTGAAATGATAGCTGACTGCAAGATAACATTCAAATTTGAACTACAGTTACTTGTAGGAAGCTATGTCCCATACCCTTAGTTTTAAGCAGCAAACTTCCAGTGTATGACAAGGGCAGTTATACAAGCAACAATATCATGGAAAATAAAAGAGTTAAATAGCCCAGGAAACTTAGCATCCCCATACACTTAACAGAGTGTTAAGAAAAATAAAATAAAGATTTTGTTCTTAAAATAAAAAGAACGTATTTTGGCTGATATCTGGTTAAATATTTGCAATTCAGGTATGATAAAAATGTATCCCTTACCTCCCAATTTCAAATTAGCAAAACCTCAGAATTCAGGCAATTCCAATTCTTGTATCAAAAAACAATACAATATAGAGACAAGATGCTGACTTATAGTTGGCAATAGGCTGGATATTTATTGGCTCTACTGTTTTCTTTTTTGCTGGAAGATTTAAAAAATATCTCTTATGGTCTGGAAATATAACAAAGTTTAATGTTTCAAGATAAATTTTGCATCTTTTAACAGCTATTTGATATGAAACTTGCTAACAGCTACAACTATGTAAAAACTGGTTATGAAATACTGCCCTTACAAAGAAAATGAAGAATACTCTTGTATTCCATCATTTCAGGGCCATTGTAAGAAAAGAATTGTTACATAAAATATTCTAAACATTGATTAGAATAACATTCTGTTGGTGTGAACTGTCCATTGATATACAGTGTCTCTGAAACTCAAAGTACTTGGAGTGTTAATCATTCCATTCATTCTTCCTATTTCTAATATATAGATAATTCAGCCACAATGGTATGTTGACTCATGAGCAACTATGAGTTAGCCAGAGTTTTTTGGACTTAGCTAACTGACACTTGCTCTTTAAATATTTAGATAAAAAATGAAACAGGTTTAGTATCTGTTCAGCATTCTGTAAATGCTCATTTCCAAGCTTGGCCAAAAGTAGCAAACATGCAAATGCAAAACAAAACAAAACAATCTGATTAATACATGACTAAAAATATGGTTACATTTATTTGCAAATTTAAATTAAGCCAGCAACGCTGAAAAATATAGTACACAATTTAATTGTATAATAGAAGCTACACCGGAAAAGACAGAGTGTAAAATTAAAATAACCAGCTTTGACATCAGTGATAAACATTGAAAGATACTGCAGAGTAATTTCCAGTAGGCTAGAAGGTCATTAGTTGAGAAAAACAACAGTCCTGCTCATTTGCCTTAATATATTGAGGTAATTAGCAAGAAAGCAGGTTTCACAATGTATGAAGAGTGTAAGGTAATCAAGTTGGGAAATTACTTTTCCCAAATCCTCCACAGCGGTGGCTATTTAACTTGAGTTTGAACTGAATTAACCCGATGTACTTGGATCTTTTAATAGCCTTTTCAATTCCTATATAGGCAGTTGGGTATTAAAGTTGTAATGTAAGGGTATTCAACAGTATATAGGTAGTTCTCAATTTACAACCATTCGTTTAGTGACTGTTCAAAGCTGCAATAGCACTGAAAAAAGTGACTTACGGCCAGGCCCCACACTTAAAATTGTTGCAGCATCCCCAGTCACATGATCAAAATTTGGGCACTTGACAACTGCCATGTATTTACGATGGTTGCAGCATCCCAAGGCATGTGATTCCCACCTGCATGCGACCTTCCCAGTCAACTTTCAACACGCAAAGTCAATGGGGGATGGGTATCTGATTCACTTAATAATGGCTGATTCCCTTAACGACTGCAGTGATTTGCTTAACCAAAAACAAGGCTGTAAAATCGGGCATGGCTCACTTAACAATTGCCCTGCTTGGCAGTGGAAATTCTGATCCCAATTGTGTTGCAAGTCAAGAACCATCTATATCTAATTCTGAAGAACCTACTGTTTGCAAAAGCAAAGAGTTTATCTGGATTCTTGAAGCTAATTTTAAAAACAAGTCTAAATTTTGAATCAAGCGATAGATGTGTTTTCTGCACACTAAATTATTTCTGGCAGAGAAGCCTCCAACTCCCTCTCTCATCTATGTGCTTGTACACACACTCTCTCTCACACACACACACTTTTAACAACAATTATTTGCTTCAACTTGTCAGGGCAACTGTCAAGTTTGGAAACCATGCATGTTTTTGTTTGCTTCAGAGGCAACAGACTTTTGCTATGAAATGCTGTCTCTGTTGCTGCAAATAACATCCCATGGAGAATCCAAAGGGGTAAAATTGAAACCCACAGCATCTGCACAATTGCAGCTGTTTCCTATATCTGACTTTTTTTTAAAAAAAAAATTGAATTAAATTTATATGCCGCCCATCTCCCTGAGTAGGGCAACTCTGGGTGGTGTGTAGAACATAAAAAAGTAAATAGAAAAGCAATTAGATTTAAAACTGCAAAAAACTGGAACCAAGGAGGTGGATGACATGGGGTTGAGGTCTTCTTACCAGGTCAACCACCTCCAGCGGAAGCATCCCCCGTTGGGGCCCCAGGCCAACCAGTAAAACCAAGTTTTAATGCCCTTCTGGAAGGCCAAAAGGCTGGGAGTAGTTTTCACCTTCAGTGGTAGAGTACAGGTAGTCCTCAACTTACAACCACAATTGAGCCCAAAAATTTATGTTGTTAAGTGAGACATTTGTTAAGTGAGTTTTGGCCCATTTTACGACCTTTCTTGCCATGGATGTTAAGTGAATCACTGCAGTTGATTAGTTAGTAACCCGGTTACGTGAATCTGGCTTCCCCATCGATTTTGCTTGTCAGAGGGTCACAAAAGAGGATCACATGACCTTGGGGCACAGCAACGGTCGTATGAACTAGACGCCAAGCGTCTGAATTTTGATCACACGATCATGGAAATGTTGCAAAGTTGCAACTGTGAAAAACGGTCATGTCACTACAACAGTGCTGTTGTAAGTTTGAATGGTCACTAAATGAATTGTTGTAAGTTGAGGACTACCCGTATTCCACAGGATCGGGATCACAGTGGGAAAAAGCTCTTCTTTAGCCCACCTGCTCAAATTCCTTAGCAGACGGAGTCTGTAGCAGGCCTCTTCTGCTGGCACAAGTGGGGTGGGCTAGTCCCACTGGGCTGGGACAGCTCCTCAGATACCCTGGATCCATGCCATGTAAGGCTTTGGTAACAACCAACACCATGAACTGGATCTGGAAGCAAACAGGTAACAAATGCAGCTTGCCCGAATAGCAGTGTTATACATGCCACACTACAGGCCCTCAGAACCGTTTGTGTCGCTGCCTTCTGCATCGGCTGTAGCTTCTAAATACTCCTCAAAGTTAGCCTCATGTAGAGATGGGGTAATCCAACTGAGAGATGACTAGGGCATGACTGACTGTGGCCTCATGATCCAAATAAAGGGGCAACTGGCGCACAACTCAACGTTGTGTAGAGGCTCTCCTAGACACGTCTGTCACCTGTTCGAGCATGAGTTGCGATTCCAGGAGAACTCCCAAGTTGTGCACCAGGTCTGTCTGGAGTAGTATAACCACATACAGAACTAAAGATGATAAATAACCAGATCCTGAGGTCCCCCTGCCTTCACAGCCACTCCGTCCTGATAGGGTTCAGGGAAGTCTGTTGTCCCCCATCCAGGTCCCTACGGTCTCCAGGCACTAAGGGCAGCTACAGCATCACTTGGAGCACCAGGGACATAAGGTACCGTAGGTAGAGCTTTTCTTCCTTGCTAAGTAATAAGATAAATGCAGATAATACTATGAAATTAAATGGCAGAGGTGACAGAAAACCTTTGTATAGGGCAAAACTGGCTGACAAAAATCACTGCTACAAATTGTGACTAGAGTTACAAAAGTGAATACCTATCAAAAGAGACTGGCGATTCTTGCTGATTTGCCTTACAAAACTACAAAATTCACAGATAATCTGCTCTCAGCCACAATGGAGAAAATGGTGCTGGACTAGACAATCTTTTTCATGTCACCTAAAGTTTTTTTCTATTTTAATACTTGTTACTTTCAGAAGAGCTTTCAGAATATTTGGCAAATTCTCCTGATTTTCTATGGCTATGCCTGTATTCTTAAGAGGCAGTTTATAGCATCATAGCATACTGCTATTTAGGTTAGGTTAGGCACTGCACAATCCAACAAACAGCCATTAACTTATATACAGTACTACAGTAAAACTCTTGTTTCTGTTTGATACTTTGTGGTCTTCAATTGGGCAAAATGGTGCATCATAGAGCAACAATTTTTGAAATCAAAGTACTTTAAATGGACCAATTTACAGAATGCGTCCAAAATCTGGGATCCATGACCACCCCCACCCCCCCCATGGGAGTTTGACAACGATTTAGTGCCATATTTTCCTGACTGTACTTTCCAGGAAACTACGGGTTGCATGGCACAAGGAAAGATGGGAGGGGCACATACCTACCCTATTTCCAGCCTTCCTCTGGCCCCTACATCCAATTGGCTGGTAGCAAGACCTGACAGACAAGTGACTTTGAAACCATGGTCACAATTTTAAACCTCTTAATGGCAGTGGCTAGTAAGGGAAGAATGAGGGAGTAAGTTGGATGCCTGCTGGTAAGGTAGGTTTGGTTGAGGTGAGCCTTCTTCCTCCCTGGAGAGAGGGGTCCCTTGGGGACATGCCAGAATGAGAAGGAGGGTGCAGTTTTCCTTGTGGTCCATGACTCCCATAGTTCTCCCTCTCCACAATGAAGTGGCAGGCAGTTCCACATGTCAGCTGAGGGCAGGAGGAGGGGTTCTTCTGAGGGTTGTGAACGGAAGGGAAAGGTGCAAGGCTATATTATATTTGGAAACAGAAAAGACAAAGGAGAGACTGGGGTGCCTGGGTAGGACTGGCTCCGGTGTGCCAGTGATAGCTGAGCCCTTGAGCCCCCTTCCTCTCTTTGTTCTCTCTCCCTCTAGCAAAGTGACAGGTTCATCAATCAGCTGAGGAAGAGGAGGGAGGGGTTTCACCAGGGCTCTCAAAGGTCACAAGGGGTGGGGAAACAATGAGGGTCTATATTACATACTGAAAAAAGAATGACCCCATCAGTCATGGGTTGTCTAGTTGTTTCAAAAACAAAACCAATTCTCCCTTCCCTCTCCCAAGTGACCTTAGCTACAGTTTTTCTGGATATCCTGGAAAAGCAACTGCTGCTGAAGACTTTTTAGACTACTTAAGACATCTGCAGTGAGATGCCCAGCAGACAAATATCCTTCCTGTTCTTGGTTCTCTTCTTCTTCTGGTTCAACAGGGCTATCAGAAGGGAGAGAAGAACATCTGGAGATATAACCCTGATCTGACTGTACCGACTGTCTCTGAACTTTGGAAGCCTCATCAAACAACAGCTGTTGCTGCTCATTAACATCTTCTTGGCAAAGGGGCACATCAGAGGGGATGACACTTTGTTGATAGAGGGAATACATCAATCCCTCCAGTTGTTGCCTCACGTCAGCTGGCAAGGCCTGGGGATCTGAGGATAAATGCTCTTGAAGAATGACGTGATTTCTTCTTGGGACGCTAGCTTCTAGCATAGGCACACTTTCTAGCCAATCTTCATTGGTCAACAGTTTATGACTGAGTATCTCATTTTCTTCTGCAAGGGCAGCTGGCTTGACCACCTGAACAGAAGGTGTCTCAGCAGGAGTGATCAGAGTTTGGAATGCTAGATCTTCTTGTGACAGATGCTGAGGTGTCAATTTATATGCTCCCAAGTCATCTTCATTAACCAGAAGATTGACTAAGCAACAGCTATTTGGGCCAGGTTCCTTTGGAAGCAGTTGCTTCTTAAGAATTCCTTTTCCAGGCAATATTAATTCTTCAATGAGTTCCCCACTCAGAGGTTGCAGTTCATCTTCGTCTTCATCCTCACCGCAGACACATTCACTTTTAAACCAATCTGGATGCTCAGCCTGCCATGTCTGGAATTTCTGCAAAGCTTCCTTCAGCTGTTTGCCACAGGGGCTTTCAGTGTACTTTTCAGGTGAGATGGCTGGAATCTGATGCATTCGCCCTGGCTCAAATTTTTCAAGATCCTGGATTAGGAAGTAAATTTCCTCAAACTTATCCATCAGCTGATATTTGGAGATGACGTGGAAAGGGTCTGGAATGTCACTCTCATTGCTTATGCCCTCAAAGTAACAAATTAAATACAGTCCAAAGCAAGCTGGCTGCTTAAAGTCTGGTAAAATCAGATTCAGTGCTGGAGTGAACATGTCTCCTGTTGGCAGCAGATTATCTTGCTTCAGATGTACGCTGGATTCCTCGTGCCCAAGCATAGCCTGCCACTTGGCTCGAGTACCCCGGGAACACAAGATGATGATCTTTGAAGACAGTGCTTCCATTTTCTGTTTCTGCCGAGTAAGCCAGCACACTGCTCCCATCTCAGATATCTGGTGTTCATCTAGCAGGTCTAGGATGACCTCCGTACCACAGACGGTGATCATGAACTGAGCAAATTTCAACACAATGTCTACATAGAGCTTGTGATCAGCAGAATACACAATCCAAACTGTACGTGGCTTGAGGGGTGGAGGAGGTTGTAACATAGGGGTGACATCTGGAAAGTCAAAAAGTTAAATATATAAAAAGTGTAATATTATGGTTACTGCCCCCCCCCCCATACATGGAAAACAAAAGAGTACAAAAATTAGGATTGTTTCATGTATACATTACTGTACTTAATATTAAAACAATGCTCAAGTTCATTAGCTTCAGTTTAGTCAACTAAATTTTATCTCCAGTACCAGTGATATAGGTGGAAGATATTTTATTTCAGAAAATTGCAATCCTTGATGTAGACATTTATTTCTCCTGGAAAAAAAGTTGTGTCAGAAAGTAGTAGTCCTTGACATTAATATAAACACTGCCCAGCTGATATTCAGCCACAGAAATAGATGAACAGTTAATAACTCTGTAAGAATTGACTTTGTCTGTGTTTGTGTGCCTGTGACCAAAAGCACACATGAAACTTTTAAGAAAATAAAAAGTCAATACTGTCCCCTCTAAGAGCTGAATCTAATTCATGTACCTAGATTATAAATCAATGCTGAGTAATAAAAAAAAAAGTTCTCTTACCTTGGAATTCAAAATCACTGTTTTTTGCTGCAGAATTTAATTCTAGGAGGGAAAGAACATAGAAAATTTAAAAGAACATAATTTTGATGAAAAAAAGTTCAGATACTTTTGAAAAAGAAGGGATAACAATTCAATGACCTTCATCTGAGACTCAGGTGCAAGCAAAGAAAAGCAGAATCTTGAATAAGAATTTAAGCTTTCCTTGACAGAACTGGAGGAAACGTAAATGAAATGCTGAAAAAATGGTGTCAGGTTGACCATGAAATTAAGATGATAATTAACAATGGGTAGGATAAAATATCCCAACTGAATTACTTTATATCAATAGGCTATCTAAATTTCCCCAAAAGGGCTGAAATTGAGCTTGAATTTAAGACAACACAGGTGTAACAGAGCTGCTAATTTTCTCTTTCCTCTTCTTCCTTGGCAGTTTTCCCAGTCTCTATCCCAGAGGTGTTCAAACTTGGCAGTTTTAGGACTTGTGGACTTCAACTCCCAGAATTCTCCAGCCAGCTATGCTATGCTGGCTGGAGAATTCTGGGAGTTGAAATCCACAGGTCTTAAAGCTGCCAAGTTTGAAGACCTCTGCTCTATCCTGTTCCTCCCCGTTGGAATAGCATGGGTTAACCGGAGGCGACAAAGGGCAAAGAAAGGTATACCTGAAAATTAAGCAGAAAATTAAAACTCTGACCTGATTTTTTTCAGAGGTTAGCCTCTTCCCAGCCTGCAGTGCTCAACAAGATTCAGCTTGTTTGCCAAACCGTGAAGGTTTTTTGGGGGAAGCTTCCAGGGTGAGAAATTTAATGTCTGCTGCCCCTCTGCACAAATTTGGTCCAACTCTACACCATTCCAAGAAAGTTATTCTGAAGACAAAACACCACTAAGCCCCATTTGTAGAACCCACCTTACCTTTTTGTCTTCGAGTAAGGCAGATTGCGGAACAAATAGCTGAACCAATTAACAAAATGCAGATGATGGTGTGGATCCAAGGTAGGCCCATTGAAAATGTATCTGAAAAATAATCATCATAATAAACAATGATAGGTAGAGTCATCAAAGCAGGTAATGCTGTGAAGAACGTCTTGATGTGTAGGAAAGGCCCCATTTTTAACAATAATGGAAATAGTAGAACAATTTATTTCATTGGTTCTGCACAGAAGCTATTGTGATATTTAATATTTCAAATTCCAATCTTCAGCTTAGTGCATTATCAATGTGGTATAACAGACGGCACATGTAAGTGTGGTCAGGCATCACACAACCTGTTACTGTATCCACCAAAACATTAACCTTCAAAAGAAATTTCCTTTTGACAGGGCTAAAGTAGGGCAAGTTTATGCAAACAAATTTTTCTTGATTCTGCTCAACCCTAAGTATACATTTTCTAGTACAAAAGCAACAACAGAATCATGCTGACTCTTTCTAGGAGAAAGTGCAGTTAGTACCCCACTAGCCTCATAGGGATTTTTCTAAAGGTTAATGTTTTAGGGAAAAAAGAGGAGAGGGTTTGCTAAATCATCCAGATATTATATTTCCTTCATACTCTGAAGTTTAGATATATTTCCATACATGAATTAGGGGAGGATCTCCAGTTCTTAAACTCCTAATCTGTACAAAAACTGACTCTTTTCGAACTGCATCAGATCACTTTAAGAATATATATATGCACCATTCATTCTGGAATGACCAGGAAGACTTAAGGCATCAGCAGAAGGACATGGGATTAAAAATGAGTGCCTCATGCAGTCTGTAGCACAGCCAGGAAAGAAGGGCTGGATCTGGTGAAAAAAGGAGAGAGAGGATAATTATAGCAACTGCTTCAGTGCACTATCAGCCACCAGACTTAAAAAGTAAAAACAAAACCTTATGTAGGACTACTTTCTCTTGGCTACATTATATAAATAAAATGTAATATACATTATTAGACAATACAATGTACAATAATAAATATAATGTAATTATATTACTATACAGTATAATGTACTATATTATAATATTCGATTAATATAGGATATTAATATATTGTGTAACAATATAAGTAAACTTTTACTTTTTTATTTTTTGTCCCATCAAGTCAGTTTTGAATGCTGGTGATTGTTTGGGACGGGTCTCTGCAGTTTTCTTGGCAAGACTTTGATAGTAGTCAGCCAATGCCTGCTTCGTCCTAGGACTCAGGGAGAGGGACTGGCCAAGGTCACCCAGCTGGCTTTGTGCCCAAGGCGGGACTAGAACTCAGTGTCTCCTGATTTCTATCCTGGTGCCTTAACTGCTACATCAAATATGTTCTCAATATCAATAATACAGTATTTATTATTATTATTACTATTATTATTGATGATTTCTGAATACAAACTGATAAAAGATAACACACCAAATATAACGGTAGTCGGAAAAAAAAGAAAATGTGGATAATTGATGTGACAATACCAGGGAATTGTAGAACAGAGAGAACTGGAGAAGATCACAGATATCAAGGTCTGAAAAACTGAAATTGAAAGATTATGATATAAAGTGGCTGTGGTTGTTGCAGCGGTTATTGGCAAAAAGGATGGCATGCCAAAAAAATCTTAAGATAGCACTTAGAAAATCTGTACACTGACAAAACTTTGATTTGTCAATTACAAAAGGCCATCCTGCTTGGATCTGTACATCTACTATGCTGATACACTGTGATTATCCTAGGTCCATGATGGCGAACCTGTGGCATGTGTGCCACAGGTGGCACGCAGAGCCATATCTGTGGGCACGCGAGCGTTGCCCTAGCTCAGCTCCAGCATGCATGTGCGTGCTGGCCAGCTAATTTTTGGGCCTTCTGGGCCCACCGGAAGTCAGGAAACAGGCTGTTTCCAGTCTCCAGAGGGCTTCGGGGGGGGAGGTGTTTTTGCCCTCCCCAGGCTCCAAGAAAGCCTCTGGAGCCTGGGGAGGGCAAAAAATGGGCCTATTGGGCCCACCAATAACCTTTTTGCCGTTGTGTGCCAAGAGCAGGTGTGTGTGTGTGTGTGTCACATGCACAGGGTGTGGGGGGGCATTGAATTATGGGTGCGGGCATGCACACGTGTGACACCCCCCCCATTGCGACCCCTGCTTTTGGCACGCAACAGCAAAAAGGTTAGCCATCACGGTCCTAGGTTCTTGGAAAGGATTTGAGCCGTATGAAGGCCAAGCATAACCTGAAGAACTGGCAAATGTAACTGTAAAAATTCCCAGACTAGTCCCCAGTCCTCACTGAGGTCCAATCCTACTTAGCATCTGGATGCAGACAAAGTCCCGTAGAGTTAATGCTAGATTAACATCTGCCAGTCTGCTTTTAATTTTAAAAAAAAGCCAAACCCCCCCCCCCCACATTAAAATTGAGTGGGACAGTGATCTGGCAGATGCCAGGAGAAACATCCACAGGCACACTGATGTTCATGAGCTCTATATTGCTACTCCTAGCTACAAGTCAAGCAGATGTTGTCTGAAGCAAAGAAGAGCATGCAGCTGATTTCCCCTTAATTCAGTTCTGAAATGAAAGGACTCTTTCTCCTTTTGATGTTTCTTCTCCAGTTTCTAGCACTTCAAAGGAACATTTCTTACTTTAAAAGACTACAGATGCCTAAAGAGCTAAAAGGAGGGAGATCTCTAAAATAAGTGAACCAACACTGTCATCTCTGTTGCCGCTTGTTAACAACTCAGGATTCTATCCAGTGGTGAAATCTAATTTTTTTTACTACCGGTTCTGTGGGCATGGTGGGTGTGGCTTGATGGACCTGGCAGGGGAAGGATACTGCAAAATCTCCATTCCCTCCCCACTCCTGGGGGAAGGGTATTGCAAAATCTCCATTCCCACCCCATTCTGGAGCCAGCCAGAGGTAGTATTTGCCAGTTCTCCGAACTACTCAAAATTTCTGCTACCGGTTCTCCAGAACCTGCTAGATTTCACCCCTGATTCTATCAATTAAGTCACGAGCACCCATACCCTGATGTTTTAGCAGGTGAATTAAAAAGCTAAACAGTGCAGGGCCTACTCAATATTTGGATGGGAGGTTATTAGGAAATCCCAGCATTGGAGATAAAATTGGGTACTCAAAACAAAACAAAAAACAAAAAAACACAGAAGAAAGCAAACCAGTTTTTATTTTACTGTTGTTTCAATAGACGTGTCTATTTGATCACCAGGAAACTAAGCTTGACTTCTGGAGAACATTCTTATCTCTACTTTTCTTCCCTAACCACCACTTTGACTTAGGAGCGCAATTGAGCATAAAATTTCTGTTGCTAAGCAACATGGTTGTTAAGTGAGTTTTTGCCCCATTTTACGATCTTTTGTGCCATAGTTGTTAAGTGAACAACTGCAGTTGTTAAGTGAATCATGCAGTCATTAAGCAAATCTGGCTTCCCTCATTGACTTTGCTTGTTGGAAGCCGGCTGGCAAGATTACAAATACACACGGTTCCTGGACAGTGCAACCGTCATAAATACATGCCAGTTGCCAAGCACCCAAATTGTGATCACGTGACCATGCAGATGCTGCAATGGTCGTAAATGTGAAAAATGGTCATTAAGTCACTTTTTTCAACTTCGATTGGTCACTGAACAAATATCTGTAAATCACCTGTAACTGAATGTGACTATTAACATGGAAAGAAATTATTCTTTTGTCAGAAGCCAATAAAGCTAAACCTACCTCCACTTTGTATTTGCAACAAATCTTCAAGTTCCTTTCCAGCTTGACCGTTACATTAAGGCGCTGCTGCAGACCCTTCTGTAGAAATCAAGAGGCAGAGTTGAGACAGGAGCAGCAACAGCAGTGTGATCAATCTAAATATATTGTACCTTTGGGGTAAATAAGCGGCCTCAAAAATAGAAATCAAGGGGCCAATTGCGTGTTATCATAAAGCACTGAATGGATTCAGGACAGCTCCTGCATGGATGCGAGGGGCAGATGTTGCAGTTGTGATGCACTGGTGCATTTTTCAATAGCTATGTTACCATGAAATCAAGTAGCATAGCGTAATCTGGAGTGGTTGATCACATATAACCATGCAGCTACTTGATTACCATTCTGCTGCTTCTTTCACATGACTAGGAAGAAAAGGCAAGAAATTGCAGCTTCTTCTATTCAATTATTCTGAAGTGGTTTCTTCTTTTCCAATAAACAGCAATACAATTTCCTTGTTTGCTTGGAAGCAGTTCTGGTTTAAGAGCATATTAAGAAAGCAGATTTTTGCCCAGCCCACCTTTCAAACCACTTTTTTTTTGGTTAAAAAAATATCCCTTAAAGGAAATAAAAGTAGTATAAAATTCTAGATTCTGACATGGTAGAAATGCAAAAGCTGTCTCAATCTTGTAAATAAGCAGATGTCCAACTCTCATAATTTGCTATTTTATTATTATTATTAAATTTGATTTATATGCCACCCTTCTCCGAAGACTCAGGGCGGCTTACAATGTGTTAAGCAATAGCCTTCATACTTTTGTATATTTATAGAAAGTCAGCTTATTGCCCCCATAATCTGGGTCCTCATTTTACCTACCTTAGAAAGGATGGAAGGCTGAGTCGACCCTGAGCCTGGTGGGATTTGAACTTGTAGTAATTGCAGGCAGCAGATGTAAGTGGATGTTAATAACTGCCTTAGTCCACTGAGCCACCAGAGCTCATATTTATGTAGAATTCACATTTTGTAGTAAACCATGTTTTTTAAAAAGGCTCAAATTCCACACATGCTAGCTGTTGGGCTTTTGTTACTGGGAAGACAAGGGTTCTGATGGATTGGTAAGTAATGGTAATGAGGAATTGCTAAAATAAAATTAAATGCCTGGAGGAGAAAACAGAGTGGAGCAAAACTGATTACCTCTGAAATGCTTTCCGTGGCCTTCTTGCATGCCTTTCCATCTTCCCGAACACTGATTACGTGGATAAAATAGGTGGCTGGTATCTCTGCAGGGTCAAAGCTCACCAACACAGAATGGTCATCTAGACTTGTTCCATTAATTCTGGATTCCCACAAACTCCCTAAATGCAGAAAACTCATCAATGACATCAAATGGCACTGCTCATGGATGCACTCAAACACCTGAAAAAAGCATACCTATTTGCAGACACGGTTCTGTTTTTTTCATGATAGGATGTGTGCAATCTGCAATGAAAAAAAAAAAAATAATCCAGAAAGATTGCATCTGTGTGCTGAAAGACAATACTGGCTAAACTGACCACTTCAATTTGCAAGTAGTTTAAAAAGAATCACGTTCAAATGTACGTAAGCCAACTATGAAAAGATTATTGGGCTAAAACTATTACTTTACATCATTAGAAAAAAAATGCATTAAAGGTACAGAAGATGTAATGCAATTTTTAAAGAAAGCACATTTCAGATAGCTTCAAAAAGTTCATTCCACAGACTCGCATTGCATCATCCAGCAACTTCCACAGACCTCCACCAATGTAGCTTTTTTATCCCTGCTTGGCACCCCGGGTCCCAGCCCCATTGTGGATTCAGATAAGCCAGGCTTAGTGCAGCTGGAGGAAGTTTAAGAGCTATGGATGTGCAGAGACAAAATGGCAGCGGTGACAAGACCACTCTTGCCTCTACTCCATCCCTTCATAGGCTTCCTAGCTGAGTGGCTTTAAACCACTCTAAACACTTTAAAGTGGCTTTAAACCACTTAAAACATGGAGGTGTTCTGAAAGAAGATGCAGGTTTCTTTTATCTGGTTCTACTCTGCTCAGAACTAGTTCGTTCTCCACTCCCCTGCTTTGTTTTTTTTTTTTTTTTTGAGGAGCAGCATTTTCCTCACTGCGTTTCCTTTAAGCACTGCAAACAGCAACTTTGAATGTGCAACTTTCATACTATGTAGGCTTTGTTTATCAGTAAATTCTTCTTCATATCCTGGAAGTGCAGGATATCCTAATGCCAATTGGCGCAACTAAGGATTCTTCATTTACATCTCTTTCGATTCCATTTTTTAAAATTCTGTCTTTCAGATGAGCCTCAGATTGCCTGTATCCCCCCTCCCCCCAAGCATATAGGTGCCAAGCACCTAAATTTTGATCATGTGACCACAGGAATGCTGCAATGGCTGTAACTTGGTGGTCTGGATGTAAGGACCATTATGTCAGTGCTGCTGTAACTTTGAACAGTTGCTGAACTGAACTGGTCATTAACTGAGGACCTGTATAGACATGAGGCCTCTGTAATGGTTACTCATTGCTTACCATCTCCCAGATCAAGTACCGCAATGTACCGCAGTATATAGGGCTGTCTTTAAAGACTATACAGAAGATACAGTTGGACAGAATGCAGTGTTCTGTTTCTTAGCATGTTGGCCATATAACACTGGCTCTGTAGGTACACATTAACTTCCGTTAAGCTTCCTGGTAATATTCAAAGTGCTGTTTTGATATAAAAAACCCATTATGGCTTAAAAACCAGATGTTTGCATGAACATCTTGAATCAAGGTAGAATCAAGCTATCTGGTGCTTTCATCCTCAGACAGGTGTTGAGAGCCATGCCCATCAAGTTGGGAATTTATGTCCATACATTTTAAAGTAGCCAAAGTTGGAAAGCACTGAACTAGAAGTTGGATTGTCAGTAAAAAAATCTGTAAATAAATATATCATAAAAGTGTCCTTTACTTACTTGGTACTGTGAATGGCTTTGATCTCCTGTTATAGTCCCCTGGAGTACTTAATTTGGGCAAATGATAGACTGTTACTTGGTACATTTGGCCTGGTTGTACCTCAAAACGATTGAAAGAGAAATTCCACTGAAACAATATAAGGAGAAATATTTTTTAAAACATGCAGTGAGTCAATGCAGTGACTTATAACACCGACCTTGTATGAAATTCTGTACTAGGAGAAAGAAAAGAAAATTCACAAGCCAGATCTATATGAGCACTTAGGCAGAGTAATTAATTTTTTTCAGATCTCATTATTTGGATTCAAATGATCCCTGTTTCATCACAAGCATTTCCCCTGTTTTGGGGAAAGAAAAGTAATGAGTTGTTTCTCCATATCCTCATAGAAATTAATTCCTTTCACCAAATGTATAAACATAACATATTCTAACACAGGTACTTTTTCTTTTGATTTCCTATAATGAAAGGGAAAGGAGGATTCTCTTCACAATGCAGAATCTTGTAAACATGAATTCATATTATTTTATGTACAAGGTACCTAACGGAGCTCTATCCTAAACAAATGTTAGCTTTTAAAGATGGTCTAAGACAGCGGTCCCCAACCTTTCTGGCTTGGCAACCCAGCGGGTGGGAGGAGAGGGGAAGGTTCCCTGTGAGTGGTAGGTGTGTGCACATGCCTGCCGCTTGCGTAAATGGAGCCGTGAGCGTGAACACCTGCCACTCATGCAAGTGGAGCTGTATGCCCACACGCACTCACCTGCCACTTGCACGGCCTGGTTGCAAATGAGCCGCAGCCCAGTAGTGAGCTGCAACCTTGGAGTTGGGGACCCCTAGTCTAGGAAGTACATTCAGACATTACACTCTTTTCCATATTTCTGATAAAACACAATGGACAGTGACAAAACTATGATGTTAAACAATGGATTAAAAAATGTATAGGCTGGCAACAGGAGTCATGGGAGAGAAAAGCATTCTGGGGTAATCAATTATATTTGCTTCCCGTGAATGTTTTTCAGTTGGTGACCTCTTATTCCAGGACATTCAGAAATATTTAATCAATGCTGTTAAAAGAGAAGTTGCAGCACTGTGTTCTAATACCTCCTTAAGTTGAGGAACGTAACATAGTTGGTGCTTTTACATCAAGCAGAAATGGAAGTAACAATAACCAAATGTATAAATTTAACTGTTTCCCTGCTTGAAGCCTGGCTTTTTCTTGTCCCTTCTCCTGGAACAAGTCATATTTATTTTTTCTGCACTGCAGCATAAAGTTATTCATATAGTTATTCCAACACTAGCATTTTACACATAGCAGAGGCCATACCAAGTCATCTATGCTTGCTGTATGTAGCAGACAATGTTCTTAATTACAAGGCTTTTCTTAAGCACCATGTTATTCTTTGGCTAGCAAATGTTATACTTCCTTTAGTCAATATACTGTTATTTATTTACTTTACTAAATGCACCAGGCATTAATGTAACTCCATTACAATTCTATTGGATTCTAAGAAGGCAAAATATAAATTTGTAAAACTTTCACGATCGCTTACCCGGCCTCCATTGTCTGGACGGACTTGGAATGTCAAGTTATTTTGAAAGTCAAATTGAGCGCAAATCTGGCGGTTATCGCTTAATTGTACTACAGCCAATTCCGCTCCTCTGAGGTATATGATGCTTGCTAGAGAATGAGAGACATAAAAACATTGGTAGAGATCTCTCTTTGTATCCTCTGATTATGGGGCAAGCTAAACCATAAGATGATTTATAATTTAGAAGCAGCGTGCCAGGACAAACTTTTCAAAAAGTATTCCTCTCCCCCCCAACTGTGCAAAATTATGTTAGAGTGTTCAGTCCAGGAGATGGAGAATCATGGGTTAGAAAGATATCACAATCAGCATAAAGAAAACAAAGACTTGTTCAAATGTTCTGATTTTATTCTATGAAAAGAAAACAATACATACTGACATGCTATACTGGCATTTTAATATTCATCTCCAAATTACTCTAAATTGTTTACATTTTTATTCTGAACGGAAAGGAAAATTAACCCCTCCCCCAATAATTTACCTTTAAAATTGGAAGGTACCATGGATTCACCACAAAGGTGTTTCCCTGAAAATAAGACTGGGTCTTATATATTTGGGGGGGACCAAAATACCTATTAGGTCTTATTTTTGGGGATGTCTTATTTTGCGCCTGCCTGCCCACCCGCTTCCTCCCACCATCTGCTTGCCTGCGGCCACAACAACTTACAGGGCTTCCCAGGACAGTTTTTGCCGGATGGAGAAATGATGAAGAATGGAAGCTTCATCTGCTTGCAAATGGGGCATTTTGAAATGGAGCAATTAGCTCTATTTCAAAGCGCCCCATTTGCAAGCAGACGGAGTTTCATCTTCTTATAGGCGAAAAGTGCATGGCAGAGCCAGGGGCATGGTGGGGGGGAGGTAGCCGATCCCACTCTGTCCCATCGTCTCTTGGCTTGCCCATGGACACACCAGGGCAGGAATCAGTGCAGGGCATCGGGATCACCTGCCTCTGCTGCTGCCTTCTGCCGGGCAAACTTCCCATGAGCCAGGCAGCTGCACAGCACTTCCAGATCACCTGTCTCTCTCCCCCCCCCCAGCTCTGTGTCTGTGCTCAAACTTATCTGCGTTGTATCAAGGGGCTGGTGGGCTGCAGCTACTGCTGGACACTATCGGCCCTTCCACGTTTGCTGCCTCTTATGCTGGCCACGTCCATCTCCCCAGGCTTATTTTTGGGGTAAGGTTTATATTAGGCTCAGCCCAAAAAATCAGACTAGGGCTTATTTTTGGGAAAACACGGTACAGGTTTTTTCTCTGTTTTATAAGGAAATATCTTAAAATCAGGATTATTTTTCTTTTGAGTAACTGAATACGTTTTTAAAAACATTACCAGTTCATATTATTACTAAACTCCCAAACCAGCCTCTAAAATACGATGGAGATAGTTTTGGCTACTATAACTTGTCTAATAGATAATGCTACATTTTTTACATGCTGTAAACAGTGCAATTCTATATTGATTTCTTCCTCACTTACCATCAGTAGCCACTTTCCACTCTATCTTCAACACAGGGACCAATTTCCCATCTTCAGCAAAAAATGTATCAATAAATACGTCAACAGAACTTGGGGCTGAAGGAGTCCATTTCCAAGAAAGGAGCCAGCTCTCATCCACACAGTAACCTACAAATTTGATGGAAATTAATTCAGTCCCACATTTGAGATAACAACAGACTTTCCTTTGGACTATAACATTCTAGCTGTGGTGCCTCCTCGCAAACTTCCAGTGCAGCACAAGCTATCTAATACTATCTGCTGCATTACAACACTCTTTAGAAAAGCTAAGAGAAATAAAATTAAAGGGTGAACCAAAGTGAGTTTACACATTATTAGTGTCCACATTGAATAGTCAATACTCCACATAAGTTTCTATGCTTCTTAGCAAAATGTGTCTTCTAATATTGACTAAACTTCTAATCTTCTACCAGGCTTCCCTAAATTATTTCCAGATGCGTATTTCCTAGAATTTCTGATAACTCTGAAAGATACCAGGTTGACAAAGCCTACTCTAAAAGATACAGATAAAAAATATGTAAGATGTAGCTGGACACATGCTATTTAGATTAAGAATTCCACAGTAGGGTATAAATATGGATCATTTAGAATATTGTTACATTTTATTCCAGACAAAAAGATACATTTTGGCTTAATTTTTGGAAAAACAAGCTTATTGTATATTTCTTGATTTAGAGAAAGCATATGATAAACAGAATTGGATTAAGTTATGGTACATTTTATGTGACTATGGAGTTGGCTCCATGCAGTAAAAGTAATGTATGAGATAAATAAAGCATAAATGTAAATAAATAGAATGCCTAGTGAATGGTTATAATTAAGTAGGAAGTCACAGATGTGAGATATTCCCGTGTTTGTTTAATATATTTGTAGATGTATGTATAACAAATGCTTGTTGTGATATTAGAGGTGGTTGGGAATGTGAATGTATGTGTATTTTCATATGCAAATTATATTGATCCTGAACTCATTTGAACTAAATATGAGAAATAGCTACCTCACACTAACATTCCTCCTACTGAAATATCAACCAATTATAAAATGTTGCACAGAACAGAGTTAGTATTACAGTTCTAAAATAAGCAAAATTAATTAAGGGGAAAAAAAAGTGCACCTACTGTTTCGCACAAGGCAGCGTAAACCCTACAGGAGAGAACATAAATATGTTATTTAAAAAAAGTCTTAAAAGTAAAACGGATCATGAATGTTGCTTCATCTGAAAATGGTATTAAATTTTATCAGTAGTTTTTCTGATATATATTTTCAACTCAAAAAATCCCATCCCGCCGTTTAACAGATGCTAAACTTAACAGACATTTATTTATTAGTCTACTAAGCTGGGTATTTAGTAAATGAATTTTCACCTGCAACCATTTAACCATATATTTAAAAAGAATGTATTTCTTCTTTGTCATACATGTAATGATAAATGTATTCTAATTTAATATGAGAAACAAATGTAACAAGCTGTGTTGCTGAATCATTATATACAAGGAAAGTATTATCTTGTTTATATGCAAATACTCCTATAAAAATAGGCAGAATAGTTAACATAGATCACAAAGATAAAAATGGTTAACATTTATTTTCCTGTTAATTCTATTTCTGTATGATTCAACAGTATATTGAAAGTATTTTTTCCCCAAACAGATTAGGGTAACAGTTTCCCCTTTTAAATTCTAATGGTTCAAATAAGTAGCAGAAAAGTAATCAGAATGCCTTAATAATAATACTTTATTTACAGTCACAGACCAAAATGCAAGCATAACTACAAAAAAAAAACAAAAAACCAAAACATAGGAAAAGCATCATCACGAACAGCTGGCCTCCAGAAGCCCCGGCCGAGAGGAACCACAGCACTCTCCTCTAATGGTTACGGCTCTTAAAAGGAATTTTGAGACCTGAGAGGTAGTGTATGAGGAGCCATCCCCTAAACAGTACAAGGCCAAATTACTGGCATTGGGCCCACAAAGGTCTGTCTCTAAGAGAGACATCAAATTGATCCTGTCTACGTTGTACATGGGGCAGTGTAACAGGACGTGCTCCGCAGTCTCTACCTCCGCTCTGCCACAGGGACATAGCCGCTCGTCCATCGGGAGCCTCTTGAATCGTCCGTCCAGCAATGCTGAAGGCAAGACGTTAAAACGAGCAAGGGAGAAGACTCTTCTATACTTGGGGATGGTTAGAGTATAGAAATATGAGGCCATCCTCAGTCCGTAATTATTAAATTGGCTGAAGACCAGAGGGGAGCAGGTCTTATTGGCTCTGGCTCTCAGGTATTGTAAGTCTATGTCCACAAGCCATTGGACTACCCTAGATTGGGTGTCTTTAAGGCCATAGTCTCCCATGGCATCCCCCGAAAAGCCTAACAGGTGGAGTTTCTTTGTCAGTTCCCTCTCCCATCGAGACGTATAGGGGTCAGCTAACACCAGGGAGAGGTAGCTACCAGGGGCTGCCAAAAAGAGCACCCAAAACCACCATTTAAAGGTGTTGATCCATGCCATGCATTCGACTGATCGAATGCCCAGTTCCAGGTACATTGGAGCAAAGCCAACACAGGGAGGGAGACCCAAAAGTTTCCTTAAAAAAGCAGCCTGGGTTCTTTCGATGCACTCCTTGAAGCCCTGTATCCATATAGGAACTCCGTAAAGAGTTGGGCCAAGGTTTTGGCTTTGCAAATACCCAGAGCAGAAGGAATAGATTGGCCACCTTGGGTATAGAAAAATCTTAAAATCTGCTGGTGGCTACAAGAGGCTGAATTCTGTACCTGGGTTCGAGGTCTAGTCCAAGCACCCGTGTTCTGAAAATAAATACCTAAATACTTAAAATAGGAAACCTGCTTGACAGCATTACCCTTAATAGCCCAGTTATGTAGCTTCCAGGCTAGAATGCCTTATTGTAGGAACAAAGAATGACAAGCATAAGAAATATAGGTATTTTTAAAAGGAGTGGGGTTTTGATTGCTTGGTTGCAATCACCATTTTGATATTGTTGATCCCCTCCCTTTATGGTGCCCAAATTCCTAGGGTAATTTTATGCAAAACACTAAAATCTTTAGCTTTTCTATCTCAGGAAATATTGAGAGTGGCTGAAATGATTATTTAGTCAATCTGTGCATAACCCTCTAACCATTAAAAAAAAAACAAAGTTACTAGGACACCATATTTTAATATGTCAGTAAGATCCTATTTTGATCCTAGTTTATGTAGAGAATGTTTGCTTCCTTGCCAGAATTTCCCAATTGTCATTTCATGAAAAACTCTATACTGTAAGAATCATTCACAGATACATGAAGGGTCAACCTAAAATACCGCATATCTCCAATAACATTCTGTCACTACTTCTACTATGGTGGTGTTCAATAAACATAGTTATGAATATGATTTTGAGAGCTTATACTGTAAAAGAGGTCCTATTGCTGTTACTGTTCTGTATTGACACATACTTCCCGTACGTTGCCCCAACTTTTCAAAACTGTGGTTAAGGATGTTTGCATATCTGGCCTTAGTCAGTCACATCATTGCTGTGTGATTTCAGCCAGAGTAAGAAGAAAGAAAGAGAGAGAGAGAGAGAGAAAGAGAAAGATGGGGGGGGGGATGATGGAAGGAAGGGAGGGCGAGAGAAAGGGAAGGAAGGAAGGAAGGGAAAAGAATTGTATAAGCTTCTGTATGTGGTTGAGAAAAGTGTCAATGCATCTTCTTCACAATCTGTTTTAGGACAGGCTTGGCAGATAAATAATAAAAGAACAGAAGTTAAGAGTTTATATACACCAAGCACATAGGTGTTCTTATATGCTTTTATCTATATTCTGAAGTTCCCAGTGATTTATGTTTGTGCTAGATTCCTCCTAGAATTCTCACACTAGTATATAAAATGCTGAAACTTAGAATCAAATTATAGAATTTTAGAATCAAATATTTGGACTATTATTTCAAAGCTAAAAAACTACCCCTGACCTTTAAATGGAGGTGTAGTCTACTGTAATTTGTATCTCTTTATTCCTGTCCAGTCTCTAAAAGGCAGTAATATTTCTTTAAAAAGGAATGCAAAACAATGTATGTATGTATGTGTATGTGTGTGTGTACATACATACATACATACATACATACATACATACATATATATATATATATATATATATATATACGCAAATTATACTGCATGCAAGTTATTTTGTGGAGTTTGATTTTTATGTTTGTAGAGAACACCTTTGACAATAAATATAATAATACAGGCTTGCAATGTTATCTTTTGGTTTAGTATTAAGAACCTTATTATGAAATGCAAACATATGGAGAAGTCACACAGTTGCAGGCCGGTTAAATATGTTACTTTGGGAGGGGTCATTTCCTGGAGTGGTGGTTTATTCTGGGATCCCTCAATTCCTTTTACCACCATTACCAGCAACACAAGAAGCCAGAGAACCATTCCCACAGCACTTATCTGCTGTAGATGATCTTGTTAAATATGCAATGAATTGTATTTTAAAAAGATCAAATAAAACTTATTCAGGTTGACTATGACTTATTCAAATAATAGAAAATGCAGCATATAAGAAAACTTTAAATCTTCCTAGAGTTTCTCAAATCTTTAAAAATTATTTAAAGAAATCTAAGATTTTTTCTAGTAAGGAGTCCTTTAAGAAAAAAACCCCCACCTGTTTTATAGCTTATTTTTATTTTTAGAAATTTTCATATCAAGCTATTGTTTTAAAAGGCTTATGGTCTAGATTTGAATTCTGGAAGATTTTAAGGAATGTTAAAATCTTAAAAATAAATTAAAGTTACTATCAATTTTAAAAAGGTAGTCCTCAAGTTATGACCATTTGTTTAATGAGTATGAAGCCTTATTAAAAAGTGACTTACGGCCCCTTTTGTGGTCATGTGATTGCAATTTGGGCAGTTGGCAACCATCTCGCATTTATGAAAGGTTGCAGCATTCTGTGATCATGATCTGCAACTGTTTTTGCAATTTTCTGGCAAAAAAACCCAAAACACCCATTGGAAAGCTGGATTCACTTAACAACTGTGTGATTTGTTTAACAACCTCTGATTTGCTTAACAATCTTGGGAGTCACTTAATGACTGTTGTGAAAATTTTCATAAAATCAGGTCTGATTCAACTTAACGACCATAATAAGATGGAAATTCCAGTCCCACTTGCAATTATAAGCTGTGGTCTTTCTGTACATTTCATTTGCTCTTCTAAAGAGTCAATTCAGTCTGTACTGAATCAGTTAATTCTGTCTGTATTTAAATGTAATATGGGAATAATTTAATTTAGCCATTTTCATCCTCAAAATTATAAAAGGCATTCTTCATTATTAGAATTATTGTTTTTATTTCTCCAATAATTCACTGGTTATGATACTCTGAAACTTATTTTGGTTACTAGGTGCTACCAATAGGACACTTACATGAGTAAACATAATGTTGGAGGAAGTAATTTACAGATGAATATTTGCAACCCTGAATTCATACTGTGAACTCATGTGAATACTGAAGCCATATTTACTAAAATATTAAATCAAATCCTTTTATTTTTATTTAAACATATTTAAATTAATTATATACATTAATTTCAATGAAACCGAGTGTAAAAATTTGTCATGAAGTAATTGGAGAAACGTGACATTAAGCAATATTACTCTAACTAGATCACTCCATTTATTGAGGGTATGAAAAAACCGTTAAGGTTATAATTAATCACACAATCACTATCTCTATTTTCTATATACATTTTCTCCTGACACAATTGTTCCCTTCTCACCAGGTACATTCAACATAGATGGTCATGCAGGAAAAACATGGACAAACTGCACTATCATCATTGGTTAAGAAATTTACTATGTCTGCATCCGGAAGTTAATAATCTTGGTTTCCTACTATTGTACAATTCATAACAGATGTGTTGACTGCTGTTTTGTGGAACAACTTTAACTGCTTGAATGAATTAGTCTTGTCTCATTTTAGATGACTTATTTTTTCGAGTGTACATTGCATTCTCAATATTCTAAGTACAGGTAGCCCTCAATGTACGACCAAAGTTATGACAACGCTGAAAAAAATGATTTACAACTGCTCCTTGCACTTACAACTATTGTAGATACATGACTGCAATTTGGGCACTTGGCAACCAATGTGTATTTACAATGGTTGCAGTATCCTGAGGCCACACAATCACAATTTGTGACCTTCTCAGCTGGCTTCCAACAAGCAAGGTCAGTGGGGAAAACTGGATTCACTTAATGACTGCAGTGAAAAAGGACATAAAATTAAGTGTGGTCATGTGACACCTCAATAACTACACTGCTTGGTGACAGAACTTCTGATCCCAGTTGTGGTTGTAAGACGAGGACTATCTATAACTTTTTATTTGTTTCCTTCCTATTCCTAAGTCTAGGGTTGGGGCTAGACTTATCATACCACAAACATTTATTTTTGCTACCAACTAATGATTATCCAGATTTTTGCTACCCAGACCTGTTAGTTAAAAGAAGAAAATTGGCTTAGTAGAGCCATCTTTCCTTCTTTTAACCTGACCCAGGCTTTGCAAGGCCTCTCTCCTCTGCCTCATAACATCTCCCTGCTCTTTTTTTTTTAATCCTTTTAGACTGAGAAAACAGACTTAATTTAGGAATTAAATAATATTTGATAGTAATGTTTTGTATACGTGGATGGGTGCAGATTTAAAAAAAAATAAACAAGAAGCAAACATAAATATACAAATGCTTTATTTGGTAATATTGTTACATTTTCAACATTCAAAATATCATTCGAAGAATGCTATAAAAATATGATTGTATCAGTAATGCCTTCTGTGAATTAGTGAAGAGCTGGCTTTCCCCTCAGGCACTAAAGTTGGAGCCCAGGGATTGATTAATGCAGTGGTTCCCAAAGTGTGAGCCGCGGCTCCCTGGGGAGCCGCGCTATCGTCATAAGGGCGCCGCGAAATATTCCGCCCGCTGGGTCTAACGCTGATGCGCCATTTCTGAAACGGCTAGTGCGCATGCGCAGTTGCAAGTCGGATTGCTATGGGAGCCGCGAACCGAAAAAGATTGGGAACCTCTGGATTAATGGGTATATTTATGGACCGGGCCCCTGGTTTTTCTCAATTTTTCTCTCTTTCTTTTGTGAATTACTGTAGTTCTAATATTTGTGTTTTTATCAATGTTGATAGCCATCCAGAATTGTATGCTACAAGATAGGTGGCCATATAAATCTTTTAAAGAAATAAATAATCCAGAGTTAGTGAAAACATGAGGACTATACAAAGCAATAAACTGAACAGAACATCTTATATTTCAGCTTTATTATTAGAGCTTATCCTGCTCAGGACATGGCTATACAGATAGCCCTCGACTTAAAATTTCAACCATTCAAAGTTACAACAGCACTGAAAAAAGTGACTAATAACCATTTTTCACACTTACGACCATTACATAATCCCCATGGTCATGTGATCAAAATTCAGCCACTTGGCAGCTGATTCATATTTATGATGGCTGCAGTGTCTGGGGGTCGTGTGATCACCTTTTCTGACCTTCCAACAAGCAAAATCAATGGGGGAGGCAGGTTTACTTAACAACCATGTTACTAATTTAACAGTGCAGTGATTCACTGTGGCAAGAAAGGTCGTAAATTGGGGCAAAACTCACTTAACAAATGTATTGTTTAGCAATAGAAATTTGGGCTCAGTTGTGGTCGTATGTCAACTACCTTTATGATGATCCCCAATCAAAATAAAACAAATTATATACATGGTTTGTTTCTGATGACTTTTATATAACCTGTGTTTTACATAACTGCTGATTAATTTTATTGGCATTTTTACAGAACACACGTATGTCCATGTGCATGGAATGTATGCTGGATACTTGTTTATATTAATTTTTTGAAATGCTATTGCTTGTATTTTTGTATTAGAAGTTACTATGAGATAAAAATCAATATAAAATGTAGAAGAAATCCATTTTCAGTCAAAATAATTTTTTCCACAAAAAATATGGTGAAGGAGGAATATATTTTTTAATACATCTCTTTACTTAGGGAATACATAATATGCTGTTCTAATATACAGCTGCTAAAAAGGCAAATACTATCCTGGGATGCAATTAACAGCAAAGCAAAGTCCAGGTAGTAACAAGTAATCGTTCTCTGATCAGACCCAATTGGAAATACCGGACATCAGCTCTAGATACCATAGTTTAAAAAAAAACAAGTAATAATTGAAGCCAGTTCAAAGGACTGCACCTAAGGATGAACATCTGAAAACTGCACAAATAGGAACAATAAAAGGATCTGTTCATTATTTGACTGAAGAGTCAACAGACTCTTATTAGAATTATAGGGGAGGGAATAGATTTCTTTATTGTTCCAGAATAGAACTACAGTAATAGATTACCAAATTAAATGTTTATTATGCTCATATAGATCAACATAAACTAATGGATTAAAACTGCAAAGGAAGCAGTTTCAAGATAAGCATTCCGGAGAGCTTTACTTGGGAGCCCGTGCAACAGTCAACAACAGATAGTGAGTTTTCCTTCTAGTGGGTTACTTTCATCGGAGGTCTTTAACACCTGGACGGTCATCTGTCACAAGTATTCTAGTGAATCTTATAAAGGGTTGGACCAGATGACCTGTAATTTCCTTTCCGGCTCTATGATTCAAAACAACGCATATGACCGAAATCAGAAATAATAACATCCTCTATGTCAGGGGTCTCCAACCTTGGCAACTTTAAGCCTGGAGGACTTCAACTCCCAGAATTCCCCAGGCACCGGGGGAGAGGGGGCTGACTTCAAAACGATCCGTCGAGGGCTACAGCTTTCTTCGCCCTCGTTGGCAACCAAATAACGCGGGAGATTACAATTCATCCTGTCTCCACCGGCAGCCTACCTGTATATCATTGTAATTGGGATCTAAACCAGGGGTCTCCAACCTTGGCAACTTTAAGCCTGGAGGACTTCAACTCCCAAAATCCCCCAGTCAGCCATGCTTAACAGTACAAAACTTAAAAGTAGCCCAGGTTGGACATCCCTGTTCTATGGTGTTATACCGATGAAAATAATAAAAAAATCCGTATATGATGTTATTATACCAACGGGAAATAGATCGAAAAACAAAGAGCAAAACTGCAAGATCAGGAACCGGCTTACCCCGCCTGATCCCCAAAACGCTTCAGAAATATAAAAACTGGTACTGCAACCTGCAAGTCAAACCCAAATAGGACCGAGACAACCTCGCCATAAAGCGAGTTCAAGGCAGGATCCGAGTTCCGGAACAGCCCCAACGTCGCCCCCCCCCCCGTCCCCCAACCGGGTGCCCGCCAAATGTTCCCCGCACCTGGCAGGCTCAAGGCTGAGAATGGCTGCTTAAAGACACGCGTCTTCTCCCGAATACAGCGAGTTTCGCTTGGGTGGAAAAGACTGCGCGTCCCTCCCCGCCCTGCTTCCTACGCGCATCACGCTGTGCGCCCGCCCGGGCCCGACTTACCGGCTGGGAACAGTTGAAAAGTGGCGGGTCGCTGAGGAGAAGCCTCAGCCCTGAAAGCCCAGGGAGCAGCCCCGCCACCAGCACCAAGAACCACGAAGCGTCTCCCCTCATCCTCCTCGCCGCCACCGCCGCTGCCGCCCTCCTGCTCCCGAAGTGGGACCACCGGCCTCATTGACCTGGCTCCGCCCGTCTCCGGCTTCCGGGACCAAACTCGAAACGGGACATTGAGGAGGAGTCTGAGGAAACTCACCTGAGGCGGGGCTTAGGCGGGCGGGGCGTGGTCTCCCAGAGAAGGAGGGGCTTCGGATGCGCTTTACCTTAAGGCGAGGAGGGGTGTGTGTGGGCGGGGCGGGCAGGGGAAGGTGGGCGGGCCTCTCCCCTCCCCTGGACCAGCGGTGAGGAGACAAGCTGAGGAAAAAAGAAGGCGTGGCCGAGCGCGAGCGGCGGCCGTTAGTTAGCGCGAGTCTGCGGGTGCCGGTTAGCTATTCAAAGGGCGTCGAAGCGAGCGCGTGTTACGCGGGGGGGGGGGGGGGGGGGGGGGGAGGGGTTGACAGAGATATTATTGACAATATTGGTTTGTGCGCGTTGCTGCTTTGACTTTCTTCCCGCCCAGTCTCCTTCCTTTGGGGGTCCTCTTGCTAGCCCTGATGCCTGACAGAGAAGCCCCCGCTCCACCCCCTTCCCAAAGTCCTTCTGGAGTTCAAAAGCTAAAATAGATAAGAGTTAAAATCGAAAACAACTGAAATAAGCCCAATTTCCTCAAAAAGAAGGAAGAAAGAAAGGTGGTGCATAAGAGCACCAGGGTGCCTACCGTCCCTGTCCTAATGTTTCCTCTATTTGTATCTTTTATGTATTGAATTCATGCTTATTATATATAAATACACACACACACACACACATTACCTAAGGTGTTCTTGACAAATAAAATAAATAATAAAATAAATAAACTTTTAAGAAGAAGCTATAGAAGAAAGCCCCCAGAAGTACTAACCTGTCCCAACTAACCAGCGGACTAACCTGTCCAGCATTCTGGACAGGTTAATCCGCTATAAATGAATGCTTTGTCCTGTGAGAAGGGAAGATGTGATTTATTGCATAAATTACCAAAAACATCTTCCTAATCAGCCTGAATAATGGGCTGGAAAAGTACACAGTACAGTGTACTTTCACAGTGCTATTTTGTGTACAGAGAATTAACAACAGCCACATGTCCCTTAACACACAAATGGGTGTAAGAAGAAAAAATGGTCTGAAGCAAATTCTGACTAGAATATATACCCTTTTCTACAGAAAAAGCCCCCCCTCCAAGCAGACATTCTCTGCTTTATTTGATTAGGATTTATCTTTCTTTTGCAAATTCCAGTTGTGAGGCTGTGGGGAACAATATCTTTCCTCTTTATTTCAGCCTGTTTTCCTTCAGTGCCCTCTTCCAGTTTTGCTTTTTTCTGTAAAAGATTAGTGTGGTAAGCTATTTTATTAACAGGCATAATCTTTCATGAGCTGCAGGTCACATTTGAATTTCATGCAGGCTATAGTTATTGGTGTCTAGCATTCAGCATTCATGATTATGTATATTATCCAGTATCAGTTATGATGGTTATGTGCCACTTCAGGTATCAAAGTAAATTATTCAGAACAAACATAAAGGTGGTCTCTTTGCAGAGCTTTTTATAATCAGCTAGTTGTCTATACAGTGCTAGTGACTTTTACAGTTTTATGTATTGGTAACAGGAGTTTTTAAGTAAGAAAAATATTATTAAGACAAGGCACAATAGAAATATATAAAATTATGCATGGTAGAAAGAAGATGGAAAATAATATTTTTTTCCTTCTGATATAAAAGTACAATCCATGATTATCCAAGTAATCAATGAAGCAGAATTCTCAGATGTTGGACAAATACTTTTCTTACAACATATAGTTAAATTATGATTTTCATATTGATCATTGCCAAGCTGAATGGCTTCAGAAAAGATCCCATAT
Source organism: Ptyas mucosa (assembly GCA_012654045.1). Lineage (NCBI taxonomy): Eukaryota > Metazoa > Chordata > Lepidosauria > Squamata > Colubridae > Ptyas > Ptyas mucosa. Next base: position 9,156,300 of record WNWU01000037.1, read on the forward strand.
ATTCATGGAATTTACACTTATCAGTAACTACTACATATAATGGTTATGTATTATTTTCATTGTCTGGCATTGTGTCTCACCATACAAATTGCTAGGCAATCAAAGAAAGAGGACACTGTTGTGCTGATATCTTATTGTTTGTGATCTTCATATACATCTGATTGATCACTATGGAAACAGAATGCTAGCCGAAATAGGCCTTTGGTCTTGATCCAGCTAAGTTCTTCATATGTTCTTTGGCAAATTGAAAGAAGTCCAATACTGACTGATCCCTTACTTACCTCAATGACCAACACAGAATATATACATTAATTATTTAAAATGATAAAATGTATTTGGAAACAAAACCAAGCCGCATGGGTTTCTTACAATGCTACAGATAAGAATATTAAATCCACACATTTCACTAATTTAGAACAAGAACTGATTCTGATTTACTATATAAAGTTTAAGTTTTTATTGGGTCCTCTAATTATTAGTAGAGTATTCACATACTTTAAACTAGCATTTCAGGAGTCTTAAAATATAGGAATATATAAGTAAGACTATTTCTTATGCAATAATTATATCAAAGTAAAATCAAAACAAATTTCATATTTTTTATAAATATAGAGTTAGAAACAGGCATTTTCTCTATTGTGCCCAATCCCCTTGAGAGATGACTTTCTTTTGCTTGAATATAGATTGTGAAGGAACTCCTTAACTGGATAATTGGTTCCATTATTTGATATTTTTTGCTCTTAGGATTTTTTTCCCAATAATCAACTGGAGTCTGGCTTCTTGTAACTTAATTCAATACAGCTGTCTTCAAATTATGGATGTATGGTTTATTTGTTTAAAGATAAATGCTATTGAATTTTAATTTTTTTCCTGCCCCTTTCACTGTTATATTCTTATAATAACTTGTATCTTTCACATACTTTTTTCTTAATGCAGTGAATAGCATTTAGAACTGTAGGCATCTTGATGGCCACATGATATGTTCCATGTTGAAAATTTCCTGAAGTGTTTATATAAACAGGAATGTACAATTGAGCATATTTTCCTGCAGTATAGCTATTCTGAACATCAGGGAAGATTGTTGCTTAGTGGAGGTTTTAGGTTCAGTTTTTAAATGTAGCCCGTAGCATTTTAAATAGAAAACTATGGGAAATAGTTTTGTTAAATCTTGAAGAGTTCTTATAAATCAAGATTCTTGATATCTGATTCTGATTTATCTCAAATTGTTCATTGCTTGTAATAATTGTGTGTGTGTGTGTGTGTGTGTGTGTGTGTGTGTGTGTGTATTTATATTTGGTGGTAGCCAATTAAGACTGATTCTGTTTGCATTTTGCATTGATGGGACTATTATAGATAAGATTGGGGTGAGTATGTTTATAAATAGATGACAATATCAGGCAAATTGGTCAGTTTGCAGTAGATTCCAAGAGGAAGGTTATATTTAGAAACAGTTAGGATAAACCAATAATGACATAGTTAAAAAATTTATTAGTAATTTTTAAAATAACATAATTCCTAAATAAAAATGCAGTCTTACAGATATATACATTTGTCTCACACCAAGGCAATTCTCTGGCTCACTTCTGAACAATTAATTCTGTTTATTTAAAATATTTGAAAAGAGGGTGAGACTTTTTGTTTTTTAACCTATGGCAGGATTGCATGGTTACAAAGTATACAGTTTTATTTTACAAGGGCAGTGCAGTCTTCTTGATTTCAGTTAAGTTCTTTAAAATTCTGAAATTGTACGTGTGGTAAACAGTTATACCTGGGCACATCTCTAAAACAGTATGAGCATTTCAGGTTAGAGAAAAGGGAAATGTGGAATAGACATATATCTCTTAACTGACTTACATTTTGAGAATCCAGTTAATTCACAAATCCAGACACTTAGAAAAAACTACATGCAAAAGGCTGTTTCATGTAAATAAATATTTATAACTGATGGTCAGAAAGGCAGACCTTCAAAATTATTCTCCAGCCTTACAATGAAATTAGAAAAGGTGGCTAATATTTTTTTTCAGGATCAACTCTCTTAGCTTAATGGGGTAAGGATAAATATGGCTCTTCCTGTACTGTGCTAAGCTGAAATCAGAGACAGTGATCTATAGGTATAATACCCTACATTATGTAGTTTTTAAAGTAAAATTACATAAATTGTTATTTCAAAAATTCTTTCTAAATTACATTCATTTAGGAATAAATCTTCCCATCCTCTATACATACATATTGAAGAAAGGCACAAGGTAGCCTCATCATCCAGACACTTTGAGATAATCAAACATATCTGCAATAGAGGCATCTTTGACATAGAGATAGTATTATAAATATTAAAATATCTATTGGTAGAGACATGCAGCATGTTTATTTTATGGAAGAATGTTGATATGGAAGCTCTGGGTATGTGAGGTTATAATATGCCTTATTTATGTATGAATCTCAAATTCATAATTATAGAATCTAGAAATTTTTTCTTTTTTAGATGTACAGGCCTTGTAAGACACCAGTAATGTTATAGGAACTAATTTGAAAAATTCAGTTATTCTAATTCTAATGTATTTGTAATATAGAAGATTAATAAAATAAATGTTGTTTTATCATCTTGCCCCTATTGACATAAATTTACAAAATGATAGCTTATTGATAACAATGGGTCAAGAACTTCAAATTGTCCTAAAATAGAAGATCACATTATTACTCTAATCGTTTAATGGAATATGAGGATTTTCTTGGAATAGATCCATGGTATATACACTGAAAAGAAAGCTGAGATCTATTTTGTATTGTGCTTGTTGTTTTTAAGCCTTTGATTCTGGTTAAGCCAGTGCAAACACTAAGTCATGAACATTTTGAATTGCCCAGGTACTTATATTAGAAATATGTCCAGAGAAGAGATAGGAAATTAAGGCAAATAAGGGAATGAAAGCAACTTAATTATATTTAAGGATATGATCATGCACATCTTCTTGAGTTTCTTGGAGGAACATAATTAAACTGTAATAAATAAAATCAGAAACAATATATGTTTAATTTTGCATGCACAGGGAGAGAAGAAGCATTTCATCAATTCATAAAGAGAACACGAGCAAACTTCTATTTGGCCACCTTTTAATCATTCAGAGAAGTTACCACTATGTTTTTTTCCACTGTTCTCCAGAGCCTGTTTGCCTTCAGCCCACTGCTCCACTTTTAGGGATCTGGAAGACAACAAACAAGTCCTTTTTCTGTCCTTTTACAAAAATTTCTGGAATGGTTATAGGCTTTGATTGCCAAGTATGCCTAACAAAGTTATGGGAGAAGAGAACCTGTTTGTGTATCTTGGTCAACCATACACATTCAGTTACACATACAAGGAAATGGGCTGCCTTGGGTTTTGCCTTCCCATCTAAATATTTTATGGAAGTTGTTTCTAGCTGGAGTACAACAATAGCAGTTGTAACTAACTAGTTTGCCTGGGAACAATTTATAGTTCAATTTATAGTAAAAGTTCTCGGAAAATGTAATTGGAGGATTTTTTCCTCTATTTTTCATTTTTGAATTGGTCTCACCTCCATTTATCGGTCAGCAATGATGTAAGATGATAAATCTTCTCTAGTCATTGAGAAATGAAAATGTGAAATTTGTTCATCTGAAGCTTTGGTCCATAGCACATATGTGCCCACTATAATTAACAAGTAAGCCAGCAAATAAATATATATATAAATATTCTAGACAGTTCTTCAATAGGTTTTTCTGGGTTGTATTTAGCCCCTGCAACTGTGAAATGCCTGTCCGAAATAAATTGTCACCAGAAGCAGATAAATAATATAGGTTTTCTGCTGTAAGCAGAGGTAAGTGGGTGGAAAAGGGAAAAGCAGTATTGGAAAGCACATGCCAGGATCTCAAGGGGACAGGTTGTTTTGTCTACAGTTCAGATGTTTACATGCTTCTTTCTTCTTTTTGTCAGCTTGGTCTTATTTTTATTTCATGATTAAGATCTGTAAGAATGCTATACCTCAATAGGTGTTTTGTTTTTAATAAGCTGGAATGGCTTATCTGTGCTGAAAGTATAGATTACTGATCTAAATTTTCTTCTTAAATAATTGGGCTAAATACATATAAAAAGCAGTTTTGTTATTTATTTTATTAGCTTCAAAAACGTAACTGTTTTTACTTTTAAATGGAGATTTAAATTTGTAAGCCATTTAGGAAGATTATTTTTGAATAATTAAAAAATGTGTTTTCTGGCATAATGAATAATTTTTTAATCTAGATTTACATCCTTCATTCAAAGAAGGAAGGGGGATTTAATAAATTAGTAAATTCATACCAATAGCATGATTTGAATGGAAATCTTGAGTATTGGTAATACAAGATGTAACAAAGAATGTGCATGCCTATAGCACAAGATAGTGAAACAGCATGTTAAAATCTAATCATTAATGTAAGAAGCTGAGGTGAAATAATTTATTTGATTTCAGTTTTTAATATTATTAAATGGAGTAACTAGCATAAATATCTCAACTATACTACTAGGGTTTTTTTCTGTACTAATCTCCACTTTCAATTTGATTTTGGCAGAAGATTATGATAGAAAGTGCCTGGTAGCCTTAATAGTCATTAGTTAAGAGTTTGGGTGAGAAACTTATCTGATAGAACTACCAGATCTAACAAAATCTGAAATCTACCAGAAATCTGCTAGCTGCTAGATGTGAGAATTTGAAAATTCTGTCTCTGCTGAATCTGGTGGTTGTCCTAGTTTCTGACAATAAAACCATTTCAAAATGGCATTAGTGATATTAGTCTCCAGAACTTTCTGAACAAGTGCTGAATAAATGGGATTTTTAAAAAACCTAGTTTAGAAATGGTTAAAAAAACCTAGACAATGATAAAAGTGGGGAGAGGGAGCAGCCTGAATAGTGAATGTAAGAAAAGAAATAAGTTTTGTTTTTAAAGAAATTCTCCACCCTTTGGTGCTTTGGGGGTGTGCTATTACACCTGATCTCCACATCTTGTCAATGTTACTGTACTCAGGAGCAGGACTGATTTTTCAGAGTTGGCTATTCATTTACCTGCACTATTTGATATGGTACAGGATAAGCCACATGTAAAGACATACTGTGCTGTATTCCCTGTAACATATGCTAAACCTGGATCCAGTTTCTCTGAAAAAATACCTGCCTTTTTGTATTACTGTGTTTAGGTTACATTATCATTCTCCCTTCCACATTTCTCTGTCTGCAGCAGTCATTTCAGGAAGAAGGAGATCTGATCCAATCTCATATATGTTCACGAACTCTTGATTTTTATCATATTTCATACTTGTAACATGTATCAATGCATAAAATGTGGATAAATTTCTTTTCCATTGTAAGTTAAATGTGACTATATCCAGGCAATTTTGGTATAGGAAATTGTAAGATATTCAGTAACCTTATGTACTGTATTTTGAAACCCTAATTTAATCCAGAACATTGTTTCATTATAGCACTTAGCAATAGCACTTAAACTTATATACTGCTTCATAGTGCTTTACAGCCCTCTCTAAGCAATTTACAGAGTCAGCATAAAATCTGGGTCCTCATTTTACCGACCTCGGAAGAATGGAAGTCTGTGTCAACCTTGAGCCAGTGAGACTTGTGAATGCTGACAGTCGACAGTCAGCAGTCATGATAGCAGCACCAATATACTTTTGATCCCAGACCTCTCCACACCACTTGCATTTCCTGATTTCTATTGAACAAATAATAATAGAGGTACCTTCCAGAAATATAATTCTGATTATAATGTTACATCCCTTCATGCAATAAATACCTTTGGTTACCATGGCTTGCAATGCCTATTAGATCAATAGTTAATTTCTCTATTCTTGTAACAGTTCCCTATATACATTTCTGTTAGCATCTCATCTTTTTCTGCAAGAGGATTTTGAAGGCCTATATAAATATTAAACTATAATCTGTTTTCTAGACATTGTAAAATATTATTTTAATTGTGAAATATAAAGTCAGTCATGTGTAATAGGCTCAGTTGTTCAGTTCCACAATTGTTCCATAATTTTTCTTTAATGAAAAATCTTATTCTATGTGTGTGTGTGTGTGTGTGTATACACACGCATATTGTAATGTTTTAACACAAATATATAGAAAGCAGTGTAGAATGTGGTTCAAATACGAGGGCGTTAGAGGATAGTGTGTGTTGTTTTTTAAGTATCTAAGAAACTTCGATTTATCTTAGTAACTCTGATCAGCTAGTGGAGTTTGTATTATCTAAAAGTTTCTTTTGGGTTGTCAAATTATATTTTCATATAAATATGAATTTTTCACAGAAAGATCTCAAACTCTAAGTCAGAAAAAGACACAGGAGGCTGGCTGAGACCCATACAATTGTTATATTGGCATCAATTTAAAGAAAGCAATGATACATTGCTTTGAAAATTATCAAGAAATGTAAAAAAATGCATTTGCCCTTTTTTGTTGTTGTCTTCATAGTCATCAATGATATGGGGCCAGGGGTAGAAAACAAACCAGAATAGATGCAATCCTGTACATAGTGCTCCTTTGGCTGCTTCCTCAGACAGTGGGAGTTTGGTTAATAAAGCAGATTGGATCCCTTGCAGTAGCAGCAGTATCTGCATCATCATAATCAGAAACTTCTTCATCATGTGTGTTCACCTGAAGAGGTAGACGATGCAGAGAAATTCTGGGGCTAAGGGAACTCCTGCTCTGGATCATTAATCCCTGTTCCCTCCCATCATTTAAATCATACAGCAGAAGGAAGAAAAAGAAAAATAGATCCAAAATAATTGATCTGGTGGAATTACCAAGCTGGCTGGGAAAGATGGAAATCTTGGTATTTGCAATCAATGTCTTTAGTTGTTGCACAAGTAGACAAACTCAAGAGTGATGCTTGCATTTTCCCTTCTAATAAACAGCCCAGTCTTTAGATTCTGTAAAGCTTCCATCTGCAGTGCAATGATTGTATCCAGCATATAAGCTCAATATGAAGGGAAAAGAGAACATGTTATGAAGTCAAATCTTTTTTCTATTGTGCCCCAAACTCTGCCCCGCTTAAAGGAGGCAGTAGCTCTTTGCTCATACTCATTTGAAGTTTCTCTCTCTAGGTTACAGCCATGTGAGCTGAACTGCCAACTACCCACCAGCAAAATGTGCTGGCACCAGCAAACTTCCCTTTTATCCACCAATTTCTCATTTAGATACAGGATACAGTTTTGTTTTTACTGATCAACATTCGAAAGGGTGCAAATTGGGACTAATATGTTAGTGTTCATATATACTGATAGTTTTCAGAAATGAAGCAAGTGTTTCTACCAAGCTGAGTATTGAATTGTTCTTCTTTAATTGGAGATGTAACTAATATCCCAAATGCATAATCATGGCAAAATAACTTACCCTAAATATTATCCCTTTTCAGATCTTTGAGCACTCATAGATCTTTTATTTTTTTACATAAGCACAAAATAAGCACCATACCTTATGTAAAGAGTTTATTAATGCTCTTTCCTAGGCTTTTGGAATGTTATCACTTATTTTGACTGTAACTTGCATAAAAAAATTATTATGCATATTCATATGAGGCTTAGAGAATATACACAAATGAATAGTTCAGATAAGAGCCTTTTAGAATAACTGTTAAATATATAGTCTCAAAACATGTTAGCAAATATGCAGAAATTGGTGATATAAATAGATTACTTCATATACTACTTGATCAGTACAGAAATAATTCCTTTTGATCAATTCATAAATGACATATTCTTCACTATCATCTGATGAACATGCTTCTGTATTCTTCTTTTTGTGTAGATCTGGCACTGTTCAATAGTCGTTACTTATGCCATCACTTACTGCAGCTATGTTTTACCTGAATGTGCAATGTCACAATTTAATTCTTATACCAATTAAATAAATAAAGCAATTTGGCATTTGCAAAGACTGGGTAAAAGGTGCTTATATACCACAGAAGATAAGGAAATAGCACCATATATGACCAGTTACACTGGTACTATGCTACCTGTGGATTTCACTCTTGTAAATAAAAGATCTTGGCAGCACCTAGCTGACCTTGACTGATCTAGGAAGCTAAGGAGGAAAATCTTGGAAGTATTACTGGGAAGTTAAAAAAAATCTTGAAAGAAGGCATTGGCAAACCACTTGTTTATCACATAAAAATATGTGTGTATCTAGGTAAGTCACTAGTAGCTGAGCTTGACCTGAAAACATCTTGGTGTTGGTAAACAGAACGTTATTACAAGTAATAATTTTGTAATTGCATACTTTAACCCTTTTCACAGCTGGTATAAAATAATTCAACTAGTTATTTTTAATCTTATTCCTTGTTCATCAGAATTTGTAATATATATTTGTATTGGGAATGAGGGTTAGCATACATTTTAGGACTACTGTGTATATGTGTTAGTATATGTGTATATATTACAATTTCTTGCCAATTGAGTGCTTATACGATGGATGAACTAAGTGTGAACTAATTCTGGTGAAAAACTTTAAGCTGTTTCTGAGATATATGAGTAGTAATAGAGGTTTTTTAATATGCTATCAATGCAATATTAAAAGCCCCAGAAAATTTGGGCAAAGTTCATAATGATCTGAAATAAATTTGTACGCAAACATTAACCTTTTCTGAATGTACAGTATGCTTCTATGGGAATAAGCCGTATTGTAGATTAATAGCATTTGGTCTTGAGATTCATATTGTTCATATTCTGCACAATGTAATGTATCTTTGAGCTTTAGGTAATGTGAAGTTTTACTTCTTTTACTTTGTGATGTTTCATCTACTGTAATTGAACAATAAATTAATTCTCTCAGTTAGTGGGTGCTTGGGGAATTCTTTATTATGGCCAAAAGTCAGCAATTTAAATTAACCCACAAGAACATGTCTGCTTTGGCTCATGTGCTTTTGCAATTTCTTTACCCAAGGTCAAAATTACAACTAGCACAGTTGTACTTATCTCATTAAGTTTGAATTTACTCCAAGGCACTGCAACCCAGTAATCAAGATGCTGATATGAACTAGACCTCCATGATGATATCAAGGGGAAGACTAGATAAATAACTAGAAGGAAAGAAGGAATTTAATACTCAGGCAGATTTTGTATCTTTGTCTTACAGGCAGTATATTTATTGACTGATAGAAAGTTTCTAATTTCAGGGAAACTATTTTATGTTTTATGATTAACATGCACAAAGATTTTAGTGAGCAAGAATTATCAATAGTTATGAATATTTTGGCTATTTAAAAACATTTTGCAGGGCTTTTGAAACTTTCAATAGCTCAATTAATGACTATTTATTATGCTCATGGTAAAGGCAGGGTTTGTTTGGCTTTGAAGAACTGAGTATAAGTACCCTAAAGAAAAAGAATAGTTATATTGCAGAACAAAAAAGGAATGGTCAGATTCTACTACTTTAATATAGTAGAAGAAATTTAGTTCTGTACTGTGAAGATAGAAACAGATGTGTAGTATGACAAACAATGATGCTAAGTATCTAAAATTATTTATTGTAGAATATTTTTGAAAGACTGGAGATTAAAGAAATCTCAGTAAACTGATATGCTTTCACACTTCTGAATGTACTATTACCTAGAAACAAATGGTAAAATTAATCTGTCAGATTAGTGAGAATAATATATTTTGATTTCAGAATACATTTGTCAAAGTTTATATAGGCTTAAGTATAGGCTGGATGGCATATAAATGGATACAGAGCTGGCTTGAACATGATACTCAACAGTGGTTCCTTCAGATTGGAGTAAAATATTGTATAGGGTAACTCAGAGAAAGATAGGTGGAGGACTATGGATGGCCTTAGGAAAAAACTTAATAGGGATATAACGGCACTCTTCAAATACCTGAAAGAACACCACATAAAAAAACCTCAGGATCAGTTTTCTCATTTCAGAGTGCAACAGATGATCTAATAGATTTAAGCTATAGGAAGACAGATTCAAAATAAATTTTAGTAAGAGTATTCTAACTGTTAAGATTTTTGATGATGAAACCAACTACCCAGAAAGATAGTTGCTTCTTCGGATGTGTTCCAGTAGATAAATATTAGAAACCATTTTTCTGAAACAGTTTAATTTGGATGTCTGTATTAACTAAAGATTATAATGATTTCAATGTTCACCTTTATAATTCTGAAGGGGGCTCTAAACAGCACTCTAGAGCAGATTTTACTTGATTTGGAAGAAATCTGAATTTCAGTATTCAGAGAACCAAAGATTGGATTCGTACTGACTGACCTTTGTTTCTTGAAAATAACATTTCCTATGAGTAGCATCTCCAAAAACTACTCATCTTATCTTCTGTGAAGGAAAGTTGCTTCTGTTAGAAACTGTATTTGAAATATTTACACCAAATTGCCTTTGGCCTGTGATTTATGTATGTTTTCCCCTTCAATGAATATTCATCATGATGCATGTATCCCCTCCTCTTCTGAGACCTGTGGGTTATAGAGGATTATATTATATTGAGCATGTGGGCCTGCAGAAGTGTTTCCAAATGTTGAGTTGCAAACTATGCCTATAGTTTTAATCCTGAGCAGCATATAATTAACAATATTAATCAACTACTCAAATTATTCTACTAATTCTCAAACAAGTGGTTGATGTTGAATCATGCCAAAATGCTTTCCTTATGTTCAGGAGATAGGTGGTAATAGATATGCTCAAACATTTCCAAGTACCACATTGCTGCATGTATGAATCCGTGAACTGAGGCTACAGAAGCAAGTGCCACCTGTTTTTAAATATTTGAAATGGATCAACATTTCTTCCTATTTTTTTTAGTATGCTACCATATCACGTCTTTCTGTATTTGTTCTTTGTAATTTTATGAATTATCCTCGTTCCTTAAGGTCTTGTAAATTCAGTTCTGGAAAATGGTAATTACATTCTAAGTTTTTTAATCAGTTAATATAATGCAATATAAAATGCTTGTCTTATTTATTCATTATGAGATTTTTGACTTATATGACTTATGAGACTTTTAATCACAATCTCTAAATACTTCTTGGCACGTTACTGTTATTATGTTATTCTTCATTTTATAATTGTGCACCTTATTCCTGTTTCATATTGGCCATGTGTTACAATAAATGTTACATTCTTATTTATTCTCTTTAATCTGTTTCTTTCCCTTTTATTTTACCATGAAAAATATTTAACTAGTCTTCTGAAGTACACAAGTGAAGCTTCTCTACACATACAAATTTGGTTAAAGGTATATACTATGTCCTATTGAATTTATAGAAATTATTCAACAAACTCCTGACAATCATTATTTGATGTCATAACAATAATCTCTGTAATATTTGCGGCATATAATAAAAAGAAGATATTCCCGTCCCAGGTTGCTGATGCCAGCTCAGTTTACAGGATTGGATATATTTGATTATCCTAGCATATGGAATTATTCACCTTTTTAATTAGGAGAATCACTGAGAGAAACTATGCAAAAGAAGAAAGCTGGATAAGAATCCATAGCTTCAAAATGCAAGATAGTCTTCCCAATTCATGATCATGCATGTTTAAGAAAGTGCAGAATAAGGAAAATGAACACAAGATATGCAAAATCAGTTAATGTTCAACCTGTCAGTGGGTTGCAGGATAATTACTTAGCACTAGGTACACTTTGTTCATTATACAAATTAAAAAATGAAAAAAAAATAGTATACCCTTTCCCCCAACCACATGTAGAAAAGCACTTAAAGTTCAAAGGTAAAGCTTGGCACACTCCAAATACGAAATGATTTACTTTACATGCAGCAAAATATACAAGAATTGTTATTTTTTTCCCTTAAACAAACTTAATTCATTATATTTGCTTGGCACAATTGCTATTCAGTTTAAAAAAATAGTTGAAAAATACTGAAACTGACCTGAATTCAAGTATTACGGTTTCTTCAACAGAAACATTTATCAATGCAATAAAACATCACACGGAATATATTGAAATATAACTCCTTCTCACTTGGTTGGTTTTGTTTGTTTTTAATCCCCTTGTTTTGTTTTTCTATACAGTTTTAATGCCAGCACAATTCACACATTTTATTCAAAATTAATATTATTGCATTGTTTTTGCATATCTTGTGGAACAGAAAATGCAAAGAGTTACTGATTCCCCTTTCAAAAGCAGAGACAGTGATTTATTTTTGCACTCAAATCACCCCAGATAAAGCTCTCCTTCAGTTATAACCAGGAAATGGAGAACTGTATCAAGTTGCACACTTTCAGGTGTGTATTCACTTGCTCACTCATTCACCCAGTCCTGCTCATTCGTTCACACATTGCAAATATACCTAGTACTATAAAGAATCCAAATCAATCATTCATATGTGCAAGATTATATCAAGTGCATTGCCTACTATCTTTAAATTATAAAACAACAACAAAAAAGGAAATTTTCATTACTTCAAATAAAATTACAAAGTCTGGTATACATTATGATTGGCAAAACTCCTAATATCATTAGCTTCTACCAAATGTCAGTGGAGGAAAACAAAAACAAAAAAATAAATCAATGTTAAACATTTGTGAAGGTGAAAAACAAAAAGGCAGGTGATTACAAACTCTGTAAACACTCCATCCCTCTCCCTTAAAAAATAAAATACAATAAAATAAAATATCCAAAAATAAAAATTGGAACATGCTTTCAAGAAAATATTAAATAGCAAGAACAAGGAGAGATCTACATAAGCCCATCACCACCTCTCTTAGAAATGGGCGGGTTGCCTGAACTCCTTTTGACAGAGCTGGCTTCATGCTCTTGGAGCCATTGGCACAGCTAACTGTCTTGAACTCAAATTTGGCAGAGATGACTGCCTGAGCTCTGATTGGTTGGCAGAGAAGACTGCCTGGGAGTCTCTGCATTTCCATCAAGAAACATCTGCAATATTGCCACCTGCATCTCCTATCTTGCAACTTCTGCTTCCTTCTCCTCAGCAATGTGTGGGATCTGTTGCAGAAGTCTATTCCACTTGTAGATCAGAAGGGTCTTGGCTTTATGGAGACAGTGAGGCTCATACAGAACATGTGCAAAATGATTCCTTTTTGTACAAGCAGAATTGAAAGACACCCGCTTGATACAGTGTCCTTTTGGCTACGGCCATCCATAGGAAGTTGAGGTTTTCCTTCACATTCAGGAAGCAGCTGTTGTTCCTTGTGCAGGGACTGAAAAAAGAAGGGAGCTGACACACTGCCTTTGATTTCTCCTGATTCTTCCTTCACGGACACATGCTGGGGTTCTATATTCACTCCTGAAAAGCTCTTTTACGCCACCCAACTCTGCAATTCTTCCCGACAGAAATAAATGAAGAATGCTGTTCTGGTTACTCCTGGTCACGAGAACAGTGAGGCACTTCTGAAACAAACCCATTAGGAACATTGAAACAAATTAAAAAACCAGCATCACTTTCAGCTTCAGCAACTACAGGCTGCTGATATAAATCCTGGTATCCTTAGATTCCTCTTGACTTTTCCTAGAATCTGGGTTTTGGGCTGCTTCTGCTTCTTCGCCCATACAGTCTTGCCCTGGGTCCCTGCAGTTAACAAAAGGCAAGAGGTTGCCATTGGGGCTTGGTTTGCTGTTACCATTGAGAATGTTGTCCGCAGCATTCTCCATCTCTTCTATTGTCAAGTCACAGGCATCAGCTAGTTCTTGGGTGGTAACCTCAATGAACTTTGGATCTTGAGCAAACTGCATCAGTCCTTCCGAAATCAAGACCTTTGATAATCCAGGACATCAAAAACAAGGAACAAAAGTGGATATCAGTATTAATATCACTGTTATAACAAGGATCAAAGAAATCAGTGAAAGAAAAAAAAAGATACAAAACACTTGATAATTAAAATTTGGGGAGATGAATTTATATCTGCAAATTCAAAAAAGTCCAGTGAGATTGTTTTATATATAAAATCACAATTGAATCCATGCCTTTACTTGACAGATGCTGGATCTGTGGCTGTGATAGGGGAGATGTAGGAGATTAAATCTAATTGTATTGGGTTATATGTACCACATGATGATAAAGAGACATTTTTAAAATATTTGGTGGATCAATTGTTTTTGTTTTCATATCAGAATTGGTATACATTGGAGGATTGGAATGGGGTACCCCTTCCTCAGTTTGATAGAACATATAGTAAGGGAATTAAATCCAATCAGGGTATGTTATCAAAAACATTTATATATATATATATATTTTGATGGATGATTTGGCATTGATAGAGTCTCTTGGAGACAGAAAAATGAAACATTCAAGAGAATGTACTTTTTTTCAGAAAAACAAATCTTTTTCAAGAATTGATCTGATATGGATTTTTTAAAAAGTGGCTAAAATATAGTCCAAGTAGACACGTTATCAAAGACTTTTTCTGACCACAATCCAGTTAAGTTAATACTAAAGACAAAATCTACCACTTTCAGATGGAGATTAAATGAAGCATTAATTCAAAAAGATTGGGTAGTAGAGAATTGTAAAAGAAATAAAATGAGGTTTTTTATAGCAACCTTGACGAAGATACAGAATTAAAGTCTGCCTGAGATGCTAGTAAAGCTGCAATGAGGTGTTTTATTTAATATAATTCTGAAATAAAAAACTCACAAGAAAAATGCAAACTATTCTAGAGGAAATTGAAAGAAAAGCTGAACAACAGAAAATATCAGTAGATTCCCCCATTGTATATCAAATAAAACTTTTATAGCAACAACTATGGATGTTAACTACACAAGAAATAGAAACCAAATTAATGAAATTACTGAAACAGAAAAAAATTGAATTTTGCCAACATACCAAGAGATGGTTGGCTTATAAACTGAGAAAACAGGGAAAAAAAGATTCAATAAGATAATACAACTCTAGTAGATAATGCATTATTATTCACATTTATATAAAAGACAGGAAATCTCCTTGGAAGTATCAGAGATGGATAATTATTTGAAGAAACAGAATTTACCAAATCTTACACAAGCTCAGAAACAAATTATGAATAGCCCAATAACAACTTTTGAAACCTCAGAAGTTAAAATGAAAATTAAAACAGTAAAAGCAGATTTTTGAGTTTATGCTGGAAATGTTTTGAGGATCAACTTTTAATTCCACTTTAAAAAGTGAGGCAACTAAAAACTTTAATACATAACTTGCAGTGCCAGATTCCTGGAAAGAGGCAAATCTTGTTTTATTACCAAGGAAGGACAAGATTTGGTTTCTAATAAGATTTATAAACCAATTTCATTCTTGAAAAACGACTATAAAATTTTTACAACAATATTGTGAGAGGAATTAAAAGATTTTAGCCGCCCTGAGTCTTCAGAGAGGGGCGGCATATAAATTTAATTAATTAATTTTAATGAAAAACATTAGCTTTAAAATTGAGGATATGGTTAAGTACTAGGGATTATACTAACAACATGAATTGTATGTTGTTTCAGAAAGACTATTAAAGTAGGGAATGACATTCAGAAAGACTTGTGAGATGGGATAAATTACACTTCTCACTATTGGGTAGAATGTTATTGAGATGAAGTTTCAATAAGGATGTTATATTTATTTCAAACCATATCAGTATTGACAACTGATTCACCCTTTAAACAATGGAACAAAGAAATTTCTAGAGTTGCATGACAAGGTAAGAAATCAATTAAATATAAATTGTTGCAAGATCTGAAAGAAAGAGATGGTTTAGGACTACTGGACTTAAAATTGTATTTTGAGGTATTTTGTTTGGTATCTATGAAGGAATAGGTGACTTTAAGGAATAGGTTTATTGGAATTAGAAGAACATGAGTTGAGATTTGGGTGGCACAGCTATCAGTGATATGGTAACAGTTAATATAAATTTTAAAAATCACTTTATTAGGTATGCCATATTGAGAGTTTGGAATAGGTGTAAAGTAAAAATTTGTCCTAAAATGTCTTTATGGCTGTCACCAATAGAAGTCTTTTTTAGAAGAGAAATTTTAATTATACTAACTTCATTTAGTTATGCTGATTTATTGATTGTTACTGAAAGAGAAACAAGATTAAAAACAAGAGAAGAGTTGAAAAAGGAAGGATATATTTGTCAATAGTTTGCCTATGCCCAGTTGGCAGAAAGATTTAAACTGGATAAAAAAATTGTTTTTGTAGATGAAAAAACAGACTGAAAGCAATTATCGACTAACGATAAACTTCTCATTGTCAACTTTATAAATAGTTGTTGAAAATGGACCAGTAGGATAAAGATAAAGTACATGTGATTAAATAGGCAAAAACTATGGATTAATGGGAAAATATGTGGACTAATGAATTGAAATTTTATTGAAGTATAATTTGAAATAATCTTTTAATAAAATGACATATTGATGGTATTTAACTTCTGAAAAATTATCAAAGATAATTTCAAAGGGAATATCAAAGAAGTATTGGAAAGTTAATCAATGTGAAGGTACCTTTTATTACCTTTGGTGGACATGTAAGACTGCCAAGAAGTATTGGGATCAGATATGTTGTTTGATTCAGAAAATATTAAAAATGGCTGTAAAATTGAAATTTTTAGGTATCATGGATAAACATTTTGAAAGAAAACATGGGATTTTGTTTCTATATATGACAACAGCATTGATATATCAAAGGTGGAAAGATAGACAAATTCTGACAACTGAAGGGAAGATTGTAAAATTAGAATTGATAGAGATGGCTAAACTGACTAGTTTGATGAAAGACAAAACCTATCTAGTTTGTTTCCCAGTTTTGGATTTCTTGTTTAAGAAAGATAAAAATGAAGATTTGATTTTAGGATTTGAGAGTTAGATCCATTATGATTATGGAAATAATGCCTATTCTTACTGTTATTATTAGACACATGTACTATATATTATTTTATATTTATATTTAAACTTAAAGTAATAGGTTATGTTGTCATATAATTCTAGTATTATTTTGATTGTTTAACTTGTATATTTTTATATGATGTTTCTGTGTTTTGTTTCAGCCTAGAGCAAGTAGTTGCTTTATTATATGTTTATATAAAGTTGAAAGACAACTTTTCCTTGTTTTGATTTTTTTTCTTGTCACTTTTTAACATTTTTTCCTTTTTGGTCCCTTTCCCCCCATTTTACTTTTCTGCTATTGTATTTTAATCTCTCTTTGAAACATAATAAAGTTGATACAAATAATTAGTGAAAAACTTTGGCAGTTATACCACCTTTGTTCTGAAGCCTACTCCTCTTCCAAAATTATTTGAAGAGTGGGGACTTCTGGAAATGGGGTCAGAAATTGTTTGAATGAGATGATAAAAATGAAGACGTCACTTGGGATCTTTATTCCACTTGCTAGGTTAAAAAAAAAAATCCCTCGTGTTGGTTAGAAGTTATATGTTTTGAGTTTTTCCCCCAATTTTTACAGCAGGGACTTAGAAGAATCAATTTTTTTTCACCGTGTAAACTAATGTAACACCAAGAAACCTTCTGGCTGTAGTAAAAGTGTAGTTGTTAATTGACTGGTTCTATGCCATCCAGCTAGACTGGTGTGTATTGGGGATTTTGTTTTAACTGACAAAGATAAAATACATTAATCAAATTAATTATTTACCTTGGACTAGTCTTCCTGTTTCTATCGGCAAGCATCCTCTCTATACTGAATTATTTCTTTCCATATATTTATTGTTAATACTATTAGGAAAAAAATATCTATCAGGTAAAAACTGAAGATTCTATCTGATGAATGGGACTAAGAATCTTGCCTTCCAACTATGGCTGTAGTCCTATCTATCTGGCCACTTTGATCTTGCAGACTTAGCGTGCTCTGTGTTCCTTTGAATAGCATCTCTCAGGACCATGAAAGCATGCATTCTCTGTAGCAGGACCACTCTGCTTTTGCTCTTTCCCAGACCCTTAATGAGAGAGAATGAGACCTCTTGCTTCATCCCGTTTGGTCTTCAGGTTTGTCAACGTTTATCTTTTATTATCTTATTGTAATTTCTTTGGTTGATCAGTCAGCTGCCCAGAATCTTTGTGAGTCAGGCAACATACATGTTTGATAAGAAGCTTATCATTAAAGTTAACAACTTAAGAAATAATTAGTTAAGTACATCTTACTGTTTGTCTATATTTGCATCATATATATTTATGTATGTGTGTACACACACGTAATTATTAATTAGTGCTTATCTAAAAATTCACACGTGGGAGCTTGCTCTTCTGTTTACAACTATAACTGACATCAACTTACCGCTTCAACAAGGCTGTTGGCACTACCATGGAATTGCCTGCCACACTCTCTTGTCTGACTGGGAACTATAAGGGAGAGTGGCCTGGCTTTTCGGGTGCTGCTAGAGCTGGTGCTATCACAATATGAGGAGCTGCAGTATATTGATGGGAAGCTATTATTGAGTTTCTCATTGGGTTCCTCCTCATCAGGCCACAATCCTTTATCATGTTGCTGGGGCCAGTCTTGTGTACAATGTGTTGCAGAGGGTGTGGAACAGGGTCGAGAAGATCTAATTGATGAATGACTACTTTGAAGAGGACTCCGACCTGCAACTGCTAGTGCCTGTAGACAGAAACCATGATAAATTAGCATGTCCGCAACATGGTGATTCAGAACATGGGTGAAAATGAACCAAATATTTTTGAAAAAAAGTTCAGTTTAACTTGGGAGCTGGCTGTAGTTGGATAACGACATTCCTTTAGCCTGCTGTTCTATATTTCATACTGACAATGTCCTCAATCTTATAGAAAACTAGATCATGGATCAAAAAGAAACTTTTAACAAAAAAATGAATGAATGTCTGCTTTTCACCTATTCGTAACTTGAAACTTGCTAATTGAACAAGGCTAATACATGGTTCTCATCATTCTTGTGTATACCATAATGCCATTTAGAATTTGATGGACAGTTTAATGGATTTTAAGATAAGTTACGCATACTTTATACATAGGAGTGATTCTATCATTGTTTTGGGAGTAGAGAAGAATGCCATTCATTTGAAGCTCTAGTGGGCTTGCTGGGAACTTGTGTTTGGATAAACTAGCACCTCTATATGATATGTAGTCACCATGATTTCTGTGACAGATTATTATAACAGATATTTCTCACGGTATTGTTTTATGGCATTGTAACATCATGCCCTATTTGAAATTATCCAATTCCATGATTTTATTATACCCTTTGGCCAATATAAAGTAAAATTATGTCAGAGTGAAAATTGTAGCACAAAACTTGCCCATATAAAATGACAGCTGAATTACTTGCATTGAGTAAAAATTAAGCCATATTAGATGTTGCATTTCTGTATCAATAATTATTATCTAGTAATGTGAGAAGTGAAAAACTCACTGGAAGGTAGTTTAGTTTAAACCAATAGTTGACTAATAAAAATCAAACTTAGACTTCAACTTTGATCAGACCTGCTTGAAATCATAGTGCTGTGTTAATGGAGCTATATAGCAGTTGGGCTGGAGTTTAGCCTCCAAAAAACTGTGATGGCTGCTGGGATCCAACATCTATCTTTAGTTCAAATATCTATCTATCTATCTATCTATCTATCTATCTATCTATCTATCTATCTATCTATCTATCT
>WNWU01000037.1:9175893-9187764 GCA_012654045.1 Ptyas mucosa
TCTATCTATCTATCTATCTATCTATCTATCTATCTATCTATCTATCTTTAAAAAATAGGTAATGCATTCCCCTGGACATTGTTAATGATATCCCTTCTTATGCCACTCATGAATCTGTTACAAGGCCGGTCAATCTGTAAAATCTGGGAAAGATTGTATTCAAGTGTTAAAATATGGCGTTATCAGAGTTGGTAGCTGAAAGAGAAAATGATCACTTCAAAAGCAGACTTTTTCTTTTTTCCCCTCTTCACTGTGTAAAATCCCACCCAAACCCTGATTTGGGTTTCATACGATAAACACCCTTTATATTTTTCTTCATGAGCTATAGTAAACTTTGTCTCTGAAAACATCTCAGTCTTCCCGGTGGGTAACATTTTTTAGATAAGTGATTCAGTTAAATCTGCTGTATTAAGAAATGACCCCATTAAGACGCTTGTAGTACTTTATCAAGGAACAAATATATTATGGCATCTTTTTATCAGATGTATACATTGGACATTAGATACATGTATCTTATTCAGGTCAGAAAATTAACCATACCATTTATGATCAAAAGATCAGATTGTGTACCTTATTTTTTAAATGCAATATATTCAAAGGATAGCTGTTTCTAGATGCAAATACTCACCTGGCGATGTACTAGATGCAAAGGTAATATTGTTTTCTGGGGAACACCTGCGGTCTGATTTTTCTGTCTCTTTAGACACTCCAGATGGAAGGATGCTCTTCGACCTAAAAAGCCATTTGCACAGTATGAAAATAGATTAGTCCAACTGCATAATCACTGAAAAGAGAGCATTAGCCTATGAAGCAGATACCTATGAAGGTAGCCCTTGACTTACGACTAATCACTTAAGCAACTGTTTGAAATTATAATGGACCTCCACAGAGCAATTATGATACAATTTCGAAGTTCTGATGGCTCCCCCCACGGTCATCCGATTGCATTTTGGGTGCTTGACAACTAGCCTTCATTTCTGACTGTTTGCAGTGTCCTGCGTCTTATGACTGAAACCAGCATTTACTCCTAATTGCTATCAAAAAATGCCCACTGGGTACAATGGGTTTGCTTAATGACCATGGAGTTTGCTTAATGACCATTGCAAAAACATTGTAAAATTGGTGCACCGTCACATGGTGACCTACTTAACAACCAGCATGATTTATGACTATAATCTCGGGCTCAATTATGATTTTATGTTGAAATATCACACTTCCCTTGTATCATGGATAGGACTCTGTTACTTGTAGTAAGGACTTGTCAACTAGAAGAGTATTGCCATGTTCTGCAATTAAGACTTCTGTTTATATTTTTTAGCCCATCTCTGTGAGTTGAGGCAAAATAGTTCTTTCTGTGTGTGTGTGTGTGAGAATATGGCATTTGTAGAAGAAAACCACAGGCATAGAAAAGATTAGGAATTTCCCCTCAGCTATTGGGCTTTTATGTTAAGCTGACAAACACACAATTTCGGTTTACACAGTTCTTAGTTAAACACTGTATATATTTATATGGTATTTCTCATTGGGATAATAAATCTGGACTGTAAGTAGAAATTTACGTTGCAGAGCATTTTCCAATTTCTTTTTTTAAAAATGTGCATTATCTGCAAAACGTGAATGTCAAGAATAATCTAGATAGGAACTCTCATTTTACAAGATTTCCCCGTAACATATATGTCTCCAATTATAGTTTGAAGATATACAATGAAGACGTAATATTTGTTTATTTGAAAACAAGGGCTGTCCTAATGGAATTGCGAGTTTTAATTCAAGAGCAGTTCTCAAGTAGTTGAATAATGTTTGTGATCCTGGATAAATTGACAGAATCTCAGTATATTCCAAACATTCTGGCAGCTAATAGCTAAAAGCCATGAAAATATGTATCAGCTGTGTAATCTATTTCATGTTTGCAACAAATGATAGGTTTTTAATAGATTGCACAACTTTTTAAATGTCAACAGTATTACTTAGTGATGAGGAATGTAGAAATCCGATCTTTGGAGATGGCTGGGTATCTTCTTTGCTTTCTGGGAGAGTTAGCTGTCGGTGTTCATCATCTTGGTATGATAACCTGTAATTGAAAATGTCAGGTTTTTCTAAAATATACAAATTAGCCAACATGTTGTACAGTTCTTAAAGAGGAACCCAGCCTCTTTTATCAGATTTAATTATGTTAATGTCAAACCATACAATGTAGGGTTAGTGATCTAACCCTCAAATCTGCAGATTCTGTGTCTCAGTTCTGTTCCACATACCAAGCTGTTACTCGTACCATAATGGAATGATGAAATATTTGAGAATAATATTTTAGAATGAGTTTCTTTATGCCGTAATTTTCAACCATTTTTCTTTTTTAAACAGCCTACCATACGTATTAATTATACTCACAATAGTATAGTTAGGAATACATTGATAATTCATCCAAAAAATTAGGAATACATTGGTATGTGGAAGCAGGTTTCCAAAACCTCCAGCAATTGACAATCCAAGTAATATATTCTTCTCATTATAGAGAACTATAGAAGAATCTGGGAGCTAGCTAATGGTAAAACCAGAAATAATTCCTTTATGAGTATAATATACATATGCCTAGACTTATGACTTACCTATTTATTTTCATGTTACAGCACTTAATTATTAATTCAGGTACAATGCTAAATTATGATTTGCCTACAAATACTTTATTTGCTTGTTCCTTCTTCTTTTTTTCCTATCCTTGTATATTTTATTACTAAATAATAATAAATTACAATTTAAACTATGGTATAAATATATGGAAAAAGTTACTAATGTATTTCTAACCTGGAACTATTGGAAAGGCAAGACTGAATGATGTGATTCCATTCCTAAAATTCTAAAACAACTTGTATACTACAATAAAATACTCACATTTCAGGTGATAACAAATTTGGTTCACTGCAATATTCAGTTTCTTCATTTAATTGCTCACTATATGTTTCTTCCACCTGAGGAGCTTCCTCTTCACTAACAATTGCTACTTGGCTGTCTCTGGAGTAGGATCTAGAAAGCAAAAAGATCAGAATGATTTCTGGATAATGAAGAAAATATAAAAATGCTGTATTGGAAACTCCAATTCTGTTGCATTATTTTTAAAATTTTAATTTAAATTTTTAAACAGGCAAAATTAACTTACAAGAAAGATAATAATGATAAATATAATATACTTTACTTAGAACAGCTTATATCCTGAGACAATACCTCTAACACCATCAAACATCTACATCTGCCTATCCCAAGTCCTTGAAAAGGACTTGATAGGCGAACAAAAATGCCAAATCTACTCTGAACAGCTGGCTGCCTGTGCAACGAACCATAATATATTAAATTTATATACTATCGGACTCTCAGCGACTCTGGGCAATTTATAATTGTTAAAACTTTTAAAAACAAAGAACAGTGTGAAAACATAAAAACAGCACAAGAGAAAAGAACAATGGCAAAGAAAATAAATCCAGAGGGGAACAAAAAGGAAGAAAGGAATAGAATAGAATAACAGAGTTGGAAGGGACCTTGGAGGTCTTCTAGTCCAACCCCCTGCCCAAGTAGGAAACCCTACACCACTTCAGACAAATGGTTATCCAACATCTTAAAAATTTCCAGTGTTGGAGCATTCACAGCTTCTGGAGGCAAGTTGTTCCACTTACTAATTTTTCTGTCAGGAAATTTCTCCTTAGTTCTAAGTTGCTTTTCTCCTTGATTAGTTTCCACCCATTGCTTCTTGTTCTACCCTCAGGTGCTTTGGAGAATAGTTTGACTCCCTCTTCTTTGTGACAGCGCCTGAGATATTGGAACACTGCTATCATATCTCCCCTAGTCCTTCTTTTCATTAAACTAGACATACCCAGTTCCTGCAGCCGTTCTTCGTATGTTTTAGCCTCCAGTCCCCTAATCATCTTTGTTGCTCTTCTTTGCACTCTTTCTAGAGTCTCCATATCTATTTTACATCGTGGCAACCAAAACTGGATGCAGTATTCCAAGTGTGGCCTTACCAAGGCATTATAAAGTGGTATTAACACTTCACGTGATCTTGATTCTATCCCTCTGTTTATGCAGCCCAGAACTGTGTTGGCTTTTTTGGCAGCTGCTGCACACTGCTGGCTCAAATCTAAATGGTTGTCCACTAGGACTCCAAGATCCATCTCACAATTACTACTATTGAGCAAGGTACCACATATATGGTACCTGTGCATTTTGTTTTTCTTCCTTAAATGTAGAACCTTACTTTTTAGTCTTCTCTTTAAGGTTCTTTAAAATACTAATAGAGTTGGAGTTATTCAAATTTCGAGGTGAACTTTATTCCATGTAGCATTATTTGGGACCCAGGATTGCCAGTCTTGTCAAATTGAATTGGCCTGGTAAATGAGATACAGATCTCATGCCTGGAAATTAATTTGGAAATGGGGAAGCAAGATGGGAAGCATCTGCCTTAGATTTCCTGTTTTTTATAATAATAATAATTATTATATTTGAAAAAAACAAGTCTGAAACCTACATTGACCTACTCAAATGTCTGTTAGTATTGCTCGGGGCTCATGTATGTAACTGCATTTTATCTTGTTGGTAGTGTAGTTTTTAAATTGTTTTGCTTCCAGCCAACCTACATACACAACACCTTAAAGCACTTATTTTGCCATGACTGTCCTCTCACTGGTATTTGGTGATTCACATGCTTTAATTGATGATTTAATTGAAATAACTGTCACTGTTTTAGGAGTAAATCAGAGGGACAGAGTGGTTAAATTAATGTTTTCTATGTATCTATTTTTTTTTGCTATTTTAAAAAAAACACAAGCTAGTTGTAAATGCAACTGTGATTCAGAAAAACAGCACAGGAAGAAAAAATTAACCCCTGCCACTATTCCAGACAGACTGCCAATTCACATAATAGCATTCCAGTAACAATTATTTTTTAATTGATCAGATGTATATAGCTACCTGACGTGTGTAATCATGACTCTAGGTGGCAGTATATCAAATAAAAACCAAGCAAAAAACATTTGAGTACAGTTAAGAGACCATAAGAAGTAATGCAACCCATAGGCAACATATCAACAACACAGAGACAGCATCAATCAATCAAACCTAGAAAACTGTTTGCTTCCCAGAAAACAGGGTCATCTGTCATTCTGACCGAGTATCTAAAGGGGAAAAGTTCTTTTAAAGCTTTCTGCATGGTGAAGAGAATTGTGGCTATCTGAGTTTTGACTGAGGTGGTGTGGGATAGGGATTATTCCAAAGTGAAGACATTGGCATAGAAAGGCGTTGCCTCAGGGAGGAGACCTGAAACATGTCCATTCTGTGACAAGTGGCTAGGGCAGGGATCAACAACCTGCGGCTCTGGAGCCACATGTGGCTCTTTCATCCCTCGGCTGTGGCTCCCTGTTGCTGGTCGGCTCCACAATTGATAGGGCTTTTGGTTAGGGCAGGTAGAGG
This sequence comes from Ptyas mucosa, assembly GCA_012654045.1. Taxonomy (NCBI): domain Eukaryota; kingdom Metazoa; phylum Chordata; class Lepidosauria; order Squamata; family Colubridae; genus Ptyas; species Ptyas mucosa. The sequence goes on from WNWU01000037.1 coordinate 9,181,348, forward strand.
AAAAAGGATGCCGTGCTAGGAGGCAACTCTATGGTGGGAAACTGGACTTCCAGTCAGCAGAGGAAAAAGGACGCTGCGCTAGGAGGAGACGCTATGGTGGGGGAACCAGATTTCCGGTTGGCTCCATAATTGAACGGAGGCTTCCAGTTAGGACCTTTGTGGCTCTTTGAGTGTTTAAGGTTGCCGACCCCTGGGCTAGGGACAAGTGGTCCTGCAAATAAGTTGTTAAGATTGTGTATAACTTGTAGTTTGACCATAACATTAACACTGATTCAATGTGATTGAAATGCATTTTGGATAAGTAATTCGCAAAATTACTTAAAGTTTGTTGTTTACAATAGCAACAAATCTCTTATTTATCTGTGTTACAGATAAATACTTATAGAAGTATTGTTCTCCTTCCTCACCACACCTGAAAACTAAAATGTAACATGGTTTGATAAATGAATGTTTACACGAAATACAGATGAACAGCAAGATTAGCTTTCTCCCTAATGTTTCATAATAATGTATCCTAATTCATTAGGAAAGCATGGGAAGGAAAAAAAAGAAGACAATCAGGAATAGAGATGGAAAGAAGGAAAGAAAGTGGTATTTTTGGATTGCTATATTTTTGTCAAGTAAGGCAGAATTCTGGACCACAGATCTATTTGCCTAGCCTTTTAAAATTATGCTTCAGAAAATAGGGCAAAGATTAGTCAAGTTGCCTTGCTCGGAATGCAATCTCATCAAAAATAAAATATTAACAAACAATATTTCCTATTCAACAATATGATTTAAAAAATAATTAAACTACAGAGAATCTCAATGACATTTTACATGAAGTTTCCTCAGTACAGTATATTAAACAATCCACCTAGTTGTTAAGGGTGCCAGTTTAAAGGAAATGTTTCAAATTAATTAAATGGTCAGATTTAGACGCCCAAAGCATTTCAGCAATATTTTTTCAGCAATCCCAATTTCATCTCAATATGATAAGCACTGATCCCCTTAAATCTTCTTTTCCATGCCTATTTTGTCAGGATTGGAAGAGGGCAAGAATAAGGTTCTATTTACCTACAAGTTGAATTCGCCATGAAAATAATTTTTGTTTTATCTATCACAAAGATATTAGGTCTTTCATCATCTCCTAGGATACAGTGTTTATTCATTGCCAATTATTCTTTTCCTCTTTCTACATGGCCTAAGACTATTTATTCTGAAGGAGCACAGTAATGAGTGTTGAAGAACACACAGAAAGAAAAATAAAATGAACCTTTTAAATAGGCACATATTGATCTTGGTTATATTTTTCATACTTTACTTTTTGTACTTTAATTATATCACACATATCCTCAATATTTGCTTCTTTATATTGAATATTTTAAAAGGACTTATGGGCACAAAGACCTCATAAAGGATGATTAATTTAGATCAGATAAAAAAGTACTTTTCTTGCATATGCTTAATTATCTCACAGAATTAACTAACAAAAAATATTGGAATAGCTCTGCCCCTAGGGTATAATCTCTTCTTCTATGAGTACTCTGGATCATCATATTCTGGTTCCACCTACTGCTTTTGAAGTGGTAGTTTGATAACTTCAAAACCCATCACTCAAAGATACAAAGATAGAAATAATTTAAATCAGAGATCTCCAATCTTGGCAACTTTAACCCTGGTGGGCTTCAACTTCTGGGAGTTAAAGTCCACCAGACTTAAAGTTGCCAAGGTTGAAGACCCCTGATTTAAATAGTCCAAAACTCCTGCCTGTGTTGTGTTGAGATGGAGAAGAGTACAAGTCCTTCCTGGCCCCCGCCCCCTCAGGAGAAAATCAATTAGGAGTAAAACAAAATTAGACTTTCTTAGAAAAAGGAAAAAAAACCCTGCCAAAATATAAAAATTAGCATGCAAAATGCAACATGACGAGTTTATGAAGCAAAGGAAATGCTAGATGGTGCTTGTCTAATGTAAATAGAAACAGATTTTTTTCCTGCCAAATTTTGATACTGCAGAGATTTCAACTTGGATTATAAACACAATATCTCCACGCTTACTCTGATGAATGGATAATTGGACACATTTCACTAGGTTGCACAAAGAAAAATTTTTAAAAAGTCTTTTAGCATCATGGAAAAAAAAAACATATCAGAGAATTACTGGCTGGAACATCAACCTGCTCCTCAAATGCTTTTTCTGTTTCAGTTTCCATTTTCCTGGGATTCCCAATTTTAGTCAGTTAGCCATGTGCTTTTCACACCTCAGGTTTAGAGCTCTTTCAGTTGGAGAATCTGGAGTAATCTAATTCTGTAGATGGCATCTCATCTGTGGATGAGGATTCTATGTCCTTTCCTGCCTGGAATATAGACTTGTTGGCTGCCATGTGCAACAGATATCCTTAAATAATTCTTATGAAAATTTGTGACAATTTTTATCCATAAATGTTCAATAATCAAAAGGCAATAATCCTGCCAACAATCAGTGAACATGAGCTAATTCCTTCTTTCCTACTCTACTGAGCCAATTGGTCAGTCTTTATTAAAAACATAATACTATATTAAGATTGACATCCATCAAAGCTCTTTTTAGATTATGAAGCTGTAATATTTATTACGTTACAGACATTAACTTTCTGGTCCAAATGAGGAAGAATTACCGTAATAGAAGTTTGAATCTTGGAATTCCCTATGCAGGTGGTCCATTCAGAGTTGTTTTTCCAACTGGAAAAACTGGGAACCTACTAAGTAGATAAGTAAATGAATACCAAGAAGCCATTAGGATAGTCTACTTGAGTACCTCAACTTACATTCTTGGGTTCTATTATAGGATCTCTTATATAGTGATTTTGCTTAAAATATTCTCAAATAACGTTGACAAATAACAAAACATTGTTTTGTAATGTGTTTGAAATACTCGTATACACTTCAAATAGCCAGTTTGGTAATGGTTAAAGCTAGAAAGCAGGAGACTGTGAATTCAAGTCCCATTTTAGCCATGAAAGCTTGCTGGTAAACTTCACAGCAGTCAATCTCTCAGGCCCACTCACCTCACAGGGTTGTTGTGGGAAAAATAGGAGGAGGGTGTGCTGGGTATGTTTGCCGCCTTGAATTATTTGTAAAATAATAAGAGTGGGATACAAATAAATAAAATAATCCAAAAGTTTTATTTACAAAGGAGCAGATGGAAAGGAGATAGGGCCGAACCTTGATGGATTAGGACTAAATACTGGCTCAATTCATTTTTTCAACCATTAGGTTTTTGATGGATGTACTTATTCCTAATTCTTTACTAAAATTTAATGTAATAATTTATTTGCTGTTTATTTGAAAATATATAACAATTTAAAATTAATTATATTTTGAAATGTATGGAATAGCCATTTTCATCATCTTCTGGGAGGGAGTGTATCGGGACGGGTTCCAAATCCCGTTGCTACTGATGTGTGTGCTTGCGTGTGGCACTTCTGCGCATGTGCAGAAGCTTCTGTGCATGCAGAGAAGTGTCTAGGCGGGTGGGCAGAGCCTCCTGCCACCGCCGCTACCGGTTCGCCTGATATGGTGTGAACTGGTAGCAACCCACCACTGGAGTGTATGTATGTATGCATGTATATATATATACATAATGACTCAAATTTCTGTTATATTATTATATATTTCTCTTTGAAGTTCCATGTACAATTACAATGATCTATTAAACTGGCAAATGATAGAAATATTGCTGCTCTCAACAGTCTTTACCTTCTGCATCTGAACTTCCAAGGAACTTCCTGGATCCGTACCGTGGCGGAGGAAGGGGTGCTGTAGCTGTCCACGGTGCTGACGGTGTTGGAATAGCTTGGTGGATTAGAAAAGCGGCTCAAGGCAGTATTGTTGGCATTATTGATGTTAGCATTGGAACCTGATGAGGAGTAACTACTTGGCGTGAAGGTGGAATCGACAAGCTTCTCATGGGATGGGGATTCAGTGTCTCCTTGGTTGTTGCTAGATTTGTTGATGTGCAAAGGGCGCTGAGTTGTGAATGTCTGAGGGAATGAGCTTCTGCCATCACTTTGGTAATAGCTGACATGATTTCCAAACAAGCCACCAGCTCTCTGGAAGCAAAACAGAAGCATATTAATGAACAGATAAAAGCATCAATACGGAGGTAGTAATGTATAGGAGGTTATACAGCAAATATATCACAACTGGGCTGTGGGTAGCTGTGGCAGTTTGAGTTGCTATTGTTAGGCAAATTCCACATGGTCATTAGGCACAAGAACACCTGACTGTCATTTGTGATTCCTGCTGGCTTCCCCCATTGACTTTGCTTGTCAGAAACCAGCATGCAGGTCACAAATGTGATCATGTGATAGAGGAATGCTGGTGGCCAAGTGCCCAAATTGCAGTCATGTGACCACAGGGATGCTGCAATAGTTGCAACTATGAGGACCAGTCATAAGTCTCTCTATTCGTTGCTGCTGTAACATCAAATGGTAATTAAACAAATGGTTGCTGAATATGCTATAACCACATATCCTGTTGTATGCATTCAGCAATCCATTTCATAGGGTGCTTTTTTTGGAGCAGTACTTGCAAATAAATATATGGCTCTTAAAACTCCAATGTACAATGTCTTAGTTTCCCTATTCCACAGCAATGTACTTGTCATATAATGAGGATACTTCTGTCTATCAGGAATAGAATAGAAATCCTTCATATCCTCCATCTTTGGCATTCATATTCCTGAGTTATTATATTGGGGACTCAGCAACTCTGAACTGAGTTCCCAGCAACCCTTCATTGAGGGGAAAGGGATCTAAGCAGAAACCACCTTAGAGTTGCTTGATTTCTACAATAGATTCCTTTAGGTTATTGTTTTCTTCTTCAAAGCTGCAGAGGAAGAGGAGGGCAAGAGAGAGAGAGATGAATGAAACCTGTGCCTGTGTATTGGTGAATGTTTGTGTGTACCCTGTTTCCCCAAAATAAGACATCCCCTGATAATAAGCCCAATCGGGCTTTTGAGCGCATGGCAATAAGGCCAAGCGCTTATTTCAGGGTTCAAAAAAATATAAGACAGGGTCTTATTTTCGGGGAAACATGGTATACATACTTGTAATTTCATAACACAGCAAGTAATATGGTTCTTGGGGCTGTTCAATTCTGCTTTAACCTATTGGGAATGTAGAAACATAACATTAACAGTAGTGAGAGGAAGAATTTTAGTTTTATGATGTATTAATCACATTCCGCTAGGAAGGGGACATAAGTCTTTTAAATCTCAGGTCTATTCACTACTTTTGCCAATCCTGAATATTTTTGGTTCATTCTGCTGCACACCAGATTCATGGTGAAAGCACTTACCCTGAAAATATCATCTTCAGAAGCAGCAGAAACAGCTTCTTTCATGGCCTTGTCTAATTCCTCTTCTGCTGTTAAGTCTCCAGATATTGCCCTTCGAATCTCTGGTCCAATGTCATGTAATGTGCGTAGACCAGCCTAGGAAATATTATGGTTTAGCATACTGGTAGATAAAAGAAATAAAATGGATCTTAAAATACAGTATTTATTGACATTGGTTCTTAACAGCTACTAAATCTCAATGTAATCAGATGTTGTAGTGCTGGCTATTTGGGGCATAAGTAATTTAGTATAAACATATTTGTGCTAAATGCTGTTTCCTTATTAGCTGATTCATTCTGCAGTTCTAAATGGACAAAAACCCTTTTTGTAGAGTTTTGCAGAAATAGTTTCCCTGTATCTGAAATATGAAAAAAGCAATTCAGAAAAATAGTACCACTTTCAATCCATCTGTGACAATGGGATTTATAAGACTGTATATTATAACTTGTTCCTATGCAGTGAAGCTACTTGGTCTGTTCTGAAGTTTAGGGAAAACATGATGAAAACTACAGTGAATATCTTCAAACATTACCTAAATTTCACTAGATTTTTGGTAGGATCTATATGATGGATCCTTGAGATGCTATTTGATAATAGAATAACCTCATCACTTCCTCATAATTATGTTCTAAATATTTGGTCTAAGTATATTAATCTAGAAGTAGATATATTTGTTATCAAGATAACTTACATCCAACCAGTGGTTCTTACATATACAATTTTAACTAAAAGGCCCTATTTATAATTAATTCTAATAACTAAAATGATATGTTAAAAATAACTGGTATACCCAATTTATTAGGTTAAATGAAAATGCTTTTAAAATTGGGGCATCTTGAGTTGTTACATCAAAACTAACTAAAGGAGCCTTGGTGGAGCAGCGGACTAAAGCGCTGTTAAGTAGCACTTAGCTGCCAGCTGCCTGCAATTATTGTGAGTTCAAATCTCATCAGGCTCAAGGTTTACTCAGCCTTCCATCCTTCCGAGGTAGGTAAAATGAGGACCCGGATTGTGGGGGCAATAAGCTGACTTTGTAGAAAAAAGAACACCACTGGGGGGG
>WNWU01000037.1:9187864-9214636 GCA_012654045.1 Ptyas mucosa
TCAATGTCATAATGCTAAGCAATATACTGAAGATCCACTTTTGACTTTCTTTTCTGTAAACCTCATGCTATGTATTCAACACTTACCTGTAGAGAAAGAGCATTACGTTGTGACGGTTTGCCCACGAGACCCTGTTCTTTGCGTTTTTTGAATTTCCGGAAATACTCTTGAATCAGGAATGTGGCATAGAATTTTCCAACTGTAACCTCATCATCTAGATGGCAAACATTTGGGGGGGAAAAATCAAAGAAAAAGCTAAGACAATTGATAGTTTATTTGTTTTTGTAATTTACTAACAAACTATTAGTGACCTAAAAAATTAATCTCCCAGACTGTATTCAGGAAGTGTAGAGTGTATTACAGATTGCAATTGCTATTAAATAGAGTATTGAAAAACAAAAGATGTACTCACCTCCTGCTGGGGGTACAACCTGATCCAACAACTTCATACTAGTGCGCTTCCAGATTTTCTTAATGATTGCACGCAACTCCTCATTGGCTTGTTCCAAATTACCTATAAGAAGAAATATTAGTAAAAAAAAAATTTAGTTCTTGTATGGAGCAGTACTTTTATCTGGTTCACAGATAAAAAGAGAGCCATTTAAAAATAAGAGGCCATCTTATAATAGGATTCTTAGCAACTCTGATCCTATTAAATCTAATTAAATGAAAAAAAAATGACAGTTTATCTTTTGGCCTATTATGACGTATAAAACATAGTGATAGATTGGTTTTTGAGGCTGAAGGACAAAGCCTGATTTAAGTTAATGATCCTACGAAGCAGGGGTGAAATGCTCCTGGTTCGGACCGGATCACCCAATCTGGTAGCGATGGCGGTGGGTGGTTCGGAGAACCGGTAGCAAAAATCCCTGCCCCCCCCCATGCCCAGCTGAGCTGCAGGATCATCAGAGGCTTTTTTTTTACTTTTAAAAGCATTTTTTCTACAACCTCTTCTGACAAAAAAATGCTTTTAAAAGTAAAAAAAAAAAGCCTCTGATGATTGTGCGGCTCAGCTGGGATAGTCAGAGGCTTTTCAAAGCATTTTTTTCTGCAACCTCTTGGCCGAACAGGTGGTAAAAAAAATGCTTTGAAAAGTCTCTGACGATCTGAGTTTTGTGATCGGCAGAGGCTTTTCAAAGCATTAGAAAAAATGCTTTGAAAAGTTTTTTTAAAAAGAAAAAGTTGGCCATGCCCACCCAGTCACATTACCCCCACCACCACCACCAAGCCACACCCAGAGAACCAGTAGTAACAAATTTTACATTTCACCCCTGCTACAAAGGTAGAATGGTTTTCAGGCAAATTAGAATGTAAAGATTCCCTTGAACAGAAGAAAGTTTCATGAGTAGGAAAAATACATTTTCGGAACTAGTTAAATGGTTTTTTTTTTTAAGGATTCTCTACAGCTAGAATTTAGCAGGGGCTACTTCAGGTGACAAAGTTGTATCTATATATGAAATTTGAGTGGATCATAATTCATATTGCACTTATTTCAAGTAACTGTTAATTCATCAAATATCTAGCTATAGTCTTCTATATTATGACCTTAGCTTTAGGATACTGCAATACAACACTTGGAAGACAATGGCGTGATAAATGCAATTTTAGCTATGAGGTCAATTCAGCATTGAAATTGTATGCATCTAGGGACTTCCGGTGGGATGGCGACATCGCCGGACGCTTCTTTTTGAAGCGCCAACCCAGGACTCCGTAGAACCGCAAGAACAGCGAATATCAGCTGTCTTGCGGTTTGGAAACTTTCCTCCTGGTAAGAGGGGGGGAAAGTGAGTAGACAGGTGGGGTAGAGCTCCCTGAGAGTGCCAGATTTTACCCATAATCTGGCGCTCAAAGATGAGAGCTCCCCACTAAGCCTGTCAGTACTCCGGACCCTGGATGTCTCTGCTTTGCAGAGCTAGATGTTGTGACCATCCCAGCAACCAACTTTAAATAAATATTTTTTGAATTGAGCTGGCGGAGCATAAGCAGCATGAATAAAACAGCAAGTATTTTCTTTTTTTTAACTCCAAAGATTTACCTTCTTTAAAAGATTTTCCTTAAGCAGAAAGTGAAAGCAAGATGGCGTTTGAGTTTCAACGGGGTGTGAAGAAGTGAAAGTTAAAAGTAATTATTGACAAGCCCCTGTCTGAAACGTAAAACTCTTTTTTGAAAAGTGGATGAACCAAGAAAGGAAGTAATTATAATAATTGAAGCAGTAATATAAATTACAAATTGCAAAGGGTCTTTTTTTCTTTTTGATACTTTTTTTTTCCTGTCCTTTTGGAAGGGAAGGAAGAAGGGGGGCAAGATGGCTGGTCTTTTTGAAAGCAAAGAAAGCAAAGAAAGGTTAATTAACCCTCAGATATGGTCTGATTTTGAGGAAGCTTGGAGCTCAATTACCTCTGCTTTATTGGAAAAAATTGATACTATATTTCAAGCTTCTGAAGCTGGAAACAATGAAATACATGGAAATACTGAGTTGCAATCTAGCAGTGGGGGATTGATTGAAGAGCTGGGAGATGGAAAAGAACAACAACAGCCTATAGTAGTTTTTTGGGAGAGAAAGACGGATGCTGTGCAGAATAAGGAGCAAGAAATTTTGGAAGCTGATGAGACTTTGGCTACATGAATTTTTTCTTATAAAATCCAACCTGCATTTAAAGAGCTGTTTTCAGAAGAAGTTATATTTTTGCAAAAATTTTATAATATGCAATCCCAAAAAATGCAAAATTTTACTGGAGTTAAAAAAGGCAGAGGGATCAAAGTTAAGAAAAGAGTTCATAAAAAGGAGAAGAAGAAAGACTGGAGACATGGAAAATAACCCTGCTTGATGAGATGATGGTCCTTAAAAAGTATTAAGTGTTTAAAGATTTTGAACTTTTGGAAGAAAACATCCAACAGCTTAATGCCAGTTAACTAAGAGATGAGCGACGATGAGGAGGTAACCTACAGCTGTATTGGAATATTTTGAGAAAAATAAACAGACCACTGCAATGCTGGTGTGTTGGGTTGTGAAATATGCCTTGACCTGAATGATTTGGAATATTTTATTAAGGACTGTAATAAATTTGGACTTAATTGCAACCGCAGACATTTTATTGAATATAGTAAATTGGAGTTTTCTGTTTGATGGTAATAAATATAAGGCAAAAGGACTATGGGCCTAGGGCAATTGCAGTTGATCTGGTGGTTTCCCTAATATGTCTGATGAATTTATTAATCTAATTTTTTGCTGGATTTGATGAATACTATTTGAAATACAATTACAAAGTCACTCGGGGGGGTTTATATAAAGAAGCAATTTTTATTTAGGTGGGTAGACGCAAATGAAGACTTTCTATATGCTGTTGGAAGATGTGAAGATAAGAAGATTAGCAACTGGTTTAATCTAGTATGAAGAATTTAAATGTTTGATATAGCTATTAAATGATGTTTTTAGTTGATTTGTTAATATGTATTGATAAATTAATAAGAGGTTTGATTATTATTTTTAGTTAGAAAATGTTTTTAAAGTGTTTTAACTATAATTGGACCTTGATGGTTTAAAAGTGGAGGACGGAAGAGTTTATATAGTATTTTATTTTAAATTTGGGGTTTTTGAATGAGGTTTTTTTTTGTTTTAAATGAAAGAAGTTATAAAATATCTTGTTAAACTGTATAGATCTAATAATCTGTTAAGTATCTATTAGCTAAATTGAGTAATGATAGGTTTGATTAGGTAATACTTAACTGTTTTATTAACTGCTGTAATTATAAATGGATACTAATTCTGTTGAATTAGATGGAATAAGAAGAAAGAAGACTTGCTTTCCTTTTATTTATTTGTTTAATGATTATGATAAGTGAGAGATGGAGTTGAATTTAGGGGATTTAAGCTGTATTTTATATTTTGTATTTGCTCCAGGAAGTCGGGGGGTGGTGGTTGGGGAGGGGGGAGAAAATGTATGTAAAACTTTTAAAACTTTTTCAATAAAAAAAAAAAAAGAAATTGTATGCATCTTCTACATATTAATATAGAAATAAAACCTGCCTCAAGAAAAGTTAATTAAGCTTTGTGAGACACAGAAAAAAAGTGTTATGAACAGAAATTACCGTATTTTTCAGAGTATAAGATGCACCTTTTTCCCCCCTAAAAGGGGGTGAAAATTTAGGTGCGTCTTATACACTGAATGTAGCCGCGCCCACCCACTGGTCCCCACCCTTTGGCCTCTGCCTCCCAGCAGTTACCTCCTTGCAGCAAGCAGCAAGAAGAAACAGCTCCTTTCAGTTTCAGCACAGTCTACTTAGCACAAGTTGATTGGATCAGCCTCCCGACTCTCAGCTGTTTTTCTCTCAGCTGTTTTACGTGGGCCTCTGCTGCTTGCTGCAAGGAGATAAATTGCTGGAGCAGATTTTTTTTTCTTGTGCTAATCAAGCTATGCTGAAAACGAAAATGAAAGTAAAGCAGGCTGTTTGCTGCAATGAGGCAAAATTGCTGGGAGGCAGACGCAGAGGCAGATTCTTTTTCTTGTTTTCCTCACCAAAAGAGGTAGGTGCATCTTATAGTCCAGTCCATTTTATACTCTGAAAAATACGGTAATTTGGATACGAATATATATCTGTTCCTTTCGTTTCTTGCCTTTTCATTGTAAATACTTACAGGTATTCCTTGGTTAACAACCACTATTCACATTTTCAGGGATGCTTTAATTTGGATTTATTGGATTTATCAATGAACAGGTAGTTGGCCCCTTACAAATCTATGTTTCTATTATTTTATGGCATGGTAACAGATATGCTATACGAAACTTATCAAGAATGTATTTCTGCTGCATATTGTCTTCTTACCTTCTGTTTTGATTCTCAGTGCTGTTCTTACTAGTGCAAATAAGGTTGCATTAAACATAACAGTTCCATCACTATTCAATGGCATATTCATAGAGACAAGACGCTATGAGGGAAGAAAAAGAAAGAAACAATATTGAATTATGTGGCCTATACCATATCAATTCATATACTGTTTGCCCAGTTTCATTTTATAGTAATTGTATTAAGAATTATAATTACAATAAAGATTAATACAAACTGAAAAAACTAATATAAGAAAAAGAAAAAGTAGGAGATGCAGGAAAGGAAACAAAGAAACAGAAAGGAAAAATAAGAATATATTAAGAAAAGACAAGAAATATATAATTTCTCCTTCATCGCAACATCTATAAACAATTTTAATAACTTATCACCATTTCTTAAAATACAACAAATACTCTTTTTCCCATACCCTATCTCTTATCTATAAATAAAGTTGATGTCAGCAATGTAAACCCATCAGCATTGACAAAATCACCAGCAGTCTCATGGTGAGAACGAAGGAGAAATTTCCTAATATTTAGAACAATTAATCAGTGGAACAACTTGCCTCCAGAAGCTGTGAATGCTCCAACACTGGAAGTTTTTAAGAAGAGATTGGACAACCATTTGTCTGAAATGGTATAGGGCAGTGATGGCTAACCTTTTTGCCATCACGTGCCAAAAGCGGGGGGAGTGCGGGGGGATCATGTGCATGCATGCCCACACCCATAATTCAATGCACCCCTGAGCCCACGCTTTTGGCATGCGATGGCAAAAAGGTTACTGGTGGGCCCAGTAAGCCCGTTTTTCGCCCTCCCCAGGCTCCAGGAGCTTTCCTGGAGCTTGGAGAGGGCGAAAACAGCCTCCCCCATCCTCGCCGGAGGCTAGAAATGGCCCAAAAATCAGCTGGCTGGCACGCGCAGGTGCGCTGGAGCTCAGCTAGGGCAATGCTCGTGTGCCCACAGATATGGCTCTGCGTGCCAACTGTGGCACACGTGCCATAGGTTCACCATCACGGGTATAGGGTTTCCTGCCTGAGCAGGGGGTTGGACTAGAAGACCTCCAAGGTCCCATCCAACTCTGTTGTTCTATATTCTGTCAATTGCAAAAGTCAGCTTTACTTGGAATAGCTTATGTTTTGCAATGGTATCTTCACAACCATCAAACAATAACATCTATCTATCCCAGATCCTTGAGAAGGGTTTGTTAGATGGATGCCCAATCCAGTCTAAACATCTGGCAAATGTAAGCTATTCAAGTAAAGCTAACTTTTGCAATTGATTGATTATTTTTTTTGGTCAATCTGATGGTGTTGACAAACTTAAATACAGTGTGAATTTTAACGTGTGCATTGTGCAGGATTAATTTTAATCACTATACTAATATTGAAATAATACTAATATCTGAAAATAATTATTTTAAATAAAAATATTAAATGTTAACAAAAGGCAGTCAACTAAGCAAGTTTCCTGTCTAAGAAACCAGTGCACATTTCATGATAATAAAGTCTATTAACTGCATAATAGAAAATCTAGAAATCACAAGTTCTGAGTATTGATATTATATTGGATGACAATTCCTATTGTCCCATTAATATGACCAATGCAGAGGTGGGTTTCAGCAGATTGTGACTAGGTCTGGAGAACTGGTAGTGGAAATTTTTAGTAGTTCGGAGAACCGGTAGTAAAAATTCTGACTGGCCCCACTCCCATCTATTCTCTGCCTCCCAAATTCCAGCTGATTGGGAGGAAATGGAGATTTTACAGTTTCCTTCCCCTGGAATGGGGTGGGAATGGAGATTTTACAGTATTCTTCCCCTGCTACCCCCACCAAGCCACGCCCACCAAGCCATGCCATGTCACGCCCACCAAATCACACCCACAGAACTGGTAGTAAAAAATTTTGAAACCCACCACTGGATCAATAGTCAAGGTGGATGGGGTTTGTCATCCATCAGTATATAAGGAAAAGTAATGCGAAACAGTAACAGGAAGGGAATGGAAATCTATCATACCTTGCAAGCTACCCTGTGAGGACAGAGCTTTCCAAAACCCAGAGGAGGTTGTATCCGACGCAGGAGTGTTACGACATCTAGATGTTTGATACGTCCTCTACAGGAAAATTTTTAAAAAAGAAGGCTTGTCAGGCAATATTCAAGGATATTGGTGGCTTCGTTGGAATTAGGTGTCTGATTATACCAGTGCAGGGGTGAAATCCAGCAGGTTCTGACAGGTTCTGGAGAACCGGTAGCGGAAATTTTGAGCAGTTCAGAGAACCGGCAAATACCACCTCTGGCTGGCCCCAGAGGGAATGGGGATTTTGCAGTATCCTTCCCCTGGAGTGGGTTGGGAAGGGGGATTTCCCCCCCCCCATGTCTTCATTTCATTCCTCTCTTCCCCCCCCCCATTGTCCTTTTTTCCCCCTTCCCCACTGTAAAAATCTATATATTTTACTTATATCTTTAATATTATACATTTCTACATTCTTGTTATATATATTTTTATTTCACTCCATACATTTGTTATATATATATTTATAGTCATACTCTTCTCTCCTAATAATCTTTATTCTTTATTTCTAGTCTTAAACCATTTATACCATTTATTCCATATTCTATAATAGTCTGTCTCTTCTTTTTCTTTAATTTCTTTTGTTAATCCGTCCATTTCAGCACATTCTAAAATCTTATCTATCTTCCTCATTTGGAGTTCTTTCCTGTTTCCAATTATTCGTGCTGCTGTTAAGATGTGTAGCATCAAGTATTTTATTTCTTTGGAATACGGTCTGGTGAAGATTCCTAACAAAAATGTTTCTGGTTTCTTTTCTATTTGTTGGTCTGTTATTTGTTCTATCCATTTCTTGGATAGAACATTTCTTGTTCTATCCAAAAAACCAAATGTTTTTTGCTGCCGGGCACATCCACCATAGATGGTAATATGTTCCTTGGGATTTCTTACATTTCCAACACGTTGCGCTATTGTTCGGATGTATCTTTGCAAGTCTTGTCGGTGACATATGCCCTTGTAACTTTGAGGGATCATTAAATGAACTGAAGGACTGCCTATAAATGTTTACAGTTCCAGAAACTTGAGAGGAGATGAGCTCATCCATTTTCATCCCTTCATTCCCCCATTCACAATTTCCTCATGAGCACTGACACTGGTGTTCCAGGTGTTTAGCTCAGAGGTCCCCAAACTTGGCCGCTTTAAGACTTGTGGACTTCAACTCCCAGAATTCTCCAGCCAGCATAGCTGGCTGGAGAATTCTGGGAGTTGAAGTCCACAAGTCTTAAAGCGGCCAGGTTTGGGGACCCCTGGTTTAGCTAATTGAGCCAGACCCTTGTGTTTTCAGGAATGTGCAGATATATATTTAGGCAGTCTTATCCCACCCAGGCCCTTAGCCTACAAAAGTCTAAAAGGAGAAGACAACAAATAGACAAGAAAGCAAGAAGTGATGTCTGGAATGTATGACTGTTACAGGAAGGCAGGAAAGCTATCTATCAACTGCAAAGGACCACAAGGTACTATAAGCAGCCCATTGTGATAGGATTCCTGCCTGGAGCTTGGCAGCAACCATACTGTGTCAGCACCTACTCAACAAGTGCAGGAGCATTTGGAGAGAGGCAAGGGGGTTGTATGCCACTTTACAGACATCAAGGCTTTTACTTGTTACAAGGACGATCTTTGAGGGCTTATTTACATGGCCACATCAATTTGCAAAGCCTAGAAGGGTGGAGTTAATTCTGGGGAATAGGAAAGATGTGTGCTACTACCATATTTTCTGGCGTATAAGACTACTTTTTAACACGGGAAAATCCTCTCAAAAGTCGAGGGTCGTCTTATACGCCGGGTATAAGCCTACTGACGCTCCGACTTCCCCAGCTGACCCCCAGTGATGGTGAGCCCCAGCTGTCTGGGGAAGTCGGAGCGTCGGTAATATCCACCTGGAGCCTGGGATGGTGGGGGAAGCTCCACGCAGCAACCAGCTGAGTCCAGCATTCAGCGGCATGCAGCTTGATGAGATTGGCACAGCTTCCCGAATCTGAGTTGCCGGCGCTGACCGATGACGCTACGGGAGCGCCGACAACATTGAGGGGTAGTCTTATACGGTGAGTATAGCCCAAACCCTATATTTTAATAGGGTCGTCTTATACGCCCAGTCGTCTTATACGCCGGAAAATATGGTATATTGTATTTTGTACAGTTATGAACTAAGCCATGGGATGTCCAATCTTTGGAAAACAAAGAACACTCACAAATCCCAAAGCCTGATTTCCATCATAAGATCTGGAGTTGGTGATACTGAAACTTACTGAAAATCTAGGACAAGCAGCAGGTCTGCATTTTCCTCATGCAATTTCTGGCAAAGGCAATTTACCAAGTAAATAAAAGGAGTTTCAGTACCTCCTGCTGGTCAAAAGCTCAACTCAACTCAATCTAGATAATTAGTATAATTTAGATGAATGCAGAGATGTGAGGCCACCACCTTTTCGGTTGCCTAGGTGATCAAATAATTGATATGATGGGGAGTGTGCTTAGGAAGCATAATATTAATGACCTTGATCATTTCTATATTCTTATATAATATTTCATATATATATATGAAATATATATATAGGGTTAGAAATTTTCTGAGTGCACTGAGATAGTCTGGATCAGTCATTTTAACTGGTTCTGATCTCCACCTTTGTAAAGATTTGTACCAGTCATTTAGCCTGAACCTAATTTAAAAAATGATCCATCCTAGAGGGATTCCCCACTTTCAGACTATCAGTTCCACCCAAATAGAATACAAAAGCCAGCATGTGCCCTGCTATATATATGACTGGATACCATTTGTCTTGCTTATCACAGGAGACATGAAATCCTAAGCAGCTCCTAAACAGAAACCTGAGTAGATGCTAAACTTTGTAGGCAGAGCTACTCAGAGTTCCTTCCTTTAAGTTGTGTGGCTGGAAACTTACTTGGCTTCAGGATCATACTCTGCCCAAATCCGTTTAAACTCATCCAGATGATGGGGACCCAGAATGGACCAATCACGGGTTAGGTAATCAAAATTATCCATGATAACGGCAACAAAAAGGTTAATGATCTGTAAATAAGCACAAAAAACATTCGTTCTACGAGAAGGTATTTCATGCCATAAGAATTTATATTTCAAGGTCTTTTTCAGACAAAGTGCTTCTACAATGCTCCTTTTGAAAAACAATATGTAGACAAGATCAAAAGATGCTAAAAGAGGTTTCGGAATTTGCATATGGCTCAGGGATCACTACTTCAGCTCCCCTGACAATTTTTTTTGGGGGGGGGGGGTTAAAAAACGCAAATAACTACACAACTTTTATAGATCGCCATAGCTACTTACTAGAAAGGCACAAAGCATGTAGAAACTGATGAAATAAAATACAGCAAAGCTGCTCCCGCAGGGATGTTCACCTTCAGTAGTACTGTTTGGTTCCACAGAGTCAGGGTCACACTTCTTATCCGGTAGGCATGCCAGCATGATTTCCTGCCAAGCTTCACCAGTAGCACATCTGTTGAAAATGGGGTACAGTAGAGAAGAAGGTGGCTTATCATCACTGGTGGGGGGGGTGGGGGTTTAAACATTAAGTACTCAGCAAATAACACACAAGATAATTGTGTCTAGCTGGCTCAGATCAGGGGTGGGGTCTACTTACCTTTACTACCGGTTCGCAACGGGATCGCGCACTTCTGCACATATCGCCGATGACATCCAGGGCGGTGGGTGGAGCCTCCCACCGGTTTTACTACCGGTTCTTGCGAACCGATCCGAACCGGGGGCAACCCACCACTGGCTCAGATGTCTGCAGCATAGAGCAAGTCATACTTCATAAGCAGCCACAGGCGTCTGATAAAATGTCTATTGTACCTGATAGTTTGGGTAGCTGGTCTACCCAAAGCATTTTGAGATTTGGAAAGTATCAGATCTTATGCCTCATAAAATAGGTATTAAATTCAGTGGAATTAAAAATCAAAGGATTTGTCCAATTTGGCCTCTGGGAGAAAAAGATTAAACCGTTTCCCTAAAATATGATGAAATCAAATACGCTTCGGGGTTAGCAACGTTTTGTGATTGGAAGATTTTTTTTTTAATTTTTATTTTTTCAGTGTTGCCATCATGGAAGAAGGCAGGGCCAACATTTAGGTCTTACTGGAAGATTTTAAAAAAACATTATTTATTTTTTAGGATGAGTCTGCCGGTTTAAGCTTACTAACCATTCTAAAGACTTGGTGCCCTTGATTTTTTGAGTTCCTATTGAAAGCTGCAACATTATTTTTTAGTAATGAAAAATAAGACACTGAGACAACACCATCCAGAGGAATTTGGGGTTTTTATATGGGTTGCCTGCCCTGGCATCCCTTGTTGCGACCTACCTGAAAAGCAGGAGCACAGCCTGAGGAAATGTTTGAAAGTTGTTGTTCCGATTGATTTCTGTAGTATCGTTTAGTGCAATTTTACCAAACACCTAATAAGAGAAAAAGTTGGTTCAAGGTAACATTTCATTCCACAAGATATTCCTGTATCTGATAGGCTTAATAATCTCATTCTAATAAACTTATAAAATATATCCTACATACAGGCAGTCCTCGACTTACAGCAGACTTAAATGCTTTCACATTCCAGAAAAAACAAATATAGGTAATCCTCAATTTACAACAGTTCATTTAGTGACCATTTGAAGTTACAATGACACTGAAAAAAGTGATTTACGACCAAATTCAGACACTTGACACCTGACTCATATTTATGATGGTTGCAGGGTCCTGAGATCATGTGACTACCTTTTGCTATCTTCTGCCAAGCCAAGTCCGTGGGGAAGAGGGATTCATTCAGCAATCATGTTACTAACTTAACAGCTGCAGTGATCCACTTAACAACTGTGGCAAGAAACGTCTCAAAGTGGGGCAAAATTTACTTAACAAATGTCTTACTTAGCAGCAGAAATTTTAGGCTCAGTTGTGATTATAAGTCGAGGCCTACCTGTATTTGCATGGTTCTGATATCTCAATTCAACATTTGACATCTTCCCACTGCACTGGATGTACATCTGATTGACAGTCTCTGTCTATAACAGGGGTCTCCAACCTTGACATTTTTAAGACTTGTGGACTTCAACTCCCAGAATTCCTCAGCCAGCAAAGTCTTAAAGTCTTAAAATTGCCAAGGTTGGAGACCCCAGCTCTATATTACACTCTGATCTAATCTTTTTATTTCGGCTTTAGATCTTAAGGTATTCACCATTCACTATTCCAATTTGCTCAAGAAACATTTTGCAGACTTTTCATTTTGCTTCAATAGGCGCTCTTCTTTATACATGCAAATGATATTAATAAAAATAGTAAATTATTTTAAAATGAAATTCTGGAGTTATAATACAGGGCATTAGTTGTATAAAATAAGAGGGCTAATTATTCTGTCTCTTCATAAACCATTCTAAAATTGCTTAGGGAAACTAAAAATGTTGTGCCAAGAAATCTTGTATATTGCTATACTCTTTAAGATATTTATAAGCAAGGTGTTCTGTAAGGATTAGTTTTCTCAATTTTACCTTCAGTAAGTACACTATTTTCAAGATTTTCAAAGATCAGTACTTCTTTTTTGTCATGAAATTGTCATGAAATTAATGAAATGTTGGAAATGTGAAAAACATAAGGGACATCTTGGGTTTCAAATGACCACTTGATTTATTAATGCTTTCACTCTCTTGAATTGCATACTTCCCTGATACCCAAATTAGCCCAGTAGCCTGATATTCTACTAATAGTTGAACTGCTGCTGATTATCTTTTCTTCATTTTCACTCTATGCTTTCTTCTTTTTTCTTTTTATCTTACTTCTTTTGGGCAATAGTGAATCTGTCAATCAGAAATGTTTTTATAATGGTTTTTTAAAAATGTATTGTAAGCCGCCCTGAGTCTTCGGAGAAAGGCGGCATATAAATCGAATTAATTAAATTAAATTAAATTAAATAGTGAATGCAGATTGATGTGATGGACTGTAGTAAGGAGTGGATTCTTAGGAGCGAATGATGTATTCCAGAAGAGGAAGAGGCAACTCAGTCCAGTTATTACCCATGAGAGAAAGAGGGTGAAGGCAGCCCCTTCTTATTAGTTGACAGTGTATGTTGTAGATGCGGATAATACAGTGCTTATTCTGGCGAAATTTTGTCTATAGATGTGAAACAATAAAGAACTCAGCTTGGAAGAATCGCCTCATGTTATTCTTGGTTTGAGGCCTGGCAGATGGTAAGATGGGAAATAATTCTATAAATAATCAAGACAGACTGAATCCGTTATGCTCGTCTTGGTACTTGAGAAAAGTGGTTTGGAAAATACTGCAGGTTTAAAGCATCTGCACATCCTTCCATTTTCCGAAAGAGTTTTCTGTTCCTAATGACCTAAAAAGGATTGTGAGTCTTAAAAGTAGAAGTTTCTGTTCTGCAGATTTATGTAGCCTAATCCATGTTACCTTAGTCGGGTAATGAAACACCTGCAAGCAAACAACCAAGTTTATTGAAACCAATAAATCCCTCAACACTGTCAAACTATTTACTAAGTCTGCACTACTATTAAACTTCTCATCATTCCCACCATCCATCTCCTTCCACTTATGACTGTATGACTATAACTTTGTTGCTTGTATCCTTATGATTTATATTGATATTGTTCCTGATTGATTATTGTGCCCTATGACTATCATTAAGTGTTGTACCTTATGATTCTTGATGAACGTATCTTTTCTTTTATGTAAACTGAGAGCATATGCACCAAGACAAATTCCTTGTGTGTCCAATCACACTTGGCCAATAAAAAAATTCTAGTCTAGTTTAGTCTAGTCTAGTCTAGTCTAGTCTAGTCTATTCTGTGAGGTGGATTGGGCTGAGAGAAAGTGATGAACCAAAGTCACCCAGTTGGCTTTCGTGCCTAAGGTGGGACTAGAACTCACAGTCTCCTGGTTTCTAGGCCAGCACCACAATCACTACACCATACTGGTTCTCCAACATGAATGACTGCAGGATTAACTGGAGACCATTCTCTGCTAGGGCCTAAAGGAAAAAAACCCTCCTCCTCACAAGAGATGGAAATGGGTCTTATATTTTCCCCTATGGCCCCTAAGTAGAAACTCACTGGAAGGGACCAAGGAAGAAAAATTCTCCCTCAGGGGCAGGTTTTATTTCTCCCACAGGCTCTTGAAAAATGTTTTTCCCCCTTAGTCCTAACCAAAAGCTCTCTGCAGAGACTAAAGGAGGAAAAATTCTTAGCAAAGAATAGAGAGTTTTCCCTTGAAGAAAGCTTACCCCACCCCACCCCCCACCACCCCCCAGGCCCTCTTAGTCACTAGTGTACAGTGGATGAGATTTTAAAATTACTATTACTATTAATCTTCTCGTTCCTATCACCCATCTCCTCCCACTTATGACTGCTTGACTGTAACTTGTTGCTTGTATCCTTACGATTTATATTGATTGTTTCCTAATATGATTTCATTGCTTATTTGTACCCTAGGACTATCACTAAGTGTTGTACCTTATCATTCTTGACTAATGTATCTTCTCTTTTTATGTATACAGAGAGCGTATGCACCAAAGACAAATTCCTTGTGTGTCCAATCACACTTGGCTAATATAGAATTCTATCTAACTACTGAACACTAAAGACTCCACTAAACTATTTTTAAAAATCTGATAAGTCTTTGTGAGAATTTTAGGCTCAAATATCCTGAACTATACTGGAATCACAAATATTGGGTGAGTCATGAAAGTGCCTTGAGCAATACAGGTAGTCCTTGACTTACAACAGTTCATTTAGTGACTGTTCAAAGTTACACCACCACTGAAAAAAGTGACTTATGGCAGTTTTTCACACTTAAAACCACTGTAACATCCCCATGGTCAAGTGAACAAAATTTCGTGTTTATGACGGTTGCAGTGTCTCGGAGTCAAGAACGATTGTAAAAAGGGTTAAAATTCACTTAACAAATGTCTCACTTAGCAACCAAAATTTTGGGCTCAATTGTGGTCTTAAACCGGGGACTATCTGTACATCAGCACCTCTAATGTGCCACTGCAAATCCTTGAAATCTCCATGTTTGTATATTTCTAGTGTATGCATCTTATATGCATCTAATATAGTTTATGCATCCCTACTGTACGTCCCTACTGTATAAAATACAAATATCTGCAGCCTTACAGGGCATGAGCAATATACCAAATTAGTGATGATGGAGAGGAGCAGCACACTAGTCACTCAATCACTTGTGCTGATCAAACAAACAAACAAAGAAAGAAACAAACAAACCAACAAACCAACAAACAAACCAAAACAAACGATTTGCTTCCTGATCTAAGGCTAGGCAGTAATTATCACTAGTTGTGTGGATAGGAGATAACGCACAGAGAACAAACTAGAATCACCTATCACGGGTGTCCACCTGGCAATCTGGTATCTTATGTAAACTATTCTAATTTGAGGTTCATATGCAAAACCTTTGGAAACTCTGGTTGAATTCTGCACATATGCAGATTGTTCTGACAGTTGTACGTGCTGACAGTAACCAGCTTTTTAAAAGTGCAAAACAATAGTGCAAATTAAGCATCCAAACCAGACAGAGCTTTTAAAGGGAGGTTCTTCTAAGTCAGTCGCCTGAGGAGCCCTGGAACTCTCTGGGCTCAGATTCTCCAACTTACTAGTTAGTAATGACAGTTGCAGCTGCTCTGAGGGGGCGCTGGGAGTTACTACTGCAAGAGGACAAATTAAACACTCTGAGGCAGGCCATATTTTTCATTTCAGGAAACAAAATGATAAGGCAGAGTTTCTACGTGGAGGAATTTCTTTTGTCTTTTAGACTCTGCACATAATCACGAGCACCACTTCGGCTAAAATCTACTTTTAATTTTACTTTTTAGCAATATGAAGAAATGGTTGCAGTGCTAAAAAATGAAAAAAGAACAAAAGCAGATTCTTTTTCTGACCATGTTTACTGAGTCTTTAAGTGAGGGGTTGGGCTGAGGAGAAAATCACCTAGCCAGGTTTCATGCCTAAAGAAGGACGAGAATTCAGTTTCTAGTTCAGCACCTTTAGTCATTACAGCAAACTGGCATTACTCTTATTAACCCACACATAAAATTAATTTAAATTTAGCCAGAATAAATTGGCATTTTTATTTTAGACTCCCCGACTTCATGTTCAGGTAATAGGCCTCCATATGACATAGTCCTTGAATTCACTTGAAGATTCTTTTCCTACAAGTTTCTATAATTCCCTCTCCATCTGCTTGCAACAGAAAATATTAAATCTTAGAAAGACACTTACCTGCATCCCAATCACGGCGTAGATAAAAAATAGCATCACTATTAATAGAGCCACATAGGGGAGAGCCTGGAAAAAAAAATCAAAAGCAGGTAATGACAAATCATTTATGAAGAAAGCTAACTTTTTGGAACTTGGGATACAATGTTCCCATATTGAAAGCACCTGAGAGCATAAGACCAGAGGCAAATATTTCTTTGACTGTACGATCTGCAGTAAAATGCATATGGATGCATTTACATGACAATACATCAGAAAGTAAAACATTAGATGATCTTGTGCATCTCCCTTTAAAAACTTGTGTGCACATACTATCATTAATGTAAACTATTTATTTCTCCACTAGATGACTCTACTGATCCACTGTTGTTTTGCCATAACTAATCCTTCTAACAAAACATTCTCTCTCTCTTGTCATTACTATTTCTTTTCACAATAATATTTTTCTTAGAGAAAACTTGCTGCCTATTGTCTATCAGATCTGTAAAACCATTTTTCTTAATATTTATATATATATTTCGCTCCAGATAGATAATGATTTCAGCATTTGTTGTAATAATACAACTTTAACCATCAATAACTCTTCTCTATTTAAAAATGTTATGTGCCAACTGTTACATTGTTTTTTAAAAGTAAGATCATTGTTAAATTGTTCAAAGATATAGTCAAAAATTTAGAAATGAGGAATGCATAGAATAAGAGCCAGAACTATCTAGTATAGAAACATGGATCCAATATTTTGAATTGCAGTATTTTGGAGTAAATATATATGGGAAAAATGTTATCATAATTCACTCAATAAGAAATTATTTGAGCTCCATTAATTTTATTTCCATCAATGGGCATGGAGCTTTACAAAAAGAAACTGCGTTGAAAAAAGTAGTCCAGTAGATATTGGACTCTGGTCATCATATTTCAAAGATAATGGAAAAATATTGCTTCCTGAAATTAGAATGAAAGTGAACGTATCATTTTTTGTTCCACTTAGACAATCAAATTTCATTTATCTATAATTGTCTGAGATACTTCTAAGAAGTAATAATGTTATTCAAGAGTTGAATCCCTCTTGCAGCCACCATGTTTCTTCATTACATGGGCACTTATAAATGTTATAAAAAATTACAGGTAGTCCTCGACTTACGAGCACAATTGGGACCAGATTCCATTGTCAATCATGGCGCTTAAGTGAACTGTGCCTGATTTTACGATCCTTTTTGCCACGGTTGTTAAGCAAATCAGTGCCGTTGCTAAGAGAATCCCAGTCATTAAG
Source organism: Ptyas mucosa (assembly GCA_012654045.1). Taxonomy (NCBI): domain Eukaryota; kingdom Metazoa; phylum Chordata; class Lepidosauria; order Squamata; family Colubridae; genus Ptyas; species Ptyas mucosa. The sequence continues at coordinate 9,205,288 of WNWU01000037.1, forward strand.
CAAATCCTGCTTCCTCCATTGTCTTTGCTTGTTGGAAGCCAGATGGGAATGTTGGAAATGGCAATTACATGACCCTGCAGCCAGCTGCCTGATTTTGATTATGCGACTGTGGGGATGCAGCAGTGATCATAAGTGCAAGGACTGGTTGTAACTTACTTTTTTCTGTGTCGTTATAACTTCAAACGGTCACTAAGTGAATGGTTGTAAGTTGAGGACTACGAGTATGTAGGATTGACCTGGGAATCTAGAAAGTTCAGCAAGAGACGCATAGAGAATAAATCTGAAAGAAACCCTCTGCAGGTAGAGAATTGGTATACTGCAGAAAGAAATCAGGAGGTTTGATTTGGACTGGAGACTGCTAAATATGTATTTGCATGGGACCTTTTCTGAAGTCTCGGATCTGTCTTCTGGTCAGCTGTATTCTTTTAATATATAAAATAATGTATGTCATGTTCTTTTCTTTTTTTTTCAAATGATAATTTGTGATTAAAGAATTGTTGGGGAGTCAGGTGGCCTTGAAATTGAAATAGCTCCAGCCACAGTGGGATCTCAGTTTTGTGGCCACCTGCATAGACTTCACCCTTGCATCCATGATTTTATGTCAGCTGGAAAAGAAGACCAAGATATGCATAAGGGTTTGGGTCTCTTGCCATGTTTGGACTGAGTCCAGTTGCCAGTAATGGCCATAGATCAGCCTTCCCCTACCTGGTGCTCTTAAGATGTGTTGGGACTATCACTCCCATCATCCCCAGCCAGCATGTGGTCCAACACATCTGGAGGGTGCTATATTGGGGAATGTTGCATAGCTGAATGATTCCCCAATTGCATCAGCAAGCTGACCTGATGGACGGAAAGTGCACCTTTATTTTAATATAAAAACAATTTTACTATAAAATTGTTGTATTCATTTTTTGCCTTAACACTCGTATTGACAGGAACAAAACTCTCCAGTTTAGGGTCCAATAATTTTGCAATTGGAGAAGTGTGTGACTCGTACAATTTTTTTAAAAAAAATAACTGTTTATGTTTGAGTTTCAAAGTCCTCTACCCCACCAGGCTTCATTCCATCCATCCATCTATCCTAATCCTGAGATTCCTGGATGTAGAAACGAATTTATCCTGGGCAGAGACCATTTAGAAATCGTTGCCGTACCCCAGATAAACATGTAATGCAAAGAGCAGACTGAAACGTGACTGCTGCCCCGAGGTAAGGCCACATAATGCAGAAGGAAGGAATACCTGGAAAGACTTGATGAAGGTCCAGAGCAGCGTGCGGATGCCCTCCCCTCGACTCAAGAGCTTCACCAGACGCATCACACGGAAGAGTCGGAAAAAGGTGATTGAGATGCGAGAGTTGTCCTCTGTGTTCTGGAACCCATTGGCACAGAGGGCAGTAGTTACAACAGCAGGTGAAGAAATCCCACCCTGGGCCACAGAAAATGCGACTCCACAGGAAGAGCTCACTGCACTGTTCCCCTGCCTTAGAAGACCCTCCCTCCCGTCTTTTACTACCCTAATCTCTTCTCTAAATCCCTACGGTAAGCCTATATTCCCCGCATCCTTCTTTTCAGTTCGCTGTAGTTGTTCAGGAGCGCTTCGAATATTATTCTCCTTGTTTTAACAAGAAGAAGTTGCCAGGGCTCTTGCTAGCAGTGTGAAGCCATGTTTGCCTACCTCGTTGATTAAAGGGTCATAACAAATGGCCAGGCAGAGCGTTTGGGTGCGACATTATTTAGTCTGCGGAAAGTAGGCATGCAGTTACATTTTTCTCCACAATATAATGAAATTATATTTTACAATGACATCAGTATAATGAAATCATAGAAGTGTAGCTGTAGTTTACACCCTATCAGGGATTTTAAAAGGAATATTGCAGATACTGGGCTCATTTAAAAACAAACAAACAGCGCACACGCAAATGTACTGTGTTGTTTGGTTGGGAGAAACGACAGTTACCCAAAATGCTATAAACAGAAGCTGTTACATTCGTGTAAATATTACATATCAGATAGGATTCTTCCTCCTTTGTACTGAAAAAAACTGACACCCCACATTTGGGGAGTTTGGAAGGAATGGGCAATTAAACGAAACCCTGATACTCAGATACAGAGTAAGCAGGCTATACAAAACTTGTTTCATTTTGTTGCGTGCTGAATAAGAAGTTCCTAATCCAAAAGGAGGTACCAATTTTTAGCCATATGGACTAACAACCCAGCAAAAAGCACACAATCGAAACTGGGATAAGGGACCTTCTCTGTTCTCTTCCCTGCAGAAATCCCACACAAATGGATGCATAAGTTGTGTATAATGTCTGAAGTATGCTTATATGGGGTTTCTTCCTGCAAGGGGAAGTCCTAATTTTAAAATATGTTCACTTTATCTCTGATATACTTAATCTCAGCAATATGAGGAGCAGTAGCCATTTCAAAGTTTGCTTTTTCAATGTGTACTGCATTATAAAACACAAGTGCTTCTTGTGTTTTTCTGTAGTTCCATACTACATCTTGGCTTATTTTCCCTGTCCCCAATTTTATTTCTCATGACCCCTGGGTATTTCCCACAGCCTGTCCACTGCCCAGATAATATAGTTATTTTGGCCTGCCACTACTGTTTAATAGTTCCTAGGGTTTAAAATAGCTTTTTTTTTTCTAAGTGGCTTCTGATGTTCTCATAGCTTAGTCCCTTAGCACAGGACTCCTCCATGCTAATCCCTTTGGGGGCCTGTGACTTACATGGACACTGCACTAAGCCAGGATAAGCCTGAATCAAATGGGGTCAACTAGTTTCTTTTGGCTTTTGTGAGAAGGCTCCCTACCAAACAGGCTGCCGGTAGAGAATTGGGTAAAGGTGTTACCAAACCATACAAGATAGACTAGTGAAGGATGAAGAGTTTTAGTGCCCTAAGATATGGTCTACTTCTCCTACATATACTGTAGAACGCTGGCAGATTTCAAAGGAAGTAATAGCACATTCTTTCTTCTTAAGCTCTATAATTTCCCATGGCTTCCAGCAAACTAACAGTTTAATGCTCTCTCTCTCTCTCTTTCTGATCTATCTGGAAACAGTGCAGATCACCTACCACCCAACAAACATATCTCCCAATTTGAACTACTCACCACTTGTAGTGACCATGAGAGAACAGGTCCTTTGATTTCCTGTTACGAATTTAACACTAGCTCTTCTACCCTGTACTTATGTGTCTATGTGCATATACACAGAGTTTAAAACTTGAATTATATACAAAACTGTATATAAACAGTTTGCAATTTTCTGGGTTTTTTCCCGGTATAATTTATATGTAAAATGCATCATTTTCCTTTTTTTAAAATGAGGCATAATTAAGATACTGCGAATCAAACCTATGTTTTGACTTATTTAAAACGTATATATAGGCTTTTATTTTGGTGGGTTGTTTTTTTTTTTTCAGCAGGCTTGCAGAAGTCAATGACTGGTTTTAATACTTCGAAACATTTCCTGAAATATGCATGAAAATAATCTAGAATTAATGAACGCTTGCTGTTGAAGGTAGGCTGTTCAGCTCAGAAAGAAAAAAAAAATGCTATGATACATGCAGTTCCCAAGTCTGACAACCAACTTTATTCAGGATATAGAATTTGCTGAATTAAGTATTGTAGTCAAGAAAAAGGACATTAACTGACTTTTTAAAGTGAACCAATGTGGAACTGTGGGAAATACAATGTTCTTTAGAATCATATTATTAGACCCACAAATTATTCTATTACTTTCACTTCCACTACGTAAGGGACACTTTATGCTATTGTAATGTTATTGAATTTGGTTAAGCGATTGCCATCGTTCCCTACCTTCACTTCAGGGCCATAGCCCTAGAGCATTACAACATGTCCTATCTAATCATGAGGAATTTACCACAGGCATTGCAATGTGAAGTTATAGTGAGATGAAATAAGAGAAAATAACATTAACGTCTCCAGGTAGTATTCATCTCAATCAACCAATAATGGTATCGTAGAATGGTAATATCTTAAAGCATAATATGTGCTTAATAAGCTCCCGTTTGCCTGTTAACATTATTTCCTGGATGGCAGGAATGGGTGTTTCAAGCATATTGTCCACAGTATGGAAGTGTGAACAAAAAATGGGGAAATCAGTGGCCCGGCATACAGTACGACAACCACACTAGTCCAGTTCAGTCAGAAGTACATTTCCTTCTCTCTTCCTTCACCTTCAATTAGAGATCCTTCAACAGGGTGAATTAATCAGGTTGTACGTGTGACACTGTCTTGGGCAAATGAGCTGGAAGGATTTGTTCACACAACTAGAATTGCACTGACCACATCTCATATTCTATGTGGGTCTTTATTGTCTGATTTTATTTTTGTATGAAGATATGAATATTAGCTTTCTTCTCTGATTTTTTTTTTTTTTTGCAAGCCAATCCACTTGATTCAAAGAGCTCATTTTTTAACAAACAAGAAATCCGAAAAGGGTTCCAGTTCTCTCTTGGTAATAACTCATTATATGGTAGGACAACAGATAACTTGATTGAAGAAAAAAATCAAGGATGCACATGAAATACAAATCATGTGCAGAATAATCAATACCAGACTCTACAGATGGATACACAACATGGAGGTTTCATGCAGAGATAACTGGGCCAGGTTTGGAGACAGAAACCTTTAGTAGTTTAGGGTGGCAAGAGAATAAGGCATGTATTAGGCGATTAAGAAGTGTTACAGGAGAAGATGGTTAGGTTTTTGTCTAGGAATGCACACAGGGACAACAAAAATCACAGCAAGGAAGGAAGGATATAAAGAAAAAAATAGGATCACACAGTAGAAAAGACACTATAGATTCTCTGGAATGCAATGGATCAAATTCAGCCATTGTTAAAGAGTCCTCTTATGGAATTCAGCAGATTGCACACATTCACACAATTGTACTGATAGGATTTATGAATTTTAATCCATTGTCTTAACAGATATACAGAAAATTGAATCTTATCAAAAAGATATTGTATAGTTCTCAGGCTAGTTTTATATTTCTTTTCAGAAAGTGCATTCCTTTAGACTCCAAACTTATAGCTATTTTCTTGGAAAAAGAAATCATGAAGTCCAATTGTTTTAGGAATACAACTATATTAACTGAAGTGATAGAACTTTCCCTTGTCTAATCTAATTTCGTTCTCAGTACCAAGAGCACAAATGTTAGAATAAAGTAAAGCTTCAAATCTCTGGACCTTCATTCATCAGACTAAGGACAACAAGAGACAAAATTTTACTTCAGACTTAATTTCCACAATGAATATATTCCATTGTTTCCAAAGCAATCCAGACAATTGATGTGACCTATGTAATTTGTGTGGTTACCTGACAATTTTAACATTAGTTAAATAATGATGCAAAAGGCATAAACGTCACTATGAAAATTCAATTTTAATGGACATTCTATCCATAGAACTGAAATGTTATTATATATTTTTTTAAAAAAATGACATCAGGATCCATTTTCACTGCTGGGTTTTCCAATTAATTAATATTAAAATAAAGCCAAGATGTTTTGCTATATATAAGAAATAAACAATCTTCACGTGTTCTAGAGTACAGTTTCTACAATCCCTTGCCAGTGGCCATAATAGCTGGGCTGATCAATCTTACGTCGAAACTATTCGATAGTTGGCAAAAGTTAAGAGGACTTGATATAACAATATTTTTACCTTTCTACCAGGTAAAGTTTCTGATGTCTTTAATGTAGTTGATTTTTATTTCTGTGTAACATTCAGTTTTAGTTACAGTCTTATAAAAAATCTGGAGACTTGTCCTATTGGACATAATTAAACTTATTCCTGACTAGAAATGTACAGGATTGAATGTTACGTTTTTTTAGATTATAGAAAAGGCCCATCTATTCCATTTGAAATATTAACCAATCTGGAGCAGATAAACAGGTATGATAGTCATCTTTGCTTTACCTCCAGCAGTTGTCAATTAAAAGTTTATAACTCTGACATTTTTAACATGGTTAGCAGTCATTGTACAATTTATCATTCGTGAAACTGTCTTATTTTAAAATTTTATATTTTAAAAATATTGGCTATTTCTGTGCCATATTTTGGTGATAAACTGATAATCTTAGATCTAAAGTAATTGAACTTTGAATATAGTTCAGATTACATTTTTATAATAATCGGTTTTTGAATAGTAAAGAGAATAAACCGGCCCATTCATCACATTTTTATAAATGGAGAATTTTATGTGTATAGTCTCAAAAACGTATGTTCTGGGTTTTTTATTATTGAGAATGTTAACATGCGTTCTCAATTAGTTTGTTTCTGTCCAAAGTAGTATTTCTTATAGGGAATGTATTAAATGTATCGGTAGACTTCATTTTATGACTGCCTCATTTCATGTTTGCACTTATGATGGTGAAAAAATAACTTTGGGACCAATCCTCACATTTATGATCCTTGCAATTTGTAAAGTCAAGGAAAACTGTAGTAAGATCATAAACACAACTACACTTTCATTGAGCAACTGCTTTGCTTAATGACCCAGTTGCCCATCCCAACTGTGGTCATTAAACGAGGACTACCTGTACATTCTTAATTGTCTGCTAAATGTGACAGAGCTGTACTTCTCAGATGCAGGTTTTGTAACTAGTAATTTTGTTTAACACTAATAAACAATGAAAAGTACTACCTGCATTTGTGAAATATCTATGAGAGAGATGCACCTGCTAAAATGTTTGAGATGTTTGAGATTCTGAATATCAATCATTGTCAAGGAATTACAGTGTTTATGATTACCTGATTCATTTGTCAAGCATTGTAATGATCAACGGATTAGTGTTATATTTCTCCTAGTAAGAAAAAGCTACATATAATTGCAAAATTCAGCTTTTATAAAAATAAACACAATCCTTGGTTATGTTTCAACATTCTAAATCACTATTGTTTCTGAAAATTGCTGCTACAAATATATTATGGATTGTGGTGTGCGTGTGTATGTGAGTATAAGTAAGTTCATGTAATTTCTATGCTAAGTTTCTCATGTTGTTTCAAATGAAGCAGAAAGTGGCGCATAAGAGCCTTGGTGGCACAGCAGACTAAAGTGCTGTTAAGTAGCACCAGCTGCCTGCAATTACTGCAAGTTCGAATCTCATCAGGCTCAAGGTTGACTCAGCCTTCCATCCTTTCGAGGTAGGTAAAATAAGGACCCGGATTGTGGGGGCAATAAGCTGACTTTGTATAAAAAAGAACACCGCTTGGGGGAGGGGCGAAAGCCCTATTAAGCAGGTATATACAAAAGTATGAAGGTTATTGCTTAACACATTGTAAGCCGCCCTGAGTCTCCAGAGAAGGGCAGCATATAAATTGAACCAATAAATAAATAAATAAATAAAAGTGAATATATCAACTTGTTTGGAAGAATGGAATGACAACGTTTGTCTTCAAATGATCTTTCCCCATACCTACAACAAAGCTTTACAGAATAACAGTTTTAAAAATATTTCTAGAGAAGGTTTATTAGCACTGGCTCTCTTAGTGAAACTATCAGAGATATGGACAGCACGTCAATAGTTATAATCTAAAATATGAATTTCATACAAATGGATTTTTCTTCAAAATAAAAAAAATAAAATATAGATCTAGTAATGTTAGTATTTGATAGTTCCAGTTAAAGTATTAGGTCTGCAATTTTAGCAAACTCTATTATCCATCTTTTATTGAAAGTTAATGCAAGTCAGGCTTCAGTTCAAAAATAAAAACTGTATCACTGCATTTCAGGCATTAATCTCAGACAGGGTATACTGGGTTTTCTTAATTTAAGATTGCCTGGAACATGGCTATTAAGAATTGCTGCATACTTTGTTATTGTATTGATTACTACATGACAGAAATCTTGCTAACACAGGATAATTTTCTTATTTAATGTGAAACTGGTCTTAAACCCAGGTGTCTTTTTCCTTCCTTGTAGGAATTAGGTTACAAAAAACAGAAATGTAGAAAGTAGATTCTTGGAACCCTAGTTTGTGCAGATCTCCAATATATCCTACCTTATGAAATCTGATCCTAAAGCTCAGTAAGAATCCATAAATTTTTGAGTCTTTGTCAATGGTACTTTATGTGCTAATCCTTTTCCATCTTCTTGGCTATGCTTGGAGTTCCACTTGTGAATTTAAATAGTCACTTGCTCTTTAACTGGACAGAGATTACTCAAGAAAAATCATGTTTTCCCATTATTAAAAAAATGAGATCGTTCTAATTGTAGAAGAGGACATAATACTTTTATGTCTCTAGTATTCTCATGGAAGGCAGTACTTATATAGTGTTCCCTATATGGGTAGAGTAGTTATAGTAATAATTAATTTACAGCCTGAGTTTTAAGTACTAAGTCAGATTTTATCTCATATGTTTGTGTAGATTTTGAAATTATGATATTTTAACAACTACAATTTATTCCTTATTGCATTATGTTTCTTAAGCTGGGAATGGTTGTGAATTTTAAGTATCTAAAATGGTATTACAGGTAGTCCTCGACTTACAACAGTTCATTTAGTGACCGTTCAAAGTTACAATGGCACTGAAAAAAGCGATGTGACTATTTTTTACACCTACGACCTTTGTACCATGGTCATGTAATTAAACTTCAGATGCTTGGCAACTGGTTTCATACTTGTCATCATACTTGTCATCATGTCATCACCTTTTGTGATCTTCTGATAAGCAGTCAATGGGGAAGCCAGATTCACTTAACAACTGTGTTACTCACTTACCAACTGCAGTGATTCACTTAACAACAGAAATTTTGGGCTCAGTTGTAGTCGTAAGCCAAGGACTACTTGTATTATCACATAAGAGGCACAGGAAAGCTTGGAAAAATTTCAAGGATTGCTGAATAATTAGAGAAAGAAAATATTCTTAAGGAAGACTACAACATACTCTGAGCTCTAACTGACTAATTGCTCCTGAGAATGGGAAATTAATAGCAAATTATGCCAAAAGAAGAATCAAATTGACTTAGAAATATTAATAAAACAGCTTCCATGCTTTATGTTTTCATCAGAAAAAACAATAAATTGAAATTTGACAGCAGAGATATTGTGTAATAGTGATTTCCAATATTAACGAGAGTGTATGTCACCAGCATAATAGCTTTCATTAAAATGTTCTGTATAAACAGAACATTTTACATAGTACAAGCTCTCTGGACTTACAGAGTAAATGGCTATTCATGAGAGTGAAACATAGGAATGCTATGGTTAAAACGAAAGACTTCCAGTAACACAAAAGGTGAATACCTTACTGATGTTGTCCAAGGATATCATATCATATCATATCATATCATATCATATCATATCATATCATATC
>WNWU01000037.1:9214646-9249383 GCA_012654045.1 Ptyas mucosa
TCATATCATATCATATCATATCATATCATATCATATCATATCATATCCATTTTAAAGACTGTGCATGGGACATAATGAGTCCATAATACTCCATATATGTACACTAATAAAATATTTTTGTTGTTATTAAACACAGTCTATATTGCCACAAATGCACATAGTCTGCTATTAAAAGATTATAATCCATCTGGGCACATAGATATTGAATCATTACCAGCGATCAAAGTAACATATAGAATAAATACTGAATCCAGTTTATTACTTTCTCTTTCTATCCTGTGACTGGCATTAATGTTTTCAATTGATGGACAGTATTTCACAGACCTAAGGTCTACCAAACATCCATTTGAATATGTAGCCCCGTACTTGGGCATTCCACAGAGATTCCTGGACCAGGATATTGACCAATCCTCACAGGGGAAATTAAAATTTTGATATGTAATAGTTATAATGGAATAACAATGTTGGAAGAGTCCTTTGAGGTCTTCTAGTCCAACCCTCTGCTTGAGCAGGATACTCAACCCCCCGCGCCCCGTGGCAGAGTGCTACAGGAGGCCATCCCATCTCCCCACTGGCCGTCCTGTGGAGAACTACAATGTTGATTTGGCCCTCGAAGAAATTCAGCTTGACACCCCTGCCCTATACCATTCCAAATGGCTGTCCAATTTCTTCTTTAAAATCTCCAATTCATGTTCCTCCAATCCTTCTCTTCGATAGGTTAAACATACCTAGCTTCCTTAACCATGGTGGCTCAGCAGACTAAGGCAGTTATTAACATCCACTTATATCTGCTGCCTGCAATTACTGCAAGTTCAACTAGGCTCAAGGTTGACTCAGCCTTCCATCCTTTCTAAGGTAGATAAAATGAGGACCCAGATTATGGGGGCAATAAGATGACTTTGTATAAATATACAAAAGTATGAAGGCTATTGCTTAACACATTGTAAGCCGCCCTGAGTCTCCGGAGAAGGGTGGCATATAAATAAAAACAAAAAACAAAAAAACCCATACAAAACAAAAGAAAAATTCACAAAAATAATGCATTTTTGTTTTGTTTTGTATGGTTGAGGGAGCTAGGTATGTCTAACCTATCGAAGAGGGACATGAATTGGACATTTGATCTATATAATCCCATATTATTTAGGTGTGTTAATAATGTACATATTTTAATATGTCTCATGCTTACTCCACTAATTCAATATTAATTTGTATTCATTTAAATTATAATTTGTTACCAAGAACTGTATGTAAAGAATGTTCTAGCATTTGCTATTTTTTGATGGCATATATTTAAAGACTATTTATCTTATAATTTCAAATTCTACATATTTATAAAATTCATATTTTTTTCATTTGCTTATCAACTCAATTTCTCAGTATAGTAGATTGATGTTATTATGATAGATTCACACTGACACATAGCAGAAAGATCTATTTTTAACTGAATTCAGATAGCTAAATGTGTTTTTAGTTTTTAGACTGTATTTATTATTCTGCTCATTAGACACAATAAAGTGAAAATGAGATTGGATAGCTGAGTTCATAGTGATCTAAAGAGGTTTGAAACGTATCAGTTGGCAATGCTTTCTGATATGTTGTGCTCTGGTTTGTAGCAAAGGGATGGTGTTTGGGTTTTGCTTTTTAAAGGCCTTTTCTAAAGTGGCATTTTAAACCCTAAGGCTGTGGCAATGTTAAACTGACCTGTCATACTAAATTCAGAATTTGAATTTTGATGGAAGTATTATTGGAGCTATAGTAGAAAGCTCACTTAAAGAAAAATAAGTATAAGGAACCAAAATAAACAGCAAGTATGGAAATGCTATTTTAGAAACCTGTATTGTGCTCAGTTCCAAATAATGTCTGATGCATTAATTGCTCTGTAACAGAATTTGGTAAAAAAATACGTCAGATATTTCCTATGTGCTAAACTATCAAAACCAAGGGATAAGAAACCTTTTTTTCATTTTAAATTTCCATGTCATTCCAATTATTTGACTGACTGGAATAGGCTAAAAAAACAGATTAAAAGTTTTATCTTTTCAGACAGCACATATTCAACCCTGGGTACTTTTTTTAGCCATGAGCGATAACTATTAATTTACATTGCTTTAATAGAGGATTGGATGGATCCATGCCTGTTTATTATATTTATTTATAGTATAGCATTATATGTATTCATGGCATCTGAAAAGTCTCTAGCCCAAAGAGTCTGCATTGTAAGAACTGACATAGGGAAATATCAAAAGAACAGAAGAGAAACAGGATAGCTAATGTGAAGAATATGCCATGTATATCAATTATGCTTAGAACTTTAGAGAATATTGAGCTGGGTGATGTCTCAGAAAACTACAGGAAAAATGTTTTTTGAGAAGCATATGGAGGAAGAAAGAGAAATGAATTTAAGGGTGTATTCTGGGAGCCAATTTCAATTCTAGAGGGAATGAAGAGAGAATGTTGTTATTTCAGGGTGCAAAGCCTTTGAATGATGATGGCAATACAGCTGAACAGATGAGGAACACACATGAAACTATGATTTAGGAGCAGAGAAATGAGAGTGTAAGCTTTGGAAGATAAGATAAAAATAGTGGGTGGATGGATAAATCTGCAAATGGGTAGAAAAACAATGTACTCTAGGGGTTTAAGAGAAGTGTCAAATGAATAGATCAAAAAATGAATAAATTGGCCGGAAGAATAATACTGAATCAGTGGGTATATATATCAAGATAATGAACAATTAAAGATATAATTACAATAATGAACATAAGAGATGACCACAGATATTTGTAATTGGCAATTAAGGATAAAAATGGATCAAGCTATTGCTTGGAAAGATTAGGCTCCCCGCTCCTCCCAAATGCCTTTTATACACTTCATAAGAGTAGGTAAATGGCTACTGTTAAAGCATTATGTTTGGGCATCATCATATAGTTTATTAAAATCTAGAAATCTATAGTATGTGGTCTTGAATCAGCCCTTTATATACAAGTATCAAATTTTGGTCCCTAACAAGATTGCCATCCTCATTAAAAGATGCATTCAAGTAGAGCAGTAGGGCCCAAATTAAGGTAACAATTGGGTTGCAGCCAAATCTATTTCAATCTATGCAAAGGTTATGTGATGCAATGAGTTTCAGTATATAAGTATAACTAAGTATTTAAGAATATATAGTGTATACGTTATATACGATATAAGTCAGATTCTCGAAGTTCAACTGAATTATTTGTCTAGGACGGGTGTCAGCAACTTGCGGCTCTGGAGCCGCATACAGCTCTTTGGGCCCTCTGCTGTGGCTCCCTGATCCCACCACTGGCTGGCCCTGCCCCTCACCCTCTCCTCCCAGTCAATCCTCACCTGGCCTGAGAAGGTAAGGGCAATGGTGGGGGATGGAGAAGTGGCCAGGGCAGAGAGAGGGAGATACAGAGAGAGGGGGGGAGAGAGAGAGAGAGATACAGAGGGAGGGAGAGATGTCAAAAGGGTTTTGTGGTTCCCGGTGTTTTTTAACAATAGGTTCTCTGCCATAATGACTGGCTGGGTAGGCGTGGTTGGGTGGGGTGTCATGTGACTGGTGGAAGTGAGTGATGTTGAGTTGGCCATGCCCACCCAGGTTTTGTGGCTCCTGGTGTTTTCTTTTCTGTGGGAAATGGGTCCAAATGGCTCTTTGAGTGTTTAAGGTTGCAGACCCCTGGTTAGCCTAGGAGAAAGCAGCATTGTATTAACTTTGGTCTTCCCTTAGGTGTGTATATGTATATGTGTATGTTTATACATTTCCAATAATTGATATTATGATGCATTTTCAAATAATTTTTCACTCACAGAAAATTAATTTCCTATGTTTTAGGATCAAGCAAGATTGCTCAACAAGCCAGTAGTAAATAAGATTCATATGACTCCTAGTACTATCCTAAATATTCAAAAATAATTTCCACTGAATTCAGTGAGACTTACTTCAATCATATGTAGGGAATATGTACATTGCCCAGGGTCACATTTGAAGGAGCTCTGGTGGCTCAGCAGACTAAGGCAGTTATTAACATTCACTTACATCTGCTGCCTGCAATTACTGCAAGTTCAAATCCCACCAGGCTCAAGGTTGACTCAGCCTTCCATCCTTTCTAAGATAGGTAAAATGAGGACCCAGATTATGGGGACAATAAGATGACTTTCTATAAATATACAAAAGTATGAATGTTATTGCTTAACACATTGTAAGCCACCCTGAGTCTCCAGAGAAGGGCGGCATATAAATCAAATTAAAAAATAATTTTAAAAAATCTACAAATATGACAAATAAATATTACATAGCAACTGCCAGAGGATCTTTTTCCGATATTTGCATGGTGTCCTCTGCAATCCAGCAGTTATGCATTAAAGATACCTTGAAAACATATACAGCAAGGACAATGCAAGTAAAAGACACGATAGTATAAAGGGGCTTTTGAGGTGATTTGATTTCACAATGGAGGACAATGTGCCAGAAATCAGAAAACTGATAATGGATGTAGGAATGTAGCTTTAGATAGATTTTAGATTAATTTGTTCAGTATTCTAAATACAAACTTACATATTTACTGCCTACCAAAACTGAATAGATGTAGTGATAAAAATTCTGAATTTTGAGTTTAAAATACAAATTACAATACAACGACAACATATTTTACATCTTTCTAAAGCATTAAAGTATGAACTTGTTTAATAATATCTAGATCATGTATCACTTCCAAATAGCAATGTCATGGATATTTTTACTCAAAAGTTAAGTGTCAGAATTGTGAAATATATTGAAATGAGGTGTACTGCTGCTAGTTTCCAGTGAAATAGTTTTTTTAAAAAATTTGATTTATATGCCGCCCTTCTCCAGAGACTCAGGGCGGCTTACAGTGCATTAAGCAATAGCCTTCATACTTTTGTATATTTATACAAAGTCATCTTATTGCCCCCATAATCTGGGTTCTCATTTCACCTACCTTAGAAAGGATGGAAGGCTGAGTCAACCTTAAGCCTGGTGGGATTTGAACTTGCAGTAATTGCAGGCAGCTGATCTTAATAACAGGGAATTAGTCCACTGCGCCACCAGGACTCCTTTTCAATTTGATAGCATACAACAGATATAATGAACCTGCGCTTATTTTTGAAAACATAGTTCAATAACTTTGAATGTCTTAGCATCTTCATAAATATATGCTGCTTGTCAATTTTGACCATGTGACCATGAGGATACTGCAATGGTCTTAAATGCATGGACTAGTCTTATGTCACTTTTTTCAGTGCCATTGTAAAATCAAACCATCACTAAATGAATGGTTTTAAGTTAAGGGCTAACTGTATAATGTCATAACTTAACAGATATGGCATATATCAAGAACATTTGGCTCTAGAGAGATTCAGGTATATAGCCTGTTACAGTGTCATCTTTTTATGTTAAGGACCTAGAAATAAAATGATAACATGCGAGCTACAGTTGATCTATCCCACAAAATTAAGTTGATTTATAATTGTAATGCTACATTTCATTGTAGAACATGTACAATTTCCATTCATTTTAATGGTAAGAATACTTTTTAAAGACTGCAAATGAAATGCAAGCTCAACCAGTAAAATGAAATTGCTTTGAAATAGTCTTCCCTACCGTGACATCTTCCAGAAAAGTTGAGATTACAACCTGTTGACCATACTGGCTGGTAATTCTGGAAATGACACACCTCAGAGATCTGGAGAGTACCAGATAGGATGGAGCTCAATTTTTGATATGTGCTACCAGAGAAAAATTGAATAGATTCTCCTCTTGTGTTTTCCCCACTCTACTTGTTAAAATGTAAAAAGTGAGAAATACATTTTGGAAAACTGGATAGTTAGTATTTAAAATATTAAATATTATATTTAAGCCGTACATTGGCTCATGAAGAAAAGTTAGTACATTTATACTTCATTTTACTACATCCTTCACAATTTTAAGTTATATTTTTATTGTAATACACTTGGCAATTTTAGATCAGAAGCAGCGTGCAATTTTGTTTTAAAAAAATGATTCTATTACTTTTTTAAATAGTTACTAATATATTTATGACTTTTGAAAAATAATTTTACAGCATTACATACTCAGAATAAGTGTTTTTTTCCATATAGGAAACATGAATTTCCTTAGATCAGCCTTTCACAATCTAAGGTCCTTCCAGTTGTGTGAATGGGTTTGGATCCAACATTAGGTTCCGCAAACATTGCTAGAGCTACAAACATTCTTTCGTGGAAAAAAATAAGTTTAGCTTCCACACAATAAGATAAAATTGGTGATTTCCATATATTATGCAAGAAGCATGTTTATATTTAGTAGCTTGTTTTGCATACTTGAATCAGTTTCTAATAGTATGACACTGCCTAAAGTCTCATTGCTGGATCATAGGAACTCTTATTTAGTTTCCCCAGACATTGGCAGTGTTCATACATTTGTAAGGTCTTATAGATGAGAAATGTTCAATTCTGCACTCAATGCCTTTGCTTGACTATTCTTTGTAGAATAATCTATCTGATACAAAAACAAACACAAATCATAACTATTCTCCCAAATAAATAACTCATTAAAACTCCAAAGCAACATCCAATTTGAACATGCACATAAACACAATACATAGTTAGATATCAGAAATAACATAATTATTAAGGTGACAACACAGTGAGAAGAATAATATAAAACGTCAAAAGAAGCTGTGGGCTGCTCCTGTCCTTTGCTTCAGTGGTGGGTTTCAAATTTTCTTTACTACCGGGTGTGGCTTGGCGGGCGTGGCATGGCTTGGTGGGCGTGGCTTGGTGGGCGTGGCAGGGGAAGGCTACTGTCAAATCTCCATTCCCTCCCCAATCCAGGGGAATGTGACTGCAAAATCCCCATTTCCTCCCGATCAGCTGGGACTTGGGAGGCAGAGAATAGATGGGGTTGGGGCCAGTCAGAATTTCTGCTACCGGTTCTCCGAACTACTCAAAATTTCCGCTATCAGTTCTCCAGAACTGGTCAGAACCTGCTGAAACCCACCTCTGCTTTGCTTGCTATATATTGGAGGACTTTGCTCTTCTCACACCAGCTTTGCAAGAAGTATTTTTTAAAATAATGTTCTCGTGGAACAAAGTATTCCCACATATGTAGAAAGCAAAGATTTCTTTCCAATATCGGCTCTACAGCAAAGGACTGGAAAAGTTAGAAGATAAAATACAGAGCACCAGAGAGATGAGCAGACAGAACAACATAGATAAGTGCAGAATCTGGGGAAAAAAAGGCGAAGGGTTAGATGCATGCCGTCCTTCCACCAATCTTTGTTGCATTGCAAGAGTGGGACTGTTTTAGGTCCACAATCCTCAGGCCGCCTACTGGGGACTAGTAAGAGAAGCTCCAAGTCAGCCAATTGAACCGATCAGTTGACTATACTAATTACTGCCATATTTCAAACCAGCCTACATTAAATATCAATGTCATTTCAATCTTAAAAGCCATTTTTAGGGAAACACGCCTCATTGATTTCTGTAGAAATTACACATAAATTGGTTTGTAGCCAGAATCTCAACTAGGTTTCCAAAATCATTGAGATTTTGATGCAAAGAGCTCTACCTCTTGTCCCCAGCTGACCTGTGGCTTTAGTGTCAAGTTTACAGGTTGAACCCATAGCTCTCTGCTTTCAGAAACTCTTGACTGTTGCTGAAAATTGGCTGACAGGCATTTGTCCTGACTTGAATGACAAAGGCAAGGAGGTCATAAAAAATAGGAATGGAGAAAGGGAGGAAAGAAAAATGTACAGTACCACTGGGAATGAATGGAAAAATGAATTTCCAAGGATATTAGCATTTGTGTTGATATTTTTGGATTTATAATATATAGATAGATCTCTTATTTGCCAGGAGAATGAACTGGGAATCAACTTTCTACAAGTATTTGGGGGTTCCACTTTTGTTATGGTTAAAATTGACCAAGTGTGCTGGGACTGAGTGAGGTTGTATTGTAATATCATCACTTGGGCACAGGATTTCCCATTCCTGTCCTAATCTGAAATAAACCAGTACCAAATGAGGAAAGTGATAGGGTTTGACAAAAGGTTTTTAAAAATTGCATTTGCTTCTGACAAAAATAGGATTGCCATGATTGCCAGTGTCCAATGACGGATATGGCACAACAAGAAGAAGAATTTGCTTCTGACTTTAGAATCATTTCAGAAACCTCCCAAAACTATTGGTAATATACCTCTCAATTTTTTCTAGGGACACATTTAAATGCTACTCGGAATATTTATAAAACTGCCTCTTCTAAGCTTGTAGCAATAATTGGCTTTGTACTATCATTATAGGAATGGGCCTAGTGACACTGTCTTCTCCATGGACATGGGTTCTCAGGGACGACACCAATCAGAATATAATGTATGGAGAAGATATTGAATTTTTGAACTGGCAGCAAATCACAGCCACCAAATCTGCTGATGCTTTTTTGACAGTATATCAAGAAATTTAATTTCCCCAGGAATAGATATTTTTAATAGCTTCAGTAAAGCATTAATAGGCTTATTAGAAAGCAAAATAGGAATAGATATTCCTAAATATCTAGGGGACATCCTCATAGCTCTCTCGTTTCCTTATAATCATTTCTGTATAGTCATTCCATTAAACCTAAGGATAAACTTCGTTCACACTGTAAGTGGCTAGGATCAGGCCCTAAAAATAATCCTCTAAATACATTATTGAAACTTAGGATCAGAAATAACACATTGTATATCTTCTATTATTCTTTTCAGCAATACAAGCTCACTTACTGCATGCAAACACTTGAAGCTAAGACACAGCTGGCATCAAATTAAGACTGATAATGCTCAAAGTCTTACATCCTTCTTAAATGCAATCATACATATATCTGAAATATATTATTCAACCGAAGGATAGCTACACAGATGCATTCACAAACCTTGCTAGCCATGCAGGAGTAGATAAACTTTACTTGCCTTTCACAGAATATCCATACTTTTGCGAATACAAGGACATATAAACTCAGCACATATAAGCAGTGGTTTCATATGTGCCTGATGGAGAATATCTGCCTTATTCAATTAAGATAAGGGCACCTTTTCACAGGTTCTTTTTTTAAACTGTACTCAATTAGACTGACCCAGTCTCAAAATCAATGTCATTTCAATCTTAAAAGCCATTTTTAGGGAAACACGCCCCATTGATTTCTGTAGAAATTACACATAAATTGGTAAGCCAGAAAAACACTTGACCCTGGACAGGTAATTTTCTTTATATCTCCCTATACCAGTTGAGGAAATGTTTATATCAGCCCTGGAGAAAATGACAATCTTTTGGATCTTCAGCGATGCCACACTTAATGCTGTGGGAAACTGGGAGGGGGGTTTGCATGGAATTGGTAGAAGTATTTAGCCATAACAACGTTCTTTTCTCTGAGAGTCAAGGACGTTCAGACTGCACCTGGAGTGGCATGACTGGGAGGCATCTCCAGTTGGGATGGTGGATTGACTGGACCATGTAATGGACATGTGGGTGCAGGGGAAGGGACTTCTACTTTCCTTTGGATGGGGAAAACCTGGGAGCTTTCAGATTTGGGTTTTCCCAGATGTGCCAATATGACATCTCTAATAAAATGGAACTTTGAGAAACTGCCTGCTTCGGAGTCTTCATTGGTTGGGGGCGTTACTTGGAACCCTGGCATTAACCCGAATCTCCTTTTAAAAAACCCTCAACCCAGCTCCCCACTTAGCGGGGTGCTGTCTGGGGTCCTGAGCCCTGACTGTCGACCTGATCACCGGGTGGTATAAAGACTCAGGGAAGATGGAAGAGAAGATGGCAACTACAGAGGAGCCACCAGGAGTGGATCGGAGGTCCTCCTCGAGACCCTTTACTCCTCTTCAGAGGCTGTGGTGGCTGCAGCAGAGTCCACCAAGGCTGAGTGCTGACAGGGTACCTGGCCCAAAGAACTGGTGCCTTGGTAGGTCTCTCGCCAGATCTTTTCTTATGGGGTGAAGCTGCAGGAGCTGCGCCGCCCCAGGAGCTGGCAATCGGGGCGATGCTGCAGGAACCTCAGATAGGGACGAGCAGAGTGGAGCATGCCCAGGACTTCGAATGGAACAGCAGGACCTCTTGAGCCCAGCAATCCCCGGGAGTGGGGTCTCCGCCACCGACATGGAGCAATCGCTAGGTGGTCTCCCGGAGCGGTTTGACCAACTCAACATGGGCAGCATCGCACAACCTCCCCCCACCATCCAACTCGGCTGGGTTCTGGCTCAACCCATGTTCACCTTCCCGGGCCCAGAGGCCACAACTGCCCAGAGTGGAGCGTCAGCTTCGTTCCACTCAGCACAAAGTGGATTGTGCCTCAGCCTCCACTGTCAGGCCTGGTCTACCAGGATAACAGCTCCGCAGCAAGGCCTGCTAGGGCATTCCAGCCCAGGTCTGCAGGGAGAACCATGGGGCATCTGTCAGAACCTTCACATCAACACCCTCCCCTTGCCAATCAGTCCTCAGATTGCCTCCTGCTGACCAGATCCCCCCTGGCTGGACCTTCTACCCCAGTCAGGAAGTAGCAGTGGATGCCAGCTCTGGCCTCACCACCGGCACTGCAACCTGCCCAGCCAGCAGCTCCTCCCCCATGGTTCAGAGCAACGTTCATCCGATCCCCAGAGAAGCTGGCCTATTTCCTCAATTGGATTTGTCCCACATTGACTGTTATGGGGACCAATACCAAACCTATCAAGATATAGTGTCAGCCATTGCTGATGGCATGAATGAGGGGGACACGGCAGATTGGATAGCCCAAGTACATGATGAAGGAGCCCCAGAGCTAGAGGATGCTGATGAGTTTGTGCAACTGTTCAGAGCCCGATTTGAAGACATGGCCCATAGGCAAGAGGATGAAGCCCAGATCAAAGCCCTGAAGCAAGTGGGCCGACCACCAAAAATTTTGTCTGGGATTTCCAGAGGATGTCCGGAAAACTGAGAGACTGGCCTGAATGCCTCCTCGTCTACCACTTCAAAGAAGCCAGGACATCAGGCAAGCTTGTGGCATCAGGGGAGTTCTAGATTGTATACAGGACTGGTACAATATAGCCGTGGCAATGGATTTAGAGATCCACCCACATCGCAAGTCTACCCAGGAGAAACCAGCCAAGAGGACCCTGGGTCACTGAACCCCTGCAAAGCTGGCCAAAGTGTCTCAGCCAGCACCATTGGGGACAATCAAGTGCTTCCAATACATCCAGCATGAGCATAGAGCATTTGAGTGCCTGGCCCCTGCCCCAGTCCCTCAACTCCAGACCCCATCGGCATCACGGAGAAGGAGGACCCCAAGGAAGCCACCAGACAAGGGGAGAATTGCCCAACAAGCTATTCCTCTCCCCCCAGCCGGGAGTGAGGAAACTCCTGCTTTGGAGATCCCTCCGGGCTCTGCCAGTGGAAGCAGCAGCGAAGAAGACCTGATGGTAAGTGAAGCCATACTCCCCTTCACAGTCAAGACCAGGATAATAGTGCCAGAAACTGGGGTCCAGGGGCATGTAGAAGCCGTCAGAGACACCAGTAGTACCAGGTGCCTGATCAGTCTTCCCATTGGCCAACAACTAAAAATAAGCATGAAGCCCCTAGTGCATCCCATATGCTTTGAGCAAGTTGATGGAACGCTAATAGGTAGAACCCCAGCTATTTTAGTCATGGAGCTCATTAGACTGGAAATGGGGTGCCATAGGGAGCTTATCCGTTTCGTAGTAGCTCCCAAATGACTAGGGCTCCCTTGGCTAGACAAATTTGGCCCAACCATCACATGGGAAGATCGTTACCAGAAACTGAGAATAGGCATTGGTCCACTGCCACCAATTCCACCAGACAATTGCCAACAAGCAACAACCTCTGGCAACCCCAGCCAGCTAGAAAATATTGCAGCGGCTACAGACAGACTCCCTGGCTGCCCCCAGGTGCCCAAGGAGTATTGGAATTTGGCAGACGCCTTTAGCGAACAAGACCGCAACTTCCTCCCCCCCCCCCCACTGCCCAACAGACTGCGATTGAATTCGTGCTGGGAGCCAAGTTGCCAAAGCCAAGGATGTACTGCATGACCCCAAAAGAGATGGCCAAATTGAGAAAATACATCAATGCCAATTTGGCCAGGGGTTTTGTTCAGCCCACAAAATCCAAAGTGGCAGCCCCTGTGCTGTTCAAAGAGAAAAAAGACCGGGGACGAGGCTTTGTGTTGATTTCCATGGAATTAACACCATGTGCATGGAGAACACCTCCCCCCTCCCCCTAATGAAGGACATGCTAAGCCACCTAGCAAAAGGTAAGGTGTTCACCAAGCTAGACCTAAAAGAAGCCTACTATTGAATATGAATTAGAGAGGAAGATGAATGGAAGACTCCCTCTGAGCAGCTTCCAATTTAAGGTCATGATGTTTGGGCTCCAGGGAGCCCCCACAGTCTTCATGCAGCTAATTAACAAAGTGCTGCATTAGCACTTGAGTGTATAACCAGGCAGACATATAACCCCTTAATTAAACAATAATCAATAAGATGCAAGAAAATAAAATGAAATCAAAGGCTAAAAAAATCAAGAGGTATCTAAACATTAGGAATCTAAGCATGTGAATTTGTGCGTCTTTTTTGAGAAATAACATCAGAACTACCTACTTCCAAGTAAAGTTGCGTAGGTTGGATTTAAATTTTGTGTTCAGGGCCTTGGGAGGAAGGTAGCAACCTTGTAAACATCTTAACTTAGTAGAAACTACCATGGCTTCTTAGCTAAAATTTGGTTTCCAACTGTTGCAAAAGGTAAACTGAAAAAACACATAGAAGATTGCTAGTAGATTGCTACCCTACACTCAGAGACCTACACCAGGAGTTTCAAACTCGATTTCATTGAGGGCCGCAACAGGGTTCTGTTTGACCTCGGGGGGGGGGGGGGGGGGGGGCATGGCCAGGGTGGGTGTGGCCAGCTCGATGTTACTCATGTCAGGGGCGCCTTTGGTGGCCCGAGCGCTCTGCCAGCTAAAATGGGCTTCTGAGTTCAGTTTCTGGCTGTGATGGCCTCCTGCAACCCTATGCAAGTGAAAATGGAGCTTGGGAAGGTCGCATGTAGCCCTCGTGAGCGCCATTTTCCGCTGCGACGGTCTCCTGCAAGTCTCTGCCAAGGAAAATGGAGCTCGGGAGGGCCGCATGCAGCCCTCCCGAGCTCCATTTTCCCTGACAGAGGCACCACAGACGGGTCCTTCACTGTTTCCAGGGCAGCCCTCAGGCCAGATCTAAGCACCCCATGGGCCGAATCTGGCCCCCAGGTCTTGAATTTGATACCCCTGACCTACCCCTTTAAAAAGTGGCACACAACTGATATTGGATTTTTTTCTTGTGGCAATCCAGTGATTTCAGTGGAAATTTGTGACAATACAGTTCATTTGAAATGAATGTAACTAAAGAGTAGTTTCATGTGTTCATAGTTTATATTCATGCACTAAACATGCACATGCAGTACATGCAGATCCACTCTAATGCAAGAGAATTACATGCCAAGCATGTTAGGCATCTAGACAATTACAAATGCATCCACATACAAGCTCAATTATACTTTTAAGGCTTGTGCACACATTGTCTACCCAAAGTGGATGTCATCTGCCCTGTGGAAACTAGTTTCCCCAATGAAGTCTCACTTACCTCTAGTGAATTAGCTCTAGCTCATCTTAGAGCTAGCGTGCTGCTCCCTAAAGGTAAGCAAAGCAGTTTAACAAGGAGTAAATTTAATGTGTGCACAAGCCCTAAGGGATACACCTGCATTCAGATATACAAACAGGTGACTGTTAAATGATTTAGACTATTTGAAATATCCTCCAAAGTGAAACAGATAAAAAGGAAGTAAACAGATAAAGAAATATGCACATTGACTTATTTCACATACACACACAAAATTGGATTCTAGCCCTATTGAATTATGATAAAATATATTTGCAGAACCATTCCTATATACCAGTGATGGCTAACCTTTTTGCCATTGTGTGCCAAAAGCGAGGGGGAGCGCGGAGGGTCACGCACGCACGTGCCCACATCCATAATTCTATGCAACCCACATGTGATGGCACAGTGGGCCTGGTAGACCAGTTTTTCACACTCCCCAGAGGCTCCCCAGAGCCTTTCTAGGAGCCTGGGGAGGGCAAAAACGGCCTTCCCCACCCCCCTAGAGACCCTCTGGAGGCCGGAAATGGCCCGTTTGTTGGCTGGTGGGCCCAGGTGGCCCGAAAATCAGTTGGAGGGAGCTGAGCTTGTGTACCCACCGATATGGCTCCGCGTGCCACCTGTGGCACGCATGCCATAGGTTCGCCATCACGGCTATATGCCAATACTGTACATGTTCTGTTCTATAGTCTAATTATACTACAGACTGAAATCTCAGCACGTCACAAATACAGATCGTCAAGTGTTTTGTTTTTTTTTAAATTACTAGGAAATTCCTTGTTTCATAAAGAAAAATTCTGGGGTTTCCCAAATCTTTTCTAGACTTCTTTTTCCCAATGTTAATTTTATAATGCTTTTTTTTTTTACCCAAAGCAGCAGCATGCCACAGACTGATTAATTTATATTTGTTCTTTTTTTCAGTTTTGCAAGTTTATACTTTTGTACTGTAGTCAGTTTAATCCAAATTCAAAAAAAATCAGGATAAACATTCGTATTGAAATCCATAGTGAAAGGTGTAATTTCACATAATACGAGTCCAAAAGACTATTTTTTAAAAAATATTCCTTCTGTGTGTATTTTATCCTAAAATACACAAATGAATTTTGACCCTGTGTTGCATAATTAATTAATTAATTAATTAATTAATTAATTCTAATTCATAGTTTTCTCTGGAGAAAGATGTGAAGTGCCACTGTTGTAGGGTAACAAAAGTGCATGTCTTCCAAGAATACTTTGTTAGAAATATTTCCAAAAAGCATTGCTCCAGATGCAGCTCTGAATGGAGCACTAAGGGCTTCATTAGCACACCTTGCCAATCCAACAATGGATTGTGTGTGTGTGTGTGTGTGTGTGTGTGTGTGTTGGGATGGGGGTGAGCAAATATTCTTCCAGTTACTAAAAATGGAGATTATAGTACTGGAAAAAATTTCACAGTGGATGTATATACAGGAGAAAAATGATCCAGATTGCATGCCATAACAGCTAGAAATTATAGTCCAAAATTAAGAGGGCAACAGGTTGGGGAAGGCTGGTATATAAAAGGTATTTCTGAATTACATAGAATTATTTTTTTAAAAAAACAGTTAACTGAATACTTTCAGGAACTGACGTATTATTTCTAAGGAAGAACAGAACATGTTTGTTTTAGAAGCCACTTTCTACCACTTTCTAGTAATAGAAAATTGTTATCTATTGCACGTGTTTCCCATTTTTCTATCATGGAGGTCCTAAGATTCTCACATCCAGATCTTGATTTTTTATCTGGGTTTTTTTTGGGAACTTTGAGCTATGGACAATTCTGTTCTGTTCATTTGTTTCCTAATTAGCAGTCTCAGAAAAACCTTTCTGCTCGATCACTTGGTAGCAAACCGCCAATAGTGTACACCTTGTCACAAGTTTTTATAACTTTTGTGTTTTTGATCTGCCGTGTTTCAAAGGACTTATAAACTGCACTGATATATTTTAGTTTAGAGTTCATGTTGAAGGTTCTGCAAGGTATAATTACTTATCTTTACATGTTTTGTTCATTTTTGTTTTACATTTTTGAAGCTGATTGGGAAATCAGAAAGTTGTATGCAGACTGGAATCTGGAGCAGATGGGAAGCTGCGTTCCTTCATTTTCATATTTTTATACTCTAAGAATTGAGTATAGTTTTGCACATATGGCAAAAATAAGAAATGGCTATGGCTAGATCTCCATATAAGATTGAATAAATGAATTTGAGATGAGATTAATAATTTAAGATTTATGATGAATTGAAAACTAACTGTAGGTTTATTCCTTTTTTTCTGAACATGCTTTCTAGTATTTCAGGATAGCTTTCAGATAGTCATAAAAAATCCCTTTTTATATTCCTCCTCAAAGCTCTGCTTTTAGCTTGCTCAAATTTGCTGTAGTTTTTGTGATTTTCCTACAGCAATATTTCTTAAAATGCATTAGATGGAACATCAGTGTTTCCTGAATAACTCCAAATCCAAAATAAGTATTTTATGGAGTTTGGATCCATTCAGTTTAACTAGTCATAAAAGTTCTTTGTTCATGAATAAAGAAGAAAAATTGGCAGATTTCTTCTCAGTCATCACACTGAAGCTATTTGCTAATAACTTAATAACTAATAACTTAAAAATAAGTTATTAAGAATATAAACTTTAAGTTAAAAGACTCTGACAACTATTATCCTGCAATATATATCTGAAAGATCATTTTCGGTACTTAAATATTCCAAAACCAAATATTGAAATAGGCTGAAAGTTACACTATTTTTAAGACGTTTTTTCGCTCTATCACTTGAGGTAATATATTGTGATATATAAACTCATATATCCCATTAAGATTTGTAATTGATGTATTAAACGTAAGGGAATTTTAAAAAAGAAATATGAAGACACATTTATTTATTCCCTGTTTTTTTTAAAGATAAAATATCAAAGATGCGTCTTTTTCAAAATTGTTAAAAAGTTCTAAGAAATATTTTCTTCCATTATGAAATTTAGTTTCGACTGAAAAACACTTGAATACATTCACACACATGCACGTATACATATATACACATTCGTGTACAAACACACTGATTAGGTACACCTGACTTTTTTACCCTTGCCATCTGATTTTCTGGTGATTAAATGCCTTTTCAGTCAAATTGTCTCTGCATGGCAAAATCCGTGCAGATGAGACTTCACAGTGTTCCTATCTAATGCATCCATCACCTTTCATGACAAAGTAATTAATGCCAAGAAAGGCTCATTTTATACAAACCTGTTACTTTTGCAACAATTTTTAGAGATCGGTTACAGACTAATTTAGTTAGTTAGTACAGGCTATATAGGCTATCATATGCTGTCTGATTTTGGAATCAAGTAAAAAACTAATATTGTGTAGTCTATTCAGAAATGTTCCTTTTCTTCTTCCCTCCACCCACCATTCCAGTTTGCGCAGAGCAAGCCAGCATACAGGCACGCAAGACAGGCTCACAGACCATAAGCAAAGCAAAACTTTCATGGTAGGAACGACAAAGGAATGATGCAATTGGTAAGTGAAGAGGGAAAGTTTTCAATTTGTTCTGCAAAAAAACAATGCCTATTTGTTGGGTGGCTGGGTGGACTGCCACAGAGCAGGATTATTTTTGAAGGTACAAATTGATATACAGGGCCATCTAGTTTCTTATTCTATAGGAATATGTGCAATACGACTTCAAACATTTCAGAACAAACTCCATCTTTAATTGATTGCAAATTATCAGTGCATCAGATATGCAAAAAAGTTAGAAGAAATTCAAAATGAATAGCTTAATAAGAAATGTTAGAATTAAAGCAAAGATTAAAAGAGAAACTTCAAACATGCCAGGTAATAAAAAGACGTATGCAAAAATTTTAGGGCCTGTATAGTAGGAGGGTATTCTTTAGAGGTGAAGTGGAATCAATATTAATGTCATCTGCACTTCAACACTACTTGGTACTGGGAAGAAAAACAGCCCTAGTCAACTTTTCTGTACTATAAATAACTGTTTAACTTAATCAATCTCTGCTGTTCCATATTTAACTAACCTTAATTAAATGTATTAGTGTACTGTACTAATATTTAGAAAATATTCAATACTTCTAGAGATCCGTAAACCCTCTTCCCTCATGTTTTTGAGAAATTCTTAAAAGGCAGTTTTATTTTACTGGGACTTCAATCCTAGTTAGGATTATTGGTGTATACATTGAGGCCATTTATTTTTTGTTTCAATACTAGTATTGTTAAAAGCATTGCTTCTTTTAAAAATACCCTGTTTCCCTCAAAATAAGACATCCCCTGATAATAAGCCCAATCGTGCTTTTGAGCGCATAGCAATAAGGCCAAGTGCTTATTTCAGGGTTCAAAAAAAATATAAGACAGGGTCTTATTTTCAGGGGGAAACGGTAATTTATTTGATTCCTATGATTGCTTATTTATATTATAACCTGCCCATAGTCTGTTGTTTTGGTTGGGCTATAAAAACCTGCACAATCAATCAATCAATGTCACATTTCACATATTTTCCTGCTTAATAATGTGGCTGTCCTATGGAGAATGGAACGTATGTGTGATTAATCTAATTTATCTGATTTTAGGTCCAAATTAGAATTTTATCTGGAATGGGAATTAGCTCAGTAAAATTTACTGAATATTCTGAAATTGTAAATAATATTGGGGTGGTGTTATAATTAAATAACAGATTTTGCGAAACATAATTTCCTCATCTTATGATAATGAATGATATTTGTTTTCATCACTATAGCTACGGCTGGTCAAGATCTCTATAGATGCCCACACTGAAGCAATGCCAAATAGTGAACAAATCACACAGATAATGTTCGCAATGCCAAAATATTATCTGAACCAGAACTTAGCTGGTACTCATGATTTTTAAAAAAATTTAGAGTAATTCCTCCTCTCATGAAGTTTTTTTCCATAAATAATTGAGAGACAAATAATATAATTTCATTTAGGGTGTAATAGGTTATTATAGAATGTTAGCTTAGTTGTTAAGTCTTGTGGATTCAAGATTGAAGAAAAGAATTTGGAAAATAAAGATCTTTGCAATTGTTTTTCCATATCTGGTTCCAACTATTCCACCTCGAAAGAGTTGCCCTATAATTCTTTGTGAAGTGGCAAGTACTTCATTGCCCTAGGAAATTTAACATAGTTTTGGAAAATCAGTCTTGACTATTTCTACAACTTCCCAGGACAGAAACTTGCTTATTGTGCATTCACTCCACAAACTTTTCATAGATTTTTTTTTCTACTATACAGTTTTTATTCATGCCAGGCTGATTATGAGGGAAAGAAAATGATGCAACAGTCAGAAAATCTTCAAAATTGTTTTAAAACATAAAGAAACAAGCATAAACAAAAACAGAAGAAAATAAGCAATCCTTAAAAAAAAACTTTAAATAAAAAGGGAGGGAGAAAGAAGGGAAGAGAGTAAAAAAAGGAGAGATTAAAAAACCCAGAAAAGACAAATGAATATTAAGAGCAGGCACATTCATGGACAGACGCCAGCTACTTACGGTCACCTCGGTGATTGCTATATCAACAATGCTACCCACAACAATCAAGGCGTCAAATGTATTCCATGCATCACAGAAATAGTGCTGCATGTGTCAGGGAAACCAAAAAGAAAAAAAAAAAGAAAAAAAAAGAAAAAAAAGAAGAGAAAGAAGAAAACAAACAGGAGAGAGAAGGAAAAAGGGTATAAAAAACCCAAAGAAAAACCAAAACAAACAAACAAACAAACGAATAAATAAATAAAGCATGAAAGAGGGAGAGAAGAGAAAAAAATAAGGAAAGAAAGAGGTTATGTGGGCATAGTAAAAACTCTCTTACCACTCTACAGTACTGGTTGTTCATACCTCTGTAACATGATGGAGGGTATCAATAAAAAGCCTGGTTAGTTAGAACGTTACACTCAAACATGTCTGGTTTGGTTTGGTCTGATCTTTTGGGGAGGGGAAAAAAGCACACATACCCCAATCTCTGTGCGCCTTCACCAGCCACCAGTTGTGACCAGTGAAAAGAAAGGAGGTCTTCAACCCTCCTCCTTTTTTCCCCTCCCTGGGAGAAGGACGACGGCAAGGTCAATAAAAGCATGACTAGAGGGAAGAAAACATAAACCAGAAAAAAAGAGAAGATAACAAGTAAAGAAGAAGAGAAGGAGGATTTGGTGGCATCCTAAGGAGAGTAGAGTTATACTCACATTAGTTTCACTGAGAATGACGTCTATAATGCTGCCAATTACGATGAGGAAGTCAAAAATATTCCAAGGATCACTAAAGTAACCCTACATAAGGGAGGGGCAGGCAGGATGGGGATTAAAAAGGAATGTTAGACAGACAGAAACAGTTCAGAATTGGCATTAGAATCACTGCCCTGATAATGCCAGGGGCTGTAGAAGAGCAGCTAGGATCAGGTGTTTCCATATAAGCACACAAGTTGGCATTACTCAAACATGTAATCCCATTGAAAACAAAGGGATCAAGTGTTTGTGTAAGGACTACCTGTGTGTATGCAAATTGGGGTTAGATTAATTCTGACTAATGTGAGGGAGTCCTTCTTTTACTATTTTGTATTTTCTTTTGGTCTTTTTATGTTTTATACCACTGATTTGTGGGTGGTTCATTAGAGAGTAGCACTAATAGGAAACAAATTGTTCCCACAGCTGAATTCTAAAAGGTTGTCTAGAGCCTAAAACAGAGCATTCTTTATATTCTGAGGATAATAACCCCATAATGGCCATTGGTTGCATTGTGCTCAGAGTCAATTAAATTATAACTGACATAAATCAGCTGTCTTTGGAATATCCTGCAGACAGAGGAGGATTGAGTAGAAAAGAACTTTCTTGATTATGAAAAAGTGGATCTTTACCAACAGCTTACATGGCTTTAAGGCCTACTGAATTCAAGTTTCTCCTTTTATACAGACAATAACAGTTGTCATCTTTCATCCATATACTATCATCTTTATTTAATTTATCCATTACTGTAGCATTAGATCCACTTTAATATTAAAAATGAATTTGTGTAAGGTAGGGTTTAAACTAAAGATTGATATCTTAAAAATCCTGAGGTGGAATTTACTCTGTTTTTAAATTAAAAACGTGGGTAAGTTTCTAAGTATTTCAGACATTTTTGCAAGACTTGCAAAACTTCTTTTTCACACATTTATATATATTCTAAAATCATCTTCCCACTTTTATCTTATCCTATTAAATAGTGCATATGCTGGTTTCTGGTTGTTTACTATTTTGTGCTAATCTGATTTCCCTGTTTCTCCAGCTGAGATCAATTTTCAAAGAAACCAAACACAAGTGGCACAGGAGATGTTGTTCTTAGTACAGGAAACTACAGGTCATGGGTGAAATGTTAGCCTGAATTCCCAGGATTTTTTAAAGAAAAAAGAGGGCGGGGGAGGGAAATGGGAAAAGCAATTAGTTCCAACACTGGCGGAAAAACCAGGTTTAGAAACGTTAAGAGGAAAGCAGTTAGAATTCACAGCTAGGCTAGATTTTGAATCAAGATTGGGTAGTTAGATTGTAATCCAACTAAACATCCCTGGATTGAAAATCTTTCTGATTTTTCCTCCTCAACAGTTGGAGGAACTGTTAAGCGTGTTTTGTGGGGAGAAAGTAAAAGAGAGGGTGAAATTAGAAAGAAGTAAAATGCATTTTTGAAACATACATAAGGAAAATTTCCAGGTAAACTTTGAAACATCATGGGCTAGTTTGAATTCAGCATTTTAATTATGGAGGAATAATTTTCTATTTATTATCCCATTAAAACAGAACTGAGTGCATTGGGAATAGAAGAAAGCATCAGTAGAAGATACATCATTCAATATTCTGCCTATAAATTTAGAGGTAAATGTTAAAATTAGTGTCGATGGTCGCCAGCATCTCTAGGAACTAGATCAACCTGGAATAAATATGGAATTAGACATTTACATCAAAGAAAAAAAATGAAGATTAAAAGGCATAGAGATTTTGAGTAATAACATAATACAAACATTCAATGCATACAAGATCTTCATGTCCTCTTTACCAACAGATGAAAGTTTTGAAAACTCAACCAAACCTGTTTCAATGAAATCAAGAGTGGGTAGCCACATTTTTGGACACTAAACCATGAACAGAACATATATTTTTAAGTCTTTATAGCATATTTCAAATGATTCTTAAGGGCCAAATTAGATGCGATTTAAAATAAATGTCTTGTTCTATTTTAAAATCAAATATCCATAGCAGTGTCAAGAATCCAGATTGAGATTAGAACAGTTAATTATCTTCCCCTATTCATGCTATGTAAGTAAAAAACTCCCATTGTGAATAGTAGAGTCAATGGACATATAATTTCAACCGGGACTACAGAGATATGAAGGTTTAACTACCACTTCCCTCGTGTCTTTGCCTCAGTCTGGATTTCCTACTCCTTCTCTCTCAGTTCTAGCTATTTGAAATTAGAAATATCCATGACATATCTATCTAGTTTATCTCTCAAAGCTATCTATACCAACTGTAATTTTTTTTTGGTATACAGTTTTGAAATATTTCATAATTTTACAAACTGTACCCAGTAAAACACAAAATAGTCTACTGTGGCTACAATTGTTATTCTGTACATAACATATTCTGTAAGGCTTTCATGACAAATATTAAATTATTTAGTACATGCTGTCTTTACTTCTGCCCCAAAACAAAACTTGAAATTAATACTTCTACATGTGCACCAGGGTAACCAATAAACCACAATGTTCCTCATAGGAAAATTTTTTACTAGCCTTAATCAAATCTAATTAATTTATTGATATACTGGTTTTTAGGAAATTAGACACTGCTAGAAAAAATATTTGTATATTTATCAAGCTACTGAAGTTGGATCAGGGTTATCATACAATGATTGGCAAGAAAAAAGTCACTGTTGTTGTACCTAATATAAACTATTTATATTTAGATAAAGGAAGAAGGATTTTAAAAATAGCTTTAGTATGGTGCGAGAGAGTAAGTCTATTTCCACTGAATATTTCAGAATTTATGGCCAACCACATTATGTCTTTTAATCTTCTGAGTTCTTGGCTGTTGGCTAGGGAGATAAGCTTTGTTTGCCTCCAGTCACTATTAGGGTATTATTTTACAAAACAAAGCTTCATAATAATTAAAAAAAAGCTAACTAAAAGCTAACCAAATTCAGAATAAAGCATATCCTGTGATTTCAAGGGGATTTGCCAGATTTTCTAGCTTTACCAACTAAGATTACCAACAGTATTTTGGCTCGGTCGTTTAGTGAAGTAAACGCATGAGGTTTTAAATGAATCCATTACAGTAAAGTTCTGCTCCATTAAAATATAGGCCTAAAACTCAGGAAAGAACAAGATTCATTTTGTAGAATTTAAGCTATTTTCTCAAACCAGTATCTCTTATGCAAGAGGTTATCTATTACAGAATTACAGTATTCTGTATTTATATAGGAATAACCAAATAATAGTTTAATGTTGTAAAGCTTCCTGTTTTTTAGTTTCAGCTTTTTTTTTTTACTACATACCATTGTGTAGTCTGAGAGACATCATTAAACATGAACAAGCTGAAATAATAAAAAAAAAAATTCTAATTTGATTGAAAGTAGGAACATTTAGGAATAGGGGCAGGCAAACTTTTAATGACAAAGGTTGCATAATGATTTTGCCTGGCAGGGTTAAGTGGAGCCAGGATTTTCAAATGAGTTTTCTTTAAGTTTGGGGAGGGGTCTTTATTTTGCTTTTTAATGCTGACTAAGATTCTTACAATACACTTTATTTTGTTTTAATGTTTCTCACTTCAAAGTGGCTAGAAACTATGTTACTTTTAGCAAGTTGAATAGTAGCTTTGAAGAGTCCCCAAAAGGGATTTAAAGCAGTGGTGGGTTCTAACCGTTGTTACCACCGATTCTCTTCGTGCACACGCTTTGCGCACGATTGCCGCACGCATGCTTGCTTCACTTGCACGCACGCCAAACTTGTGCTCTGCGCAAGCGCATTAGATTTCTGCCCAGCTGAGGTGCAGCAATCCATTCTGCTGCGCCTATCAGCTGGGCTAAAAAACGACAAATAAAGGTAGGTATAACGTGAGGGCGGACGGGAGGGCCTAGTCATAGAGAACTGGTTCGCTGACGTCACATCATCACCACTACCGGCTCGTCCGAACCGGGCCAAACCGGGAGCAACCCACCACTGATTTAAAGTTTGTATGGCACCCTGGTGCCCCATGTTGCCAAATCCTGGTATGATCAATCCTGAACTCAGCTCTCCACCTAAATTTCCAGAAAGTCTGGATTTTAAAAAAATTGCTAAACCTTGTTGGGGTAATATATTTATAACCACTATAAATCAAGTAAATAACATATTTTGCAAAACTCTTACTATTCTTTACTATCTACTCTAGTCTACTTTTCTATTTCTTTATTATTTTACCCGTTGAAAAAAATGTTCTTTAAAGGAAATTTCTTTTTAAGTATGTTTGTTTGATTTTGTGGATGACAAATTGCTATCAACAGTTACCCAAAACTCACTGAAAACCAAGTGTCTGAAACTGCTTCCTGGGCCACGTGATTTATCTTTACGTAAGAGCTTTAGAAAGGGAACAGCTTATTGAAGCAATGACTCCTCAGTCTAGGAAGGAGGAGGCGTTTTCCCATCAGAAAATTTGTTGTGAGTTTCTTCTTCTCCCAAGAGAAAAAAAGCTAGGGAGGGTTTAACGAAAAACAAATTGATAGCATTGTTTATTTTTGCAACTGAAATGGTTAGAGTGAAACGGTTAATCTTCCACCCAATGGGAGTCCTCTTGCTTACTTGTCAGAGGTAGAGTTAGGTTATCATTCTGTTTAAAATTCCAGAAGAGTTCCCAGACCTCAAGCATGTTATGTTACAGAATTTTTTTTCAACTCGAGAGACAGGAGGCTAGCTATTTTTTTCCCCTCAGAAATAATAGTTTGGCTTCACTGTTAAATACAATACTTTTTTTTTTCTAGCAAACCATTTCAGAATCAATTAAATATGAAAAATCCCATCAAATGTACACAGTAGGTGGGTGGTATGGAATCTCATTTGTGCAAGGAAAAAAGCACCTGTCAAACCAGTCCTTGGTTTTCTTGCCTACTCTCAGTTTACTCTTCGTCTACTCAAAGTTTTCTTGGTCTTTCATGCTGAATGGAGAGAATGAAAGTAGAGAGGAGTGCAAATTTCCTCATATTTGTTCTTTTTGTTCATGAATTA
This sequence comes from Ptyas mucosa, assembly GCA_012654045.1. Classification (NCBI taxonomy): domain Eukaryota; kingdom Metazoa; phylum Chordata; class Lepidosauria; order Squamata; family Colubridae; genus Ptyas; species Ptyas mucosa. The sequence continues at coordinate 9,239,589 of WNWU01000037.1, forward strand.
TTTCATGAACCTGCCCAGATAGCCACAGGAACCCATGAGCCATGTCTGCCTGTTGTTTATGTCAGCAAACAACAAAACCTATTAAAAGAAGTTCTCATCTAGCATCTTTCAGCATCCCTTTCTTGGCTAAATACCGAGGAATCCTTCACATCCCTACAGCCTATTTGAAAATCAGTAGCATTAATCAATACTATCATTGCGAACCGGTAGCAAAGGTAAGTAGAACCCACCCCTGCCTTCTTCCCTACAGTTCAGTAGTGTCCACAGGATAGGGAAGGGTCAAAACAGCAGTTGACATATGTAAACAAAGATAGTGATTTAATCATAATGCTGCCACCTCCATCTTGTTTTGATCGTTCTCTCACTGATCCCATTGTCCAATTGATCAGCTATCAACTAGTAAAAACAAACTGCAGTGCAATTAAACAGTTGAAATGACTATTTTCCTTAGGACTATTTCAATAGGAACTGGGTTTAAAGTTTTTCTTCTCAACCCCAGCTATCTTGATCAAGATAGTTTTTCTCTCCTACTGTGAGGGAGTGAAAACTTCTCTCTTGTAGGCATCAGGATGATGGGACAGTGAGCAAGTTGTAGAGTCTGGTTGGCCACTGTGACAAACAAAACACTGGACTAAGATGAGCCTTGACATGATCCAGCCAGGCTATTCTTATATTCTTTAAGCTGATCTTTCTCAATCAAAGTATGCTTCCCATTTTTGATAGCCCCAGGCAGAGTAATGTAATCAAAAGTCTGAGATACTTGTCAGTGAATTTCCTTATTCTAGAAAAATAGTTCTAAATAGTCCTAAAAAATACATTTAACATTTTTTTGTTGATATTCTGCAGCGTTAACAGTTAAGTTTGTATTTTATTTCATTTTACTTCATTTGCATTTTATTTAATATTTAATGTTTTAATTTTGGAATGTTAAACACCCTAACTAAAAATATTTAAATTTGGTACATTTTTGTTATTCCTTAAATAAGTTAGTTGAACAGCTTTATCCTATGCAATTCATGTTTATGTCACCAAAATATGTGATAGTTGAAGCAATAGTTGTATAGTATATGTGGTAACTGGCAACTATGAGGCAGCAAAAGATGGCTCCAGCCAGGCTCGCTTCAGAGTTGAAGAGAACCTGGAGCTTTTGATGGGTATGTTACTCGGAACACTGACAATAACTGGATTTCATTCTAGCCACTGTGTATCTTGGGCTCCACTTATTAATAAAAATGTAAAGGTGGCGCCTTCCTATCATTTTTAATCTTTCTAATCCAGGCCTGAATTAATAGGGAGAGTCCTGACCATTTAATACAACGAAAATATCCCTCTGTTCTTGGTCTGCAATGTTTTGGAAACTTTAATTTTTATTCCCAGGGTCAATGAATTCTGTTATTTTATAGAAATATATTTGATTAGTGATGCAAAAGTTTTATCATAAATCCTTGACATACTTGTGTATCGTTTACACACTAGTTGGACCTTATGGTACTGGCTAATTCCCTTCCGTGTTGCATTGGCTTTGAAAACGCATTTGTTTTCTTTCCTGCGGGTGTCTTGACAAGTTTTTATGTGTCATTATTGTGAAGAGATTCGGTTATGCAGCCTTTCTCTCTCTTTTTTTTTGGCTCAGGGACTGACATTTTCTTGATGTCTTTCAGTGAGCAGGGTTCCGTTACCTCCTTCTTTGAACAACATAGGAAAGCCTTTAGGGTGGAGTGCCTTTCTTGGATCTCTCGGACCATCTGATTGGTGGCACCTCATTTTCTCCTACCTGCTCTGCCATACCAGCTTGTGAGAAAGATTTCCTTTGAAGCCTGTAGTCTTGGCTCACTGCCTAACTAGATGTGGGGAACATGTTCTGACACCTCCACATTGTATTTTTCTCCTGATCAAAATCAATAACGCTATGCATCTTGACAGGTGTAGAGCAGATTCTAGGATTTTGTATACTGTGCAGTATTTTGTGTATCCAACCATGATTTTTGTCATACATCTGCAAATTCAGTTTGATCCTCTTTTCTTCTGACATACAAGCCTAAATCTTAACCTGTCATGTATCCTACACTGGGCTTCTTTCCATGTCAAAATGTATGGTATAGGGCCGTGATGGCGAACCTATGGCACACGTGCCACAGGTGATACGCATAGCCATATCGGTGGGTATGCGAGCTCAGCTCTGGCTAGCTGATTTTCGGGCCTTCTGGGCCCACCAGAAGTAGGGAAACAGGCTGTTTCCTGCCTCTGGAGTACCTCAGGGAGGGAAGCCCATTTTTTGCTGTCCCCAGCCTCCAGAGCCTTTCTAGGAGTCTGTGGAGGGCAAAAATGGCCTTCCCCACCCCCCGGAGGCCCTCCAGAGGCCAGAAATGGCCTGTTTGCCAACTTCCAGTGGGACTGGAAGGGCGAATAGAATTATGGGTGTGGGCACCCCTGCACGCTACCCCCTTCCCGCCCCTCTCCTGGCACGCGATGGCAAAAAAAGTTAGCCATCACTGGTATAGGGGATTGCATTTATGCTTTTGTTGGGAACATAATTTGCACTGGTGGATGTATTAATTGTTTCTTCTCAATATTGCATTACTGCAGCATGTATCTCATCATCCTAATCAGAGTTTTTCTTCTTTGCCATAGTGGCACAGTGGTTAGAATGCAGTATTACGGGCTAATTCTGCTGACTGCCACTTGCCAGCACTTCGGCAGTTTAAATCTCACCAGGCTCAAGGTTGACTCAGCCTTCCATCCCTCCGAGGTTGGTAAAATGAGGACCCAGATTTTTGGAGGCAGACTCTGTAAACCTCTTAGAGAGGTCCATAAAGCACTGTAAAGTGGTATATAAGTCTAAGTGCTATTTGCCATTTTATTCTGTGTTTTCTTTTGTACAATCTCTTGCCACTGCTTTATATTCATCTCATATTATCTGTGCACAGTACCTGAGGCTTTCTCCTAAGTCACATTCCTTTGAATTTCGCTAATTCTTGGGTCTTCTTGTTTGGTCGATAAATCTTGAATTGTCATCTATAGAAGATAACAAATATATAATTTTCCACCTAGTATATTATTTGTATTGATCCACAAATATTGCTGTGAATAAACTCTGAGGGTTCCTTTGTTTCTTTATCTCTTCTTTTGGGAAAAAATGGTCCTGTATCTTGTCTTGATCCAATAGCAGGGTTGTTATGATTGATTTACATGTGGTCATATTTTCAAGCATTTGGCTAAATTCTCCAATTTATGTTCCAAGCTTCTGTGCCAGAGATTTAAATAGTTGTTGTGTTGTGTTGTTGCTCTAGTTTTATTGTCTTCGAAATCACATCAAAAAGTTCATATTATTAAAGAATATATTTTATAACTAATTCATCATATTGGGTTATATTGCTTTGGTTTCTTTTAAACCCTACTTTATATCCAGAATTATATGCTTCATTGACAGGAATTTAGACTGATCTGAGATGTAGTGGTCATCTTGTATTGTTAAATTCATGCCTTTTTTGTTTCCTGTGCATGAGAATCTCATTAAGCTTCTTCTGCTCAGAATGTCCCTCTTTCCATATATTAGATAAGTGTTTGTCAACCTTGGCCACTTGGCCAAGCAGTGTGGACTTCAACTCCCAGAATTCCCCACCCAGTTGAAGTCTGCACCACTTAAAGTGGCCAAGGTTGAGAAACACCGTGATGAATAAGTGATATGTAGCCATCCTGTGTTCTGGAGAAAGACAAGAGTAATCTCTCCTCCTGAATTTTATTAGTTTGTATTCTGTCCTTTGCCTTTCTTTCGCTGTTGTGGATTGATTCCATTCTCTTTGGAATATATGTACGCTGGTGCTTTTGGTTTGTCTTTCTTGGGGTGCTTGGCATACAGATGAGCCAGAGTACTGGTGGTCTGAACTTAGCTTTATGATTCTTCAGAGATACTTGATCTCTTTCAGAATTACAGAATTCAAAGTAAATTATTATAAAGCTCTGCTCCACATCTTTCATTTCTAAGAAAGAAACTACCGTTTCATCAATTAAGAATTTAGAAGTAAAGCAATTAGCATTTCACCTTGGATTCTTAGGTCTTGCTTCTCAAATTGCTTGACCACGTCAAGCATTTCATTCACATGCAAATGCAGGTTTTCATCTCTTACTCTCTTGTTACAGTACTGAAGTTCCTCAAAAGATGTACTTTTGAAATGGTGGATTTTTCATCATAAAGGTCAGAAAGATTCCTTGATACCCTCAACTAGTTCTAAATGACATTGAAAGTAGAATAATTCATTATCAACCATATCATTTGTGAGGCATCTTGTGTTCTCTAATACTTCCTTCTATCCATGAGTCCTTCTTCTTCTAGCATGTTTGCAAACCCTTGGTCATTTTGACCAGAGAAGTCAGGTTTGTTCAGCTTTTATACAGATTGTCTGAGGAAGAAATTTGCTGCTTTCCTTCCTAGTTTTCAGATGCACAGAATGGTTAACAATTTCTTCGTCTTTTACAAGAATTTTTACTTTTTCTGTGCTGATCCTATGTAATTCTATTTGGAGGAAGCTCTTTATGTTCCTGAAAAATGCCTTCCTGTAAAATGAGATTTACTTAGTGTAAAAATTATGGGGGTAGGTTGTCTAGCTACAACTAGAAGGAGATTTGTTTACATGAAATACAAAACCTAAACAGACCAGCCGAGCACCTGGCTAGTTACCCTGTTTCCCCCAAAATAAGACATCCCCTGATAATAAGCCCAATCGGGCTTTTGAGCGCATGGCAATAAGGCCAAGTACTTATTTCAGGGTTCAAAAAAATATAAGACAGGGTCTTATTTTCAGGGAAACATGGTACATCCTACCAGAGGAGAGTCAAGGGGAGAATACTCCATGTATGAATAACTAGGGAACAAAGGTAGAAAAGAAAATCCTGAGATTAGCAACTTCCGGAAGAAAGAGCAAACAGAATAACAAATAAAGATAGAAATCCTAACTCTACCAATACCTCACTGCCCCTTATGGTCAGTAGGTTATGAGGTGCTGAGAAAGGGTGCATTTGAAGTCATGTTGTCAAAAGAAATAAGCATTATTACCAGATGAAGCAGATTTGAATCCCTTGGATCCTGGTTAAAAAACAGCATGCAATCACTTTTTTACTATCGTTTCGCACATTCTGACTCATCAGCCTAAATCAAATACATGAGTTCTATGGAATATTATTAAGTATCAACAGCAACTGATATCGATCAAAGATAATGCATGCTTTATTAAAGTCACGAGACAATTTAGCCATGGCAATAGATATGAAATTAGCATTGCCAAATGGAAGAAAGAAGAATTTAAATCTGCAAACAGTCTATATACAATATTTATTAGTTTCCATCTTACAGGGTTTTTTTTTTAAAAAAAGTCAACTACTGCAATTTGACTACCTTATGCTCTTCTGAAGGGATGACTCAGGAAATGAAAAATGCTCTACAATATTCAATTCACTATTTAGTAAGGAAAACACAACTCCCATTTTTGAAATCTGTCTCAAAGCATATTTTTCACTTCTCCCAAAGGCAGTTTTTTTCCCCCCAGGAAAAAAATCAGCCCAATTTTTTCACCACGATATAGAACTACAATTCCACTTGGAACAGTTTATTTATTTCTATCCAGTTCTTTAGTTCTGATATTACTTTTCTTGGGTCCCTTAAGTATTGTAAACATTATAATAAAACAAGAGTACTGATATGGTTGATTATATTGATGAAGCCTCAGTCCATATCTCTGTATAACTTCAATCAACAATTACTTGTAAAAGTCATTTGGGAAAAAAATATAGGTTCAATTCTAAGAGTATTAGTACCAGGAGGACAACAGATGATGGGAAGGAGCCTTTATTCACCATCAAATAGAAGTATCTAGTGAGGTACTACTACACGTGGTAGTCTGGTATTCTTCAATAATCAAATTTTAGAAATGGAGGGGGGGGAACACTCCAAGGGAGGGTTATTCTTAAACGTTTTTATTAGCGACTTAGATGGTGAGATAGTGGGATGGTTACTACATTTGTTAATATCACAAGATGCATTTATAATTTATAATTTCAATTCTGATAGTCTCTTCTACTTTTAAGGTAGTATGGATAGAAATCATACTATTTCTATATTAGAGGCTGGAATAACAAAGGTAGTCCTTAACTTGCAACCACAATTGAAACCAGAATTTTTGTTACTAAACAAGGCGGTTGTTAAGGGAGTCATGCCCACGATGGGATTTTTTTTTTGCCACATTTGTTAAGTGAATCACTGCAGTTGTTAAATGAATCATGTGGTTATTAACTGAATTTGGTTCCCCTACTGACTTATGTCAGAAGCTGGTTGGGAAGGATGCAGGGGTGAAATCCAGCAGGTTCTAACAGGTTCTGGAGAACCGGTAGCGGAAATTTTGAGTAGTTCAGAGAACTGGCAAATACCACCTCTGGCTAGCTCCAGAGTGGGGAAGGAATGGAGATTTTGCTATATCCTTCCCCCAGGAGGGGAGGGAATGGAGATTTTGCAATATCCTTCCCCTGCCACGCTCACCAAGCCACGCCCACAGAACTGGTATGGAAAAATTTTGGATTTCACCCCTGGAAGGATGCAACCTGATGCCACAAGTGCTGAAAATGCATGCCAATTGCCAACCTGAATGTTGATCACATGGCCACGGGGATGTTGGGGCAGTCATAAATGAGAGGACTGGTCATAAGTCTTTTTTTTTTCCATTACTGTTGTAACTTCAAACTGTCTCAAAAAAATGGCTGTAAGTTGAGGACTACCTGTATTTTAAAATTACATTGATAAATTAGGAAAAAAAATGATTTCAAAAAATGATTTCAAAAAATGATTTCAAAAATAATATTTATTCATCACATTTCTCAACTGCCTCCCACTCTGGTGGCTTTGCAGACTGAAAACAGACTGAAAACAATACAGAACCAAGCATAAAACGTAACTAGAGGGAAACCTCTGAAGGATACAACCTAACTTCATTGCATCTAGTATTAAAAAGGGACCTTCCCAATCATCTCTATCCCGGTTTTCAAAGGCAGGGTAGGTGGAGGCGTACAGGCCTCCAGAAGGATGCTGTTCCAAAGGGCAGGGGCTATTTCAAAGAAAGCCTCCTTCCTGGGTCCCTTTAACTGATGGGTCTCAGAGTAGGTTGACCCTACTGGAGCGAATAGAACTGCCAGTTACTAGAAAGGGCATGGGGTCCCTTAAATATATAGGTTTTATGTCATTGTAGGGCTTTACAGGTGATAACCAGTATCTTGGATTGTATATAACCGTGATGGTGAACCTATGGCACGCGTGCCACAGGTGGCACACGTAGCCATATCGGTGGGCATGTGAACTCAGCTCCTGCTGGGACTGGAAGTTGGCAAACGGGCCATTTTTAGCCTCCGGAGGGCCTCCGGGTGGGGTGGGGAAGGCCGTTTTTGCCCTCCCCAGTCTCATAGAAAGGCTCTGGAGGCTGGGCAGAGAGAAAAACGGGCCTTCCAGTCCCACCAGAAGTTGGCAAATGGGCCATTTTTGGCCTCCGGAGGATGGGGAAGGCCGTTTTCGGAGGATGGGGAAGGCCGTTTTCACCCTCCCCAGACTCTAGAAAGGCTTTGAAGGCTGGGGAGAGCAAAAAACGGGCCTACTGTGCCATGGCGTGCCAGGAGCGAGGGTCGCATGGGTGGGGGGGTCATGTGTGCATGCGCGGGGGCAGGGTGCATAGAATTATGGGTGTGGGCATGTGCACGCCCCCCCCCCCTGCTCCTGGCACACGACGGCAAAACGGTTAGCCATCACTGGTACATAGAAACCTGTGGGGCTCACACAACAGGCACAGGGGCACTGCATTCTGGACCAGTTGTAGCTTCTTGGTGACTTCCAAGGACAGATCATTGGGCTACTGCAATGTGATGTTCGTCACATTGCAGTAGCCCAATGATGCAGCATGAATGACTATGAGGGAGGGCCTCTTGATCTAGGAAAGGGTTCAGCCTGAGCCTATACCAAGGCCTTCCCTGACCACAGCTGCCGCTAGACAGGTGAATAGACAGCTTTTCCAGGCTGAGGAAGAGTCAGTTCTCATAGCAATCTAGCTGTCAATATAAAAGCCACTGGTCTTATGTGGGGGAAACTGGAGTACTCTCAGAACTCACCCAAGGTTTTGTTCTCCTCTTTGATGCATTTGTAGCAAAGTGAGAGCAAGTTCTGATACAGGTCCCGCTTTGGATATACGAGTCTCATGTGTATATCATGGCTAAATCACTGTTAGGTCTATCCAGGCAGGGTAGAAGCACAATCTAGCAGCATCAAGCTATGTGCAAGCCAAACACATAGAATCGAAGTTGGGATGGCTATAGGAAATACGTTTTTAATACTGCCTGAATGACAATTCCTTGCTATTTATTCCAAAAGTGGCTTTGCAGCCCAACAATTTAAGTATCTAAACTCTACAGCCAACAAGTATTTGAGGAATATTCAACAAGACTAACTGAACAACTTACATTACTATAAATCTTATAAATGAAGCTATATCCGGCACCCATTGCTAGATTTTCCTTGCCAAAGAAAAGCATACCTGCTTAGGTATAAAAGTGGAAGTATTAATGAAAAACCTGGCTGAATTTTGGCCGCAGTGAAAAGGCAAATGAAATTTTGCAAGGTTATTAGAAAATGAACAGAAAAATGCGCCTATATTTGTACAGATTGTTATCGGGATTTTGCAAATCCAATGAAAGAGGTCCATTGCAACTCATGGAATATATCTTTTTCTAATTTCTGTTCCTGTCTGTGCCTGCATGTAAGACTGGGGAAAGAAGTGACTGTTCTGAGGGCTTGACAAAAGGTGCTTCATATGTTTCCTGAAGAATCTCTTTCAAAGAACAGCCCTATTGCTAAGCCCACCTCAAAGTTACAAAGCATATTTGTAACATTTCCATTTTCCTCGGTTCTGTAATGCCATTTATATTGTCCTTCTGTCTTCCTTTTTTATTATAACTTTCATTTCCCCCAGCTTTCATTCTTCTGTCTAGCAAACTTTCTATTTCATTCAATATATTTAACAATACTTTTCTTCCTTTAAAGATGCTGTCCAACTTACCTCTAGTCTTCATATAATCGTTTATATTATATATAATTGCTTATATATGATTTCTGTTGTTTTATTTACTCCTTTTTATGACATTTAATTTAGTTTTTTCTACTTTCTCTGTATAATGCCCTATTTTCAGGGTCTCGGCTGGATATTTTAAAGCACTGTGATAATGAGCTCAAATACATATAACCGTTGCCTTGTAAACTGACCACTGGAATCAACAAAGCAATTAATAAATGCCATTTTCTATATCCTAAAAGAAGCACATTTAAAAAGAGTGGGTAGCTTTGCTTTCATAGCCATGAAGTTTTTTTGTGCTGGAATCTTCTAAGGGTGAGATTTTGGCAGGCTTCAACACTGTCACTCTTCATCCCTGAAAGAATCCTGCTGTTTATCTTCATTTGCTGCTCTGCAAACCTTGTGGGCAATGCAGAACGATGAGACTGCCATGGGAAGCAGGATCGGTTATGCAGATGCAGATTATCAAAGAAAAAGGTGAGAAAAAGGAAAGCAACTTGTCCTGCTTCACGGTCTCTCTGCATCTCAGATATGGGTGATTGGCAAGCTAAACTTACTGGAGATACGTTTGTTTGATGAATAGAATAGAATAGAATAGAACAGAATAGAAAAGAAATAGGAATGGAATAAAAATAGAATAGGAATAGGAATGAAATAGGAATAGAAAAAAGAATAGAATAGGAATGGAATAGGGATAGGA
>WNWU01000037.1:9259322-9272483 GCA_012654045.1 Ptyas mucosa
AAAATAAAATAAAATAAAATAAAATAAAATAAAATAAAATAAAATAATTAATTTCACTTAGCATTCACTTCACTTAATGACCCAGATGTTGGTCCCAGTTGTGGTCACTAAATGAGTACCACTTGTGCTACTATTGTTAGAAGACCATTTAAACTGTATGAGTTTGCACTCATTTTATACTAGCCTTCTGCCTTAAAGTCTGTTTCATTATGAATTTAAAGCAATGAATGATATACAGGGTGTATCAATGGTCAGGTTCCCAAGACAATCAGAATATTACTTTTTCCCCAGAGAAAATGTTATAAGATTTAGAAGTGTTCAAAGGTCATGTGTCAAATGACTAAGGAAGCATTTACAAGAAAATGGCAACCAATCCAAACATTTAATGTAATGTCTATAATCAATTGCCCATGGGGCCTGACCTTTTTGGTACATCCTGTATATTAGGGGCTGCTTTTCAATCTTTTGGGCTCATGGGTGCATGTGGACTATGGGGAATTATTGTGGCTGCAATTCACAAAATGATTATCACAATGTTTTATTTATTTCAGCAATACAGCTTTTTTTTAAAGCTAGGTACTGGTTCCAGATGAATATGTACTTCTAGGAGTTTGTGATGAAACTGTTGGAAGGAACATTTCTCTCTACTCAGCTATTGTGTACAGCTTTGTTTCCTCTGTGTTCTGGAGGAGAAGGATACAGAGAGTAGACAACGCAAGACCAATTTCCTTACTGTCTCAGTTGCGGCCTCCAATTGGGGGCATTTGGGGGGCAAGTTGAGAAATGGGGGGGGGCACTTCATCTCTGCTGGGCTTTGAGGAAATGCTCCTAGCTTTGCCAGTTCAATGCCCATCGTTCCTTGTCAATACCCTAGCATTATACAAAGCCACAGTGACCCTGGAGGCTAGGTGCTGTAACCTGGAGACTAGGTGAGTAGTTTTTCCAGGCCACCTTCTCAATGCCTTATTACTTATGGCTAAGTGGAGAATATTCTTGCTTTTTCTTCAGACATCCCATCTCCATTGGACACTATTGTCGGGCAAGCAGGATAGATTTAATTCCTTCAGCCCCTAACCTTCTCTGGTGCGGCCTGGGCACCCAGCATTGTTGAATAAATAGAAAACCTTGTTTTCCTTTCCCTTTCCAACTTCATCAATAAGCCTACTACTTGATGAAGACTTTCTCCTTTCTTCCTGTCTTCTCTTTGTGGGAGAAGCTGCCACATTTTCCTTCTCCACCATCCCAACACAGCTGTTAACTCTTTCTCTTTTTATTTCAATCCTCCTTTTTGAATCATACAAGCCTTCCTGATACAACTTTCTAACTCTTGTCTCTTTGGTGCTCAGCTTATATCACGGCAGTCTTTTTTAACTTTGCTTTTCAAAAGGAGTTGAATAGAGTGTGTTCAAGAGAGCGTTTTTCAGCACCAGGAGCAAGTATCCTAGTTATGCCCTCAAATTAGTAGTTACAAGTTGGTGCTGAGACAATTCTCGTGTTCCTATGGGTGTCCATTGGGGTGCGTGACAATTTACAGCTTATATATTCTGAAGAATCAGAAAAATGCTGTATTTTTAAAAGACCTGATTCTGTCTGTATACTCAATTTAAAAATGGAAGGTTATTCCAAGCACAGATTGAGATTCCAAGTCTAGACAGCAACTGCTCAAGAGCATTTTCTTTAGATTGTGGAGGAGTATGGGAGATAAAGCTGACTTTATTACCTTTAAAAAAAAAAATCTCCTCCAGTCTGCTTTTTGACCCCCTTAGGTGCACAGAGAGAAACTTTGATTGACAACATACCTTGGGTTTGAAGGCAATTAACTTCAGAACCATCTCAACGGTGAAAAGGCCGGTGAACAGCATGTTGAGGATGTTCATTGCTTGTTTGAAGAGGATACTTTGACCATAGTGCTGAAAACAAATCCCCAACAAGTAATTATTCCAATTTGCATTGTGAAAAGTGGATTGTTTTCTCCTTTTACCAGTTCTCTGTCCCCTCTTCTGCTCCACTTCTATTTCCTTAAAAACATATTTCATTTCAAAACCAGCTATGATACGGAGAACATAGTTTTCTAACACAATCTCATAGGTTATCTAGTTGAAATATGATAATATGATTTTATCCTATATCTAATTAACTAAAAAAGAAAGGCCATGTCCTCAGAGTAGGCAGTGCTTGACTTATGACTGGCTGCGTGGCGACTGTTCAAAATTATGATGGATCCAAAAAATGGGACTTTCAACCCAGGTCTGTAGTAGCAACAGTTAGACCTCCATCACAGTCATGTGTCCAACATGATCACATGATCATGTTGGACACATGGCAACATGATCATATTTATGGCCATTTGTAGCGTGTTGTGGTCACATGACTGCATTATATGATGGTTTTTCTTCTGGTTTTTAGCAAAATGCACATATAACAAACTATTAGTTAGCTTAACAGCTATAGCATTCACTTTATGACCGCTGGGGTTGCTTAATGACTGCCACAAACAACATAAAAACAAGTTGGTTATATTACCAACCCATTTTATGACTATCATAACATACGACTGTAATGGACAGGCTCTGTTACGGTCATATATAGAGGAGTACCTGTGTTATACTTGTGACTTATACTTGTCCTCAAAGTTATGACTGCTGCTTCCCCCATCACATGATTGTTTTTCAGGCATTTGTCAACCAGCTCACATTTACTATTGGTTGCAACATTCTGTGGTCATGTTACTGCAATATGTAACTTTTTTTTGCTGTTTTCCGGCTGAAAAATGGCAAAAAATGGCCACTGGATATGCTGGATTCATTTAACAATGTGATTTGCTTAATGACCCCATGATTTGCTTACAACATAGTGACTTACTTTATGATTATTGTAACAGAAATTCAGTGTGTGTGTGTGTACATAATTTAAATTTTTAAAAAATTAACATTTTTATTGTTTTTGTATGTTGTACTTAGGAAATACACTTGCTTTTAAAAAAAGATATGCAGTTGATACAATTTAATCTGCTTTTGTAGAACAGGACAAATTAATACTTTCAGATAATTTTAGTTCTCTCACAGTAAAAAATTCTTCTTGGTTTTAATAATGTACTTCTTTTCCCATGATAATTAAAGAAACTACAGGAACTGTGCAATTTCTAGATCATGAATATTGCAGTGAATTCAATATTAGTTATGATATCGTAAGACTTTCTTGGGCAGTATGCTGTCTTGAATTCCATTCCAAAAAACTGTTTTAGAAAGCATGAGATAAAGACGGTGCACTTATCTGCAACTGTTTAAACTTTAAAGCAAACAATGCCATTTCCTAAGATAACATGGCAGCTGCAGTAGTTAGCCAGGTGAAGATACATCTGTTTTAAAGATTTCTTTGAAGTATCTCTGCCGTATTAGTTCTGAAGCTTTGCATAGCCCTACCCTGTTTCCCCTAAAATAAGACATCCCCTGATAATAAGCCCAATCGGACTTTTGAGCGCATGCACTAAAATAAGCTCTCCCCTGAAAATAAGCCCTCCCCAAAAATATTTAAACGCATGCGCAGCCGGATCCTGCCATTTCCTTTGGTTTCCTCCATGCACCCCAAAATAATAAGACCTCCCCGAAAATAAGGCCAAGTGCTTATTTCGGGGTTCAAAAAATTTAAGACAGAGTCTTATTTTCAGGGAAACACGGTAGTATTTGGTAACTTCCCACCTACCTGCATGGCCAGGCAGATGGTGTTCAGCAGGATGAGGACGAACATCAGGTATTCAAAATAGGTGGAGTTCACCACGTACCATACTTTATATTGGTACTGGTTTTTGGGGATATATCTTCGCAGGGGCCGGGCCTTCAGGGCATATTCTACACATTGACGCTATTAAAAGAAAGCAGTAGATTAGAAAAATAAATTCTACCATTATAGAAATTTAGCTTGGTCAGAAATCATTATAAAAATTCTTGCTTTAGGAGAAATCATTTTCTAATGGTAAGTCTTGTGGTGCCTTAATGACCGACACATTGTTTTGGGCCCAACATTTTATGTAGCATAGACCGTTTTGTGAGAAACAACTGGTAGAGCAATTTTACCTCATGAAAGTTCATGATATTTTGAGAATTCCATCCAGTATGATCTTTGATGACTGGAAATTCTAGAAGTTGCAGTCTTAAAACCTTACTAAATCCAATAACCTTTAATATTTTATTAACATTCAGCTGCCTGCAATTATTGCAAGTTCTAATCTCACCAGGCTCAAGATTGACTCAGCCTTCCATCCTTTCTAAGGTAGGTAAAAAGAGGACCCAGATTGTGGGGGCAATAAGCTGACTTTGTATAAATATACAAAAGTATGAAGGCTATTGCTTAATGTACTGTAAACTGCCCTGAATCTCTGGAGAAGGGCGGCATATAAATCAAATTTAAAAAAAAATTGCAATATTGTAATTATTTACTTTGGAATAAACCACTGATCTCAGGATTACTGGTCTTTTATGTGTATTAAATACAACATGAATACTCCAAAGTATTCCATTGCAACAGGAACAAAGACTTGTTATCTTCCAAGAGGTCTCTGTGGAATCTGACCGTTTTATTTCAGTGATGAAATTTACATTATTCTACTAGCACCGCCACAATGCACATATAACAGAGGAGGACCTTGCATTGTGATGCTTGTTTTATCATGCGTAGCCCTATATTTTTCTTTTATTTTTCTATGAAGATAATGGAATATTCTAATAGTCCATGGGTGAGTGGTGTTTTTCAGCAGTCAGCAGGCCTAGCCAGTGGTGGGTTTCAATTTTTTTTACTACCAGTTCTGTGGGTGTGGCTTGATGGGCGTGGCATGGTTTGGTGGGCATGGCTTGGTGGGTGTGGCATGGGAAGGATACTGTAAAATCTCCATTCTTACCCCACTCCAGGGGAAAGATACTGTAAAATCTCCATTCCCTCCCCACTCCAGGGGAAGGTTACTGCAAAATCCCCATTTCCTTCTGATCAGCTGGGACTTGGCAGGCAGAGAATAGATGGGGGCGGGGCCAGTCAGAATTTTTACTACCAGTTTTCCGAACTACTCAAAATTTCTGCTACCGGTTCTCCAAAACTGGTCAGAACCTACTGAAACCCACCTCTGGGCCTAGCACAATTCCTTAAGATTTGTAGTAGGGTAGTACCACTTTCACCTTACATTCTAATAAATATTTAGTCGGATATTTGAATTGTATATTGCAGGATTTTAAGAGCCACGTAATGGAATTACCTGGTTCTTGTCAAGCTCACAGTTCTTATATTCCTGTTCTCCTTGCTCTTGAAATGTGACGATCACAAAACCAACAAAGATGTTCATCATGAAGAAAGCAATGATGATGATATAAATAATGAAGAAAATTGAGATCTCCACCCTGTGGTTATAGATGGGCCCCACATCTTCCATATGAGAATCGATCGATCGATACAGCAGTCTGGAAACAAAAAAAAAAAAGGAAATAGACACTAAATACTTTCAGACAACCTAATTGGCAGGCCTTTTTAAAAGGTCCTATCTAAGCATGAAAGCCCAAGAAAACAGCCTTCCGAATGTGCCATTTGGAAGTTTCCAGATTTCCAGATATTCAGTCTTGTGATATGTCAGAAATAAGACAGTAAAATTTAATTTAATTTAATTTAATTTAATTTAATTTAATTTAATTTAATTTAATTTAATTTAATTTAATTTAATTTCAGATTTATAAACCGCCCTTCTCCCTGAGGACTCAGGGCGGTGTACGGCCAAAATTAAAAAACAAAGAATACAAACATTAAAAGCAATTAAGAATATATATAAATTTGGCCCCATACATTAAAAGTGCTGTAACGCACTGTAAGCCGCCCTGAGTCTCCGGAGAAGGGCGGCATATAAATCAAATAATAATAAAAAAAAAGTAACTAACCAATTAAAACATTTAAAATTATTTTTAAGCCAGCCCGGCTTGCTGGAAAAGATAGGTTTTGAGGGCAGTGAAGGAAATGAAACATTATTTTCTAAAGAACTTTTGAAACAGGTAGTGAGTTAGCGCATGATAACGCACTGAAGTACTGACTGACAAGTCGAGTCAAACAAGCCCATTTAAACGCTGAAAAAGTCAAATTATTTTGCATCTATAAAATATAAAGAAATAATGCCTTATATACTCACTCTGGCCAGCCTTCAAAGGTCGAAACAGTGAAAAGGGCCATCATAGCTGTCAGGACATTGTCAAAATCGAATTTGCTATTCTCCCAGCTTCGGGCCTGGATCATTGGTTGAGACACTTCTCCATCCTTGTAAGTGATAAAATTGCCCCTATGAGGAGAAGGAAAGTAAGGGGGATTGGGGGAAATAGACACAAAAGAAAATTCCTTGACAGCGGTTGACATGGAAAAGAGGTCAGACAAATGATCATGAACTCACTTGCATTCTGCTTCTGTTTGCTTGGAGCTATCAGTGCAGCTGTACAGTTTGCCCTGGAGGGGGATGAAAGAGAAGAATAATTTAATTATAGAGCAGAACACAGAGTTATGCTTTCATTACTGCCTCATGAAGACAAAAAAAAGTGCTTTCTCCTCTCTTCATCTATTGCTGTTTAAAGTTTTACCAGCTTGAATGATATTGCCAGCCTTACTGCATTCTGTATGGATCTTAGTCTATGTTGCCAACAATTGTACTTTTGAACTTAAGCTATACATTTTCATTCAAGGCAACACACATACAACAGAGTTAAGAGTCAAACCGGCATAGGAATAAGTATTTTATCATACAGTTACTTCGTAACTCAGAATTCCTTCTATTAAAAAGTTATTTTTCATGTTTAGGTATATGGAAAGATTAGCCATCAACAAAACATGTTTCCAGCCATTTTCCAAATTGTTTCAAATATGCGAATCCACCAAATTGTCACCTAGTTTTGGCAGGTGCATTACATAAATATACTGAAGATTTTCCCTTTATCTGAATGGGTATGAGGGAAAGGGAATAGGTTGAGGGGGAAGGGAAAGTCTAAGAAAGTTGTGATTAGAAAGAGCTGATGTGATTCTCAAAAAGAACAAGATTAAAAGCTTACCTAACAAAACACAACATTTGCAATGATAAAAGGGTGTGGAAAAAATGCAGATACATCAATGATTTTGATGTAAATTAAATTTAATTCAATTTTCTTTGCTTTTTCATATTTTATTTGCTTAATTTCTTTGGCTTATAAATTCTAACTCTTTTCATACTTTGTGTAACTTTCCTTAGTCCAAACTGAAATAATTTATCCTGTATGTACAGATAGTCCTTGACTTAAAACCACAATCGACCCTCAGATTTCCATTGCTAAGTATGACAATTGTTAAGTGAATTGTGCTCCCTTTTATGACCCTTTTTGCCACAGTTCTTAAGCAAATCACTGAAGTTGTAAAGTGAATCATAAGGTTGTTAAATGAATCTCGCTTCCTCCCATTTTTAGGAGGTTTTGCTTGTCGGAGGCTGGGAATGTTGCAAATCACATGACCCCAGACAGTACAGCTATTATAAATATATGCCGGTTGCCAAGTTCCTGAATTTTGATCATGTGACCAGGAAGATGCTGCAACGGTCATTAAGTGTGAAAACCAGTCATAAGTCACTTTTTATAGTGCTACTGTGACTTCGAATGATCACTAAATAACTGGTTACAAGTCAAGGACTACCTGTAATTATGATTATAGTAAGGATAAAAAGGATAAAAGGATAAGGATAAGAATCATATAGTGATATATTGCACCCTAAAGGACAATATCACTGACTTAGTATAAAATGATACTCTAATGGTATTAGAATATTAAACAAAGGAGACTTTGGAAGAAACTGAAAAATCATAGCAATTCTCTATGTTAGGGAAAATGTTTAGTGTACTCTGAGAACTAGAATACACTATAACACTATACATTATTATTCATGTAATGAAATGAAGAATTCTTAATCTAAGATCTTATGAAGCAAGCTGAAATGTTTTCATACTTCACATGTACCATTATTGCTGATGCTGCAAAAGTAGTTTTCAGAATAGAAAACACACTGAAGGCAGCTCATTGCTAGCAAAAGCTTCTACTTTTTTCAAACCCATATTCCGATTACTTTCAATAACAGCCACAATATTAATATCTGCCCTGTGTGTACACCTGATTAACTATGTAGGTTGATGAGATCCATATGGCGGACTTTCCAGCTTCTGGAATTATCCCTAGCTTCAGGAAATGTTCATTCATGTGTGCCCTGAATGCACTGAGAGAACAGCTGGGCCGATTCTGCTCGTCTTCACTACTCAACAAAATTCAGAGAAGGTTCCCACATCCATCCAGCTGCAAACATAAAATCTTCCCTCAAATTATCATCAAATGTGGCACAAGGCCCCAAATCACATTCAAGTAGTATTTGGGGCTACTTTTGCAGAGAATTACAGTGACATCAAACATATTAGTTCAAAAGTTGAACACCATTAGTTACTCCCAGAGTGTATATTATGAACTAAAGTGCCCAGTCACTCTCTCAGATTAAACAAGTTGGTTACTTTCATATTTTGTGATGATCGTTCTAGAAAATGTAGAGCTCCAGGCAGTTTTTCTTTTCCTTTTCTCCCAAACTCTTCCAAATGGTTCTATGTTTTTTGACCTTCAATGAAAAAGTGACATTTACCTTGAACAACTGAACACCAATGCAGGCAAACATGAACTGCAACAAGGTAGTCACGATCACAATATTCCCTATGGTTCGTATGGCTACAAATACGCATTGAACCACGTGCTGCAAAGAAAAATCAGAAATAAAAACAAATTGAATTTTGCACCTTTGAGTCATTTTAAGTATCAATATTCTTGTTACTTAGCCATCTTATTATACATCTGTGCAGGACCATTTAGAAGGCAAAAATCTACAGGCTACTGATTTTGGAAACTGAAAGGAGTAAGAGCATCATTAAATCATAAATGCTTCATGATTGTCCACTTTCTAAAAACTTCATCAGCGTAGTGATTTTGGGGGGAAGAGGATCTATAACTTAAATGAGTATGTTGCCTTTGTTTAGATGACAAATGGCCACCCTTAAGCTGCACTTAAGGAGCCCATAACAATTTTTGGATGGGACAGTATTAGAGAAAATCTGTACCATCATGTAGCATAGCCAGGCCTATGCTGTACTTTGCTCAGAATTGCCCTTCACATTGTTTGTATCCCACCCGGAGTCATTTAGGTGAGATGGGTGATGTAGAAATTGGATAAATAAATATAAAGATAGGTCATTGTTACACAGAGAAATTTCGTGCCCTAGAGCAGGGGTGTCAAACTCACAGCCCGC
Organism: Ptyas mucosa; assembly: GCA_012654045.1. Classification (NCBI taxonomy): domain Eukaryota; kingdom Metazoa; phylum Chordata; class Lepidosauria; order Squamata; family Colubridae; genus Ptyas; species Ptyas mucosa. The sequence goes on from WNWU01000037.1 coordinate 9,268,637, forward strand.
GGGCCGGATGCGTCGTGCGTTGGCCACACCCACCCCAATCTAGCAAAGGGGGAAAAGTTGCGATATGTCATGTGATGACGTGTCGTCATGAGTTTGACACCCCTGCCCTAGAGCATTTGCAAGTCAAATAATTTAATACCAAATCATAAGGCTCCAATATTGGCTCCAGTCCAATAGTATCCCAGGAAAAAATTTAATTTAATTTAATTTAATTAGTTCAATTTATATGCCGCCTTTCTCCGGAGACTCAGGGCGGCTTACAATGCATTTGAAAAAACCATTATAAAAACATTTAAAAATTAAAACTTTAAAACCCATTCACACCATTCATGGCCGGATCTCACAAGATCATAACAGCGAGATCAACAGCCCGAGGCCTGCCGGAATAAAGGGCAGACTCTATTTTTTGCCATAAACATGAATGAGATTTATATATAAGACGATAAAGAAAATTGTACACTTATGGGCACTATTACCTTGAAGACAGGGGGGGAAAAATCACCCACTGTTAACAAGGAATCCTTGTTATCCGAACAAAGCAGATGGACTGGAATCACTGCCTTTATACCCCCTGCCTAGCACTAGGAAAAACCCCAAGCTGATTCATTCAGAGAAGAGCATAAAGCAAGAGAGCATTTAATCTTTCATGGACTGGAAATGGTTTTCTACCTTTAAACCCTTTGCTCTGTTGATTGCCCGCAATGGTCTGAGGACTCTCAAAACACGTAATATCTTCACCACGTTGATTGCGCTGGACCTAGAGAAGAACATTGAAGATCAGGATTTACTATCATTCTAGGCATTATCTGATGAGCTGAAAATTATGTAGAGAAATAGATATGACTAAGCATAGAAAGCCAATATTATAGTGTGGTTACTAGTTGATATGCTTTTAAATAAAATGTACAAGACATATGAAAGAAGATTCGTAAAAGGTTCATATATCTTTTCCTAGAATGTTTCTACTGAGTTGCTTAAAACTGTAAATATAAAGCTGGTAGCATGTACTGGCATCTTTACATTAGTTAAAAGTATATTTAATCTTTTCATAGGAAAAGTTGCACTTATTTAGAATGTCTTCAACTTAATCATTTATATATAACTTTATTGCAATACTTTATTCATAAAATGTGTATTGGCCTGGCAGGAGAGATTTTATTCTTTTCACCACTGCATGCCCGTGTTAGGTTTTGAGGTTTTTGTTTTAAAAGTATGCATATTATTCTAAATATATACATGAATTCTGTTCATACAGTCTTTCTACCACATTCTATTATTATTATTATACTTTATTCATTAAACATGAAACTCAATCAACTGAACATTCAAAAATGCATCACAAATACCATTGACTGGTGCTAATGGTTGATACGGGTTGCTGCCAGCGTCCTAGGTATCAACCAAGTACCTTCCTAAGATGTACAATGTTCCAAGTAGCGCAGTTTTTTGCAGTTCCGCTGGTGTTATTGCAGGAAGCTGCAATTTGTTGATGTACCTTATAAACTTATTTATTATTCTCTTTTATTCATTAAAAATGAAACTCAGTCAACTGGACATTTAAAAATGTGTCACAAATACTATTGACTGGTGGATTATTATTATTATTATTGGTTAATCTTTGGTGAGATTCACAGCCTTTGTGGCTGGTTAATAGCTCAGCAGCTCGAGTCCTAACCAAGGACCTAGGAACTGTTAAGGTATCGTCGGAGGATGTAAGCTGTTCCGAGTAAGGTGGTTTTTTGTAGAGTCAAAATGTTCAAGTCTGGTAAATTTAGAATTTCTAAATAGCGGGGTAGCCCTTTGGGTATTGCTCCAAGGGCTCCAATTACAATTGGGACAAAACACAATTTCTTTTTCCACAGTTGCTCAACTTCAATTTGCAAGTCCCGGTACTTTGTGATTTTTTCTTGCTGCTTATCTTCAATCCGTGCATCACCAGGTATTGCAATGTCAATGAACCATACTTTTTTCTTTTCAACTATTGTTATGTCAGGTGTGTTGTGGACCAAGTGCCTGTCAGTCTGAATCCTGAAGTCCCACAAGATCTTGAGTTTTTCATTCTCTATTATTTTTATTTTTATTTTTATTTTTATTTATTACTATTACTATCTATTATAGCTTAGATGCTGCATACTAAGTCTCTAAAGGGGAAGGAGCTGTTAGAGACAGGTGTATTAAGCTGTATAAAAATATCACATTGACCAAGAGAGAAGAATGACAAGTCAATCTGCCAAATGCATAGCAGACATAATTAGAAAAAGGGTGCCATGCAGTAATCATCACGAGGCACTTTAAGATAAGGACTCTCAGAAGCATTTCATCAAATTACTAATTCAGAAAAGATCAGTTCTATAGTTATTTGTTTTCTGAAAGATTTTTTCAACATACAACTTGGCTCTGTTAAACACAAATCCCAGCACAGGCAGAATTTCCTGGCCAGTCGCAAAGAGGCTCAAAGCCACTGGAAGAGCTAGATCAGGGGTGAAATGCTACCGGTTTGCACGGGTTCGGGCGAACTGGTAGTAATAAAAGCTATCTGTTCAGATGAACTGGTAGTAAAAAAAAAATGCTGCCAGTTTGTCCGAACTGGTATTTCCGACAATCAGCTGTGCCGCGTGATTTATCCTACTTTCTAGCAAATCTAAATTGCGTGAGAGTTTTGTTCCCCCCCTTGCTATTCTACTTACTTTCTTAAGCCTCCTTTTCCCGTGCGAAGCATGCGTTTGGTGTGCACTGTGCATGCACAGCATGCAGTTGGTGCACACTGCATGTGCATGCAAAGCACGCATTTGGCACACACTGGGCATGTAGTGTGTGTTTGCCGCGCACCGCATATGCGCGCGCTGGCGAACCGGTGGCAAAGCTCGGAGGATTTCACCACTGAGCTAGACTAATGCGCTGAAGAAGCTTGCTTTGGGAGTTGTGTATTCTTTGAAAGAGGCTGAACTCTTCTTTCTTTCTGCTATTTACAACAGCAGCCTGAGAGTTTTCAGAGTGTGTGAACTTGAAAAAAAGCTGTACTAGCTTTATGAATCATATTAATTATGCGTCATTACTGAAGTTTTTGATTTCACTATAAACCATACTATCTGCTCTTAATTAGGAATCCATGTTTCCAAATTTGCTTATATTCTTTTTATTTTCCTTGCCCATACTTTTATACCCTTTCTGCCTCCTTGGCAAAACATGTGACATCATCTTTTTCTTTTTCAGCTCCCTGATATTGGCCTGGCACTCTGCTGACCAAATAAGTCACTTATCTCAACATTATGATATAGTAATACCCTCTTTAAATTCACATGCTTATTTAAATCTATTCTCAAACCCTATGATGCTTTAGGTCCTTCCGCCTAATTCCTATTGCGATCAAGGCTTCACGCTGAGTCAAATGCATAATAATGAAACGAGCAAAAATTGTTTCTTTTTTTCCTTTTGCTTCTGCTGCCATTAGCTCCTCTTTTGTTTCTTCTATAATGTTATAATATATATAACTTAGTACACCTTGGCTCATGGTTTTGTCCTTAACACTTGATTATTGCCTATCGCCAGAATATAATTTTGTTTTATGATAGCTTAGATTTAAAATCCAGTATCGGACTGAACTAAAAACAGCATATTGTGGCTTCTTAATTATTCTTCATACAAATATACAAAGACCCAACTATTTTGAAATGAGAATGAAAATCAAACATGTAAAAGCAGGAAAAGAAAGAAAGAAGGAAGGAGGAAGGAGGGAGGAGGGAGGAAGGAGGAGGAGGAGGGGGAAGAAGAAGAAGAAGAAGAAGAAGAAGAAGAAGAAGAAGAAGAAGAAGAAGAAGAAGAAGAAGAAGAAGAAGAAGAAGAAGAA
>WNWU01000037.1:9272493-9299576 GCA_012654045.1 Ptyas mucosa
AAGAAGAAGAAGAAGAAGAAGAAGAAGAAGAAGAAGAAGAAGAAGAAACAATTTGCAGGGAGAACCTTCATCTGGCTTGTGCCACAACTGTGTCTGCCTTTCCCTGATCTATCTATCTGTCTTCCATATGATAGTTGGAAAGATATGATAGCTTACTCACTGGATCCCGAAGGAGATGAGAGAAACGCTAACCACCAGAAGGTCCAGGATGTTGAAGTAGTTCCTGCAGAAGGAGCCTTTGTGAAGGAAAGCCCCATAAGCAGTCATCTATAGGCAATCAAGATTTTACTGTTAGCAAATGCCAAAGATTTTCAGAGCAACCAAAAGGAGGGTAGAGGAGAAAAGCTCTATACATTTGAGCACAAAGTTTCACATGAAGAAGGCAAAGAGGAGTAAATGTGTTTTTCAGGAAAGGACATGCTAGAAAAACTTGCTAGTAGCATCTGGTTCAACTAAGGAACGGCTGTTTGCAGCTTCCTATCTATTGCCTTTCGAATACACTTTCCTTTTGTTAGCTTTCAATGTGACTGACATTCATTCTAGAATTTAATAAAATGTACTTTCCCATATGATTATTATTTAAATGGGAACTTTCCCCCATAAATCTCCTTTAATGAAAATCAGTCTGGTGATCTCAATAGGAAGAAGGATCTTTTCATAGTGCTACCAGATCCATATTCTTTAAACTTTTAGAAGGGTCATCATCCTGCTTAATCTCTCTGACTGAATTGAGGATTATATCTCTGCTGCTTTCTTATCAGCAGGCATGGTTTTTATCAATAAAGTTTAGTCTGCTGTTATATTGGTTCTACAACATGAGGTATCTTAAGTGTTCATGCAAGAACCCAAAGTTTGATTTTTATTATCAATGATCATGTAGATGTATCTGCATCAATATTTGCAATCACTTATAAAATCTAAATGTACTATTAACTAGACCATAGCAGTTTCTGCATGATTTTTTTTTTTTACCAGTAACACTTTCTTCCAAGAAAATTAAAAAATCTGTAATTTAAAATCTTGGGTCTGTTTTTAATGGCTTAGAATCCCAAGGAATGCCTTCTCCATATGGACTTTCAAGGACACTTCAATAGTTTTTGTGAAGTGAGAGTGGCTTTGTGGCTTTGTGAAATGTGTTCCCCAAGGACATGGACTTGGCACGTATGTTGTTGCTTTTTTTGACATCAGGCTAAAACATTCCTTTTCCCAGGCATTTCATTATTTTTAGTCCCTTTGATCCTAACATGCATACATCACACTGGGGTAGTAACTTTTTCATATTTTTCCTGTGCCACAATAATAACTTACTTGACTGAGTTGTCTGTTTGCTTTGCATTTATTTAATAGACAATACAAATCTCAATCCTGATATTTGATTTGATTTGAATTTTGAAATGTTTAAAAAATAATGAAGTGTGGCTAATCTGCTTAAATTTCTTTTTGCTGATGTACCTAGTTGCTACATGGAATGCACACAGAATTTTAGCATGACTCCTTAAATGTATCAGACCTGAAAATGTCTTAAAATAAGGATACTTATTTTATTTATTTATTAAATTTAAAATACTGATTGCAATACGAGGAACAAACAATCATAGTTGCATTTTCAATTCTTGCAGCCAACCCCGAATGCACTGCATTAAAAATTTGTAATTTCCTCTACTGGATAAAAAAAAATCCACATTAATCTGAGTGGTAGAAATTAACACTTAACATTCTCCGTATCACTGAAAGATAAATGGATCAGTCACAACTGACTGGAGAGTCTTAAAGGCACTGGATATTTTGTACAATAAATTTTGTACACATGGACATGTGATGGATGAAAACAGAATACCAAAAGAATACTAAATGCTATGCATAAATTAGTAGAAAAATTAAAACTATAGTATTTTCTGTTATTTAGAAATATATGTTTAGAGATCATGGGGGATTTGCTTTCTAGATATAGTGCCCAATTATTTACTGAATTGAATCAAGTGATACAGTAAGCCCAGAAGTAATTATATAAAGACTTACTTAATTATATTTTTCCTAAGATTACTTTTTAACAAGATGGTAGAAACAAATGTCAAATTTCTTTGAAAAAAGTGTCACTGCCCAAAACCCGGACAACAGATTACTACATATTTTCAGATTCCCCTGAGTCAAAATCAAACAAAACATACTAAGAGTTAGTGTTGTTTGCACAGCTTATTTTATAAAATAAATAAGGCAAAGCTCTAAGAGCCTGGGTGCATTCTCAATTAGTATTACACATATTAACATGTATTAATAGTTTCAGGTTATGTCCAATCCTTTACAGGAGAAATCTGAAGCAAACTTTAGTTCCAGACGGGAAGAGAGAGGTGGAAAGAGATCTATTTTGCTATTTTGCAAGGATATTTTTAAAAAGCATCAAACACAAATTATACTCAGCTCTGATTGAAAATTTCAGGATTAATCAGCTTAGCTTTTTTCAGATAGGATATTGTGTAGTCAGGCCCATTAATTTTTTTGTATTTAACTAAATCAAAGCCTAGATTTTCCCTCGTTCAGTTTATTTTTAAAATGAGAATTTTCTTAGATGGCTCAGGAAGACTATAATGTTGCTGATGGGTTTTTTACTGGCCAATATCTCTTTTTTCTTTTTTGGTGTGAAGGAAAGCTTGTCTTAAAGTTAAGCTTTTTTTTCTTTAAAGTATGTAAAGCAGTGGTGGGATTCAGCCAGTTCGAACCACTTCGGGAGAACCGGTTGTTAACTTTCTGAGTAGTTTGGCAAACTGGTTGTTGGAGGAAATCATTAGGACAGAGAACGGTTGTTAAATTACTTGAATCCCACCACTGATGTAAAGTATGTGTGTAGTTGTAAATCTGACCTTAACCACAATTTCTATTAACTGTAGGGCAATGTTACTTGGACATAGTTATAAATTTTATATAGGTTGGTGGAAAGGTTAACACCAGCAGTGAAATCATTATATCCTGTTTTTTACCCTCTGCGCATGTGCAAAAGAGACGTGTGCATAGCACTTCCATGCGCTCCCATTCCCAAACTGGTAGCAAAGGTAAGTGGATTTCACCGCTGGTTAACACTTTACCAAGTAATGTTGAAAGGCATTCTTGGGTGCTCCGATATTAGCAGTAACAATGAATACAGGTAGTCTTCAACTTCCAATCATAACTGAACCAAAAATTTCTGTTGCTAAACAAGAAAGTTGTTAAGTGAGTTTTGCCCCATTTTTAATCCTGGGCATGGCAACTGTCATAAATAAGAGTCAGTTGCCAAGCATCTGAATTTTGATGGCATCACTACGGGGATGCTGTAAGGGTCATAAGTATGAAAAATGGTCATAAGTCACTTGTTCCAGTGCTGTTGTAACTTTGAACGGTCACTAAATGAATGGTTGTAAATCAACTATTATTTGTACTGGGGGATAATGAAATTGCTGCTAATTACATCAATCTTGACCAATGGTAACATTTAGACTCAATCCCTAGAGAATTCTCCCCATGCATAATAACTTTGGAGCATGATTTAGGAAAATAAACCTCATAGGGATACAAGTAGTCCTTGACTTACGATCACAATTGAGCCCAAGATTTCTGTCGCTAAGTGAGGCAGTTAAGTGAATTTTGTCCCATTTTATGACCTTTCTTGCCACAACTGTTAAGTGAATCACTGTAGTTGTTAAGTTAGCAACTCGGTTGTAAAGTGAATCCGGCTTCCCCATTGACTTTGCTTGTCGGAAGGTCCCAAAAGATGATTACGTGACCCTGGGATACTACAACCGTCATAAATATGAATTGCCATACGTCTGAATGTTGGCATGGCAATGCTGCAGTGGTCATAACTATGAAAAATGGTCATGAGTCACTTTTCAGTGCTGTTATAACTTTGGTCACTAAATGAGCTGTTGTAAGTCGAAACATAATGACAGCAAAAGGCTAACCATAATAATTGTAAAATGAGGGATCTTATTTTTATTTTTCCTATTCTGCCTGTGAATGTTTCAATGCACTTTCACGTAGTCTCCTGTGTGTATATTTCTCTTGGGAAATCACATAGATATATAATTGCACAAATCTTCACAATTGGAAATCCTTTGGAAAACCAACTGATGCTATAAGTTTTGAGTATGATGAGGTTGTCTTATCCATGGAACGATAGCAGGAGCACCGCTTTTCTACTGTCTCTCAGGTTTAATGTCTCTCTTAGTTTTTTCTAAGCTAAAAGAAGGTTATTGGCAGAAATAAACAGGGAACAAGGCAACATTTGAGGCTTTTCTTTTGTAGCATTTGGGGCACGCTGTAACTTTGTGAAAGCTTAAGGGGAATTGCTGTGGATATACTATGTGGAATTCAGAACTACACCACTTATTCTAGTTATCTGTGCTCTTCGGTATATGAGAGCAAAGTTACAAGACTGAAGGAAATATGATCTTTTACATTGATGCTGTTAATATTAAGGAAGAACAATACCGAAAGCTGATGTAATCTTCAGTGGCTATGTTGACAAGAGATCTACCTCAGTTTATCTAGCCACAGCTTCAGTGGTGGGTTGCCCCCGGTTCAGACCGGTTCGCAAGAACCGGTAGTAAAACTGGTGGGAGGCTCCACCCACCGCCCCAGATGTTGTCATAGGCGATCTACGCATGTGCAGAAGCTTGAACCGTATGCGATCCCGTTACAAACTGGTAGTAAAGGTAAGTAGAACCCACCCCTGCGCAGCTTGCTTACTTACTTAACTCAGTTTTCTGGATTTAGATGTCATGCTGGATTATAAATTTCTCATCCAAGTTTGGACTCAATAACACCAAAAGGTTAAAAGGTGATGCTGTAATTTTGGTTTCAGTATGCCAGAAGAAACTCAATGAGAGGTTTCCTTTCTAGACTTTCTTCTAGAAGTCTCCGACATTCTAAACAAACGTTCTAAAATCTACCAAGGTGGCATAATTATCTCAGAGCTATAACTGCACTCAACAATGAACTAAAGGACCATCATCAGTGAGCTGTTGGACAGCATTACTTGGTCAGTTGTGTGGATGTTTGGGTGGTTCAGGGGTGAGGTATTTGTGGTGGGTGGTGGTGTGTTTGGGGATCATTATGTGTGTTGGGCCTGGTCTTTGGCTGTTAAGTGAATTTTGTTGTATGGGCATACTATGTATTATATAAGTACAATGACAATAAAGTTAAACTTAATCTTAACTTATCAACCAGTTACCAGTGGCCTGATAGGGATTTAATAATTTCCCCCTGCCTTTTCATTTTTTGCAGTTTCAGGGTGGCTAAAGTTTTCTCCTATTTCAATAGATGTGTGCTGCATTGGCTATTTCAGCAATTGTAATGTAACATAGTAGGCCACATCTAATACAATTCCATTTTTTTACACATATACTGAAAGAGTCTTGGCTTCATTTGTATTTGCTCACACTAGCAGATTGGACTATTAGGTGGAAATTCCGCTCCCTAAAGCCAATTTAGCACTACAACACATATAAAATAGAAAATATACTCTAAATAGTCTGACTCATGTCAGAGCCCACGTTGCCTGAGTTTCTGACAGGTTATAATGTGGGTTTAAAAAAAAAAAATGTTTTGTTTTAGGTTAAGAGTGATATAAGGATATTAGAAGAGCTTATCACAAAGAGTCCTTTTTTGTGTGGTACATGGTTATTGCTTCCTGAAATTAAAACATGTGGTGTTGCAGGACATTTATTCTTCCCTGAGCTTCCTGAGTAATTTGGTTGCTATATACCAGGGGTGAGTTCTATTTACCTTTACTACCGGTTCGCAATGGGAGCACTTGCTTGCTTCTGCGCATGCGCATATCACCAAATATGATGTCAGGGCGGGTGAGCATCGCTTTTACTACCGGTTCTCAAGAACCGGACAGAACCGGGAGCAACCCACCACTGCTATATACCAAGGACTAACAGGTGTACTAACAAATGAGACTGTAGTATTTACAATGGATTAGTTTCTAAAACATGCACAATCACAACTGAGCGACAAAGGACACCGATTTATAGAGAAAACTCTTCTGATATAAAGCAGTACAAAATGACAAAGCAGAAAGCAAGAGGGAGCACAGACGGCTCAGATTGGTTACCTTAAGAATAATTTCTAATGTAAAGATACTAGTGAAGACATAATCTGCATTGCCTAGGATCTGAAAAATAAGCACAGTTGGGTTAGTGATCACTGAGCATGGCCAAAACACAAACAGGTGTGTGGGTTAGCAACAGAGAGCAGCAGGAAATTAGTGGGCTTACAAGTGAGAAGCTAATGGAAGAGGAGATGGGACTTTACCTTCAGGGCAATTTCAATGGTGAAAATGACAGTAAAAAATATATCAAAACAAAAGAGAACCTGTAAAACAAAAGGAAAGGGGTGCAGGGAGAAGGAAGGAAGGAAGGAAGGTGAGTGAACACTATAAAACTAAATCACAATATAAAGTCAAAATGAATAGCTACGTTAAGGAGCTATATTGGTGAGTGACTGCAACTTTTTAGTGAAGGCAATGATCAGGCTATAAAGCAGGATATTTAAATAACAGTTGTCTTTGTTTGCTATTTTTCATGAGAAAGCAAAGTACTATTTCTGTCAAACAGTATTTCGTAAATTAAACCCCCTGGCCAGAAAATTTAAATATACTTGATCTCTGGTGGAAAATGTATGCTTCCTTTCTCCCTCCCTCCCCCAAAACTATTTTATGTATGTAACTCTGTTTTATTATCAAGGGAAACAAAGTCACGCTGCCTGAGACTTATTGGATGATCCTATGTTGTTATAAAGCCACACCTTAAGTGAGTTTTTTTTTTAAAGTGATCCTAAGTATAGGTATCATTCAAATCAGTGAGACTTACTCTGGGTTTACCATAATTAAGATTAGGCTGTAAAGTGCAATATGGCTCTATCCGATCCTCAAGTAGGAATAGATTTGATTGTAGGTAAACAAAATGCCAAAGTAGAACTGAGTTAGATTTGTTCCCTGAATGTTGTTCACTATAATGTCAAATATACATCGTTGTGTTCCTTTTAACTTTATAGTTAGTCTGATTAAACTTCACAGGTTTAGTGTCCCTGAGGGAAGAACAGGAACTCATCATTTCACAAAGAAAAAGCTGATTTGGATGGAACATATTTAAAGATATGTGAAGTTGTTAAATAATGCCGGAAGAAAGGGGTTTTCGCTTAATTGAGCTTTCTTCCTCACTTTTAAGCTTTATGGGCAAAATTCTATGCTAGCATAATTAAACATGACCGGATTAATGCTCGGTTTAGCATAGCACAATGCAGTTTTGGAACTATTTTGTTCAGTTCACAACAATAGTTCTTAATTACTTTATTTAAAAAAGATGGGAAGTGGCTCTATTTTTGTGAATTCAGTAAATGTACAGTAAATAACTAACTAAATAGCTGGACAATATAATTTTACATCATTACAAAAATTAAACAATACAGGTCAAGACACTGCAATTTGAATTACTCTTATGCAGTGCCTATGAATTTAGAAATACTTCAAAACAACAGCAAAAAAACCCCAAAACAACCCTGAAATAATATATGATCATACAAGATTTGCAGCTGCTTCTCTTCCTGGAATGAGATGATACTAGTGCTTAAGGGGGCTATCTTGAATTGAAAAAAATTTTAAGGATATGTCTAGTGCATTAAAAAAAAGTATGTATTGAATAGAAATTATTATAAAACACCCGCAAAAAGCAAACCTCACTTGCTGATTGACAAGCAGATGTTTATTTAGTCTTAAATCATATTAAAATCAAAATAAATCCCCATTTGATGAAAAGAGATTGTTTGAAGAACTGGCCACACTGTTGAACAATTTGGAAAAATATCACATTGGAGTATAGAATATTTGGTAAGAATATTAAAGAAATCTTTTCCAAAATCTGCTATGGAATCTACTTCATGTTTATAGCAGGAAAGGCCTGCATAATTGAATACTCTCAATCTTTCCCCTCATGTGCTCATTTTCCAGCATATCAATATTAACGAATCAATTAATTTGTACATGTACAGTATGTATATGAACCATCACGTACATTTTTACCTGCTGATACCATTTTGCAGAGACAGTATAATTCAATATTCTGGCAGTAGGTAGAAATAGGAATGAACAAAGCATTATATATTGGGAAGTTAAGAGAATTTGGACTAGAGCCAAATTCTGCATTTTGACAGTCTTCCTAGGCTAGTATTGAGGCCAGGTATTCTTTTCTGAGCTCTGAATGACTACTGATGCATGCATAGAACTTTCAAGCTTTCCATTAATTTTAGTGTAGTGATCAGCTGCCTTAGTAATATTTCTGGACACTTTTACATAGCATAAAAATATTGGTAGCTTTTTAATTTACAAACCTGTTTCAACTGACAAGATAACTAAATATCATGTGCAACTTTTAAACGTCATGATTCTTTAGAGCAGTATTTCTCAACCTCAGCCACTTTAAGATGTGTGGACTTAAATCCCAGCAGTCCCCAGACAGCCTGAAGAAAGACAGCTTTGAAGGAGCATCTTTCCATGGAACTGAAATTGCAAATTATGCTTAAAAGTGGGAGGAATCTTGCCCCTTGTTTTTTAGGCATGTTTCCTCTGTAAATTCAGTCCCACTGAGTTCAATTATGTTTATTCTGCAGTAAATGGAAATAGAATTGCAGCCTTAAATGCTCACAATTATCAGGTTATTTTATGTATGATTACACCTGTAATTTCTGCTGGATAAATATTGAGAATTATTAGCCCATTAAATTATATTTTTGTCATGTGATTCAAAATACCTTGATAATGCAGCATAGTTTTGCTTTTTACAACCCATTCAGATAACATTTGACATAGACTTCTTGTTACAGTGAATATCATTTTACAAAGAGAATCACCAGTAGGTAATTTCCCTGGATTTTCACTACTGTAAACAGACTGGGTGAAATTTGCCCTTTTCTGGATGGTGTGTTAAATTTAAGTACTGGGTTTTTCTGAAAAAGGAATGTTATAAAGACCAGCGAGGAGGTTGGAAATATTGATGATTTCTTGTTATCTAAATGATACTTTTGAAACTATTTCCACATATATTTCCGCTTTCATTTTCAACACAGATCAAACTCTGAAACAAAGGTTTTGGTATAAATACCTCTGAAACTGCCAGATATAGCAGAAGTGAATATACTGTCCATTTACAACTCTTCATACCCAAAATATAGTAAAAGTAACAACTCTTTTGAAAAGAGCTACACTACTGTACTTTGGAGTGCCTTGCCCTTGTCTTCTCCTGGTGTAAATTTTTGACTATTATTAGTCTTGATTATCTCCAATCCAAGTTTGAATTAAGTCTGACCTTGTATAGATTTTCAGATCAGTCAAACCTGTTGCCATCTGCTGTGGCACTAGAAAGTTTTAAGCGTCTTTCAAAAACAAAACAAAACATGTTTTGGAGATGCAAGGCTGCAGGGAATGGTTTAGATCAGTATTTCTCAAATTAAGATGTGTAGACTTCAACTCCCAGAATTTCCAGCCAAAGAACTGAAGTCCACACATCTTAACATTTGTAAGATTGAGAAACACAATTTAGATAACATCTGTTCAAGCACATCTATATTACATCAAATCTGAATGCAGGATGATATGTTTAACATACAGGATGCCCCAGTTCAATCCTTGGCATTTCTAAATCTGGCTGTAAAAACATTTGCTTGACAATTTATAGGATGATATTTTGAGGTAAAACATTGATGACCTGTTTCATTACAGGAAAGCTTCCTAAGGAAGGATTGAAAAATAGTTTGCAATGTAATCATATGTAAATCTACTTGAGGTTAATTTCATTGATTTCAGTGAGAGTCCTGGTAGGTATGTTTAAGTGGCATCCGTAATGGCCATTCTTCATTCTAGGGATCCACTGAAAATATAGTTTTATTGGAAGGGTAATGGATCCTTAGAAGCCTTTTTGAGGTTGATTCCCTAGAAAACCCACCTTATTGATGCCATTTGTTTATTTATATACTTTTGATCACATAAACTTTGCTGAAGTAAAAAACTCATATAAATATAACAACTCAACTGCTTAATTTAATACGAATTCTAGGTTATTTTACACAAAATTGTGTGTGTGTGTTATAAACCAGGAGCCTGGTTTAGCTCAGCAGACTAAAAGCATAGTGATCAACACCAGCTCTCTGCAATTACTGTAAGTTCGAATCTCACCAGGCTCAAGGTTGACTCAGCCTTCCATCCTTTCTAAGGTAGGTTAAATGAGGACCCAGTTTGTGGGGGCAATAAGCTGACTTTGTATAAATATACAAAAGTATGAAGGCTATTGCTTAACACATTGTAAGCCGCCCTGAGTTTCCGGAGAAGGGCGACATATAAATCAAATTTTAAAAAAAGGTAGTCCTCAAATTATAACCGCAATTGACCCCAAAAACTCTGTTACTAAGCGAGACATTTGTGAATTTTATCCCATTTTATGACCTTTCTTGCCACAGTTGTTAAGCGAATTATTGTAGTTGTTAAGTAACACAGTTGTTAAGGTTTCCCCATTGACTTTGCATGTCAGAAGGTCACAAAAGGTGACCTCATGATCCCAGGTCACTGCAGCTGTCGTAAATATGAGTCAGTAGCCAAGCATTTGAATTTTTATCACGTGACCATGGGGATGCCGCAATGGTCAGAAGTGTGAAAAATGACTTTTTTCAGTGCTGTTGTCACTTCGGTCACTAAATGAACCGTTGTTAGTCGAGGACTACCTGTACTGACTGGTAGCTCTTTCTGTTTAGACATTAATTTAGATCAGGCAGTATGAGAACCTGGTAAGCATTAGTCATCTGGCTTCTGAACCTCATTCTGAACAATCTGCAGAGCAGTGAAAAAGTGGAAGGCGTACTTGATTTCTAACTGAGTAATGCCGAACTGGATCCTCAGCTGCCAGAGAGATGCTGCTGAGCAAGATGAAAAAAAGGATCAAGTTGGTGAAAATGTTGTTATTAACGATGCGATGGCAGTGGACCCGAAATCTGGGGGGAAAGAAGAGAGAGAGAGAGAGAGAGAGAGAGAGAGAGAGAGACTACTCATCAGATATTACAGAGACCAATGTTTTATCTCAACCCCTCGATTTCTTAAGCTTATTTGTAGGCCAGATGCCAACAGAAACAGAATATTTGACCATATGAATCTTCATCAACAATCTGAAGTAAAACAGCCCAATCACAAATTTGCCACCTCACTGAAAGTATCGGGATAAATAAATCACAAACAGATTCCTGCTCATAACTTTCAACCTTCTGCAGGGAATAAAAGATGAAATAATGATTGTGACTTATGATCAGGGGTGGGTTCTACTTACCTTTACTACCGGTTCGCATTGTGCCCGCGCATTCTTCTGCGCATGCGCAGATCACTTCTGATGACGTCTGGGTCAGTGGGCGGAGCCTCCTGCCGGTTTTACTACCGGTTCTTGTGAACCGGTCCAAACCGGGGGCAACCCACCACTGCTTATGATATCTGTGATTTTAAACGTATTTTGGCATTGCAAATCTGAGCAGAGGGACTTTGTGACTGAACTCACCTAAGCCATAAAGGTGTCTAACTGAAGATCCAAGTAGAATGATTCAAATAAATCAACAGAGGGTTTTTTGTTTTTTTTTGCCTGTAGTACAGTGGTTTAAAGCACCCTGTTATTAACATCTATTAACATCTGCTGCTTGCAATTACTGCAAGTTCAAATCCCACCAGGCTCAAGGTTGACTCAGCCTTCCATCCTTTCTAAGGTGGGTAAAATGAGGACCCAGATTGTGGGGGCAATAAGCTGACTTTGTATAAATATACAAAAGTATGAAGGCTATTGCTTAACGCACTGTAAGCCGCCCTGAGTCTCCGGAGAAGGGCGGCATATAAATCAAATAAAAAAAAAAATCAACAGAGTTATTTTTTTAAAAAGAAGATAAGACTGTAATGTTTTTTCAATAGGGTGAGGAGTTTTGTAATTTCCTAGGTCAGTGATGAAGAACCTTTTCAGCACCAAAAAGTGCCGAAAAGGGAGCATCTGCTTTACACACGTGTCTGGACCACAACATGGAAGTTGCCCAGGGCACATGTGTGTGTCCAAAAATGAACTTCTGGTTTCAACTACTGAACTTTTGGTTTCAGCCAGCTACTCTTCCGGGTTTCTGGTGCACATGTGCACACGACAATCAGCTGGCTGGCGTGCATGCTCATTCAGGAAAACAGAAGACTAGCTAGATTTTCTAGTTTCCGGCATTGCCGCATGCAAAAAGGCCAGCTGATCATTGCACGCGCATGCACGTCAGAAACCTGGAAGAGGAACAGGAACAGCCGCGGATGCCAGGTGACATGGCTCCGTGTGCCACTTTGGACACACGTGCCATAGGTTCCCCATCATGGCCCTAGGTAGAGCTATTCGATTATGATAATAGCCTTAAGATTTTGCTGTGAATGAATGTAGAATGATAACTGGAAAACATTTACATATTGTTTCTAATTCCCCCCATCTCTTATTTCTACTCTTCTCGTATTATACCAAACCATTCTGCTGAAAATACAAGGAAGATTTTTATGGCTTGGAGACAAGGCTGCCCTTCCTTAAAGCCCCAACCATTTATGTCATCAAGGCCAGTTTCATGGCAGCAAGATAGTCCTTGGGCTAGATTAAGAGCAGAGCTCTTATTCATCCATCTCTGATATAAACCAAGCAGCTTTTTTTCACACAGAGCAATTCTATCATGAGATACAGATTGTTTTTCTTTTCCATTTTCTAGATTTTGTCTCTTATAACGTTCTTGGAGATCAGTGACAATATAGGAAAATACATACATTTTCCTATATCAAAAATACATTTTCCTATATCGTAGAATTATCCACTGAGTAGGCTTGCACTGAACTAGACAGACTACAAAACATACAACTACCCACACTTTCTTAAAAACATGTTATCGGGACTGTTTTCATGGTGGCACAAGTTCATACAAGAAACAACGTACTTGTTGCTGGGACTGAAAACGAAAAAAGCACTGGCTTCTGGCATTGGCACCGCTTTCTCCTTAAGATGCAGTTCAGACATAGGGCGAGGACGAGGTCCAACAGGCATCTCTGGTTGTTCTTCTTCTTCATCCTCTCCTAAAAGGTAAAAGTCTTCATTTTTAGAATTATTCGTCATAAATAGCCTATTGATTTACCTCATAAAGAATATCTGATTGTATCTTAGTCTTAAAAGTAAGAAGTATTCCAACCTATCCCAAACTGGGGCCCACTAGTAATATATCTATTTGTATAAAACAAGTACTGCTCCAGCATTCTGACCAGCATAAACCATGTTGGCTAGATGTCATGGGGATTCTCAATCCCAAAGGTGCTTTTGCAAAAGGCAACTGGGCTTTCTTGATTTTTGCCTTGAAAACGTTTCACATCTCATCCAAGAAGCTTCTTCAGTTCTCAGAACGGAGAAAGGATAACAAGCGAAATGTTTTCAAGGGAAAAACCAAGAAAGTCCAGTTGCCTTTTGAAAAGCATCTTTGAGACATGTTGCCTAGAAATACCGGAAGTTGAAGAGGGTCAGGGAAGACTCTTTGTTCTCCGTCTTGGGCTGATCTGAAATTCTTCTGCCAAAATTAAAATTATCTCATAATTTGAGAGGTCAGAGGAGGCTATGTTTCGGCCTTGATAGAATGAAAGATCCTAACTTCTGTGCTTAAGACTGGAGTCTGAGGGAATATGTACCTCTATCGATGTATACTTGATCCTGAACAACTGTGTAACTCCTAGCAGAAAAGGAGACTTTGATGCAAAAACCAAACTTGATCTGAACCCTTGGCAATTCTTTGTATGTGGAAATTAATTTCAGACCAAGAAGATAGTGACAGAGACCAGTGCAGAGCTCTTATTCAAAAGGATGAGGATCTGTGCTAGACTCACCAAATAGCTGCAAGACTAAGTAAATCTTACCAGACTATTGGGTTTACTCTACAGTCTCACATCTGTTCATATGGTTCCAAATAATGCAAATACACCCCCACACCCAGAATTAAATGCAACTTGTACACTTATTTCTAAAATTCAGTTAATCAACTCAATTATTTCTCATAACAGCTAATGTACAAGTCTGCATAAGGGTTGCATAAAATCTTGGCTTACGTAGGTAGAACCTGGCTAAAGAAAAATACACATAAAACCTACGAAAAAGAAAGAAAAACACATATTGTACCTTTACAGGGAGGATACATGAGATGAGGGTGTGGCTAACTGATGACGCCTTATAAGGCAGAAATAGATCTATCTTAGTCTCCCAATGGGCAGCAAAGAGCTTGCTGGCTGCTAGAAGAAAAAAAGCCCCAAAACTTGTGAATGAGATTTCACTGAACTAGGGCTGCATAAAATCTTGGCTTACGTAGGTAGAACCTGGCTAAAGAAATATATATATATATACGTATACATATACATATACATATGTGTGTGTGTGTGTGTGTGTGTGTGTGTGTGTATAGGTCTTTGGTTATTCGGGTTTTCTCCCGCCAAGACACTTCCAATTTTACGCGGGAGAAAACCCGAATAACCAAAGACACACACACACACACACACACACACACACACACACATATATATATATATATCAAAGAAAGAAGCAGACATACTGCGAACTCTGGAACTTAAAATTTTAAAAGAATTAAAATTTTATTTTACTAAGCTTTCGTCAGTCATCTGCTGTCATTGTCAGAGTATTAAACTACCATTACAGAGATCTCTGCCTTTATATGCCATTAATCAATTTGGCCCTTGCACGTGTAATAGTCAGCAGATGGCTGACGAAAGCTTAGTAAAATAAAATTTTAATTCTTTTAAAATTTTAAAATTTTAAGTTCCGGAGTTTGCAGTATGTCTACTTCTTTCTTTACTAATATACCTGGAACTCATATTTTTATATCAAGCAAACACCTGACCACTTAATACTGCACAAATATTTTTTATAGGAAAGGTACTTTTTCTTACCAAAAAAAAAAAAGAAGAAGGAAAAAATGGAAATATTGTTTGTTTAGAATTCACGCAAGAAAAATAATTTAAAAGCACAAACTTCTGAACAAAATTCATAAAGAAAAGCTCTAGGCATTGTGGAGATCTACGAATAACCCTCGAGGAAGAAATGCAAAAACAGTCTCACGATGGCCTGTGGGGCATACAGGAAAGGTTTCAGCAAACACTTTGCAGAATCAAATGAGCAAACCAACAATAATACACATACGACTCAACATACACTCCAGAGCTGCCATTCCAGTAATCAGTTAAACAGAAATGTTGCACAGAATGATTCAGAACCATGACTTTATTTAACAAACCACGTGGCTATCTTTCTAGCAATTCCCAAAGCTAGCAATTCAACCATAATTCTATATTTGTATTTATTTATTTCTTTGTTTCTTTTCAAAGCAAATCTCTTTAAATAATAGGTGCGGGTGAACCAGCTCATCTCTGAATTTCAGCTACGCAGTAATTGCACAGAAAGAGAGAAAAATAGTCTTTTAAATACATCATATTGTGCAAATGTGTAGACTAAAAAAAACAATATTCAGAGAGCTTTTTTACGTGCTTAAGGTAAATAAAGTACAATAGGTGATACTGCATAGATATATCCATGGAATTTTCTTGGTACCAGTAAAAAGATAACTGTTAAGATTCTTCAACATCCCAATCCACTTTACAATCCAGCAATTTCCAAAAAAATTCCTATTTCAAATATCAACCAGAGCTGAGCCTACTTAAACATTGGAACTTAGCTATGATCACCCAGGTGTTACTACTATCTGCCAGGACAATATTTTCCCTTTTTGTCTTGTATAATTGTTGTGAGCTGCCACCAGAGCAAGTGTTGCATGCAAAACAAAGAATGGCAAGCAAACGAGTCTTTTAAAGAAAACCTTTGGATTTTGACTTCAGTTTGGCATTTACCTTTTCTGTAATAGCTACACTCTGAACCAATATCTTCATTAAACTATTCATTACAGCTCAAAATCCTTTTCATGGTCACTCATTGCCTATTCAAATCTTATGAGCATCTACATGTATATGACCTATATCTGCCTTCTCAAGGTCTGGCCCTTTAATTTATTATTTACTCTTAGTACATTAAATTTATTACAGCCACCCACTCCAGCACACTCAAGAGAATTTAGGCAGATTATTTGAAGGGGTTTTTTTTTTGTTGCTGTCATTAATTTCATTTGTTTTGTTTTGTTTTGACCATTAATTGAGGATCAGTTAGGTGATTAGATAACATATGAGCTGCTAAGCAGCTCTGGTCCCAATACTGGACCTGGTTTGCCTTTGTATTTTCCTTCTAGTTTGTAAGTTGATTTCTATCTTTCACTCTCATCTGATCTGCTTAAACAGCAAACCTCTTTAAAGATATGGATTGTAAATTCTAATTGCAGCCACTCTAGCATCATCATAAGTCTTCTCCTGACAAGAAGCTTACTTTCATAGCTGAGCTCTTTAGTGGCAGTTGCAAAAGGCAAAGAGGCAGCTTGGAGAATTGCATCATAAGTGCCCACAGGACCTACTACCAGTAGTAGAAAGCTGAAGCTGAAGCAGCATTGCAATTGAAAGATAAGAAAACAAAACAAAAAATTCGTAAGAAAGCTTGGAGGAATATGCACCCATAAACAGCTCAGTGAAATGCACAATACGGTCTTAATGTGGACTTCATGTCTATCTCTGAAGAAAAGAAATAGATCTTGCTAAGTTGCAAGATGATATACAGGTAAGCAAACAGCCACAGTAGAAAGTGCAAAGTTTACACACAATACCTTCCCTCTCCCAATACCCTTCCTCCCCCATTTCTCTCTCCGATTGTGGGGAATTTGTCTCAAACATTTGTATTACAATGGTGAGGCCAGATGCAGGAGAACTTTAAACCTTTATGTCAGATCTAGCTATTCAGATGTAACCAGGGTCTGATTAAAAGACAGAGATGAACTTGAAAACAGCCAGGCAATGACAAATATGGGTATCAAAACAGATAGAAGATTTTTCTCAGCATCAAAGAAGTGCTCATACAGAGATAGAGTCCAAAATATGATAAGACTATGTGGAAATCTTAAATATCCATTGAATCTCCAGACCTCTGATATATTTCAATTCCAGTGTCTAGGGGAGAATTGGGCATTTAACAATAAACTTGCTGATACAAGAAAAAAACTGTTATTTAGATAAAAAGTACAGTTCAAATCAATAGAGCTGAACAGTAAGATTTGTCAGATTAAAAGTTTCCAGCTGTGGTTCTACTATGGGAAGTCACTTTCCCCTGTATTTATGTACCAACCCAACCTTCATCAAAGACAAGTCAGAGATCAAAGGCTCTGAAGCTTTACTGAAATTTAATTTTACATTACAAAACCAAGGTATCCAATTGAATGTGGTGAATGAATAGAGCAAGCAACTCTGTCCTAAGACTTTAATACAGTCTACCATTTGAAATAAACTAATACTTTTCTGAATCTAATTCATTTTTCCCCCCAAAGAAAAAAAGTCCACTTTCCTAGAGGAATATCCTCTGTAGTTTCAGTGGGGAAACTGTGGGCTGCCAGAATGCCAATAATTGCATTGGGAAGTGGGAAGAAAAAAGGTATAATAGCTTTAGTCAATACTGCCTTGCTACCTATTTCCATTGAACACAAAAATATAAATCAGGCCTTTGTAGAACCAACTTCCTCCATAGATGACTTTAACTGGAGATAGTGGTTTTAATTCTCTTTTTAGCTAGTTACTCAACAAGATATCTGAAGAAGAGACCAAGAGGGACCTTTACAACTGAGTTGTATATGAGTAGATATGGGGTCCTTGTTTGACGCAATCAAAAAGCCCAAAAGGAAACAAAAAGCTCAAAACACCTTCTCACCACCAATCAGCACATGTATGAGCAGAGATTAACGGCAAGATTAACACAAGACCAAAAAACAAGCAGTATACAATACCCCAGTCAAGGAACTATCAACAAACTAACAGCAAATAATGGCAAACAAAACTGAGGAACCACCAAGGACACTCACACCAACACTGCAAGGGCAAGCCATTAGGTAAAGGTAAAGGTTCCCCTCACACATATGTGCTAGTAGTTCCCGACTCTAGGGGGCGGTGCTCATCTCCATTTCAAAGCTGAATAGCCAATGCTGTCCGAAGACGTCTCTGTGGTCATGTGGCCGGCATGACTAAACGCCAAACACGCACGGAACGCTGTTACCTTCCCACCAAAGGTGGTCCCTATTTTTCTACTTGCATTTTTTACCTGCTTTCGAACTGCTAGGTTGGCAGAAGCTGGGAGCTCACCCAGTTACGCGGCACTAGGGATTCGAACCGCTGAACTGCCGACCTTTCGATCGACAAGCTCAGCGTCTTAGCCACTGAGCCACCCACTCCCTTCTAGCACTAATGATATTACCTAGCTGAATAATGAAATGTCTGTGAGAAAACCACCAAGCTCAGAAAATAGCAACAGTTCAGCCTTGAGCTACAAATATTCTATGTGTAGATGTTGCCCTCCAATAACTTTGAAGCTCAAAATTGTCCTTTCTCTTCCAGATAAGCAGTGAAAGCAGCGGAGAACCAGAGAAGAAAGGATGCAATAAAAACGGCTGGGAAGCTGCTCCTTCCTATAGTTTTGAAATATATATACTGGGACTAAAAAAGAAGTGGCCTTATTGGAATCAGCAATATTGCATTCAGATGGAAAGTTTGCCCACACCCATTCTTTCCTGCTCTTAATTCATTCTTCCGTCGAGCTCTGGAGAAATAAAAAATAAAATGTGGCGTGCCCGGTGAAATCATTTTCTTCACAGCTGCTTCTAGGACAGGCAGAACAGATGATACGATTAATTCTCCATTCAACCTACTGTCCTTTTTCAGGTAATATGGCTGACCAATGTCACAGGGCTATTTGGAGTTCAGATTAATCCTTTTTAACCTGTGGAATCCAGTGATTATTGGATTTAACCATCCACAGGATACCCCTCCAACCTGTTTAAACACATTGTACAAATATGGCCCTGTCGCCACTGTCCAAATCTTCAAAAGCAAACTTGAACATGAGCTGTGATCATTTCCATTCCTGCAAACCTGAAATTTGTTTCTTGCAGCTGCTCAGAGGGAGGTTGACGGACCAACAGCTCAATCGGTGCCTTGCCTTACCGTCACATTATTCGTTTGTCTAAATTTCTTGAAATATAAGCTATTCAAATATTTAGGGAGTTGAAAAACAGATCTACAATTAATTCCAAGTACTGTAGGCGAACAGGATAATTTAGCTTTGGCCATTAATTCCTGTAATGAATTACCCTTGATCTTTGTTTATACAATGAATTGCTGATGATAGACGGCTGGAGAATAAATAATCAAGATCAATGCTAATCTGACTAATCTTTTGAACCACCTGTTTAAACTACATAACTACAAAGGATACTTTTGGGATTTCCTGAAGCAATCCTTCCGTGTTTTTAAAAACATACCCTTTTAGTAAATATCAAATAGGCTTTTCAAAAGTCAGATTAAATGTGTATAGCCATCAAATATGTAATGTGCAAAGCAGGGGTGGGTCTATTTACCTTTACTACTGGTTCGCAACGGGAACGTGTGCGTGCACTTGCTTTGCTCACATGCGCGCTTGCACTTCTGTGCATATGCAGATAATCAATTATGACATCCGGGCGGGTGGGCGGAGCCTCCCGCCGCTTTTACTGCCGGTTCTAAAGAACCGGACAGACCGGGAGCAACCCACCACTGGTGCAAAGCCATCAAATATGGTATATGGTAGATTTTTAAAAAATCCTATTCCTCAAAGATTTTTTGGTAGCGATTCCGAAATGGTGGATCACATTTTATTGTATTGTGAATTTTACAAGGGTCTTCGGTAGGAGGTGATTTGGCCTATTTTAAAATCCAAAACAGGAGATTACCAATAGATACTTCTAAGTATGTACAAATTTTACTCGCAGATCAAAAAATCCTAAGATTACAATGGCAACAGTCAGATCTTTTGACTATAGCTTTAAAAAGAAGGCTTTTAGTAACAAATCTAGTAACAACACCTAGGGTAGTGATGGCTAATCTTTTTGCTATCGCGTGCCAAAAGCGGGGGTAGTGGGGGGGGATTGCGCGCGTGTGTGCCCACACCCATAATTCAATGCGCCCTGTCCCGCCATGCATTCATGTGTAACCCCCCCCGCTTTCCCCCTGCTTTTGGCACACGATGGCACGGTGGGCCCAGTAGGCCCATTTTTTTGTCCTCCCCAGGCCCCAGAACTTTTCTAGGAGCCTGGGGAAGGTGAAAACAGCCTTCCCCACCCCCTCGGAGGCCCTCCGGAGGCCCGGAAACAGCCCATTTCTCGACTTCCACTGTGCCCGGAAGGCCCGAAAATCAGCTGGCTAGCGCACACATGCGTGCTGGACTGAGGTAGGGCAATGCCTGTGTGGCCACAGATATGGCTCTGTGTGCCACCTGTGGCACCCGTGCCATAGGTTCGCCATCACGGACCTAGGGTTTACATGTATTATATAATATTTATTAAATATTTTACTTGTTAAACTGTTTTATCAAATGCCAAGTTTAGATTATGTTTGTAACTTGCTTTTGGGCCTTTTGGGTATAAATAAAATTATTTGTTGGTATTCTATGCATCTGCCCAATGAGTTATGAAGAGAGTTACAAAGCCACTAAGTCTCAGTTGCAGCAAGGCCACAGAAATTATAGGGTCAGGGTAAAGCCACGACAACTGAATCTCTATGGCCCTATATCAGCTTTGAGAACTTGACTGGCTTGAGAGTTCTAAAAGTCCACACAGCTTAAAGTTCCCAAGGTGGAGAAATATTTATGAGGTGAGAGAAGAATGACTTGAGCCCCAGGATCAGGATGAGGCAATTTCCCACCAACAGGAAAATGACTATAAAATATGCAGAGCTTCAGCACTGCAAATGAGAAGAATACACCACAGCTGGGAAACTGTTCTTTATACCCTCATCTGTGTTTGACTTGGCTACTTCTGAATCAGTGTGAAGATCTTGTATAAAAGTGCTCCAAGTCCACTACTACTGTTAAGTAGGAATAGGCTTCCAAAATAAATTGGACCTTTTGATCCTTATCTTCCTGGTGGTCAAATGTATCCCCACATTAGATTACATTAAACCACTTAAACGGGGTGAAAATATACCTGTAGGCTAATTATGCTACTAGATATCCAAGTTGACAAGAGAAATCTTAGGAGTTTCATATTGAAGAGAGACTGGCCAAGCCAGGGGGAAGAGGGCAAAGTCTGATTTAAACCTTTGAATACCACTGAAATTTAGGTAATCTCACCCAAGTGCAAACCACTACTTTGAGAAGTTTCTGGGGTATAGGTTTGAGCAATAAAACAGCTAAATGAACTCTTCAAATGTTTACACCTGACATATACTAGGGCAGTGATGGCTAACCTTTTCCGGACTGAGTGCCCAAAGAGCGCGTGCCCAAACCTCCAAAATGCAATG
Organism: Ptyas mucosa; assembly: GCA_012654045.1. NCBI lineage: Eukaryota > Metazoa > Chordata > Lepidosauria > Squamata > Colubridae > Ptyas > Ptyas mucosa. The sequence goes on from WNWU01000037.1 coordinate 9,294,011, forward strand.
CACACGCGCTCCCCATGCATGTATGCATGTGAGCGGCCCTCGCATGTGGCCCATCCCCCATGCATTCGTGTACCTCTGTATGCGCCCTGCCCCCCGCATATGCATCAGAGGTGGGTTTCAGCAGGTTCTGACCAGTTCTGGAGAACCGATAGCGGAAACTTTGAGTAATTCGGTAGTAAAAATTCTGACTGGCCCCGCCCCCATCTATTCTCTGCCTCCCAAGTCCCAGCTAATCAGGAGGAAATGGGGATTTTGCAGTAACCTTGCCCTGGAGTGGGAAGGGAATGGAGATTTTACAATATCCTTCCCCTGAAGTGGGGTGGGAATGGAGATTTTACAGTATCCTTCCCCTGCCACGCCCACCAAGCCATGTCATGCCCACCAAGCCACATCCACAGAACTGGTAGTAAAAAATTTTTAAACCCACCACTGATATGCACACGGGTTCCCCCACATGCGCCCCCCCGCACATGCGTGGCAGAGACCCAAAGAATAGCTGGCCAGTGGGAGGCACACGTGAATGCGTGGTGGAGCTGAACTGGGGCAATGGCTTGCGTGCCCACATAGAGGACACTGCGTGCCACCTATGGCACGCATGCCATAGGTTCACCATCACGGTACTAGGGATACCTAGCCAGTTCACAACAAACTGAAATTTTGAAACACGTTCAAATATTTACCCTACAAATCAAATGTTAATATGAATTTCAAGTCCTCAACTGCCATTTGCCAAGTTTCTTAAAATGGAATAAAAACTCTGAGCACAGCAAAACTCATACAGATAAATCTTATGATTCTTGATGAATGCATTTTTTTCCTTTTTTCATGGCTGAAATTTAATCACATACTTTTGGTCGCCATCTTGTGTTATTTTATCCTTCCCTGAGGACACATCTGGTCATTCCAGAAAATGGGCAAGACAGTAAATTACCTGGTGTCTCTGCAGTAGGATAGGGATTTTTCTCTTCAGTTTCATTCGGCTGATATTCATCTGTGTTGCTCTGGCCAAAAGAGAAAACAGCCCTTCTTTTAGTTGTGCTTATTTATTGATTCATAAAAACAGTCAACAGTCATCTCAAAGCAAGGTGGATAGTGGAAAGCAGCAAACCTTATTAGAAGATGGAGATTCTCCATCAGCTGTAATTGATTTCAGCTCAATTTTTTCCTCCTTTGTCTCTGCCTCCATAGCTGGCTTCTCGGGCTCCTGTTTCTTCTCAGGACTGGCAGTCCTACCAATTTAGCAGACACACACAAAATCAGCTAATGAATTGCCAATACTGGCTTCCTTGAGTAGCGGATAGCCCAATAGACAAGCGCAAGAATATTCACTTACCTTCAGAAACATTTGCTCCTCTCAGAAACAAGTAATATTTATTTACCGCTCTTTTCCCGAGTGACTCAGGGCGGTGCACAGACCACAATAAAACAACATATATCCATAAAATTTAAAAAACAGTTTAAAACATATTAAATAATTTGGCCCTTATCTTAAAAAATGGGGAAAAAAACTAAAACATCCATTTAAATTCGTTATTTAAGCCAGCCCAGCCTGTTGAAACAATAAAGTCTTAAGGGCACGGCGAAAGGTACATAGGTCGGGGATCATACGTATCTCCGGGGGCAATTCATTCCAGAGGGCAGGTGCCCCCACAGAGAAGGCTCTCCCCCTGGGGGTCACCAGTCAACATTGTTTGACCGACGGCACCCTGAGGAGTCCCTCTCTGTGGGAGCTTATTGGCCGGTGGGAGGCTATCGGTGGCAGAAGGCGATCTCGTAAATACCCAGGTCCTAAGCCATTAATAATCATGTGCCTACCAGACTTTCAAAAACAACTTTGCATCCTGAAATAATCTAGCAAGTTAATAGAAGGAAAGTTCGTCATTCACTTTCCAACCAGGGGTCCTAATTCAATGATGGTGAACCAAAATGTCCAAAGTTCAGAAAATGCCTGACTTGTTTCTGCTGGTATGTCACTCAGTCACTCACCCCAAAGAAAAGATGGACAATTCTCCCCCCTTCCCCTAAATCTAGGCCATATGGAATAGTGGCCCTCAGCAGCAGCGCTAAAGCAGGGCCTGAAGTTGAGGCCTGGGCCTCAGTCTTAGTGCCACCACTGCCACTCTGTGAGTATTAGGGAATGGCTCAATTTCACCCATGGCCCAGCCTCCCCAGGATCTGCCATGTACTATGTAGGAGTATGGCTCTCTTGTGTAACTTCCAGGGGCCATGCAAGAGCACGCCCCATTCTCTCTCTCTTTTTAAAAAGTTTTTTATTCATAATACAAATTAAAAACATTGGACATGGTGTGGCATCTCCAGTTTAAACATTTTCGTCAAGTTTTACCTTATAATTAATACAATTCCTTCTCTCTATACAAGCTTATACTATTTATCACGTTTCAAGCATGTAGATACTTAATTAGGAGAATCACTGAGAGAAACTATGCAAAAGAAGAAAGCTGGATGAGAATCCATAGCTTCAAAAGGCAAGATAGTCTTCCCAATTCGTTATCATGCATGTTTAAGAAAGTGCAGAATAAGGAAAATGAACACAAGATATGCAAAATAAGATCGAATTTGGTATTGATGTAACTTACACAGATGCAAGAGCACGCCCCATTCTCACACAGGCTACATAGCCTCTAAAAAAATCACACAAGAATGAGTGTGCTTAATGAGAATAGCTCTCATGCGTGGGTGAGCACTAGCATTTCACCCAAGACATTGTGGCATGTCATCTTTGATACTTCACCATCACTGTCCTATCAGTTGTACTTTGTTTGGGAGCTACCTCTTTCCCAAATTATTTGTGAAGGATCTTCAGCCTGCAATGAAAATAACTTTTTCCTCCGTTAAATATATATATTTATATTTAATATAATTAAATATTATATATTGGAACCTAATATATATATTAGGTTCCAAGCTAATGCTGCCAACCCTGCTTCAGGCTGTGCAAAAGCTACTTAAAGTTTCAACACACATCCAGGATATGTAGATATGCCACCTTTTCTGATCTTTATTGCTCAAGCCAAAAGAGCTCCCATGTATTGACATTAAAAGATGAAGTGCTTGAGGAGATATTTGGCAATTTGTATGACTGGCTTCCTGGAATAATCTGAATAAACTCTTGGTGAAGAACACTTATTTTTCTCCAGAATATCTTCCATTGTCTATCTTTAGCTAGAAGGAGTACGGTGGCTCTTGCGGTTAGGACATTGAGTTGGCCCGTGTTTGTGACCTGAGTGCTGCTGCTCTGGGGCAAGAGTGAGCTCTCGTCCTGCTGGGGACATGAGAGGACCCCCCAACTGGGAGTCCCCCAGGCAACGGTGATGTCACTAGCTAATCCTTTCAGCCAGGAAGTTCCTCGGTGCTTCTGACACAAGTGCAAAAAACCTTAGCTAGAAATATCGTATCTAACAAAGCATGAGAAGCTCTTGTTCTGAACATGTTTTTACTCTCTAGAAAAAAAAAAAATTGCTAAACATTTTTAATGCTAAAATAGACAAAAGTTTACCTTGCTAGTTTTTTTCTTTCTTTTTCCTCTTCCTCCTCCTTTTGAGCAGATGTCAAGCTTTCGGCATCAGCAAGATTGTCGACAGCAATGGCCAAGAAGACATTCAGCAGGATATCTATTTGTAGATTCTTTAAAGAAAATATCGGTGAATATCTATGAAACACAATCCTGTGAAATGGTATTTAGAATGTGAATAGGCAATGTGAAGATAAACATTCAAATTAATATTAATAGTTTTAAGGGTGAACGCATAGATTATTTCATATATTTCACCAAGAATAGCAGTTTCCCAATGCACTGGTGAGGCCACATAAAAAATGTTCATCAAGAGTAAATGTTTAAGTAAAAGTTAGCATTCTTAGATCCAAATTACCACACATGATGATTACACAACTGAAAAAAGAGATGGCATTTGGCTAACTTCAGATGGTCAGTACTTGGAATATACCTTCTCTACAGTTTTACATACATTCAATAGGTGCAGAACATATTGGGTAGCAAGTGATTTAAAATAATTTTGATTATTTGTAGCATCTTTGGCTTTGTCCCAAGAGATATTGATAATCTTAAGATTTTTCTTTAGTGTTTGGTGCCAAGTTTTCCAAGTTTGCCAAGTTTGGCCTTGTTTCCTCTTCCCTCCAGGAGGTATCCAATGTAGTGCAATTTTGGGATGCCAGTCTTTAGGCATAAGTGATATATGGCCAGCAAACCACATTTGATGTTCATTGACAGTTCTCAATAGGTGTTTTAAATCTGATCTTTCTAGTACCTTCTCATTAGTGATGTGGTCACGATGTGAGACATGGAGCATTCTTCTCAAGCAGCATTGCTGCAAAACATTTAACTGTTTAATCGGCTTCCATGTTTCACAAGCATATATCGCAGTTGGTACGACAACACTCTTGAAGAGTTTTATCTTTGTGGTAATACTTATGGCTGCCGTAGACCAAATTGGGTGCATGCCTTGAAACACGTCTGGTGCCATTCCAATTTTATAGTTAATGTCCTTATTTATACCTTCATCGATAGACATAATGCTACCAAGATAAGTAAATTGTTGGACTTGTTCTATAACCTGGCCATGGACTGTTATAGGCACATTACCCTGAGCACTTCCAACTTGCATAAACCTGGGTCTTCTCAACATTTATACATAAGCCAATCTTGTTGGCCTCATTATCTGAACTGATGGTCATTTCTTGCAAGCACCCCTTTTTTCACCAAGCAATGTGATGTCATCTGCAAAATCTAAATCTGTTAAATGAGGTGTTGCCCATGGAATGCCAAAGCTAGAGTTATCCATCCATAACAAAGTCCATGGACAGGAGAAACAAGAATGACGATATTATACATCCCTGTCTTACTCCTGTATCAATGTTAAAGAATCTGTGTTGCCAGATTCCATTCATGCACAGCAGCTAGAGTTATAATACAGGCTATTACAGATGTTGATAAAACACTGAGGAATACAATAGGACTTTGTAATATTCAATAGTGATTCTCGTTGAATATTGTCTTTTTGAAATCAATAAAATCGATTACCATTGGCTTCTGGTATTTCTAGAATTTTGAAATTCATTATTTAAAATTTTAAAAAAGAAATTAAAAGATGCTTGCTCCTGGGGAGGAAAGCTATGGCAAATCTAGACAGCATACTAAAAAACAGAGACATCACCCTGCCAACAAAAGTGTGTATAGTCAAGGCTATGGTTTTCCCAGTTGCAATGTATGGCTGTGAAAGCTGGACCATAAGAAAGGCTGAGCGCCAAAGAATTGAGACCTTTGAACTATGGTGCTGGAAAAGACTCCTGCGAGTCCCTTGGACTGCAAGGCAATCAAACCGGTCAGTCCTAGAGGAGATCAACTCTGACTGCTCTTTAGAAGGCAAGATCATGAAGATGAAACTCAAATATTTTGGCCACCTAATGAGAAGGAAGGACTCACTGGAGAAGAGCCTAATGCTGGGAACTGCTGAGGGGAAAAGAAGAAAGGGACGGCAGAGAATGAGGTAGTTGGATGGAGTCTCTGAAGCATAGGCGTGAGCTTAAA
>WNWU01000037.1:9299586-9366943 GCA_012654045.1 Ptyas mucosa
AATTCGCAAGTAACCATAACAACAAATTTAAAAATGTACTCAAAATGTGGTCCTTACATAAGACTGTGAGCATAATTAAGATATGTCCAGTCCTGTTTGGAACTACCTGTGTTTCATTGGATCCTCTAAGGCAGAATTATCTGCCTTTCCCTTATGAAAAGCATAAAAAAACCTTTCTTTGATGAAGGGATAGGCAGCTGTTAATGGTGGAAGCAGTTTTTGCTAGGAGCAAACCTGCAGGTCTGAAATTTATCCAAGGAACTTTTGCTGTCCTTGTGGCTTTCTATCCATTTTCCCACATGAAGTAGAACAAACCAGGAAACCAACCTTCTCCACTCTGAGATGGGTTCAAGTTGAAATCCAACAGATAAGAGGCTCTTTTCCTTTCTGCTTGCTAAACATGGATGGTTTTAATTACCTGATCCAGAAGGAGCAATAGTTGAGCTAGCAGGAGATGGCAGAGAGGAAGAAGAGCAGCAGGATGCAGTCTCAGTCAGTGCAGACCATTTTATCATATATGAGTCCTAGCTGGTGCTTAACCGTATCAATTGCCGATGCTGCCCTATTGTTAATTCAAACTATATTCAAACGATTTGCAACAGAGAAACACTCAAGGATACAGTTTCCACAGATGAAGAGGATGATGAAGTAAATACAGACCAACATGCCTGGAAAAGAGGGGCCGCCATAAGCCATGATTCCATCATACATCACCGAATTCCAGTCCTCCCCAGTCAGGATCTAAATGACACATTCCCGCCAATGGAGGGGGGATATATAGTTAGACAGCATGCAGAACACCTGCAAAAAAGCCTGTTACAAGAAATAATACCATTCTGTTCTATTTTGAAGAAACCTACCTGATCAGTAAACTCCAAGGTATTGACTCAAATCTCCGTTTGGGTTTCAAGATACAAATGGAAAGATGTTCTGCACATGTGGGTAAGATTATATATCCACCAACTCAGGCTGCGGAGTAGAATCTTAGTCTATATGCACCTGAAGGACTTCATAGATTATCCAGTCCATCCCTCTGTCAGTCCATAAACTGAACTACAGATTATCATCATCCAACCTCCACTGGAAAATCTCAAACAAGGATTTCGAACAAGGGAAATCTAGCACAATTCTAGACAGGTTATTGTTGAGCATCTCTTACAGTTAGGAAATTAATATTCAGCATGGATCTCTCCTTTCCTTTAATTTTAGTCAATGAAGAGTGCAATGGGATTAATACCTCCCATGATCTAGATACAATGCTTTTGTTATTTCAGACTCCTAAAACATAGACTTTCTGTTTTTTGTTGTGCTGCTGTCTCATACCATGTGTTTATTCTGATCCACTGTAACCTCTAGATCAGGGGTCAGCAACCCATGGCTCTGGAGCCGCATGTGGCTCTTTCATCCCTCTGCTTCGGCTCTGTCACCGGTTGGCACCACAATTTTGAGGAGCTTCCGGTTAGGGAGGGAAAAGCACAGCGTGCCAGAAGGAGACTCTATGGCAAGGGTTTTCCGGTTGGCTCCACAATTGACAGGGCTTTTGGCTAAGACAGGTAGAGGAAAAAGGACACCGCGCTAGGAAGAGATTCTATGGTGGGGGAACCGGACTTCCGGTTGGCTCCAGAATTGAAGGGGGGGCTTCCGGTTAGGACCTTTATGGCTCTTTGAATGTTTAAGGTTGCCGACCCCGGCTCTAGATCTTTCTTATGAATAATTGCTGCTGGCCTAGATCTCCCTAATCTTGTACTTATGCATTCGATGTTTCCTATTCAGATTCCCATTCAGCCCACCTTCCCCTATGTTTACCTGCTTTGGGAAATGTTGCAACGTTAAAAAAAAAAGTTCTAGCGATTAACGAATGTTAATTATATTTTTGAAAGTGTTTAGTTCAATATAGGTTGGTACAGACATAAGAATCCTGTTCCATTGCTACTTAAGGGTGCATTATTTTTTTAAAAAAATAGGATGAAAGAAAACTGTACCTGAAAGACAGTGAGCAATGACTGTGGAAAGTTGTCAAAGGTGCTTCTCCTGGTCTGCATCTCATCAAAGTTAAACTTGCCCCCAAAGAGCTGCATCCCTAGGAGGGAGAAGATGATGATGAAGAGGAAGAGGAGCAGCAGCAGGGAGGCAATGGAGCGCACTGAGTTGAGCAAGGAAGCCACCAAATTACTCAAGGAATTCCAGTACCTGGGGAGCCAAACAAAAAGAAAGCAGGTGTTTCTTGTCTGTATTAGGTATTTCTTTGGGGAAAGCTGCCTGACACCCACAAACATGCCTTTTCCAAAGAATGAACTAAGAAATGAATAATTCAGATATTCCTCCAAGATAAACAGTAGAAAACCAGTATTTTTACGACCACAGAAATAAAACACAAAAGTTCTTCCCAATTTCTGCACCTTGAATACTTAGGACATATATCAACATGCAATCATTTGTAGGAATTTCCGGGGAAGAAATAGCAGATTGAGAACAGTTCTGCGAAAAGGGGAAATGAAGACTGCAGCAGAATGTAGAGCCAGACTGGCTCTTTGAAAATTCCTCTTTGGATAAGGAGAGGACTTGAGATTGTCCACAAGCTTCTCCTTGTGGGACTACAAGATAACAGTCTCCAGCAACTGCAGAGCTCTGGAAGATGAGCTAATCTCATCCAGAACAAGTGACAGAGAATCTATGGAACCAGGGGGATCTAGATCCTTCACTAATATGTCTCCATAAAACTCCAGTCATCAAGACAGAATCTCATGTCACTTGGAAGGTCCAGGGTGGAGATAATACCTCACTCTATGCTGTTGAATGACCTCACCCAGCAACTTCGTGTATATGTTAAATAGGAGTGGGGAGAGTGTTGAACCCTGCATCAATCCATAAAGCAAGGGCCATGGAAAAGACTTCTCCTCTGCCCATCAACTCTGCTTGGAATTATTCCCAAAGAAAGAATAGAACCAGCGGTGAAATCCAAATTTTTTTACGACCGGTTCTGTGGGCATGGCTTGGTGGGCATGGCTTGGAAGGCGTGGCAGGGGAAGGATACTGCAAAATCTCCATTCCCACCCCACTCCAGGGGAAGGATACTGCAAAATTCCCATTCCCTCCCCACTCTGGGCCAGCCAGAGGTGGCATTTGCTGGTTCTCTGAACTACTCAAAATTTTCGCTACCGGTTCTCCAAACTGCTTAAAGTTTCCGCTACTGGCTCTACAGAACCTGTCAGAACCTGCTGGATTTCATCCCTGAATAGAACCAATATAAAATAGAGCTGCTCATTCCCAACCCCTGATTTGAGTCCAGAAGGATTTCATGATCAACAGTGTTGACAACTGTCAGAACTTCAAGGTAGGTCAACTAGGAAACCAAATTCATGCATTCTAATATTACTTTTATTATAAGATTATTTATTGGTTTGTTTGTTTGTTTGTTTATTTAATATGCCACCCATATCACTGTTACTATAAGTGACTTATAGTAACAGAATCTGAAGAATCTGAACACAACCTGAATGTGCTTCTTCCCTTATCTTCATGACAATTTGGTAGGGTCTTGTCTGAGAGGCTTATTCAGGTTATAGTTCTGAGACCTAAATTCAGGGTTTTTTTATCAGACATTTGCCCTGGTTGTAGCTTTTCCTCCTGTTCCTCAACATTATTACTCTTTCCATTACAAAACTGGTGAAAAATCTAGGGGAGCAAGCATGGATGCATTGCCCCATCCCACTCCTGTCAAATGTCATCCACTAATGCGACCAATGCTTTTTCAATCCTACGTCCAAGCCTGCAACGTGATTGGAAGCATTCCTGTTAATTAGCCCCATTCAGAGTTCTTTGGAATTGCCGAACAACAATTTTCTCAGTCACCTTCCCTAAAATGTCTCCCAACATCATGAGTTGGGAACTTCATTGCTAACCTGGCCAGACAATCAAGGAAACCAAAAAAGGAGGTTGACATGCCGTACTACACTAGGGAAGCTGATATAATTCCAATAGCCCCAATTGACTCCTCGAAACTAATAGGCATCTTATCTGTCTGTGGACCAGTGCTCTGGATGTCAACAGAGAAACTGGGGTGACATAGCCGCACCTCACCCCTGACTTAGGTTCTTGATTGATGCCACACTTGAAACCCAGGTGGGCACATCTCCAAGAGAGCAACACTCCCTTCCAGGCCCAATCAAATCTTGATGATATACACCAGGTCAGTCCTCAGTGATCAGTGACCAGCTCACAGATGGAGGAGGCCTTACTGCAGATTTTGCTTTGGGAGATTACCAGAGTATACACTTTCACAAAGAGAATGCAATGAGGTAAAGTGGAACATAAAAAAGTATAGTATACCCCCATATACACCCGCTGTGCTGCCAACATTATAATGCAAAACAGAGACTGAAAACACACTGTACATAACATTGCTAATACTAGAAATCAGATTTGCCCACATACATAATTCCAAGTAGTCAGAGGGGGAATTATAATGAAAAGAAAAACGAATTCCATATTTGATTAAACCCAAATCAAAAGATTTAGTCTATTATAACTCAGCTCTTTATAAAACCTCTAATATTAGGAGGTTTCTACCCCTTTCCCTGTTATTGTATTATTTGCTTTCTGTAAGCCAAAAGCTCTTATGTTGAAATTATGTATCTGCCTTTTGCAATCAGCCATTTTACCAATTATGATGATAAAGAAGAAACGCAGAACATTACTTTAGGATAACTAAGTCTGCGCACTCTAAAACTATTTGTGATCATATAATTCTCAATGGGTTTTCTATTTTTACAGTCTGTGATTTACTGGGTTTTAGTTCTATTAGAATCATGATTTTGTTTTCTATTTTAATGTAGTTGTTTTGTGTGCCACTAGAGACCCAGAGTTATACGGCTGCAATATACACAGAGTTAATAAATAACCAGGAATAATAGCCTTCATTTCAATTATGCCACCCAGAATAGCTTGTTTGGTGAGATGGGCGGCTATATAAATTGGACAAATAAATAAATAAAATTAAAATGAGAGAATACGGATTTGCAAGGAAGGAGAAAGAGGAGATAAAGTTCTCTTTTGATGTATGATCTGAATTCAGGAATTCTATGGGGCAATTGAGACCATCCATTGAAACCCACCCTATTGAGACCATCCAGGGGCGGGTTTCAAAACCCGTCACTACCGGTTCACTCATGGGTGCGCATGTGCTTGTGTGCATGCACAGAAGCATCCGGACGGAGTCTACTGCTGCCACCGCTACCAGTTTGCCTGAACTGGGGCAAACCTGTAGCAACCCACTACTGAGACCATCTATAGCCAATCAATAGCTCTAACAAGATCACTGAGTGACTATTTAGGTAGTTCGTTTGTTTGAGGCGATTCTGGTCCTATGTGAGCCCATCATTTCTGTATCATGGTAACTTCAAACAGGAACTAAGCACAGCAATTGTTAAACAAGGACTACCTTTATGCTTCAGAAGCACTTGTGCATGGGCCCTGATCAACTGAGGCCTTTCAGGTTTTGCTGCTGCACCTCCCAAGTGTCCTCCCAAACAGGATTCTATTATTATTGTTGATGTTGTTGTTTTTGTTATTTACTTTATTCATTAAACATAAAAGTCAACTGAACATTCAAAAATATATCACAAATACCATTGACTGGTCCTAATGGTTGATACAGGTTGCTGCCAGCATCCTTGGTATCAACCAAGTACATCATCATCATCATCATCTTCATCATCATCATCAAAATTTATATAGCAATCCATCTCACAAACATGACTCTGAGCAGTGTACAATAACTAAAATAACTAAATAACTAAAATAACTGAGCAGTGTATAACAAGTAAAACCAAGTATAAATAATCATAGAACTATTACAAATAAATACAAATAAGGTCATGGGGCAATGGATTAACATCCTGTATACAATGTAATTAACTCACAAGTTCCCTGTTTCTAGAGGATCCCCAAAGCTGCTGGAAAAATCATTGTTTTAAAGGATTTTTGAAAGGCTGATTAGATTGGGGTTAAACTTTACCTCACACAGTGAACATTTTTATTTATTTTTATTTATTAAATTTATATGCTGCCTATCTCATTGTCAAGTGACTCTGTTCTTGATTTGTCATGTCTATTTATTTTACCTTTCAAACCATCCTAATTTTATGAAGTTCTTAGCGGTTTTATGTCGCATTTATACTTGACTGTGATTTTATTTAATCCATTTTAAATCCACGTATCTCTTGCCCATTGCCCTGGCCTATATTATTTGCACAGCACCTTACAACCCAGTGGAAAAAAAAAAGTAACAAAAGGGCATAAATAATTTAAAAATTGTTGTTTCCACATCACCAGTCATAAAGCAAGAAATGACTTTCAAGGAAAGAATGATTCATGCAAAGGAGTGGCAGATTCGTAATTTGCCTTATTTGTTTGGAATAACATTTCCAAGTAGAAAATGGTGGAACTTTCTTTCTCCCCTGTCAATCCCACATAACATTAAACAAAGCATATACCTTGTGATTTTAAAGATTCTCAGAAGTCGTACACATCTCAGCACGGAGATGCCAAGTGGGGACATGATTTTTGTTTCCACTAAGATAGTTTCCAGGATTCCGCCACAAACGATGAAACAATCAAAGCGGTTGAAGAGAGACACAAAATAAGCCTGAAGACCCAAGCTGTACATCTTCAGCAGCATCTCAGCCGTGAACAAAGCCAGCAATACCTTATTCGCAGTGTCTCATAAAAAATAAATAAACAAATAATGATCATTATAATGGCACTGAAAGACTAGCTCAACCAAAAGATGCTAAGAACGAAACATATGAAACGTTACTTTAATGTTAAATGCCGAATTAGATTTTCTGAGTTGAAGAGAAAGGTCTATTTGTGATTTTACATTTTTTGCAATTCTTTACTGAAAGAGGAATTTCAAATATGGGGGGGGGGGGGAATCTAGTATCAAAACTGAATGCTCAACTTCTCTGCTTTTATCTCATTTCCACAACACAGAAGTAGCTAAATTCCATCTTAACCTAGACTCATTAAAAACTGTTATTTCAAAACTACAATATTCTCTCCCCCCAAATAAACTGTAAATATATTTTAAATCAACATCATTATACCTTTTGCTGGGTTCAATAATAATGGCTGCATTTCCAGTCAGATGTGAACAGTCACATCTGAATTTGGATTGTCTGCATACAGGTATTCCTCAACTTTCAGCCATTCATTTAATGACCGTTTGAAGTTATAATCTCACTGAAAAAAGTGATTTACAACTGGTCCTTGCACTTACAGCCATTTTTACATTTAGGGGCAGATATAGCATACTTATTTGGTATGCCACTTCCTTAAATATCCCAGTGCCATGCCATGCTATGCCAAATTATGTCAATTTGATTGCAAACATCTTTCCAAAATCAATTTCTTATGTTTCAAACATCTCTGTTAATATCTTGAGCTAGAAGACAGAATACGTTCCTCCTAATTTAGCTGCTGGGAAGAGAAATCATGACGATGGCATGGAAGACAATTTCTTGAGTTCAAATATTTGGCCATTTCCATTGTTCTGGAATTTGGAAGTCCCAACAAACACATTAGGTTTTGAAAGTTCCACAAGATTTCTTCATTCTCAAATATTAATCAGCTGATCTTATTTCATTTAACTGCCAGAAGACTTTTCATTATTATCCTTGTCTAAGTGTCTTAGCCTTATACATAACTCTATACTGTCATACAAATAAATCATAAAGTGGCACTACTTAAAGAAGCAACTGTATGCACACAGAACGTGGAACATGGGATTGAAAATATTTATTATCTTATTTTCTTCTTGATGCCTAGTAAATAATTGCAAAAAAACCCCAAACAATCAAATATCAAATGTTTTGAGAGGATATAAATAAGTTCATTTAACTGAAGATTGGAATGGTACAAAATGCAGACATATATTTTATGCACTGATAATTAGTTTTGACATTTTGTAATTAATTCTTTCTGGGGCTTAAGCGATCAAATGGTTTTATGTCACGTAGACTTATTGCATTCAGTTTATGTTCGCACAACGCTAACTCCATGCCTCTTCTTACCTTGGACTTCAGTGAGCCAATCTGGTTGATTGTAATGCTCAGAGGCAATGGCAAGTGTGTTGAGAAATACCAGGAAGATCACAAGCCAGTAAAACACATTGGATTTGACAGCAGCTCGACATTTTCGTCTACAGAATCGATTCCATCTACGCCAGTAGCGGCTTGGAAAAAAGGAAACAAAAGAGAAAAACTGACTATGATTGCAGGATATTCCGATTTGCCTCATGACCTCAAGGACTACTTTTTCTCAAGAATGTCTGTGATAAATGAGTTTACAAGAAGAGGCAAATAACGTCACCTTTGTAACATGATCTCCAAACAATCCTCACCTTTTTCTTTCTTGCAGACTTTTATTTTAACTTCAGTATTCCTGAAGAGTAAAATGGTTGGGCGAGACTACACAAAATATGTTCAAATTGTCCTACACAATATTATCATACATTGGAATGTATATTTATATATCTTATACCTACTTATTTATTAAATTTAGATACTGCCCCTTTCATTAATATATTCATATTGAGTGGGAACTTATTAATTTACTGAACAAGAGTTTTGTAGAAAGTGGCTTTCTAGCCTAATAAAGTTTATTGAGCATAAACTTGCTGTTCTTAACCACTGAGGCTTTGGCATCTTAGCATAAATAAGCATAAATTACCATAAATAAATAAATAAGATTCAAGTTGATCATTTCCTTAGGTGATGACTGGGCAGTTTGAATATATTAGGTACTGTTTGAGAAATTGTGGTGAAGATTAATTTTTTCTACCACTAAATCCCTTTCTCTTGCTTTATTGCATATAACTTTTCTCTTTCAATGGCTTTCAACGAAGGACCATAAGTTTAATGTTTAAGTAAAGTTTTCAGAACTTTCATTCTTGTGTATTTGCCTCTTGAAATAAGACAGGCTGGGTTCACTTGGGAGCAGCTGGTGGGAAACGTGCATGAAAATGTCCTACAAGATGCATATGTTCTATTTTGTACCACTTTGCTGCTGAGATTTCTACGGAGGAGCTCCAACAAAAACTGCCGTTAGAAATGGGACGAAGAAGCCGATTCCTGGTTTTCGTTTCTTCTCATACACCTCAAAAGACACAAGGCTACTGATTCAAAATTACAGCTTCCACCTCTGTGGTTAGTTAGACTCCAGTAGTTCAGTTTGTGTAAATATGAGCTTAAAATGAGCATAATGGTTATTAGGTTACATTCCAGTTGTTGAATTCTCGTTAGGCTTTCCCACCATGAAATAGTAATTTCCCAATTATCTAATAACCACAAGCTTTATCTTTGATTATAGGAGTTGACCCTTTCCTGTTCCTGCTGAATATAATTATAACCATATTGGCTTTCATGATCAAGGTCTATAGTAGCTCATATCTCAACAACAATAACCAAAGAATTCTCTGGATCAAAATTGTTTTGAAGAATTCTATAGCAAGGTTACAATATCTCCTTTCTTGTACCCAGAGTAATAATACTCTTTGCTGAGATGGGCTACGAACATAATGTGATGTTACAGTTTGCTTTTCTGGAACACATGTGCCCCACATAAGAGTCAGAGTGACTTCAGACAGTAATTACTAACACCCCCCTCAAAAAAAAAAAGAGCTAATTATACATCTCCTATTCTTCAGAATTTAGCTTGCTTAGCAACCAGTTTCCAAGCAACTGGTGCCTAGTCTAGTCTTGTTATATGATGCATATTTAAAGGATGCAGCTCATCTCTGCCCCCTTCTATCCCTGTCTCTGCCCAGTGATAAGAATAAGCAGCAATTTATTTATTTATTTAAAGCATTTATATAGTCGCCCATCTTTTAAACAACTGTGGGTTGATCCCAATGAAAACATTCTAGCTGAACTGTCAGTAAAATAATACAGTAGGTGAATTTTCCAGCAATATCTTATCAGACAGTCTCCTGTATTTCTAAGATAATATCATACAACAGCATATGGTTCCTAAATTGCTGTCTGCCAGGTTTCTCACCTGTCTTTGTATTTTTTAAAAAGTTTGTTTATTTATGGATGTTTCTCTCTAAAAAGTAAAATGCTAGCTTGTAGCTATCATCTTTATTTATATGGATGCTTTTGTTCTCAAAGGCATTCTTAAAAGATCACAGATGGCTGCAGCCTTAGTGTTTTGTGTTGAAACACATCCAGCAGCTGTGCTCTCTGTAAGAAAAGTAATCCAGGGGTTGTGGTTGGCTGCTAAAGGTGCATTTCTTCCATGTCCATTTCCCCCCTCTCCCAATTTCAACTTTCCTGCCCAAAGCTCTGGAAATTCTGGTGGTTTCTTATCCAAGGATTATTCAGATCTGATATTATTAGCTCAGTTTTTCTCAGTCTTGGCAATTTTAAGTTATATAGTTATATTATTTTCAACCAGCTGTTGTGACCTGTCAGCCACCGGCCCCTCCAGCAGCCGAATCAGAGGAGGAGGAGATGTGGAAGTCAGGATCAGCATCAGTGGTGGGTTGCCCCCGATTTGGACAGGTTCTATAGAATCGGTAGTAAAATTGGAAGGAGGTTCCGCCCACTGACCCTGACGTCATCAGAACGCTTCTGTGCATCCGCAGAAGCTTCTGTGCATGCGCGCGGCCCCGTTGCGAACCAGTAGTAAAGGTAAGTAGAACCTACCCCTGGTCAGCATCAAGGCAACCTGAGAGCTCTGAGGGGAAAGAAGGAATGGAGCTGGGAGAGAGAGAGAGAGAGAGAGAGAGAGAGAGAGAGAGAGAGAGAGAGAGAGAGACGGCAGAGCCTGGGCCGTCCGTCAGCCCTCAGATGGAGAGTCAATAGCCCCCAGGTCTGGAGGTAGCTGATGAGGAAAAGGAGATACAGTTGGGTCCAGTGCCTGATGCGCAGATGCACATAAGGCAGAGAAGAGGAGAGCGGTGGAAATCCGTGGGCCGATCCTTGGGAAGGAAGAGTCACCGCTGCAAGCGAAGCCCTATCCTAGCTCTGGGGATAAAAGGCAGGAGGTGGAGATAAATAGATGTGGCAGACAATTATTCATCTTCCGGCCGGCCGGCCTTGTTAGCCTGCGTTGAGAAACTTTTTGCCAGGGCTGCTGGCACTCCTAATAAAGGAATAATTGATTTAACTACAGAGGGTTTGTCGTGTTTGGGGAGCTGGGTCAGAACAACAGCCATGTTGGCTGGAGAACTCTGGGACTTGAAATCCACAAATCTTAAAGGTTGTCACTGGCTTAGCTTTTTGAGATCAGCCAAAGTTGGCTGGTACTGCCCCTCGCTGGGTAATAATAATAGTTATAAGAACAAATAACCATTTGTCATGTTCAAACGTATCAAAATGTTACAAATCTAAGTGTTTTAAAAAAGCTGAGTAATTATTACATAGACAACTAAAGAAAATATAACAATATTCTTCAAAAACCCTCGTTTTTGTTCCCCATTAAAAACAGATTAAGTTAAATATTAAGTTAAACAAAAATATGGGTTTCAAAGGAGAAAATGTAGGCTTCGCATGTTTGGTACTTAAGATTCTTGGGTCTATGAGTTTTTTTTAAGGTTCTAGGAAATTTGTGGGTTTTTTTGTGAATGAAGAAGGTCCTACTGCTAAAGCAGGTTTTTTAAAAGAGTTGCATGTAACATGTTTTTTAATTCATATAAAACCTGTACAGCTTTTTTTTATGACTACGCAGAGGATTAGTTTTTTTTTAACGCCATGTGACTATTCGAGAAGAAATTTGAAGTAACTCTGATCCTGGTTACTGACAATCCTCTTATTGCTGTGTCCTCTTCATGTATTCCAATAGCCATTTCCGTTCTCACATTTACATGATATTTAAATTACATTACTGTTAACAAGATCATATAGAGTCCGGTAATCAACAATTTAATACTTTATTAGATTTTGTCTTCATTAGATTAATATAAAGAATAATTAATTGTTGATTAAATGGGAAGATTGAATAACCTTACTGATCACAAATGTTAGTCAGCAGAATATTTATGATAAGCAATTACTATTCACAACAAGAAGATCTATGAGAATTTCCTATTAATAAGCATCAGTGGAAGTGGAGAGAACATTTTTTGAAAAATTGAAATGCTTACCTAAACTTAGATTTAGAAATCCGGTGCCTGAAAGGAAAACAAATCATTATCATAAATACATGCTATAATTTCTTAACTTCAACATAATTTTTAAAAAAAGGATGATCTACATAGCTATTAAAAACTAGCTTTGCTACTATTTGTCCTAACACCTGAATACTTTAATGTAACTAATTTCTGCTTATACATCATGTTTGAGAGAATGTCTGCTGGGGAGGGAAGAGTGATATTACATGTGTTATGACATCATCACATCAATTATATTCATTCATATCATTAGACCTGTGACCCCATCATGCTTTTTCTTGGTCACTATTTATTGTATATTGACTAGATTCAGCCATCTCAGACTGGTATACACTATAAGGCCTATGCCACATTGGGTCATCATTTCAGCAAATAAGCAATGGAAATCAGAGTGATTTCTGAATTCCTGCTGATTTCCCATTAATTTTACTTTTGAGGGACTGGCAGGGAACATGAGAAATCACAATAATTTGACCATGGGTGACTATGGTAGAGTGGCGAAATTCAAATTTTTTTACTACTGGTTCTGTGGACGTGGCTTGGTGGGCGTGGTGTGGCTTGGTGTGGCTTGGTGGGCGTGGCTTGGTGGGCGTGACGGGGAAGTATACTGCAAAATCTCCACACCCACCCCACTCCAGGGGAAGGATACTGCAAAATCTCCATTCCCACCCCACTCCAGGGGAAGGATACTGCAAAACCCCCCATTCTCTCCCCACTCCTGGGGGAAAGATATTGCAAAATCTCCATTCCCACCCCCACTCTGGGGCTAGCCAGAGGTGGTATTTGCTGGTTCCCCGAACTACTCAAAATTTCTGCTACCGGTTCTCCAGAACCTGTCATTACCTGCTGGATTTCACCCCTGCCATGGTGGTGTGGTGGCACTGCACTGGCCACAACTTTTTGAAGACAACTATTCTAAAGATCCTTGAAATTCCAATACTTGAATTCTAATTTTAAGGAGTAATAGGTCCTGGATTTTGGATCCATTCTTGAAGTTTGCCCATTTGTGGTGCTTTAAGTTCCCCTCTGATGCACCATTTGGACGAACTGAAGATTACAAATAAACACACAGGAGAGGTTTTTAGTAGTATATAGATAGTATGAAACTCTTTTCTTGCATCCAGGTTTAGTAAACCAGTTGGTAGCAAAGAAAGGGGCAGAATGGGCAACAATGTGAGCCACAGTTATGGAACAAATATGATGAGCAATCAAGCTAAATGTGCTTGCGCTTTCTTTAAAAATACCATAAGCACTCATGTAAATCTGACAAGCTCCAGAAACTAATTAACCGAATTCCAAGCTTATTGTCCCTCTATGGATTAGAAAATGTGCTAGTTATTTCATAACAAATGGATCCTAAAAGAACGAACATATCACCATTAGAGGCTAAACTTTTAAAAATGACTACATCTTTCATGTGGTCTTATACACACTTGATCATACAAGGGCTAGTAATTTTACACCTACCTACCCTTATTGTGAGAATAGCAGGAATCCATCAGCTCTGGAGAAAACAGAAATAACTGTAACAAAATGATTCCAATGATGGGCCAAAGAGAGTAGTAGAGAGATAAACCCTCTGAAGAAAAATATCTATGTTGCTAGATGTTGAACATGATTTAACCTGAAATTCTGAAGAATGAAATGTGATAATTTGGGAACCTGGAAGGTAATGTTGGCATGCTACTTGATCAAGAAACATTCACATGAGGAAAAGTAGATGTCATAAACGTGATGAAGAAATAATAGGTCTTTAGTAATCACATTTTTTTAAAAAATGGCAGATATCATGAAAAACACATTTTGATAGTTTTAAAAAGCAAACAATAAGCAAGTTCCCATTATTGCTTACTGCCTTTCAATGTGAAACATTCAAGATTCATTAGTGGGGTTTTGTAAACCATTCACTGATTGATTATATGTCATCAAGTCGGTGTCAATTTTCAGCTATTACATAGTTTTTGTCTAGATATGTCCCCATTCTGATCCTTCAGGTCTTCCAGTGGATCCATTGCATCCATCGATAAAATTGAGTCCATCTATCTTGTTGCTGGTTGTCCTCTTCTGTTTCTTTCCATCTTTCAAATGCTATAGATGTCTAGAGAGCTATGACTTTTCATAATGTGTCCAAAATATGCTAATTTGAGCCTGGTCATTTGTACCTTGAGTGAGAACTCTTGATTTGTTTGTTGATCCATTTCTTGTATCTTGGCTATACATGGCATTCTCAGTCCTCCCCTGCCTCAAAGTTCAAAGGCATCCATACTCTTTCTATCCTGCTTCTTCAAAGCCCATCTTCCACTTGCATTGCATGCATCATTTTTATCTCTATAGTTATTCATCACGGCATCAGGATATAATTTCTAAGATGTTTATTGCTACCTACTAAGTGTTAATCTGCAACATATGTGTGGCTTCCTTACATGCCTATAATTAGATGTCCTTGAATTCTCATTTTTCTAAGGGCATTCCACAGCTTGACATGGTCCACACTATCAAAGGTTTTTCTATAATTAATGACACAGATATTGACTTCTTTTTAGCTTTCTCAATCATTCAGTCTGCATCTGCAATAATGTTTCTTGTCTGGCCTTTTCTAAAGCCATATTAAACATCTGACCTTTTCTGAACATCTGGCATCTCCCTTTCCAGGTAAAGCTCTAATCTGCATTGGATGATTCTAAGCATTATTTTGCTATCATGGGAAATTAAGGATAGTGTCCAATTGTTTGCTTTTAATTCTTTCTCTTTGGTATTCTTCCAATCTGCTGGCCATTGTATTATCCCCAAATTTGTTGGCATAGTTTGGTTGGAATCATTACAGATTATTTTCATATTTCTGTAGCTATTCTCTCAATTCCTATAGACTTCCAACTTGGTAATGACCAGAAAGCCAGAGTAACTTCATCTTCTTATTAAGTTCTAGAGTTCTTTTAAATAGGGAATGTCTTGAAATACATCTTCGGTGTAGATACCTCTTTTGTGCTGAATTTCAGTATACCCATTCCATCTTTGATGTTCTTTGAATCAATTTCTAGTTGTTCATTTGTGTTCTTTAGTATATCAAAAGATGATGGAAGATGAAATTTTCTTTGAATTTTGAAATCTTTTGGAAAGCTTTTCTTGTTTTTCCATGTCTGTTTCAGTGTCTTTATGTTGTGATACTGCTTCTTGTCTCTTGAGCTCTGTGAATTTCTTATGTTTCTCCCTACAAACTCTGTGTTCTTTGGCTTTGGTTTCCTTTTTCTTTTTGGCTATTTCCACCAGAGCTTATTTTATTTATTTATTTTTATTTATTTTAGATTTCTATACCGCCCTTCTCCCTGGGGACTCAGGGCGGTGTACAACAGCCAAGTAAAAACACATAATATAAACATTAAGAACAAATTAAAAAGAATATCTAAATTGGCTCCAAAATTTAAAAAACACCCCAATTTAAAATTACTTAAAAGGTTTTGCTTAGGCCAGCCCGGCTTGTTGGAAAAAAAAGTTTTAAGGGCACGGCGGAAGGCACGGAGGTCATGGATTCTTCTTATCTCAGGGGGCAACTGATTCCAGAGGGTGGGGGCCCCCACAGAGAAGGCCATCCCCCTGGGGGTCACCAGCCTGCATTGCCTGGCCGATGACACCCCGAGGAGACCCTCTCTGTGGGAGCGCACGGGTCGATGGGAGGTCGTTGGTGGCAGAAGACGGTCTCGTAGATAACTGGGCCCTATGCCATGGAGTGCTTTAAAGGTGGTAACCAACACCTTATGCTACCCAGTTTGCTTTCATCTTTTTCTTTGGCAGTGTGTTTTTACATTTATCCTTATCATCTTATTTGATTTAATTCCATAGTTCCTCTGGCTTCTTATCACTGAGCTTCACAACTTCAAATCAATTCCTGATGCTCTCCTTGAAAATGGTTGGTTGCTTAAGATCATATTCTGGAAACTGGAACATTATCATAAGATCACTGTATTCAAGAATATAGATAGAAGAATTAGGAAAAAGCATGGAGAATAGAAGTATAGTCCCTATTGTCAGGCACAAGGAATCAGAAAGACAACGTGAGATGAACAGAGTTGCTTCTTCATTGTTGCCTACCTATTTACAAGAATCTTACCTGACTAACTACATTCTCTTGGGAATGGTTAAATAAAGGCTTTGGGAATTCTTGGGGTGGGGGGGTGGGGGAGGTTTGGCTTCTGTCACTTCCTTCCCTACAAAGACTCACCAATCTTTTCATTCCTCCCCTCACTCTAGCTGGAGATTCTGCCACACTATTCTGGAATGTCAGTGTTATTTCTTTTATATATAAAAATGCAGATTTATGAAAAAAAAACTCCAAATAAGCTTTAAACTATTGCTACATTGGGATAGAGTGAGAGAGCAAAGGAAGAGTAGATGGATCAAAGTTCAAATAGACCTCTCCACAATCTGCCCATGTGTGAAATGAACGTTATGGATCTACAGTGCTATCTTTGGGGTATGAGATAATAGAAAACAAGAGTCATGACTGCATATGGCAAAATCAGAAAATGAAGCAAGCAAAGATCTGAGGTAGAAGAAGGTTTTCAGTATTCCGAAGCAGTCTCCTTTAGCTGGAGTGAGAATTCCTCTTTGTATTGTTGTATCGCAGGAGAGCGTAGATCAGAGAACTCTAAACAGATCCATCAAAATTATCAGGCCCTAGAGACCCTTTAAAATTTTAAACTGGTCCTCATTAGAAAAATGAAATTCAAATCATACACTGCCCCACTGGGTGAACATAATGTAGCCTTTTTTGCATCAAAGCAGCCGAGCAGTATTTTGAAAATCTTTTTATCTAATTAAGCTAATAGATGTGACTGTTATTTCACTTTTTATGCATGTAGTAATTTTATTGTAGGTTTTAAAATCTGCAACTAATGCTCTCCGTCATGCCAACAGGTTATTTAATAATCCCCTCCCCACCCCTAACTTTACATAGGCAGCACTGACATTTTTTTATCTGCTTCTCCTGGTGAAATTTCTCACAAAAAAATTGGGTACAGCTTAGATCGTTC
Organism: Ptyas mucosa; assembly: GCA_012654045.1. NCBI lineage: Eukaryota > Metazoa > Chordata > Lepidosauria > Squamata > Colubridae > Ptyas > Ptyas mucosa. The sequence continues at coordinate 9,316,786 of WNWU01000037.1, forward strand.
CGTAAAACTGTAACTTGTTTTTGGTGGGTTATCAAGCACCTTCTGGGATTGATGACCCACCTCATACAATGTTTATGTGTTATGGGAAGTAGGGTGCTGGAGTAAATCAATTGTTAGTTCAATCAGAATGGTCTGTGCACTCCTTCAGAAATAACTGCTTTTGGCGTACGTGGGCACACCAGAAACATCTTTTCCTGGGACTAGGAAGCTACAGATTGAATCCAAAATTTTGCCTAGTCCTAGTCCTTTTTATCTGGTCATCTCTGGAGGGTCTTCATGTTTGATTAAAAAGTAAGCAAACACACAGGGTACTGTAAGGCTAATAATGCTATGGTTATGAGAACAATCCATAATATGTTTCCCACCGCGGGCTTGGTTAGTGGCCCAAAAGGGGTGACGAAGAGTTAAAGGACATGATGTCTTGGGGAATCCGAAAAAGTCCCAATGCATCTCAAAGATGATGGTTTCTTTAAAAAGGGGCTTGTGAATTTGTAATCAGAGGACCGTTGGCCTCTGCAAATTATTAACACCAGCTGCCTGCAACTATTGCAGGTTCGAATCTCACCAGGCTCAAGGTTGACTCAGCCTTCCATCCTTTCTAAGGTAGGTAAATTGAGGACCCAGTTTGTGGGGGCAATAAGCTGACTTTGTATAAATATACAAAAGTATGAAGGCTATTGCTTAGCGCATTGTAAGCCGCCCTGAGTCTCCGGAGAAGGGCGGCATATAAATCAAATTAAAAAAAAAATCCTTGAAGAACCAGTTTTATACTGAATAGCAGGGACTAGCAATATTTTATGCCAGAGGACACCACTGCACTATTGAGTTCTTTATCATTAATTAAAAAAATTAGTTAAGTAAATAAATGCCTTTAAAAAAAAACTTTTCTAAAATCTCACACAAAACTGCAGACATCTTGGATATGCAGCAAGATGTTGGGCAGTTTAGCTACTTTTACTTAATTATTAAAATGATGTGGGGGTTTGTGGATACATGCTATGAATGCTTGGATACCAGAATTAAGATGTTAAAATAAAATAACCAGACCAAAGCTACTATATAGTGAATACTTCATAAAAGCCATTGCTGTTGTTAATGTAAGTTTAAATATTAAATTAAATTAAATTAAATACCCTATAACCATGATGGCAAACCTATGGCACGTGTGCCACAGGTGGCACGCGGAGCCATATCAGTGGGCACGCGAGTGTTGCCCTAGCTCTGCTCTGGTGGAAGGGCCTACGGGGGTTGGGAGGAGGTCTGTTTTTCACTCTCCCCAGGCCCCAGAAGCTTTCTAGGGGCCTGGGGAGGGCGAAAACGGCCTTCCCCATCTCCCGGAGGCCCGACTTCTAGTCCCGCCCCCCCCCAAGAAAGCCTCTGGAGCCTGGGGAGGGCGAAAAACGGACCTACTGGGCCCACTCTGCCATTATGTGCCAAAAGCAGGAAGAGCGCAGGGAAGTTGCACGCGCATGCGCGGGGGGCAGGGCGCATTGAATTATGGGTGTGGGCAGGCGTGTGCACGACCCCCCCCCGTGCTCCCCCAGCTTTTGGCATGCAACAGCAAAAAGGTTAGCCATCACTGCCCTATAAGGAGATGAAATCTAAGAACTAATTTTTCATTAATTTCCCTTCCAATCCAGCAGGTGATATTCTGAGATCCATAAAGTTAAATGCAATCAATCATGTTAAATAGCAAAACAGAATTAGCCAGGAGTCCTTTTCACTCTAAAAAGTATAAGTGCATTTATTTTAGAAGCACAGGATTTGCTCACCATGAATATAATCTCATTTAGTTTACATTGATTATTTCCCAAATAAAGGTATAATCTAGCCAATGTCAAGAACATTCATTTAAGAAAGTTAATTAAGTCTATCCCATAAAATAAACTGAGGTAACTTTCTTCAATTTCAATTGCATCTGTTTGTGTCTTTTTGCATACAAAACTGAGAAGGGTGAACTTAACACTATCAATATTTCCTCCAAAAGCAGTAGTGCTTTTAAATCATTTTACATTTTGGATCGAATCGTTTTAGCGAGATCTCCTTTTCATAGCACAATGTGCATTGTTTTACTAATGTCCAAATGTGGTAAATAAAAGTGGTTAAGTGGGACGCGGTGGCTCAGTGGCTGAGCTTGTTGATCAGAAAAGTCGGCAGTTCCGCAGTTCAAATCCCTAGTACCGCATAACAGAGTGAGCTCCTGTTACTTGTCCCAGCTTTTACCAACCTAGCAGTTTGAAAGCACGTAAAAAATGCACGTAGAAAAATAGGGACCTCCTTTGGTGGGAAGGTAACAGCTTTTCCGTGCGCCTTTGGCCACATGACCACGGAGACGTCTTCGGACAGCTCTGGCTCTTTGGCTTTGAAAGGGAGATGAGCACCGCCCCCTAGAGTCGGGAATGACTAGCACGTATGTGCGAGGGGAACCTTTACCTTAAATGTGGTAAATGCAGCCTTAGAGTTTTATTTCCCGAAACAATGCTCTAACAGCATGGTTTATAAGTACAATCCACTGCTAGCCTTTTTCAAATCAGGTGCGTGTGACAGAGGCAAACTTTGATTTGAAAATCAAATGGGATCCAAAGAACCACAATGCTTTCTTTGATCAAGGTGCTGTTAAGCTTGACAATCCAAGCTGTCGTTTAAAGTTATCTATTGCCAGCTTCAGACTCTCGTGTTCAAAGGGAATCTCAGTAGGACTTCTTCCACCAGATAGAAAAGCACCAAATAAATTGTCCAGAAAAAAATATGCTGAAAGCTTGGTGATTACTTCTGATGGAGTAGTTCCATTATTGATAAGATTTTCAAGACATAACATTTATGAATCCCCCCCCAGCCGCCCCCAAGGTTTCTCACATAGAAAGACAGCTTTGCAAACTACAATTCTTGACAAACTGTTATTGCAGAAGAACTAAGCAGGCTGAGCTCAGTGAGCATTTTTTTTTAGTTCTGATACTGTATTTATATATTATTCTCAAACAAGATTTCAGCAAAGGACATAGCTGAGCATCTCTGTAGGATAGTAGACTGCAAATAATTTAAACTCTTTAACCGCAAAACTAAGACCCAACCGGAAAATAAGTCCTAGCATGATTTTTCAGGATGCTCATAATATAAGCCCTATCCCCAAAATAAACCCCAGTTAAGATTGTCAGCCAGATGGATGCATTTAGTACCATATTTTCCCCAAAATAAGACCTAACCAAAAAATAAGCCCTAATGCGTCTTTTGGAGCAAAATTTAATATAAGACCCGGTCTTATTTTCGGGGAAACACGATATGTAGAACAGATGAATTCATTAGTTGACTTGAATTTTGTATCAGTCTAATTCCAGGGATCTGAAAATAACCTCTAACATAGCACTGCTCCAGAATTGTAGCCCAGTTCATATATACTGTAACAATCAAGTGATTGTATAAGGCAAATTCCTCTTTAGACACTGCATAGATTTGTGCATGGGAAAATCTTGCTTTCTTACCGACCTCTGGGTCACTGAAAAATACTATTTTGAATCATGATGAAAAGCATTTATGTAAGCTAGTTTTTATCTCATTTGGGAAGAGATTACAGGCTTTTGGCTTCAAAATACAATTCTGTTCCCATGGTTTATATTTTTGCATATAAACTCTTTCTTCCTAGTTATTTTACAAAATGATCTTTGTCACTTTCTCAATTATTGTTTTTTCAGACAACCTTCTGCAGTTATTCCAAGTGACTATTTCTATGATAAATTTTATTTCTATTTGAAATCTGTTAAAAAGATGTGTCCGAGGGAATATGATGGATTCTTTTCAAGAATCCATTAACAAATTTAATTAAAAGATGTAAGTTTTTGAGAATATGTTCATTTCATCAGAATGAAAGGTTATGACTTTTAATGATATTTGTCATCCTGAAAAGGATATCCCAGACTCCTCCTGGTTTTTGACTATTAAAGACAACCATAATTCTCCTCCTACAATGTATAAAAGATCTACAGAATTTCTGGACAAAATAAAAACCACAAAAATGGCAATTATGTTTGTTTCAAGGAGTTAATTCAATCTGTTTTGTGCCTTTCCCCTTCCTAGTAACTAGCATCAGAAGTCCCTGGTCCAACTGACAATGGTTTTCAAAGTATAATCTCTCTCCCTCTCTCCCTCTCTCCATCCATCCATCCATCCATCCATCCATCCATCCATCCAAAGGTGACCCTGGGTGGCAAACAACAGGCAGAGACAACAACAAATACAAAAACAATAGATATTAGAAAAATATATAAAAATCTACATTTTTGTGGATCCACACCCCAAGCAACTTTAGTTTACCAGCTCTCAGCATCAACAGCAGTGGTGAAATCTAAAATTTATTACTACCAGTTCTGTGGGCGTGGCTTGGTGGGGGGCATGTGACTGGGTGGGCGTGGCCATTTTTTTTTTTTACTTTTAAAACCATTTTTTCTACAACCTCTTCAGTGAAGAGGTTATAAAAAATGCTTTCAAAAGGCTCTGACGATCCCAGCTGAGTTGCCTGATTGGCAGAGAGGCATTTTTAAAAAAGCCTCTCTGACGATCCCAGCTGAGTTGACTGATTGGCAGAGAGGTTTTTCAAAGCATTTTTTTCTGCAACCTCTTTGGCCAAAGAGGTGGTAAAAAAAATGCTTTGAAAAGTCTCTGACGATCCCAGCTAAGAGGCTTTTCAAAGCATTTTTTAGAAAGCCTCTCTGACGATCCCAGCTGAGTTGCCTGATCGGTAGAGGCTTTTCAAAGCATTAGAAAAAATGCTTTGAAAAATTAAAAAAAAAAAGTTGGCCATGCCCACCCAGTCACCCAAAGCCATGCCCACAGAACCGGTAGTAACAAATTTTACATTTCACCCCTGCTTTTTATAGTGCTGTTGTAATTTTGAATGGTCACTAAATGAACTATTGTAAGTCGAGTATTGGATGTATTATTATTCTTAAGGGAGAAAAGTGGATTAAGTTTTAGTGTCCCTTTAATTTGCTCTATGCAGTCTGAAATTTCTGAAAGGAGCCTTGTCCAGATCAAATGTACGAAATTCTTCTTAATGTCACTTTCTATAAATATGAATGTTTTTTTTAAAAAAACCTAAGAAATGCTAGTCAGCGGATACTGGAATATTGCTTTTGTGCAGAGTCTTAGGAATACTTTTCTGATGCATTTATAATGTTCTATGACAGAATGTTCTCTGACAGAAAATGTGAATCCCTCCAAATTCACTTTTATTCTTTTTGGAAGAAACACTTTCAGACAGTTCTGATATTTCCCTCCCCCTCCCCTTTATCTCACCCAGGCTCCCTCTTGGAATCAAGAGGATACCAGCATAATATAAACAGAGTCAAACTCACGCCAGTCGTGCACCACAGTTTTCTCCTTCAATATCGCCTCCCGCCACATTGTCGGTGTTCACAGATTCTGTCTCACTGGTGGGCATGCTCACTGCAAGGGTCAGAAGAAAGAAAAAGAAATAGATAGTTGGTAATTAGTCCGTCCTGCATAAATAAGCTTTACTATCAGCAAAAGCACCGGCTTAGCAGAAAGGCACATATTAAGTATGAGGAGGAAGCACGAGCAAGCGAATGGAGTTTTAAGATTTAGACCTATAGTATGTGATTGAAATAAAAATCTCAGGTAAGGCCTGTAACCTCTAGATAATGAAACAAATTTCAATTGTCAGTTTAAATTGCACATACACGCAGGCACAGACATGCACGCACACATACACATACAGCTAGTCCTCATTTACCAACTGCGATTGAGACCAGGAACTCTGTCACTAAGCACTGTGGTTGTAAAGTGAAATATCACATGACTGCACTCAATTTACAACATCAGCTCTGTTGCTAAGCAATGTGGTTATAAAGTGAAATGTCCCATGACGACTGCATGATGACTGCAACTTTAAGGACTGGTCACAAATCTGTCTTTTCAATGCCATCATAACTTCAAATAGTCGCTGAACAAATGGTTAGTAACTGAGACTACCTGTATATTTTGAGATTTGGGTATTTAACACACTGTCCAGTTGCATACTTGACAGATATCTCTGACTGTTGACTCTTATGAGTTGCAAAGATATAGCCTTCCCAATGATGAGCTTTTTCTTCAACTATATCAGCACCTTATGACTATTCCTTTGACATCTTTTCTGTTGTACAGTGACATAAAGGCTACCATCCATCCATCCATCCAATCACATATACAGTATTTCTCAACCTCAGTCACTTTAAGATGGGTGAACTTCAACTCCCACAATTCCCCAGCCAGATTTACTTATAGCAGGTGTCAGCAACCTGTGGCTCCGGAGCCGCATGCAGCTCTTTGGGACTTCTGCTTTGGCTCCCTGTCGGGTGATCCCACCACTGGCTGGCCCTGCCCCTCGCCTTCCCCTCCCAGTCACTCCTCACCTGGCCTGAGAAGGTAAGGGTGACAACCAGGGATGGAGAAGCGGTCGGCGTAGAGACAGAGAGATATAGAGAGAGGGGGAGAGAGAGAGACAGAGAGAGATACAGAGTGGGGGGGAGGGAGGGAGGGAGAGATCAAAAGGATTTTGTGGTTCCCAGTGTTTTTTAACAACCGGTTCTCTGTCCTAATGACCGGCTGGGTAGGCATGGCTAGGGAGTGTGTGTCATGTGACTGGTGGAAGTGATTGATGTTGAGTTGGCCACGCCCACCCAGTTTTTGTGGCTCCCGGTGTTTTCTTTTCTGTGGGAAATGGGTCCAAATGGCTCTTTGAGTGTTTAAGGTTGTAGACTCCTGACTTATAGGTTGCATTGAAGAGTTGTAATGTCTTAACCACTAGACTATGTTTCTCAACCTTGGCAACTTTAACATAATGAACTTCATGGCTGGCTGGGGAATTCTGGGAGTTGGAGTCTACCGTCTTAAAGTGGCTGAAATTGAGAAACAGATCACATATCATGCCCTGCACTGCCTTGTGTTTAAGAATCTTATAAGCTATCCTATAAATTACAGGCCAGATGCTATAATATTAAAGAAACAAAGAGCACACAAATTTATGGTAGCCAGAGAAAAGGTTCATGTTGAATTCTGGGTCATTAAAACAAGCTTCTTTCCAAATTTATCTTATCATTCAAATTATCTCTGTGTCCGCTGCCCACCCATGGCTTGTGCCCAAATGTGCCTCAGCTGGCCTGCACCTCCATCCTATAGGTGGGTGATCTGACCAATAAAATCAGTGCTTTGTGATACAATCTTCAGGTATTAATCTATTCTCATATTTTCCAGGGTATTTGGTTTTTTTCCCACTGTTCCTCTATAGCAGGCCTGTCAAACTGGTGGCCCACGGCCCGGATGCGTCATGCACAGGCCACGCCCACCCCAGCTCCGCTAAGGCAGAACATGGCAGAATAATACTTCACGATATGCCTCGTGATGCGACCAGATTTGACATCCGTGCTCTATAGTGTAAGAGCCTTCCTCCCATGTTTGCCTCTTTTATTAAAACAACGTACCATAGATAAAGATGAACATCTGGACACTTCATAAAATATCCTATTTGTGGATGAAACGAATAATATCTTGTTCTGCACTAGCTAATTTGAATAGGGCAGGCCACGCCTCATGCATTTAATTCACAATGTTGGTATGAAGCTTAACTGCGAGACTAAGAGATTAAAGGACAATTCATAAATCTTTATGAAGGTGTGTGTACCATCTAGAAGCTACAACTGCAGGTAAAACAAACTATATATGTTCACTATGCTGCAAACTGGATAACCCCCCCTCAGCTTGTGATGAGCCTATGGAATGAGCTTGTTTGCAGTTGAATTCTTCATGAGTAATCTATAATACCCAGTAAAACAAAGGTGACTATTTCACTTCAGTAAGTTTCAAAGTAAATTCTAGTCTGGTCTTCTGAAAGATTTGCATGGATTTGTTCATTTAACAAAACAATGTCTTCTTTTCTTCCCTTCAAACAGGACAATAAATAATGCCACTGTGTAGCTGATACTATGTCAGAAGGCAACCTATTTTGTACACCTTGAAAATCAAGATAAGTGCTCTATCTTTCCTAAATATTAGAGAGTTGAATAGATGTGAAAAGTAACATTTAATTTTAATTTTAAATGTTTTTATAATGGTTTTTTAAATGCATTGTAAGCCGCCCTGAGTCTCCGGAGAAAGGTGGCATATAAATTGGACTAAATAAATAAACATCTTGTTAGCCACCAATGACTAACAGGATGTTACTTTTCACATCTATTCAACCACCAGTGGTTTTCAATACAGGTAGTCCTCGACTTACAACTACAATTGAACCCAGAATTTCTCTTGCTGAGCGAAACATTTGTTAGGTGAGTTTGCCCAATTTTAAGACCGTTCTTGCCACGGTTGTTCAGTGAATCACTGCTGTTGTTAAGTTAGTAACATGGTTGTTAAATGAATCAGGTTTCCTCGTTGACTTTGCTCATCAGAAAGTTGCAAAAGATGATCACAGGACACCCCCTCTCCCCAGGACACTGCAATTTTCATAAACACGAACCAACTGTCACGCATCTGAATTTTGATCACATGACAAGGGGGGATGCTGCAACAGTTGTAAGTGTGGAAAATGGTCACAAATCACTTTTTTCAGTGCCACTGTAACTTTGAATGGTCACGAAACTAACTAGTGTAAGTCGAGGACTACCTATACTGCCAAAGATTTTAGCTAAGGAGCTAATCAGAAACAATGGTTATTGGTCACAGCTATTCTCCGCCCAGCATATTATCACTCTGCAGCTTAATTTTATAAAGAATGATAATTTTTAAAGAGAAATGTTGTATAAACATAATGAAAGAAAATATAATCTCTCAAAAATACATTTTGTATACCAAGGTAAAGGTTCCCCTCACACATATATCGTTAGTCGTTCCCGACTCTAGGGGGCGGTGCTCATCTCCGTTTCAAAGCCGAAGAGCCAGCGCTGTCCCAAGACATCTCTGTGGTCATGTGGCCAGCATGACTCAATGCCAGAGGTGCACGGAACACTGTTACCTTCCCACCAAAGGGGGTCCCTATTTTTCTACTTGCATTTTTTTCATACTTTTGAACTGCTAGGTTGGCAGAAGCTGGGACAAGTAACCGGAGCTCACCCCGTTATGCGGCACTAGGGATTCGAACCGCTGAACTGCCGACCTTTCGATCGACAAGCTTAGCTACTGAGCCACTGCGTCCCTATTTTGCATATAAGGCACTGTTATTCTTGATAAAGTTTAGCACGTGTTCCAATATTTATCAAAAGTCTTAAACCTTAACATAATTATGTGCTTATTGTAGTTCTTTTTAAGTTGGTCATTTAAATAATTTGGATGCATCAAATTCTTAATGTTTTCTCATACTGTAGTATGAATAAACAGCTAGCATTACTAGATCCTTATCAAAGGTTTTCATCATTCTTTAGATCTCATTCCCTGCTATACCTCAGTTACTTTTTTCCCATAATAGTTACAGAATGTTGGCAATGGGCTCTTTAATGAGACATAAAGAACATTTTGTTAAGGTTTCAGGTTGTGTTTAATAGATTAAAACAACATTGATTTTCATCCCTTGCTCCTGTTTAAGGAATCTTGTTAAAGTTAATTGCTGACCGAGTCATACAGAAACTTCATGGTAGACATTAGATTGTAAAGCGATCAGTTCTTATGCATACTAACTTGAAAATCCTAGGTAAATGCAGAGTTTTGCTGTGAAAATCAAAACATTCACCAAAGAGTAATACATGGAGCTTGAAGGAGGCAAAAATCTTATATACTCAACTCCAAAGTAAACTGTGTGATTTTTAAGACTGGAAAGAAGCTTAAAGAAAAAAAAAGGAAAGGAAAAGAAGAAACTAAAGAGAAAGGGGTAGACGGGCAGACAGAAAGCAAGCAAGGTAGCTGATGAAATATGTTGGTCAATCAGAGCTTTTCTGCCAAAACCAAGGAGTTGAAAGAAGGAGAAGAAAACTCCAAGCAAAAAATGCCAGCTAAAGGCTAAACCACATTTACTTCCTAATTGAAATAGGGTTCTTAATAATGATTGTTTTAAAAAAATCCTGAAGGATAAATGAAGAGAGGGAATTAATCATAAACAGTTCTTCTTTCTCCTGCCATGGAACAGAAATAGAAAAGAGTAAGAGAATCTCTCATGAAGTTCTTATACCTTCTTCAACGTCTGCTCCAGGGTGAAACAGGGAAAAAGGCAAGTACAGGTAGTCCTTGACTTGGAGATTGCCCATTATGGCCTTAAGTCCTGATAGTCATAAAGCAGGTCACCCACATGACTGACCAGATTTTACAGTCTTTTTTCCCAGCAGTCATTAAATAAATGCAGCGGTTGTAAAGCCAACATGATAGTTGCAAAGCACAATCATAAAGCAAAGGTTGCAGCTGTAAAGCAAATCCACTGTTTGCAATGGCGTATTTTTTGCCAAAAACTGGAAGTACATGCCAATTCTCAGCAAAATGCCATAAAATGTGGTCATGTGATCATTGGATGCTATGAATGGCCATAAATACAGGCTGGTTGCTGAGTATCCAACATGCAGCCCCACGTGTGATCATGGGAGCGGTGAAAAAAGTGGTGGGTTGCCCCCTGTTTGGACCGGTTGGACCGGTTCGCAAGAACTGGTAATAAAACCGGCGGGAGGCCCCGCCCACTGCCCCAGATGTCATCATCGGCGATCTGCACATGTGCAGAAGCTTGTGAGTAAAGCGAGCGCGTGTGAGCGATCCCGTTCTGAACCGGTAGTAAAGGTAAGTAGAATCCACCCCTGGACTATGGGCAGTGGGCTAGCGGTCAGAACTTCGAATCTGAGTCATAAGTACCTTTGGGGAAGGATCCATTGTAACTTCAAATGATCACAAAGCAACTGGTCATAAGTGAAGGACCACCCATAGAAGCTAATTCTATCTGTTCTTGCTTGATCCTTGTCTCCAAACAGAAGTGATTTGGTCCATAGTGTTGTACAGATGCAACACTGAACAATCACTTCTCTTGGCCTCTTCTTTTCTCTCTTCTGCATGGGCAGCCCAGGTAGTTTGTCACTGAAGGGGCAATCAGCTGATCCCTCCATCCATGCACACAGGATGGAGAGAACTGGGTTCAATTATCCAATTTGCCACAGTGCACAGTGGCAGAGGCCAAGCGAATAGGCAGAGGTGGAAGTGCTGTTCCAAAGATTATCCTCCTTGGCTCACTCAGTTCTTGTTCATTTTCTCCCACCCCACCGACCAAAAAAGGACAAGTAAACAGAACTCTACTGCCTACTTTTTCTTCACTTGCAATAAAGTTATACTGTATTCTTTTTTCTCCCTCTACATCACTGGATCAAATGCTTCTTGATACTTTTCCAAAGAAAAGCAAGCAGAGATCGCATCACAGAGGGCAGAGCAGTTGGCCAATGGAAGACCATCGGTTGTTTATTTTATTTATTCATTTATTTATTTATAAAATTTATTGGCCGTCTGTCTTCCCATAGGGCCGTGATGGCAAACCTATGGCACGGGTGCCACAGGTGGCACGCGGAGCCATATTGGTGGGCACTCGAGCTCAGCTATGGCACGCATGCGTGCGCCATCCAGCTGATTTTCAGGCCTTCTGGGCCTATCAGAAGTGAGGAAACACACTGTTTCGGGATTCTGGAGGGACTCTGGGGGGGGGGGTGGGGAAGGCCGTTTTTGCCCTCCCCAGGCTCCTAGAAAGGCTCTGGAGCCTGGGGAGAGCAAAAAACAGGCTGACTGTGCCCACCATGCCATCGCATGCCAAAAGCGGGGGGAGCACGGGGGGGGCAGGGCACATAGAATTATGGATATGGGCACGCGTGCGTGTGACCCCACTGCGCTAGCCCCGCTTTTGGCATGCGATGGCAAAAAGGTTGGCCATCACTGCCATAGGGTAACTCTGGGTGTCTTTGCAGTCTTAAAAATATGTTTCTACATTTACAAATAAAACATAATTAAAATCAAAATTAAGACCTAAGGACACATGGGGAAGGCGGGGCAGAGAGGGGAGAGGTGGGATCTTGCTCAAACACGTCCACTGTGTCGTTCCTCCACTGGGGCCCTAAGCCAACTTGCAGGTCTTTACGCCATTATGAAAGGATAGGAGGGTTGGGGCCAACCTCATATGATGGGGACAAGATGTTCTAGAAGGCAAGAGCAGAGAAGGCCCTCTTACTGGACCCCGCAAGTCAGAATAATCAGCTGATGGGATCCACAGTATGCCTCCTCTGCCAGCTTGAGTGAAATGGGCGAATCCCAGTGGGGTGAGACAGTCCCTTAAGTAATCTGGACCCATGCCATGAAAGGCTTTAAAGGCAACCATCAACCCCTTGAATTGCACCTGGAAGCAGACCGGTAACCAATGCAGCTTATTGCTGAACAGCCAACCAACCAACCAACCACTGTGTTGAGGCTTTCTCTTTGCTATCCATACAAATAATACAAAGAACAAATAGATGAGATGGTAGTTCTTTTGATTACCTATCCCAATGCTGCTTCAGTGCAGGGCCCAGGTTATTATTTAAATCAGGCAATTACAAGTTCTAGCAATAATTTGTCATGCTAACCCTTCAAAAATAGGGACGCGGTGGCTCAGTGGCTAACACGCTGAGCTTGTTGATAGAAAGGTTGGCAGTTCAGCGGTTTGAATCCCTAGTGCCATGTAATGGGGTGAGCTCCCATTACTTGTCCCAGCTTCTGCCAATCTAGCAGTTCAAAAGCACGTAAAAAATGTAAGTAGAAAAATAGGGACCACCTTTGGTGGTAAGATAACAGCGTTCTGTGCGCCTTTGGTGTTTAGTCATACTGACCACATGACCACGGAGACGTCTTCAGACAGCGCTGGCTCTTTGGCTTTGAAATGGAGATGAGCACCGCCCCTAGAGTCAGTAACGACTAGCACATATGTGCGAGGGGAACCTTTACCTTTACCATAACCCTTCAAAATGAGAAATATCAAAGTAGTTGCTCATTAGGATGTACCAATGAAGCTTAAGAAAAAGCCTGCATTATTTCAACACAGATTTAAAAAGCATGGTATGAACTGCACCTATAAAACAGGGGTTCTCAAATTTTGCAGTGTCATAACCCGCTAAACTTTCAAATGGAATTGTCATTTCTCATTACAGTATGTTAATATTGCACACTCAGAAATTTGATTGAAACAATAGAATTTAACTAAAATGAAATTGAAATACTTGAGAATTGCAGTGGTTTTGGGGTGGGGGGGAAAAGTCCACACAAAGAACTCCTTTTAAGCCAGATGGTATTTTTTTAATCATAAAAGGTTGGATCATTTGATACTACTCAGAAAATTAAAGATATAAAGAGAAATAGCTTGAGATCCTTGAGTGTGGATAGTAAACGTCTGGTAATATAGATAATTAAAAGAAGGGTAAGGTCTTTTCTAATTAAGGAACAGCAGCCACAACCTCGAAAGTGCTGACTATAGTTTTGCTTAAAACTGGACTGATGTAATACAATTTTGTCCCCAGGGTTCTATTGCATTAAATTGGCATATGTACATATAAACATCTAGAAGGATTATCATCCATAAATGCACAATTACCCATATCAAATTCTATTGAGAAGGAAGTAATGGCTTATATTCTTCATTAAGTCCCAATATTTTCAATACAATTAGAGCTGGACTGTAGGGTTCATATTTCTCCCACTCTGCCTGCAGATGTTGGCTGGCTCAAAAGCCTGGAACATGGTCCTGTCATGAGTTTGGCCTGCCCTCTTCATGAAAAGTTCAAAACTTGTCAGATGGCCTTCTGGACTTTCTTTCTTTCCTATTCTATGTGACATTTTAACATCCTCAAGAACGGTACAAAACCAGCTAAAAAAACACCCCAGTTGCATTACCCAGAGCTAAAGAAGCCAGTTTTTGTTTCTCTCTAGTCAGCCAAACCAATCTTTTTTTTGTGATAGATACATCAATAAGCAAGAGAAAGGAAATCACTATTTTCTCTTGCTTGCACATCTGAAGAAATGGTAAAGCTTAAATGAGAAGATTGCTTAAGGGGGAGAGAATATTATTCACTGAATGAACCTTTATTTCAAACACATGTTTAACTTCACATTATGTTTGCCCTTCGGTTACAACATATTAACACCCATATTTCAGTTTGGGTGATACTGTTTTCAAATCTGGGTGACTCATTATATTCAACTTACATAACAGGATTATTTACTTAGATCTCATCAAGTCATCATACATGCCATCAGAGCCTGTAGTACAGTGGTTTAAAGCACCCTGTTATTAACATCTATTAACATCTGCTGCTTGCAATTACTGCAAGTTCGAATCCCACCAGGCTCAAGGTTGACTCAGCCTTCCATCCTTTCTAAGGTGGGTAAAATGAGGACCCAGATTTTGGGGGCAATAAGCTGACTTTGTATAAATATACAAAAGTATGAAGGCTATTGCTTAACGCACTGTAAGCCGCCCTGAGTCTCCGGAGAAGGGCGGCATATAAATCAAATTAAAAAAAAAAAAAAAAAAAAGTTCTAGTTGATATCTATCCAGCCTCAACTTCATTACTGGTACGTGCTTAAGGCACTATATTTCAGAAGGCTTCACATTCAAAATTCATGAACCCTCACATCTGTTAACTATGAAATTTTCAACGTTAAACACTGTTCTATTTCCTTAGTTGGGGCTAACAAGGTTGAACATGGTCTCCTCAATGCTTTAAAACAGCAGTAGCTCCAGACTGCAAAGGTCTTTAATAATCCATAATCAACCTAAATCCCTAGTTCTGTAACATTAAGTTCAATGAATATTTTCCATGTCTCTGAATAAGATATATAAAACAAATCATAGCCAACGAACTAACTATGCAGAAGTGACTCGGTGAGCATAGATAAATGATCTAGCAGTTCCTCAAATGACCACGTTTTATAAAACCTGAGAATCCACAGCATTCACTATTAAAAGATCTGTCAGTAAACATGATTTATTTTGATTAGTATTCACTCACCTGAGGTAAATTTATACAGTTATCTTTTGCCACATCAAAGATAAAAGTAGGACCAACAATACATTAATCGAATTAATTAATTAAATAAATTGAAAACAAATGAAACAACTATACAAGAGAACAAAATCATCTTTTTTTGGGTATGCGTTGACATTTGAGCTTCTGGAAGACTATTGCCAAACTGGCAAATGATGCTGTAGCCCTCATTGGTTCTTACTTATTATGTTACAGTGACAGCAGTTAAAAACGTTGTCAACGATATCATTTTTTAAAATAAAAAATGTAATGTCCTTAAAATTTATCACAATGCTAAATGCAGTAAAAGAATTCCTGTAAACACATACATGTTCTTCTCAGAAAAAGCAGATAGTTGCTTCCATTCTGTTGGGAAGGAGGTCTTTTGGCAGAGAGATTTTAAGTTTAAGTTTAAGTTTTAAGATATGAAAGAGTAGGAACTATAGCCTAGAAAGCATGGTACTTGTAGTCATATCATTGCCTCTCGTTAGCCTCCCCCACCCTTGTACTTCATTCCTATGATTCTGGGAGTGACCGGGCAGGCTAATTAATGTGCACGTCCATTCTCTTGTTACTCTGTGTTTTGTGCACCAACGTCTCCATTCTCTAAGCAACAGTGGAAGCCATCTTGATGTCTTCAGTGCATGTACAAGATCTTGAACGGTTACCCAGAGCCAATTGGGACCCAGCTAATCAATAAACTGAATGTCCAAGGATGATGCCTCTAACCTGCACTTGTACTGTACATATACAATAATTTTAAGAAGAGCTTCCCAACTCTTACCTTTTCAATCATGGTATTGAAATTACTTGCCTCCAAAAATGTATCTGCTTATTTGAATGTCTAATTGCACCTGATATTGAAAGTACCTACTGTGATTCTGGCTTTGCCTACAATTTGCTCCAGCTGTTGTTTTTTTTTTAACCTGGTTCACTAAGCATGGATTTGTTTGTAGTTAGCTGCCCAGCTTTTTGCCCCACCAGCCTCAAAAAGTACCAGCCATTACTGATCATAGCTGATTTACAATAATTACTGTCATATTGCATTCAGAAGCTGAATAAAATTAGCACAGCATAGAATACACAGAATGGAATTATCTTGAAGTATTCATCACATAAAATGTCTCAGATGCTTACATGACCTTGATAATCTTCAGTACCATTCTGAAGATACCAACAAAATGTGGATTGTAAATGAAGATTTCCACTTCGAACACAAGAGCATGACGTTGCAAAAGCAACAGAAACAGACACATGCATCAAAAGACTGCACAGCTACTACAACAGAGAAACACACACGTGTACAGAGAGGATGAACACAGAGAACATTGGAACGTTACCATGAGTTTCTGTGGAGTGACTAAACCAAGCAAACTTTCCTTTCTTCTTATCAGCTGGAGTGTTTTCTTTCACAGACAAGATGGTCAAGTACCAGGAACAAGACATCAACAGAGAACATGCAGCCAGGGACAATCAAAAGAAAAAGAAATAAGGAACTCAGCTTACATGTAGGGCAGTCACCTCTATCTTTCATGGTGGGAATTAAAGACACAAAATGAAAACCAAGGCATATGGAAAATAAAACATTGTAACAGAGGGCACAGTCCGTATCTAACAACATCTCCTTCCACCTGGGCTGAGGAAACTCCAGAAATACCAGGCTATTAAACTGAAGTCACAGATGCTGAAAAGTAGAATTGCAAAATTCAATAGAGCAAGCTCCTTTAGTCTAATCCAACAGCATATTTTCTTATACTAATTTAGGACGTTGCCTACCAGAAGCCTATTTTATTTTTACAGCAATGACAATGTAATGATTTCTCTAGGCCTACCATAAATAGACTATTATGCAGATGATGATTGGGTGGCAACTTAAGAGATGCAGAAAACTAACACTCTGCGCCATCTACTCTAGATCTGGTGGACCTTCGCCTCCCCACACAGCCTTGTAACTGTGATCTATCTCTTAGAGCTTCTTAGCCCTTGTCACAAAGCCATTTTTTAGTTAGTACCACAACCACATTATTCAAAAGAAGGCAATGTATTTATTCTCCCCACCATTTTATCCTTATAGCAAATCTGAAGACAAGCTTGAGAAGGAATGTGATTGGTTGGTCAGTTGGTAACTTCAATGGGGTTTGAAGCTGGATCAAAACATTACAGTAATTGGCTTTCCAAGAATGCATTATCTCTAACCATTCATTTTCGTAAGAAAATCATTGATAAAAGTTTCCTAAGGCAGCAACAGTCTGAGTTCCGGAAATCTAGTCTAACCAGTCTTTGTAACTTCAGCTGGAACAAGTTGAATGCACAGTGAAAAAAAGAGACAGGTTTATTTAGAAACATTTAGAATCAAATACAGGTAGTCCCTGACTTACAACTATTCATTTAGAGATGGAAGTTATAACAGCACTGAAAAAAGTGCAGACTTATGACCAGTCCTCGCCCTTACCATCTCTGTATCCCCATATCACACAATCAAATTTGGACACCTGGCAACTGGCGTGCATTTATGATGATTGCAGCGTCCCAGGATCATGTGATCATCATTTGCGACCCTCCCTGCTGGCTTCTGACAACCAAGTCAATGGGGGAAGCCAGGTTTGCTTACCAACATTGTGATTCACTTAACAACTTGCCTTGTTTAGCACTGGAAATACTGGTTCAAATTGTGGCCGTAAATTGAGGACTAACTGTAGATGAAATACTTGCTCATGCATACGTGGTTATTATTTTTGTTGATCAGATAGTTGTACAATTTCTGATTTTTATGATTCAATAAAAATTCATTTTAAAAAATCATTTTCTGCTTTTATATTGTGAGATGTTGCAAGCATTGGAAGAAATTGAGTACAAGTAAATAAAGAGCTGTTCTTACTTGACAATAATGTTTCATCGTGAAAGGTACTTTAGAGAACAATCCACTGGTGCTCCACAATGTCTGCCACTTCTTTTCCAGAAAGCATAATCAAAATTGGAACACCAATTCCACTGCACTTTATTTGTTATTGCTACATTTATATCCTGCTTTTCATTTAGGAATTCAAAGCAAAACATATAGTGTTCTCCTCTCCTATCTTCCCCCACCACAACTAACTAGAGAGCTAGGTTGGGTTGAGAGAGAATGAACTAATAGTGCAGTGCTTCTCAATTATTTTCTGTCATGGCCCCCTAGGAAGAAGAAAACATTTTTCACGCCCCCCCGCGCGACTGTAAATAGTATCATTATTAGAAAAAGGCCTGTTCTCCTTGAAAGGGAGGAGCATGCGCAGTCACATGTACTGGCTTAATGCTCACTATCGATGCAAATGTCAGCAGCGGTAGCCCGATTTCTTTAGCAAGTTTGATTAATTGGGGCAGCGTTATGTTTCACAGGAGAAGGTCATTGTCAGTCATTTGAGCATCAATTGGGCGCACATCCATCGGGCAACAAAGTAAGTGTGGACGGACGTCCCACACTAAAGATGGCTCCGACAGGCTCGTGTCACAAGGGTTTTGGACAGCCAATCAGATGCCGAGGTCAAACGTGCCCCCTTTTACGGAGCCTAGCGCCCCCCCTGGGGGGCGCGCCCCACTATTTGAGAAGCACTGTAATAGTGAATCGCAATAATTTCCTCCCTATAACAGAGAATCATGGAAAGTCTATACAAGTTCAATACATTCCCCTGGATACAACATTTACATTCATAGCAGTCCCAAACCCCACTGCCTCTCCGCAAGAGTATTTGGTTTACTGCTGTGTGTGGCTGTTTCACAATGGTACTGATAAATCTGAAACGCTTTCTTTCTTGTTGGCATTCATAAGTTGCTATTTCAGTCAGTGGTAGGGATCTTGTCAGATCTCCAAAACTATACTTGCTCAGTGGGAAAGACATATAAATGAGATACCTGAGGAAACCCAGAGATAAGAAAAAAATGTCAGTCCTTCACTAATAGATGAAACCACCTTAAAATTGGGATTACAGTGGCAGATTATTAATGCACCATTGTATTTCAGATAATATGCTATTACATATGAGCATATTATACTGAATTTAAACCTTAATCTTCTGTTCTGTAGCTCTCAAAATGAATGCAGAATAAACTGAGTTATACCAAATCATTAAAGCTACTCGTTACACTTATACGTCACTCTTCAAAGGGGTCAAAATCAGCTCCAGTATAATTCTCAGAAAGTCTCCCAACAAAGCAATTTCCTATTGTTGAGTCTATTTTAGATGTAATTGTAAGACTATATTATATACATCAAAACATTCTCTAGGATGACTAGGATCTCTGAAAGCACATGCTAATTCTTGCCTATAGCATGCCAGACAGTGGGGATTTCCCAGACTGTTGAATTTAAGTGCTATCTATTTATTTTTTCAGACAGCAGAAAACTAAATAAAAACCAGCAAAATCTGCTTTCTCCACTGTTAGTTCCTATTGTGTCTTCATAGCTTCTGTTCTGAGTTGTCCCTGGATACTGATGTACAAGGCGGGTTAAATCTTTGGTTAAATCTAGCTAGACTTGCTGTCTTCCTTGCTGCTGAAGGTCACCAGCTGATGGTAAACCATTGAAAAATCACAATAATTGGTGGACAATTGGTGGACAATTCTGACAGAGGGCTAAATTTGAGTCTGAGTACCCTTACCCACTCTTCCCCCACCCCAAGCCCCTGGAATATTTATCCTGAGATGAGCCTGGGACCTGCTTGGTAAAGCAGGAGGAGCTTTAATCTTTAAAGCCCCACACAATTCAGCTCCTAGGTACCTTCAAGACTACCTTCACACAGAAGTGCTCCATCCTGTATGCTCATTCCTGTTGGATATGCTTTGTATCCGTCATACTTATGAGGTGAAGAAGGATGATTTTATTTGAAGGCTATTGCCCCCAACAATCTGGGTCCTCATTTTACCCACCTTGGAAGAATGGAAGGCTGAGTCAACCTTGAGCCTGGTGAGATTCAATCTGCCAAACTGCCGGCAGTCAGCAGAGTAGCCTGCAGTACTGCATTCTAACCACTGCGCCACTGCGGCTCTTAATCTTCTCAGAAGTCTGGTTTGCATTATATTTACTTCATTTTATAAAATTCCAGCAAATTATATGCTGGGCAATTTAAAAAAAAAACTGTAATGGTTTACTGAAGTAAAATAACGAGCATAAAACAAACAAATAATAATGAACTGCCCAACCCACCCAAAAAGAGCCGAGGTGGCTCTGTGGTTAGAGTGCAGTACTGCAGCTACTTCGGCTGACTGCTGGTTCAGCAGATCAGCGGATCAAATCTCACCGGCTCAAGGTTGACTCAGCCTTCCATCCTTCCGAGGTGGGTAAAATGAGGACCCAGATTGTTGGGGGCAATATGCTATTTAGTATACTGTCTTTGGTATAAGCCGCCCAGAGTCCTCGGAGAGTGGGAGGCCTAGAAATATAAATAAAAAAAAAAATAACCCTCAAGCCAAAACTAACAATTGCCTCCTACATCCTAGTATCTAAATGGAACATCCAGAGGTTGGGTGTTGCCTGAGTGCCACCAAGGTTGGTGCTGACCTAAACTCAGGTAGAACACTATTCCCAAAAAGAGGGGCAGTTACAAAGGAGACATTGCCTGGCCATCATTTCACAAGTTAGGTACTGAACTACTTTAGATGGAACTCTTTTGACTTTGGGAAATTATAACTGCTGGATTCTTCTTCTTTTTAATTGTACTTCATCTGCAATCATCATGATCCTCTTGACTTCTGTCCTGCTGACTATTATTATTATTCCACTATAGATGCTTTATTGTTGTGGATTTGATATTTTATATTATGTTAACTATCCCCTTGATTAAAGCAGTATGCAAACTTGAAAATAACTAAATTTATGAGGTAGAGAAGTGCCTGTGCCACACGTGAGATGACCACCTGCAGAGGGCTTTGAAACAGCCACAGCAAGCCTTCCAAAGGACATGGCTGTCTCAATGGTTTAAGAGTGGGGGCTTCCTTAGCACCAGCACACCCTCTGAAGTGGAAAAAACTCTTAGAAAGTTCTGTACAGCCTAATGTTTTGCACCTTGGAATAAAGAGGTTGAACAAGGATTTTTCTAATTAAATGGCTTTCCTCCTGCTTTTCAGGAGCATAATTTTGGCTTTTGTGCCTCTTTAGATAGCTGGATAAACAGCATCAAATTATATTTTATAATAGGCATGTTTAATGCTTTCAGAGTAATTGCTTTTTGAAATTTGTAAATATGTTTGGAAGCATTTATAGAGCTGGAGAATTGCTAATATTATTATCTTAGTTTAGGCCTTGTGCGTGCAAGTTATACAAGCATGCCTCAAACATCTGTCAAATTAAGTTTTAACTTTAACTCTCTCTAGCTATTCCTCAACTAAGTTATAGATATCTATTTAATTTGGACGCATTCTTAGAGCAGAGGTTTGTGTTTTATTGACTGAATAAAAATGAGTAATTATGCTACAGCATAATTCTGCAGCCCAAATTTTGGCTACTTGTATTTGAAATCAAATACAAACTTCAACACTCTTCACACCTGCTGCTCCTGAACATGCCCACTCCTCCTTTCTGCTTATTTTGAATGTTCTTCTCCCAGGCTTCTCCCAAGTTCTCTCAAAGAAAAGGGAAGTGTCTTTATACAACCTTACTTCCTATTCTCTGCTCTTTGTATCTTGTATCTTCTAATGCCATCTCCAAAATGAAGATAGCATTGGAAGATATGGTCACTAGTCTTCGTTGAGACCTTAAGACAGGGAAAGAGTGACCATCAATACTTCTTTTTCTGTGAGAAAAAGGCGTTAAGTAGCTATTAAGAAGCATGTACAAACAACTGTACTAGTTGTTGTTAGTTGCGAAGTTGTGTCTGACCCATCGCGACCCCATGAACAAGGTTCCTCTAGGCCTTCCTGTTCTCTACCATCCTCGGGAGTCCATTTAAGCTCATGCCCACTGCTTCAGTGACTCCATCCAGCCACCTCGTTCTCTGTCGTCCCCTTCTTCTTTTGCATTGTTTTGCTTTCCCAGCATTAGGCTCTTCTCCAGTGAGTCCTTCCTTCTCATTAGGTGGCCAAAGTATCTGAGTTTCATCTTCAGGATCTGGCCTTCTAAAGAGCAGTCAGGGTTGATCTCCTCTAGGACTGGCCGGTTTGTTCGCCTTGCAGTCCAAGGGACTTGCATGAATCTTCTCCAGCACCACAGTTCAAAGGCCTCGATTCTTTGGCGCTCAGCCTTTCTTATGGTCCAACTTTCACAGCCATACATTGCAACTGGGAACGCCATAGCCTTGACTATACACACTTTTGTTGGCAGGGTGATATCTCTGTACTAGTTAGTTTGGTTATAACAGCTATACTAGTTATTACAACTGTAATAACAGCTAAACTGGTTATTACAACAATTTTACTTGAGTAAAATGAATTTTTCAATCCATAATCCAGGCCATAGAAGAAGGGGAGCAATCATTTTTGAGATTTTTTTTTAGTGTTTTGAGTATTTTGAATAATCAGATTCTTTAGGCAGTAGCTCATTCCTCTTTCTTTCTTTTTTTTTTTGTCTTCTATGTAACTGCAGTGATCATGTTCATATGGATTGTTTCTATACGATCTTGACTTACAACCAGTT
Source organism: Ptyas mucosa (assembly GCA_012654045.1). Classification (NCBI taxonomy): domain Eukaryota; kingdom Metazoa; phylum Chordata; class Lepidosauria; order Squamata; family Colubridae; genus Ptyas; species Ptyas mucosa. The sequence continues at coordinate 9,339,376 of WNWU01000037.1, forward strand.
GTTTAACAATAGTTTGGAATTATTATACTCTTAGAAAGGGGCTTTCATGTTTCATCATCCTCTCCCACTGTCACATAACTGCATGTCATGTGCCTGGCAACTGGCTCACATTTATGAGTAGTTACAATGTCCCATGTTCATGATTTGAGATGTTTTTTGCTCATTTCTGGCAAAAGGGAGAATTGATTTACAGCTGTGTGATTCATTTAACAACCAGATGATTTACCTAATGATTGCCAAAATGGTCATAAAATCAGGACCAGACACATGGATACCTTGACTTATGACTGTCACAACTTACAATCAAAATTTTGATCCCAATTTCAGTTGTAAGTCAAGGACTACCTGTAGTTTCCATTTAGCTAAACTCATTTACCTTCCTTTGGTAGAAATCAATGAACGGCTAGAAAGCAGTTTTAATTCTTTCTCTCTTTTTTTTACATTGCTTTCCTTTGGCAAGAAAAAGTGTGGAAAAATTAAGCAAAATGATGACAGCCTGAAGGACCTTCATTACACCACTAATTTTACACAAATTTGTTGGTTCTTCCTTTTTGATAGCTTCAGGAATAAAAAAGCCATTCACATATTTTAGCAGCAATGAAACTATTCATTAAACTGTAACACAAGGAATTGCTATGATTTTAAGCCTAGTGACTTAAAATCTTCCTTCCTTTTTTCTAAGAAAATGGTAAATTTTTGTTCTGTTTCATCCCAGCACACATTAATAACAGCTGTAGGATTTAAAGTTGAGTGAGCATAGATATGAAAAAAAATTATCTACAGATTATGGCACAAACATTGTGAATGTTGCCAATGTTACCAGCAATTTCATCACTACTTCAACCATTATTCTTATATTGCACAGTGAGGTTACGCTACATAATGCCTTCTATTAAACACATAGCTAATATTTTTGTAGTTACATATTGACTTTCCACCACCTTGAGAAAGAAAAATAGGCAACGTTGCATTCTAACCCTTCTCCCACTGTTGGTTTTTTTAAAAACAGATAATAAATTCTGGATGATATAACAACATGATTTGTGTTCAAGGAATAAATATCCGTATTAGTCAACATTCTAGTTCCTTTTCTTTGCTATTTTTTCTTTTCACAATTGAATTATGTAGCTGCTGAATATTATTTATTTAAGAAAACAGGAGAATAAATATTTACCTTAAATATGCCTTACCTTAAATATTTATCTTATTTAATAAAACAAGGTTTCTAAAATACTATTTTGCTTCTCCATTAGACTGGGTGTAGGAAACTGAAATACAAGGGATTTACAAACCTAATCTAGGTCATGAACATATGACTGCTATGGTCATAAATGTGAGGACCGGTTATAAGTCACTTTTCCCAGTGCTGTCATAACTTAGAACAGATGCTAAACAAATGGTTGTAAGTCAAGGACTACCTGTACCTGGCAGGTACTTTTATATCTTCAACAAAACTGAAAAACACAGTTACTTTAATGACTATATTATGGAATTCCCTTTTTAAATGGAAAATTTGCATGATTTCAAAGTAGAGATAATGCATTCTAGCAACTCAATCAAACTTGAGATTGCACAAGCCTTCCCTGTGAAGTATGAACACATTGTAAATCTTCCCATTCTTGAAAGGCTCACAAATGAATTTGAACTCAGTTGCCTGAAAGGAAAGCCAAAATCATCAACCAATCAACATCCCATTCCCTGAGACGTTAGGTCCCCTCCTGTTTATAGTTCATACAGTGTGCATTTGTTCAGTTGATTGAAAAAAACTGTACTTGTGAGAAAAACTGCAAAGCCACTTTTCCTCCATTTTGACTTAATTATGTCATGTTGTATGCATTATTTCTAATGACATGTAATAGCAAAATAATTTTTCTTGTTTGTATTTTTTTCAAATTCTGCCTTTCTGTTAGAATAGTCATATATAGCTGAGAAGTATCTAATCCAGAAGTATTGTTTTAAAAAACTATATAATGCACCTTGTATGATTAATTCCTAAAGGCTATTGTCATGATGTCATATTATTGCTATATTACACCAATGATTTTATGACAATGATTAATTTCATCAACCCCAAATTTATCCTCACAACTATTGTTTCGAAGATCTAGTCTTTAAAATGTCTTGTGCTGATTAATGATCACAATAAAAGCAACCTAACCTAACCAGTGGTGGGTTTCAAATTTTTTTACTACTGGTTCTGTGGGTATGGCTTGGTGGGCGTGTCATGGCTTGGTGGGCGTGGCTTGGTGGGCATGGCAGGGGGAAGGATACTGTAAAATCTCCATTTCCTCCCAATCAGCTGGGACTTGGGAGGCAGAGAATAGATGGGGGCAGGGCCAGTCAGAACTTTTACTACTGTTTCTCCAAACTACTCAAAATTTCTGCTACCGGTTCTCCAGAACTGGTCAGAACCTGCTGAAATGCACCTCTAAACCTAACCTCTTATTATATAGTAAAGACAAACTTACACAATCTATACTTAGCACACATCAAAAATGTTTACGTAAAATAACTCATGTTACTCTATAAATATTTCCAAAGCTCAGGGCCAGACAACAGAAAGGACCTCTGAAATACACTGCAACAAAGGAACCTGGATGGAAGCAAAATCAGCCACTCTTTGACTTGGACATGGTGAATCAATATAACAAACGTTATTAATGGAGGAATCACAGCTCTCAAAATGCAAGCCATCAATACCAAGCAAGACGACAAAATTGTGAAATGTTCTGAAAGGAATAACTACTTACTTAATACTCATTTATTTAACATGCTGCTTTGGACTCATCTAAATGTGCCATACGGTACCCTCTGAACTTCTGCCAAACAGTAGATCACCATACAGATAGAAAGACAAGGCAGCAATGTTGCCATTTGAAGCACATTCTTCTAAGCATTGCATGGCAAAAGAAGGACCATGTCTAATCATTCCTTTCCTAATCACCTCCAGCAGCATCATGTAGAAGAGCAGAATACGAATTAAAAATATGTTCGCTTCTGGCAACCAGTAGTGGGTTTCAAAAACTTTTACTACTGGTTCTGTGGGTGTGGCTTGGTGGGCGTGGCATGGCTTGGTGGGTGTGGCTTGGTGGGCGTGGCAAGGGAAGGATACTACAAAATCCCCTTTTCCTCCCAATCAGCTGGGACTTGGGAGGCAGAGAATAGATGGGGGTGGGGCCAATCAGAACTTTTACTACTGGTTCTCCGAACTACTCAAAATTTCCGCTACCGGTTCTCCAGAACTGGTTAGAACCTGCTGAAACCCACCTCTGCTGGCAACCAAAGAATATCTTTCATTTTGATACAGGAACAGGTCAGATAACCGACTGAGCCTCCCCACCCCACATTCTGGCTAATTCTTGATATACTATAAACTTGACAGAATACATTCAAAAATACCTTGAGAAAATCTGCAACAATTCATCTTGGTGGTGATTTGGAACAGTGGCATCATTCAAAGCAATATTGCCTTCCCACCATAGCAAAGCAAGGTTCATAATGTGGAGCTGATATTTCTCTAATAACATGAATTCACAAATCATACAGATTGTATTTTGATTCTGATTCTAGAGATACTATTCTCATAATGCACGTAGGTATCTATTTAAGTTCACAGGGCCATTCTGGTATTGTATTTACTTTACTATTGCTTTTATATTTTATATATGCTTTTATATTTGGCCTGAAACATTTTGGAAAAAGGATGTTTCAGAAATGTTACAAACACTAGCAGAAGCTGGAGTCAGCTTGAAGTATTCAAGATAATTATTTCAAAGAGAAAAGGATGAATTGCAGTTCAGTAAACTGCTACAGAGCCCAAAGCACATTTTAAACCACCTCTCTAATAAAATGTATATGCCAGTTTTCCTCTGTAATACACAATGCCAAGCAAAGACATGGTCTTTTGGAATCAATAGTAATTATATCGACTTCTTCATCTTCCCCATCCTATTTTTATAAAGCAATATTTGATTAAGAAGGAAAACAACATTTTTCAGCTCATGATGTTTCTCAAAATGCTCAGCACTTTCAGAAATCATCTCCGGCTAGGACCAAAAAGGAAAACAGGAGAAAGTTTCTTACTGTTTCGGGGCTTCTCCTCATCCATGCCTTCATCCTCATTTTCTGGATCTATATCTTCTGCCTGAGTTATCCAGTCTAGATATCCCTTTAAGTCTTCTTCCAGTTGTTGCTTCTCTCTTAGTTTCTGAAAGTCACCTCGAGCTTTTGCTTTTTCTCTCTCTTTAGAAAACTCCCTGGTGAGAAGGAGGGGATTACATTAAAAGAACAGAAGAGAGAGAAATAGAAAGGAAAAAAAAGAGAGAGAGAGAAGATAAGAGAATAACTTGAATTGCCCTTAAAATATTAAGTTTCTTGGTATGATAACTCAGCTGCTCATGTTAATTTAAGCACTGTGGTTCCTCAAGATACGGTATGTTGCTCGGGTTTAAAACTGCTAATATGAGCTCTCTGTGCTCACATTACTTTTGTAACTTGAGATGTAGCTATTGTTGTTGTTGTTATTGTTAAAATCTCCTACACCTGGTGCAATATTACATTCAACACATTACTAGCAATATAAGGCAGATTTGTTTCTTATGTCATATCGATTTGCTGTCTCAAGTTCTCTGTCCTACTGTTTGGTTTTTGTTCCATTGTCAGGAGTCTAATCATGAGAATTTTTAAAATAGAACATTACAAGATACTTTATTTAATTTTTAGGATCAAAAGCATCTCAGTGAATTAATTAATTAGGAAAGAGCTTTGCTAATAAAATAAATAGACCAATTACAAACGTGGAAAAACAATAAGAGTTTGTCTACTAAAGCTCACATTTTTGTACCAAGGAACATTAAATAAAAGGTGGACCATAAGAAAATCTGGTCAAGATTGGGTCCCTTTTTCTGAGCAGCACTTCATATAAGTAAGGTGAACAGTATTAAAGTTTTTTTTATTAAGCCAAGAATATTAAATTTAATTTTTTATGTCTGTGGAGTCCAATCTCTTGTAATGTTGCCCTGTATTATCCACTAGAAAATGCAACCTAGGCTGTATTGGCCCTACTATATTAAACATTATTATTTAAAAATGTCTTTCAATAATAAAAGTTAGAAGATTTATGCTCAACACCAGAAATAATATTGACGTTAGACTTCAGATTCCTTTATTATAATATCAGATCTACTACCTGGTAGCAATTGTCCTGGCTTTAAGGATTATATTTTACATATCTTGTAATCTTTTAAATTATAGAGTCAAAGACTGAATCTGAATTTTTTTAAAAAAAATATATAAATAGTTTGATTTGCTTGGTGTTCCTGCAAGAGTGATGGAAATTTACATCCAGCAAAGCAGATATTTGCCATCTACTACATATGGGGTTCTGTATATTTTTTTTTTTGCATCAGAGCATTCTACATGGGAAAACCATTATGTTAATATCAAAAAGACATCTTTCTGGAACATCTAATACAGGGTTAAAAATGTTCTAATGATGGTAGTAAACTGGGTATCAACGTGTGATCAAAATGCATCTACCCACAATTCTCTTTTACTTGGCATTTTGTGAAGTAATTTCAATTTCCATTCCTTCCTACATCTTTGTTTATCGCACAAGGGCCAAATTGTGTTTAGCTTATATAGTACAGGTTAAAATAAAGCAACATGGTTTATTTGGTGAATTCCTGGTTTGTTTCATCTGCATGTCTTTTGCCAACATCCACATTTCTAGCCGAGGTATACAACTATTTCACCAATCTATTTGCAGGAATGTCTCCTAGGAACCAAGGGAGATGTTTTGATGGTTATGCATTGCAGCTTTGTGCTCCGTGTTTCATCTGTTCTGCTTTTGTGTGAATGTCCCCTCTTATCATGGGGACTCTCAGCAGGCACTTTGAGCAGGCATACATATTCTACCTGGAAGAAGCACTCTTGAAGTTACAGTGAGCTCCAAGGATATAAAGTAGATCACAACCAGTGATACTGTAGATCACAACCAGTTCCTTAAAGTGTGCATGAAAACAATCAGAACCAATAGAGTTGCTACAGTTGTGGTGTTATGTGGCAGTAATGTTTCTGTCTTGGAACCATATGTGCAGTTGCACTGTTTATCAGCTGAAGTTTCAATGGTTTTAAGGATATTGAATAAACTACATTACACTAATCAATTAGCAGGCGATAAGGACAGGAACAGAGATTATTTCACAGAAAGCAGAATGTAAGTAGAGTGAAGACTGAGGATGAGAGAAGAGTTTGGAGAGACAGCCATTGGACCACAATTTAATCTGGGAATCAATCTATATTTATTTTCAAGTACTATTAAGTACTATTCAAGTACTATTTATCTTGCAATTTCAGGATTTGTAAAAAAGAGCAAACACAAAAACAAACCAGGAATAACACAGGATGCAGGTTTAGTTAAATTAATAAGGCAGGTTTCATAAACCAACTTTAAACCATGGCACCAAATTCTTCTCTTAGCATCTATGTGTTCTTGGTATTCCAACATTACTGTTATACCAAACCCTAATTTAGCACTTTTATAGGCCAAATTGATTTTACAATGATCCTCCAGTATTGCTAGTTTTTGGCTGTCAAGCTAAGAAAGCAAATAACATATTCCAACTGGTAAAATATAAACATGGAATACACAGAATTATCATTTTAATTTACAACATTGAGCCCAAATTCCTTCTCAATGTGGGAATCTAAATTGATGCAAAGATGATGTCTCGCCTCAGTTTGAATACATTTAATTTCTCTCTAGTGACTAGTTCCACTGTCATGAATGTTGTTACCGGTCAGCCTACAATACTGCATTCTAACTACTGTGCCACCATATAGGGTTTGGCCAAAGACCATTGATATTATCAAAAGAAATGTAGATGCTGAATCAACACTTACAGTATATCCATAACACTACCCCAAAGAATAGAAATGTCAGTGTAGAAGCAAGGAGAATAAATAACAAAAAAACAATTGAAAAACCTTTTTTTCCTTTTTATTGCTTACCCGCTAAGTACACCGAGAACCAAGTTAAGTACAAAAAATGAGCCTATGATGATTAGTGTAACAAAATAGATCCAGGGCCACTCCCTTCCTATGGCATCATTGACCTGGAAGAGTGGAATGATAATTAGTGAGAAAAAGTTATTTCCTGTGCATTGCAAGTCTCCAGTTGAAGGGAACCTCAGCCACCAGCACTGAATTTGAATGTTGAGTGAGTCAGTTATGAAGGCAAGGCAAGATAGGAGCCATGTGTGTAGGAATGCACAAATTTTCTAAGTTCTCCACTCCTGATGGAGGTATTATTATATAGTCCTACTGTAATGTGACTGTCCTTTAGACATATTAATGATATGTAAATTTTCATTAAACGGACTCTTTGCTTGGGTTTATGACAAGCTAAGAAGCTTGGTGACATGGAAGGATCCTGATCCTGGAGTCTTGCCTTGCAGCATGAGGAGAAGAAAACACCAAAACTAACAGCTTACCCGCTCAACACACCAAGAACCAGATTAAGAACGAAAAAGGATCCAAAGATGACCAGACTGACAAAGTACACCCAGGGTAACTCATAGCCCATAGCGTCCTGCATCTGGAAAGATGGAGGGTAGTTAGAAGACAGAGACAGAGAGCAGAAATGGTTAGGAAGAGAAGACAGAGGTGTTTACACATCAGGCTCATCTATCTGACTCAGAGAGTTTTTTTTTTTTAAATTTTATTTATATGCCACCCTTCTCTGGAGACTCAGGGAGGCTTACAATGCGTTAAGTGTTTGAAATGTTATAGTTGTTATTTATTTTGAGTTATTTTGGAGATCTAGTGGCTCAAGACATTATGGGAGATCAGAAAGTGAGAGTTCAATCACATTATAGAACTGGAAGCATTCTTATGTACATGTCTTTATTTAAATAAGGAAAAAGATATGCCTCTTAGCAATAAAAATTCATTTCTGGCAGTTAAAAAAAATAAACAATGACTGATGAATACTGCACCACAAACAAATACTCAGTAGGTTAATATAGCTTAATGTAATACATTAGAAAATAATAATAATAATAATAATAATAATAATAAACAAGAGAACGCTTGATATTGTTTTAATTTTTTAAAAAAGTCAGTTTCTTAATGCGGAGTTTAATTGTGGTTTATTGGAGAGCTTTCTTTTGACACAATGATTGCTATTTTTACTGTTAATAATGTCCTTAAGTGAGAATCTTAAATTATGAAAATATTATATTCAAAACAGCCACTCTCTTCACATTAAAGTATATTCTGCACATACATTTTAAAAATTATCTGTAATTTTGTCGGGTTTCCTTTTTCCAAAGGATACATTTACATATATTTTAAAAACATTTCCTTTTGGCCTGAAAGGGGCCAATCCAAAACATTTATTAATATCCTCCAATAATTCCTATATGATTTACTAGCTGAATACAATATATAGCACTGAATTTTTAATAATACTTCACATCAGGTCCAGCATTATGAGGAAATTACAAATCATAATGGCTTCAGATGTCACACATATCCAACAAAGCATATCTTTCCGCAGTTTCAACACCCATCTTGGTTGTTAAAAGGAAAGTAAAATTTGACTTTACTTTGAATTTCTTTTTGGGGTACAAATGTATAATCCTGTCTCTGTTCTATAGAAACATGTGATCAATATGGCAACTGAACTGATTTGTTCCTTCAATTTCCAATAGCTCCATGGATTTAAAGACAACACTCTAAGGGGTAGCATCTAAAACTATTATGAACAATGAATACTGATATTCTGTGGAAACGTTTATCTCATTGGGGGTTCCTTTTATAACGGAAAGCAAAGAATTGGGAAAATCATAGTAATGTGCAACTGGTAAATGAATGAAAGGATATCTGCAAGATAGGACACAAAGACGGTGGCTGTGAAAGTGCAATCAAAATTACCTATTTTTTAATATGGATCTACCTATCCCAACCATTTTTTGACTTCAATTGCACTGTCATAGCCACCATCTAGATTTTATTTTATCATACCCTGTGAATATCTCTGAGTGAACAAATTTTAGAGGATCTGATAGATAATCTACTGGATTAAATTAAAGACACTAGTATTCCTTTTCCTTTTTTTAAAGCCCCATGGATCTTTAAGGGTCTTTAACTACGGTGTCCTGCTGGATAGCAAACACATAAAAACAACTTTTCCTCTGGCTAATGTTGCATCAAACATGGCCCTAAGATGCCTTAGCACATATTCATGCAATATTACCCCCCATCAGATAGATCAGAATGGAATATCAACTCAACAGGAAAACTATAATGTATTGAGATGAGATACAAATAACAGAATCTTGCAAGTATTTATAGGAAAGAAAAGCACTATCAGAAAGAGGTTTTAGCAAGTCATGACTGGGATGGAGCAGGGATGAGCAAATGATAGCTTTACAACCAAAGTAGCTATGTGATATGTACCCATCACATAAGCCAATTTTGAATCCGGTGCAGTTAACCCGCTACTCTTTATTTCTGTTGCCAGAGAAAAATTATGACCACCAATGTGCACTAAGCAGAAAAAGTACAGCGAAAACAATATCAGCATACTTTCCATTCTTCTTAGCATAAGCTGGAAGTTTCAAAAGCAGAGGAAGTTTTACCATTCTGCTATTTTCATGCTTCACAGGCACTACCTGTGAACAAATACTTTTTAATAATATAGAAAACCGCTAGAGTGTAATCAACCAAAATCAAGGGTTAGAGTACAGAGTGCCTGTAATAAATCTTGTCCTTATACACTTGTTTTCTGTCTTTAGTCACAGAACACATACATTTTGTGCCTTCGGCTAATATATCCATAAATTCAGTATTTTTAAAAATGGCCAGGAATGTTACATTATTTACCAACCAACAGAATCATAAAGTGAGATACATAGCTGTGGATTTTGCGTACTGGCAATGCCAATCTCACTGGACTATCTTTAATGGAATTGGTTGAAGCAAATATTAAGTTTGGGATGGATTTCATTATTTTCACTTGCACAGTTTGCATTCTTGTTTGTACTACACTATTATTATTAGGTATGAAATTTTGATCTGGCTTTTGTACTTGAGGTTCATATCATCTACTGTTGTTTTTTTTTAAAAGCACAGGGAAAATCCACTTACAGCATTTTTTAAAAAAGGAACACAGGAAAAGAGATCACAATGCAACTACTTGTTAAAGTCAATTTTGGAATGCCGGTGGGTAAAGGGTGGAGGTGGGGAAAGAGATAGATGGATAACCTGGAGCAGAAAATCTCACATTCTGGGCGCTGCAACCAAGGCCTTTGCCCACATTTACAACAATTTTATGAGAAGATAGCAGCGAAGGACAGAAAAAGGCATTTCTTGTTGACCTTAATGAATGGCCAGGAAACCAAGTTGTCTATTAGGGGACTATGAAAAGCAACAAAAATGTTTTCCTTTGGCAGTAAAAGCATTTTTTTTTGCCCAGCATGTTTGCAGAGTTATCAGAAAATTAAAGATGAATCAGAGTCACTGCCATAGTAGCAGAAAAAACAGGAAATCGCTTTTGCTGTTCCACAAAAATAATTACCCACAAGAACAGGTTGATCTCAGATACTTTTCAAATGGTTTTCTTTGCTTCACATGTATGCTTCTATACATACTAAGAGGAGAGCCAGTTTGATGTAGTGGTTAAGGTATCAGGCTAGAAATTGGGAGACTGTGAGTACTAGTTCTGTTTTAGACATGAAGCCTGCTAGATGACAGTGGGCCAGTCACTCCCATTCATCCCTAGAAAGGAGACAATGGAAACCACTTTAGAAATCTCTCCAAGAACTCTGCAGGGACTAATCCAGTCCATCATTAGGAGTCAATAGTGACTTGAAGGCATAAAAACAAAACAAACCTACTAAGAGTCTCCACAAGGAATCCTCCTTATCTCTGAAGCTCTAGGTGGGAACTCTAGTGATTTACAGAGCTCTCACTCTCTCTTCAGTTTCTAAAGACTTACTCAAAATTTCTGGGAAACTAGGGTGCCTATTAAATACTTCTGCAGGGTGATCAGGCCGTTTGTGTTGCTATCCAGACGATCATTTGAAGAAAACCAATCACAGATTAAAGTCTAAGTAGAAACTCATGATTAATTGTCTGTGGGGATATCACGAGTTTAATTAACCACAAACCATATAATCTCCCTAAAATTTCATGAAAAGAATTGAATTTGCTGAGATCCCATTGCTCATAAAATGAGACAACGCCACCATTTTTTTCCGATGATGAAACTGCAGAAGTAGAATCAAATGCCACAGATTCTTGTGGGGATTTTTTTTTATGTTGGAAGAGATCATCCAGATAAGGGTTAAGAAAGACCATGACAGACAATTGCAAAAATCCTGAGGGTGCCAGGATCTCTTGTAATCACCTCCAATATGTGTAAGCACTGTACAAGTGTGAAAAGACAGGGCTTTGACTGTCCAATTGGACTAAAAAACACTACTCAGATTTGCCACCAGACTGTCACTTGTAAAAAGATGAAAATCTAGCAAACGAGCATTTAGTAGCTTTTCAAAGGAGAACAAGTGAGTCAGAGAGTGAGAAGCAGAACATTGGAAACGCAAATGGAAGCAAGCAATAGAGCATGAAGGGCTCTGTGACATTTCCCCTTTCTGTGATGTTGTCTTCATTTGTTGTATTTCGTTGGGTTTTAGCATCATCAAATGGAAAGTTTCCCACTCCACCGAGGATCTCTTGCAATAGCCCAATCATGCTATCATCTTCACTAAAAGCTGCTGCACGTTTTGCAGTATTGATCTGCTGTTGAAGCAGACGGTAAACTTCAAGCACACTAACATACCAGGAGCTGAGTAAGAACTCTCAGGAGGATTCTGGAACACCCCATGTATGTCTAATGGTTGCATTCTCAAGTTTGAATATGCCTAGGATTGGGCCAGCTGCTTCTTGATAAAATTTACCAAAATGCATCAGATTTAATACACAGAGACAATCCAATTTGCATTCACTGGATGTAGGGCAGGTCTTCTTAATATTTTACTTTCTTATAATTTAAATTATTTTAATCACAAGAGGAAGCACTTCAGAAGCAGACTAAAGAAAAAAAATATACTGTTTAAGCATCACAAATATACATTGTTAGCTCCACCCAAATAAATACTTTTCACCGGTTTCTCACAGACAGATTGCCTGTTACAACCTAAAATATAGTAAAAACTTGCATAGCAACATGTCAAGTATTGCAACAGATAATGGGGATGCCAGCCAGTTTTAATATATAATCTAACTGTTTTATGATACTGTTCTTAGGTATTGCATTGTTATCTGGACATTTTGTTTTTTGTTAAGCTAGTGACCTTTGGCTTTAATTAAAAAAAAAACCACCCATTCATATAATGGGTGGATATTTTCTGCTATAATCTACAATTGTATCTTGTGAAAGACAAGATAGGGACAGCACCTTGCTGTTGATCTTGCCATTGGCAATCAAATTGGATTATGTGGACTTTCTTTGTGGCTGAAATTTATCTACATTTCATACGTCTATTTTGCCTTTTCAGTCTATCCAAGAGTAGCATGAAGTGTTGAAAATCAGAAGTTTGTTTCTTTAAGGGATGTTTTGGATGGTTGTGTGACACCACATTAAATCTATAAAAATGCAGCCATTTTGTTCTAATTTGCAGAATTAGATTCCCCCCCCAAAAAAGATTTAAATTCCATTAATAAAGAATTCTGTTTCCTAGAACCCAGGGGCCATAATCGATCTAAAGAAAATTAAAGCTCTTATGACAACATCATTTGAATTTGTCTGCCAAATTGGATGGCTATTTCCACAGCACAAAAAAACATTGTACTCCATCTTAAGACCCTAGTGGTATATTCTAGCTCCAATTAATATCAATATCCTTACAATTCCAGATCTAAACATATAGGTACAAGCTATAGCAACCATATTGGGATATTTCAAGATGGAAATAGAGACAATTTCTGAGTGGTAACTTTCAAGATAAATATGCTTGAGAGCCAGTTTAGTCTAGTTATTTATTAAGGCACCAGGCTAGAAATTGGGAAATTTGGAGTTCTTAGGCAGGAAGCAGATGAGTGACCTTGGGCCAGTCATCCCTTCTCAGCCCTAATAAAGAGGCAATGGCAAACCGCTTATGAAATCCTGCTAAAAAAACCTGTAATGACTAGTCCATGGAGGTCACCAGGATTCAACAGTGTGATTCAAAGGCCCAAATTAATAAATAAATATCCTTGGAATTAGGGTGACTGTGAATACAAAACTTAAAAGAGCCTGCCTTGCAGTTAAAGTTACCCAAGGCAGAAATGAGTTACAGTTCAAGCTATGAAAGAAAATGAATGAGATTTTGCTTATAAAGTAGATAACAACATCAGAGATTAAACTCCTTTTTTTTTTTTGCAAGACTTGCTTTAATTGTTTAGGCCTTTCCTTGCTTCCTTCATTATATGGTAGTTTAACCTTTGCAGGATAACAGTCATTAGCAGGATAACAGTCATTACAAGAACAATGAGCAACTCAGTGCAATTAAATGCTATCCATTAAAGGGGAAGATGCTACTTTGCATAATATATTTCAAACCAATGACACCCACTGCTTGAATTCATATGGAAAGACATGGGCATAGTTTTCTTTTTAAAAAAAAAACCGGCATTAGGATGCTATATATGTACTTATAATAATAATTGTAAAGGTAATTTATCTAGATAGAGTAACCTAGGTAGAGATGGTCTGACATTCTCCTTTAAGGACAACAAATTAAAAGCAAAAAGTCAGCTTGTCAGCAAGATAATTTGGCACCCTGCCAGCTGCCGGCAATAGCTACAGGAGAATTAGAGGGGAGCTATATTTTCAGTCACTACAACTACTTTTCAAAGTGAAACAAGGCAAGAAAGGGAAAACCCTAGTAAAAATTGCAGAGAATTAACCAAAGAATGTTCAGCTGATCCATGGATTAACAATGGTTCCTGATGGGCAGAAATCTTGAACAGAGCATTATACCAGAGGTATCCAGCTCCATAGCTATCAGATCTGAAAATATCTTATCAAAAACACAGTTTTACTATCAGAGCAGCCGTCCCCGACCTTGATGGCCCGGTTCACGGGGGGAGAGGGGAACTTGGCTGCACGAGTGGTGGGCTGGGGCACATATGTTCAAGGGTCCACCAGCCCGTTGCTCACGTAAATTGAGCTGCGCGTGCCAGAGGTGGGTTTCAGCAGGTTCTGACCAGTTCTGGAGAACCGGTAGCAGAAATTTTGAGTAGTTCAGAGAACCGGTAAATACCACCTTTGACTGCCCCCATCTATTCTCTGCCTCCCGAGTCCCAGCTGATCAGGCGGAAATGGGGATTTTGCAGTAACCATCCCCTAGAATGGGGTGGGAATGGATATTTAAAGTATCCTTCCCCTGCCATGCCCACCAAGCCATGCCTACCAAGCCATGCCACATCCATCAAACCACGCTCACAGAACCGGTAGTAAAAATTTTTGAAACCCACCACTGATGCATGCATGCTGCAGCCAGCCACTTGCGTAGACCAATTCTGAATATGCCACAGCCCAATAGTGGGCCGCATCCCAGGGGTTGGGAATCCCTGTCTTAAGAGGATGCATTTAGCAATTTGCCAGGCAGAGGGGAATAGGTACCCGCATCAACCTTTTTATCTCCAGCAAGAGTGAATTTTCAACATCAACATTTGAAAGCCTTCCCTACAAGACTAATGATTCCCTCTTTCCCTGCCACTAAAATGCATACCCACAAGACAGTTTTGTAAAAGCAAATTAACACATTTCAGTGATTTATTTTTTTTTGAAGGAAGTTGAAATTTGAAAATTTTGAGGTGAGTTATATACCAAAGGTGGCCAATTCTTTTAAAGGGCTCCCTTTGGCCCTGAAAATTGTCCAAAGGATCAACAGGATATACCTAAAGGTTTCCATCCATCCTACTATGCTTGCACTACATTTTATGCATTTTCTAGAAGTAAAGTCACGATCAATTTTTCATTTTTCCTGGAATATTGGACAACAGATCTGTCCTTTATAGTTTAAACTCTTTTCTTTGTCTTCTATTGTCTGGATTGTGAGATTGAGTGTGTGTGTGTGTGTGTGTGTGTGCATGTGTGAATGACTAATCCAATGTCATCATTATCTGTTTCTTATTAAACATGATGAGTCATGCATCCTGTAAATAATAACCACCTGAATATAAAATAATGTCTTTCATTGTTGCCAATATTAACAAAAATGCACAGACTATGTACACCACCATAAAACAAAGGCTATTTATTTATCCCATATTGCTCTGTGGAAGGCTGGGTCTGTTTATCATGGAGAAAGGAAGATCCGTAGTGCCTTTTCTTTTCAAATGACCCCACTACTGACTCTGGAGCAACCACAGCTCGGTAGGGAACACGAAGAGAGGTTTTCTTCTTTATTTGGAGCTGCAGGCTCAAGGCATTGTTCTTTTGCTTTGAAAGCCAAGGAGCATGGGAAGTTTTCCCACTGAGCTGAAGAACTAAAAGCTGAGCAGCCAGGAGGCAAGAAAAGGGCAGCTCAGCAGATCTTACCTGCTGCAGAGGAAAGGAGGATGGTGAGACCAGGAAGTAGCTCAACAACAGTGGAGCATTAAACCCATGTCATCGGTCAACAGCAGGTCTCCCTGGAGGCCCATCATCAGCTTTGATGGAAAGCTGTCCATCAGAAAAGGGTCACTGACAGTGGTGGGTTTCTACCAGTTCACCTCGGTTTGGGTGAACCGGTAGTGGCGGTGGCGGGAGGCTCCGCCCACCCACCATCATGGATGCTCTGTGCATGTGCAGAAGTGCTGCACGCACACTCCCAATTCCAAACTGGTAGCAAAGGTAAGAGGAACCCACTACTGGTCACTCAGTCTACCATAGAAGGGGACTACCTATACCAGTGATGGCTAACCTTTTTGCCGTCGTGTGCCAAAAATGGGGGGAGCTGGGGGGGTAATTGCGCACACGCATGCCCACACCCATAATTCAATGCGCCTGGCACATATGTGCACGACCCCACTGCGCGGCCCCCTCTTTTGGCACACGATGGTACGGTGGGCCCAGTAGGCCCATTTTTTGCCCTCCCCAGGCTCTAGAGGCTTTCTTGGAGCCTGAGGGTGAAAATGGCCTTCCCCACCCCCCAGAGGCCCTCTGGAGGCCGGAAACGGCCCATTTCCTGACTTCCGGTGGGACTGGAAGACCTGAAAATCAGCTGGCCAGCACGCACATAACACGCTGGAGCTGAGCTATGGCAACGCTCGCGTGCCCACAGATATGGCTCTGCGTGCCACCTGTGGCACGTGTGCCATAGGTTCGCCATCACAGACCTATACTATGCCCAGCCTGGCAGTGATATATCATATATATGATAATATTATTATCCATTCAGTTGTGTCCCTCTCTTGGTGATTCTGTGGGTCAGGTCTCTCCACATCTCCTGATCTTGCACTACTGTGAGTTTTTCTATGCTGTGATTGGTGTCAGCTTTGATAGTATCTAGCCATTGTGTTCTTTGGCAACCTGGTTTCCTTTTACCACTAATTCTTCCAAGCATAATTGCTTTCTCCAGTGAATTCCCCTGCATGACACGTCCAAAGTAAATGAGACACAGTTTCGGGATTTTGCCTTCAAGTGTCATGTCTGGTGTTATGAGCTCCAGTACTTGCTTGTTAGTTATTTTTGCTGTCCAATGAACACAGGTAGTCCTTGACGTACGATCACAATTGAGCAGGGGTGAAATCTAAAATTTGTTACTACCGGTTCTGTGGGCATGGCTTGGTGGGGGGAGGGGTGTAATGTGACTGGGTGGACATGGCCAACTTTTTTTTTTTTTACTTTTAAAAGCATTTTTTCTACAACCTCTTCAGCCGAAGAGATTGCAGAAAAAAAATGCTTTTAAAAGCCTCTGACGATCAGGCAACTCAGCTAGGATTGTCAGAGGCTTTTAAAGGCATTTTTTTTTTCTAAAACATCTTCGGCCAAAGAGGTTGTAGAAAAAATGCTTTTAAAAGCCTCTGACGATCCCAGCTGAGCCGCGCGATCATCAGAGGCTTTTTTTTTTTACTTTGAAAAGCAATTTTTGGCCGAAGAGGTTGTAGAAAAAATGCTTTTAAAAGTTAAAAAAACCAGCCTCTGATGATTGCGTGGCTCAGCTGGGCATGGGGGCGGGGGGTGGGGCGCAGGGATTTCTGGGAGTTGAAGTCCCCACATCTTCAAGTTCCCAAGGTTGAGAAACACTGCACTAAACGAATTGTAAGTGAAGGACTACCTGTATGCAAGAGCCTTCTCCAGAACCACAGCTCAAACAAGTCAATTTTCTTCCTGTTTTGCTTGTTTAATTCTAGGTAGCTATAGGGAACATGATAGAGCGGATTAACCAACATTTGGTGGCAAGGCTGATGTCCATGCTTTTCCAATATATTATTCTTCACATATAACCTTGTTGTATTATAAAATGTGATATTCAGAGATACATATTGTTGCTTCAACTGAATTGTGTTCTCAGTTTTCTTAGAATTAGATTTTCTTATCAGCTGTGTTAATTTCCTACTATTCTAATGTTTATACATTTGACCTGGAGGCTCACAAAAATCTTCAAAATGAATTTGCTTGTGCTACATTTGCCTAGTAGGTTATCTTAGCTGGAAGTATAATAATTTTTAATACAAAAGATTACTTCCTTCTCTGCATCATCTCTTCAGAAAAGTGCTATCCATAAGACTCAAAGGTTATTTACCCAGAAAGCTTGATTATTCCTTCCTTACCTGTTATACAAATTACTATGTTTGTGTCTAGGCTGCTTATCAATTGTGGTTACTTAAAATGCTTTTCATCTTCTTAAGAGTTTAAGAATCCATTCCAAAAATATAAAGTATAGCTACACGCAAGAAATGATTGTTTAGGATTCTGAATCTCCAAATATGATTAAAAATCCAGGAATATTTACTTTCTACATGGTTGCTAATTAAGATGGAGATTTGCTGGCTTTTCTATAATGCTGCTTTATCCCTCCAGTCCCAGGTTTTCATTTCCCAAAACTGAAAATTACTACTATGCAAAAGCACAAATGTGTATATTATTCAGTGATTTACATAACCAATTTGAATATTTGACAATAACAATAATAAAAAGTAAAATAAGCTTTCACGTTTCCATCCTATTTAGTGATGATATTTTCAAACTTTAAGATATAACATAAAAGCTAGGCCATCTAGTAATTATCCAAGCACATTACAAGTACAGGCAATCCTTGACTTACAACCATAACTGGGACCAAAATTTCCATTGGTTGTTAAGTGAGATATGTCCAATTTTATGACTTTTTTTTTGCCATGGTTGTTAAGTGAATCACTGCAGTCCTTAAGCGAATCTGGATTCCCCCATTGACTTTACTCATTAGAAGCTGTCTGGGAAGGTTGCAAGTGGTGATCAGATTTACCATCATAAATATATGCCAGTTACCAAACAGATGAGCTTTGATTATGTGATCATGGGGATGTTGGGACTCTTTTAAGTGTGAGGACCAGTCGTTAAGTCACGTTTTTCAGCATTGTTGTAACTTTGAACAGCTGCTTAAAAGAATGGTTGGGAGGATGACCTTACTTATGATTAGTTCTCATACTTATGACCCAGTGGTGGGTTGCCTGTTGTGGGCCATCAGCGGCCTGTGCAGTTAGTAGTTGATTCCGACAGCGAGGAGGCTGGTGTGGTGCTGCGCCAGCAGCCTGTGCAGCTGGCGCTCGAGTCAGACAATGAGGAGGCTGAAGAAGATGTGGTGCCAGAGGCGGGGATTCAGCCAGGGCCTTCAAAACTTCCAGAAGCTCCCATAAGTGAAGAGGAAGAAGAGAAGGAGCCTCTTCTTGATGCACGAGCGTGCAGAGCTGTTAAAAGGCAGGAGTGCTCTTCAGGAGGAGGTCTCCTCGAGAGTAAGTCTTGGGGCTAATTGGCCACTCCCCTAGCCTATTTAATGAAGGACGACAACTGATGCAATTTGCAGGAAACAACTTCGTTCATATTCCTTCGCGTCTTGATTCCAGAAACGTTTGATTCGGCTCGTTTCTCTCTTATCAGTTTTCCTGCAAATTGCTTCTGGGCATACTGCCAGCCGTAGTAAGATTACAGTTATCTGAAATACTTTGCCTCAGAATTGAGTTATTATTCTTTGGATTCTTGTCAGCTGTTAATGAAGTTAAATTAACAGCCCTTGTTCAGAAAAGACTGATTTAAACTGTACTTGTGTTCAAAGAACTACTAAGAAAGCTCATTAGTAGTCCTTAATTAGTAAACTAAGGTTTGTACAGACTTTGTGTGTGCTGCGTTCTTTGGGTCTGTAGCTGGGGCAGAACAGTTGCCCCTGGTTCAGACCAGTTCACAAGAACTGGTAGTAAAACCAGTGGGAGGCCCCACCCTCTGCACCGATGTCATCATCGCAATCCCATTGCGAACCGGTAGTAAAAGTAAGTAGAACCCACCCCCGTTATGACCATTGCAGTGTCCCTGCAATCACATCATCGTGATTTGGGTGCTTGGCAACTGGCATGTATTTATGATGGTTGCAGCATCCATAGTTCATGTGGTCACCTTTGGCGACCTTCCCAGCTGGCTTTCGACAATGATGAATTCAACAGGGGGAGGTAGATTTACTTCACAACCACATGAGTCACTCAAAGGTGGCAAAAAAGGTGGTAAAATAGGATGTGGCCACAAGATGACTCACTTAACAAACGCATCGCCTAGCAATAGAAGCTCTAGTCCCAATTGTGATAATAAGTGACGGACTAATTGTAGTATATTCACTTCAAAATAGAACATGCGGATCCAGAAGTTGGGAGGAAGGTTCCAGGTTTCTTTTATCACAGTGGTCCCCAACCTTTTGGGCACCAGGGACCAGTTCCGTGGAGAGAGTTTTTTTCCCACAGACTGAAGGGGGTGTGGTTTCACATGTTGCCTGCATCCCGCGGATGGGGCTTCGCTTGTTGGCCTGGCCTGGTTTCAGGCATGCAGTGGACCAGTGCCGGTCCATAGACTGGGGGTTGGGGAGCCCTATTTCATTGTACAAGAAATAATTCTATATTTTCAGCATATGCGTTTCTTTACAAGGTTCAAAATAGAGTTATATCAGTTTTGAACAGCATAATGTACATCTCCCGAAGTATGTTGCTGTCCTAACATCAGTATTATTTGGTCTTACTGTTCTTGCCTTCTTGCTGATAAAATCCTGAACAGTAAATCTTAATTCAAGAATACTTTGGGGGTATAGGGTGAACATGATAGATAGTATATTTATGTTGGCTACAGCTTGGATTAAGTTGGCTTGACTCCCAGTGACTGTACTGACATGTCCATGTTGGTTTCTTGGCAATCATATAGTAGCAGTTTGTCATTTGTTCTCAGCAAGAGAATATCTTTTAAGTTTCAGAAACTTGCAACACTTTTTTTCTCATTTCTTTTAGTAAAGGTTCATCATTGTATAAAATATATTTTCTTATATAGATTGCTGCATACTGTACATTGTGGGCAGTGGTGGGATTCAAATAATTTAACACCCGGTTCTTTGCCCTAATGACTGGCTGAGTGGGTGTGGCCATGGTGGGCATGGCCATGGGGTGTGACAGGCAGCACTTGGCCTCCTACACCCCCCTGGAAGCAAAAACGGGCCTTGTGGGCACGCCACCCCCATGCCCCATTTTGGGCCTAATAGGCTTCCCTGCAGCCTCCTGGGAGCAAAAATGGGCCACGGGGGGCGCGCCACACCCCCACGCCCCGTTTTGGGCCTAGTAGCCCTCCTTGCACTTACCTGGGAACCAAAACGGGGCATGTGGGGACTTCTGGAAGGGGCGGGGAGGGGAGGGGCAAGGCGGGGCCAGCCAGCAATTTAACAACTGGTTTGGCCAAAGTGGTGCAAACCGGTTGAATCCCACAACTGATTGTGGGGCAAGAGACAAAAATGAAAACTTATCTGGATATGCAACATTTCCATTTTGAATTCTATTGTGGCTCTCTACATTTCCAATATTGGATCACAAACACAGTACTAGCAATACCTCTTCTTATTTATAAGCCCTGATATTTTTCCAACAGATGTATTTTAATTGTATTTTATTCAGAGTTGACTGAAGTATCAAGGGTGACTAAAGCATCAAGAGAGACTACAATATGTCCATGTTGGTTTTAAGCAAGAGAATTCTAGTGGGTTTTTGCATTTAGTTACTTTTTGTTTCAAATTCAAATTCCCTGCTACATTATTCAATATATAAATGAAAATAATAGACACATAAAGTTATGGGCATATTTGGGGAGCATCCCTTAGATATTGGAACATTACTACTATGTCACACCTAGTCCTTCTTTTAATTAAACTAAACATATCCAATTCCTGCAACTGGTATTCATACATTTTAGCCTCCGTTTGTTTATTAGCCGGACACAAATATATGGCTAATAAGAATAAACATGCTTCCCTGAATTATTTGTCTCCATGTAATCCAGTTGAGGAAAAAGTTTCCCAAGGCGTGAACCTGGAAATCATTCCCATCACCTGCCAAATGCTCCTCTTAATGGGAGAAACTGAAAATTAAATATGCACTCAATGGAGCCTTGACCTCCTGGGGATTCCCCTGGACAGTGTTTTTTAACCTTGGCAATTCTTAAGATGTGTGGAGTTCAACTTTCAAAATTCCCCAGGTAGCATGCTGATTAAGGAATTCTGGGCAATCAAGTCTACAGAACTGCTGAGAAACACTGCTCTGGGGTACGGTTGGAAAAAAAAGAAGTCAGACCTCTCCCACATAACCTCTCAGCATCTCCATTGAATTGTGATCTCTCCTTTCGCCATGGTTTGCTGTCTTTTGGAATAAATATCTACTATTGCCATCAACACTCCGTCTTCCATATTGGCACCCAACTTATTTTCAAGTAAGAGTGAAAAGATCAGGTGGGAAAAGAATTGGAAAGGAGTAAAATAATATAGTGTATAGTAAAGAGAAAGAGAAGAATATTGAAGACATCCTTCCCGCCGCAGGACACTAGATAGGAATTTCTTTTTTGTTGTTAAGTCAAGTCACAGAAATGTCTTGTTTTGTTATAACTGTAATGAAACCATGGTTTAAATTAAGTGAACACGCCTGGAATAAGCAGGAAATACCATGCTCCTCAGGAAGTTCACTGCAATCGTCCTTCTCATTTGGGGAAAACCAATTTCCTTTTATTTCCCCGCAGGAGCAGCAAACCATGGTTTATGATTCTGGTGTGTAGGGGAAAAGCATAAATGACATTTTCTGAAATATATCCCTTATGATACAAGCAGGGTATTAACAGTTAGGCTGAAAAAAGCACCTTCTTTTCCAATTAACTTCTAGAACACATTTGTTCAATATTCACCAATAAGTAATCCATTACATTTAACTCCCTTTGAAGAAGATACAATATACTATATGTTTTTGAGGAAAAGCTCATGTTGAATAATTCTGACTATGTTTTAAAAAAACTGTAGTCCCGCTAGGCACTTGGAAATCTAAACAAAATAAAACAAAATGATTTTTGCAGATGAACAATTCTGCCCCCCACCCGCCCCCCAAAATTGGCACACAATTGTCTTAGCCTCGTGACTCATTACTAGCATAAAAGTTGGGCACCCAAGACGTTCATTTCTTTCTAACAGAGATGGGTGGAATTCATCAGAGCTGATTGTATGCATTTTTTTTTCTTTCCTTGACTTATATATTTTACAACCATGCAAAATTTGCTGAGATTTCTTTTCTTTTTAAACAAGCCCATCTCAAACAAAGCACCGATTCTTTCTTATTAAATACATGGGGAGGTAACATGCAGCGAGCTTGTGTTGTGCAAAGCAGACAATCCCTTTGCGTGTGAAGACTGTGCTAATTCAAGCCTGTGTATTCTTAAGGATAAAGAAGTGAGAAAGCATAAACACAGCTGGCAAAAATTGTGGGGTGATGTTTCTGCGTATAACTTTTTTTTTTTTTTAAGTGGGGGAACCGTGTGTCAGTATCACTGCATTCCTGGCTGCCTCTTGCTCTGTAGATTTCAACAGGCTGCAGAGGGATGAGCGAAGCTCACAGAACATGTCAAGGCTGTCAGGAAAGTAAATTATATCTATTGCCTATTTTCTTCCCCAATTTGATTTCCTGACAGGAGTTTCCAGGGCAACTGTGGGCTTCAGTTTCAAGCTTTCCCAGTGAAACTCAAGAATGCAATTTCAAAGATGTTGGAGGATGGGAGGGAATTTTACAGGTAAGCATGCCTTATGTCCGCTCTATTGGATCTTCAGGCTTGTTTCCTATCTTTTTAAAGCTGTTATCTACTCAGCAACAGGGTGAGCCAAATTGTACGTGCAAGCAAGGCAGCTGCTTAAGCGGTGTTCCTTTTAGGCAAAGCACAATCTTTGTTGTATGGCCCGGGATCTTTTGCAATGTTACAAGGATATTGGGGCAAAACCTTTGCATAAACTCTAAAGCAGACTTGAGCATTTTACAGCTCTCAGACCACATCCGTTTGGCTGCCCCTGTCTTGCCTCAGTGTATTGCTTTCAATCTGAAGGCAACTGCTATTCCCTCCCCCCCCCAATTTACATATATACATTCATGCAGTATCTTCACAGACCTCTTGGTTTGATTCTCTATAACACTCCCAGTTTCTGATGCGACTCCTTGGAAAAATTAATTGTCCACCCTGCTCCAAAGGAAGAATATTTTAACCTTGGAGACTTATCAGGGTCAGAGTAGAACAGTGTTTTCAATCTTGTCAACTTTAAGATGAGCGGACTTCAACTCACTCTCAGAATCCCCCACATTGGCTTAGAAATTTTGGGAGTTAACATCCACACTTCTTAAAGTTGCCAAGGCTGGAAAAACATTGGGACAGAAGGAATGAGGTCTGAAATCATTCTCACTTATGTCAGGTCTAGGTGGCTAGATATACCATATATACATTATATTCTGTTTTTTTTATTAATTATAAGTGCCATGTCTAAATGAAACCTATGCCATGCGATACCATAGAAAAGGCTTCAATAAGAAGAGTGATGCCTGATATTTGTGTGTATGTCTGTGTGTGTGTGTGTGTGTGAAAAGTGAAAACAAGCAAGATGTGAATGGGGTTTATTTACATCATAACATTGTACCTGCCATCTTGCCTA
The DNA here is from genome assembly GCA_012654045.1 of Ptyas mucosa. Classification (NCBI taxonomy): domain Eukaryota; kingdom Metazoa; phylum Chordata; class Lepidosauria; order Squamata; family Colubridae; genus Ptyas; species Ptyas mucosa. Next base: position 9,363,576 of record WNWU01000037.1, read on the forward strand.
CCTTGAAAGACTACTCCATACCCCCACTGGGAAACGTTGCTGAAGAAACTCATTCACTTTAAAGTTATTTTTGCTCTCAGTTCTAGGCCTGATGAATAACTATTTCATTCAAAACAACATTTTAGAGCCTGAATGAGATAGTTGTGATTGGATGGATAAAGCCTCAAGAACAGAGTGTTGAGAAGTTTAAAAATCAAAGCTTTGGATGAATCAGTACGTGGACAATGTGGAAGCAAGAATGCGGACGTAGAAAAATATGAGAGAAAATAAATGACAGTGTAAATATTTCTCTCTCTTTCTCTCTCTTTTTAATCTCACAGCTTAATTTCTTCGGCTCACTATTTCTTACTCTTTTCTGTGCTTTACCTAATTTTGTTTACCCTAAAATAAATTAAGCTCAAGCTGGATATATATTTGGTTATTGAATTTCATCCTTTGTCTTTATCTTGTAAGAAGTCTAGGAAGAATGCAGCAAAAATGCATAAAGCAAACGAATAACACGTTAGTAGAAAATTAATGTCAAAAGGAGTGTATCTAATAGCAAGAGGCCATCATTCTACCTCTTTAATGCACGGCATTAGTTTGACTTAGCAGTTAAGGAAGTGATTTGCATGACAACAATACAGTAAGCAGCACAACGGCATGGCAATGTCTACCTCATGTCCTGAACATGGCAAAAGAGGGGTGCATCTTCTTGTCTTAAACTAAGTTCATACATACCCAGTAGAGCACATCTGTCCAGCCCTCCATGGTGATGCACTGAAACACAGTTAACATGGCAAAGGCAAAGTTGTCGAAGTTGGTAATGCCATGTTTGGGTCCCTCCCATATGGCCCTACATTCAGTGCCATTCTGACACTGCCGTCCATGTTGAGATACTGGAGCACAGGGAGCAGGCTCTTCTTCTGCAGGTGTATCTTAAACAATGGAGAGAAAGAGAGAACAATCAGACAACTGAAATGGTGCAGTGAAGTGGTAAGGAAAAGAGTTATTGGATTGCGAATGGAGACAAGGGATTTAAGTCACCGATTGTGTTGCATTGTGTCTCAAAACACAAGACACATTCAAAATCGAGTGTTATCACCTACACAAAGGAAAGGCAATTCTGGCTTTGTAAATAGGTACGCTGAGGGTCTTTTTAAAGTGTAAAAACGCTCTTTAAAATTTTTGGTATGATTTTAAAAAGAAACCATCTTTTTTGCTTGACAGAGAATGCTGATGAAAACTGCACAAAGCTGTCCAGGTACTCTTGGTAAGAATCCTGCCAATTTAGAAACAAGAACTGGAAATTCTTTTGTTCATTCTTGATAGAATTAAATGTAATTTTCATTTTTATTGATTTATTTGCTGAAAAGACTATTTTCCCAGTAAATGATTTGCTCAGAGGAGGATCCCTAAATTTCTCTTCCCGCCATCAGGGATGAAATAATACTTTATAATGAGCATTTTGTTACACTCTTTTTGGTTTTACTATGACAACATTTTCTCTATGTAAAGGACTTCAAAACTACATAATTGGTAACCCTATGGCCTTTCCTATTATTACTATACACCCTTTCCTATTATTAAAAGCTAAATGTAGTCACTTCAGCTGCACTTTTCTCCTCGCCTCCTTTTCCTCCTCCTTCCTCTCCTTCTCCATCCTAAAATTCTCTGGATATTGATGTTTTACAGACAAACAGCAATATGCTGACAGTGCCTGCTTTGAAGTTGCACTCTGAAGCCACATTCATGAAATTCTCTGCTTCAGTTTGGGTTGTCATGTCTCACACGGCCATCATGACTGCCACAAAGCCAACATGGTTTTTACTCCACCAACTAGATCAATTGGGAAAAGGGAAAGGTCAGTGTGGAAGGATAATAGAGATATATGTCTGCGTGTGAGGAAAGGGCTGTTAAAAGAAGAAGATCCAATTCATTTATTTTGTATTTTTGTAATGCTAACACAAACACACACACGCACATCCCTCAGTTGCAATCCTTTCACAAAATACACAGAAGTTGAAGTTAAAGTTAAACAAGGCAGGTACATTTATGTCTCCAATTACAGAGTCAACCAAATTACAAACATCTCTTCTAGACTACATAGGTTATATGTAGTCTAGAAGAGATGTCTGGTGACTGAAGGTGTCTGCAGGGCAGGGGTGAAATCCAGCAGGTTCTGTCAGGTTCTGGAGAACTGGTAGTGGAAATTTTGAGCAGTTCAGAGAATCGGTAGAGGAAATTTTGAGTAGTTCAGAGAACCGGGAAATACCTCCTCTGGCTGGCCCCAGGAGTGGGGTGGGAATGGAGATTTTGCAGTAACCTGTCCCAGGAGTGGGGTGGGAATGGAGATTTTGCAGTATCCTTCCCCTGCCACACCCACCAAACCATGCCCACCAAGCCATGCCCATAGAACCAAACCGGTAGTAAAAAAATTTGGATTTCACCACTGCTGCAGGGTATTATCAAAAAAGTCAAGATGGCAGCTGTAATGGTAGGATTGAGAATCCATCATTTTTAATGTGCTTTGCATATGCAATGCACATGAAAAAGAGGTGGAGCTTTGATCCCATCATCACAGCTATCAACTTGACTTAAAAAAAAAAGCATTCCCTGTAGATACCTTCGGTTATTCACAGTCTTATCATCACTCACTTATATTACCACAATAGATTGCATGTGGGGTTGCCTTGGAAGAGTCCTTGGTCCAAAATGCAGACACCGTCTTATTGCTGAATGAGAGTTGCATAACAAGTGTATTGGATAAGCTGCATTGGTTCAGGAAGTCAAGAGGGCAAAGTCCTACAGACAATGTTTTTGATAATAGTTCTTCCTTAAAGGCCAGATTAATGACTTCATCATAACAGAATGATTATGGAGGGTGTTGGAATACTGAAGAATAATCATCACCATTTGTATTATTATTTCTTGATGATTATTATGGTGTTTTTCTGCTGCATTTTATGTTAGAATGATGTTATTGGTTTAAAGTGTTTTTATATGCCTCTATTTTATGGATATAAGCCATCAGGAATCTGTCAAAGTCCTCCAGAGCATAAATATAACAAGTAAACAATTATCACTAACATTATGAACAGTAACTGCCATAATAGTAGAATATGACAGTTGTTGTTTTCAGTATTGCCAATTTGAATCCAAACCAATAAGCTAATGACAAAGGCAAAGTCCCTATAATGATCCTCAAACCTTAATTGCCAATGGCAATGATCCATCTCATGGAAAAGACTATAGAAATGTGATTCATTAATAAATAAGTAAATAAATCAGTTTTCCAAACTGATTTGGTGGCTGATGGGAGGGGGAGAAAACTTGTAAATATGTACAGAAGTAATGCAAATTCATCTAGAGGCCTTCAATTTATTAAA
>WNWU01000037.1:9371636-9391453 GCA_012654045.1 Ptyas mucosa
TGCAGTTACTCTGCTGGTTGGTAAAACAACATCAATATCCTTAACATAAAATCCTAAGTATTATTAACAGCAATAACAATAAACATGTATTACTCAGAATATTGCCATATGCCATTTCAAGCTGTACTTGGCTTGTACTTGGTACAGATCACTGTAATCTGGCCTGCTGTTAAATTAAAAAAAATGAAATGAGATTGAGATATGCTACATTCCTCACAGTATCAGCTTGTTTTGACAACAGCTCTCTTTTCTAATGGCAATAATATTATTAAAGGTACAAGCTAACAGTAGGTATCTAAACTTAATACCGGCATGGTAAAACTAGGAGTGATATAGTGCTGGCATACTGACAAAGGCACTTTCTTTCTATCTAATCACATAGATCTCAATGGCCCATTTGGAACAAACCACTGTCTCAACTTCCTTATTTCCTATTCAACATTCTCATTTATAATTCACTTTATATTGTATTTAATTTGTATATATAATTCAGGTTGGCAAACATACATCTGTTGTGGCTCCGACCCCCGAGCCCCTCTTATCGGAGGAAGAAGGCTCCGAACATGAAGGAGAGGAGTTGGCCAGGCCTCCCTCTCCAGGACCCTCCTCTCTGGCAATGCCTCAGGTATCTCCCGAAGGAGAAGAGATTGGCCAGGAGCCAGGTGTCTCCGATCAGTCAGATAGCGACGACGGAGATAAGTTGTGGCTGGATCCACGCCAGCGTCAGCGAGACAAACAGCAGAAGAGGAGGCGTGCCAGAGATTAAGCTGAGTCACTGGACCACACCCCATAGGTTATATAAGGAAGTGTGGTGGCCAGTCAGACTCTATGACGGACAAAGCTGAAACTTCTGGCAAGTCACTTTGCACCTCTGGAAAACAATGCCTAAATCTGCTGTGGATTTAATTTACGAACTGGACTGTTTAAACTGTGTGTATTTTGTTTGTGTTATCTGGTGGAGGAGCAACCCCTCCTTCTTGGAGTAAAGTTCTTGGCAGGCAGCTATGGAGTTGCTGCCAAGTTTCTGATAACTGACATTGGATGTTTGAAAAGTTATTTAACCCCTGGCTGGCTGTTTGGGTGCGTGTGTGAGACGGGGACAGAACAATACCATATTTCTTCCTCCTCCTGTTTATGCACAACAACAACTCTGTGAGATGGATTGAAAAAGAGACTGATTGGCTAAAGGCCACCCAGCTGGCTTTCATGGAGGGGAAGAATAGAATTCATAGTCCCACCTAGTTTCTAACTTGGTGCCTTAAACACTAGACTAAACTGGCTTAATGCTTACACAGACATGATGGTGGACATCTAAAGTCTTTAAAAACTGCCGAAATATTTAAGCAGTGCCATAATTTCATAATAGTTTAATGAAAATAAGGACTAGGGGTGACATGATAGCAGTGTTCCAATATCTCAGGGACTGCCACAAAGAAAAAGGAGTCAATCTATTATCCAAAGCACCTCAAGCCAGGACAAGAAGCAATAGATGGAAACTAATCAAGGAGAGAACCAACCTAAAAGTAAGAAGAAATTTAGTTAGGACAATTAATCAGTGGATTTAGTAGTAGATTTCACTCGCTATTCAGGGCTGACAACTCTACTGAAGGAAACAATCAGTGTTTTGGAACAGCCAGGACAAGGACCCCTGAAACAGCTCCTTCTAACAACTTACTCTAAATGCACAAAGCAGCAAGTAGAAAAAGCATCGTTCATAGCTAGCAACATCCTATAATGTACAGAGTCAGCAGGCAAGTAGTCTCGAGAAGACAATGGGATGTATAAATGGAGTCAACAGGTTATAAGGTTGAAGGGCGAAACTTCCAATAGTAATTTCGGGATTGGGTAGGCATAACCCGGAAAGGTGGTCCCCTGACTTTTCTATAGCATAGCAATAGAAATGACTCCTGTGCGTCATGCTCTACATTCCAGCATAACTTCCCACATTGCTGCAGTTCCAACTGATGTTCTCAGAGGTTGCTGAGCATGCCCTACAAGTCCAATCTCCACTAGAACTGCTTCTGGCTTCACTTTACTTCTGAAAGTTTCCTCCCTTTGATACCACATCAAGAATTAATTATGACATGATGGTGGCCAATTGGCAAGGTTTGTATGACCCTTTTGTGTGCTCTGAAGCATCTATTATTGAAGTATCGGATACTTAATGTTCCTTTAAAGGTGATATAGCAACCAGACATCTATTATCAGAATGGCTTCTCCACCTTCTATCCATCAGCGACGGGGCGCTCCCATGTAACGCCTCTCCTGCGCGAGCTGCATTGGCTCCCGTTGGTCTTCCGGGTGCGCTTTAAGGTATTGGTTCTCACCTTTAAAGCGCTCCATGGCTTAGGGCCAGGGTACTTACGAGACCGCCTGCTGCTACCGATAACCTCCCACCGGCCAATACGCTCTCACAGAGAGGGCCTCCTCAGGGTGCCGTCAGTCAAGCAATGTCGGCTGGCGGCCCCCAGGGGGAGAGCCTTCTCTGTGGGGGCACCCGCCCTATGGAATGAGCTACCTCCTGGAATAAGACTGATCCCGGACCTTCGTACCTTCCGCAAAGCCTTGAAGACTTACTTATTCCAGCAAGCCGGCCTAGCTTAAATGGTTTTAAATTGGGATTTTGAATTTTATAGACTTGGGGTTTTAAATTGGGAGGCCGATCGATTTAATATCTTTTAATTTATCTTAATTTTTGTATTGTATGTATTTTAATTCTGGCTGTCCACCGCCCTGAGTCCCTTCTGGGAGAAGGGCAGGATACAAATTAAATAATAATAATAATAATAATAATAATAATAATAATAATAATAATAATTATTATTATTATTATTATTATCAGGAAGAAGACTCTACCTCCATATACCATTGAAGCCCTTCAGTGTGTCACTCATAAAGTTATTTACAGCATATGAAAGGATATCAAATTCAGATGGTGATCTTGCAAGCATAAAATTGCATCGAGGGATCAGTATATTGTGTCAATATTTATTTTTGACAAAAGACAGTAAGATTTATTATTGACATGTTTTGGCAAAATATGGAAATATATCTTTCTAAGAGACTATTGAAATTATGGGTCTAACATCAAACACAGCGCTGTCAGTTGCTACTGTAGACTGTAGGATAGCATTTGATAGGCATACAACATAACCACAAAATATGAATTTTTAAAAAGGCAAAATAAATGTATGGCTTGCTACAATAAAAAGAAAAAGAAAAGAAATTAAAAGGGATGAATGGTTCACTTTTTCCTTACGATCACCTATTTTCCTGCCCTTTTCATATAATATTGTCTCACCTATGCTCATCAACCAATCAGTCCTTTTTCCTAGCGTCTAATTTAGAGTGTAATCCACCCAAAGATTACTGCAGTATCTTTAAATCCCTTTGATTTCGATAATAGGTATGCAGTAGAATTCTTTGGAAGATTTTCCTTGGATGACCAGTTAATCTCAGTGTAGAAGACTACAATCTTACAGGCTGTATAAACTTAAGACCGCGACCCTAATTACATTTATCAGCCGTAATGAACATAGTGAGACTTGTACCTGGGTAAATACACCCAGTACTTTGCTGTAACTGCTTATTAACCTATTTTTAAATAATCACTGGTATCACTTCTAATAAATGCTTGAATTGTATAATGGGGGAACAATCACATTTCTTAATTCTTGCCAAACAATACAACATACGAAGTCTGAATGCCCGGTTGAATTTTTGAACTGAGTGCAGCATACTTCTAACACAGATTTGGAACTCATATTCAAATGAATCTCAATCCCATATGTCACAACACACTCCAGGCCACTGCTTCCCAACTGGAACAACCTCCAATGGTGCAGAGTTCAGCTTCAAGAATGGCTATGCTTGCTAAGGACTTAAATCTTAAGAGGACTTAAGAGCCTTGGATAGTACAGTGGTCTAAAGCCCTGTTATTAACATCAGCTGCCTGCAATTATTGCAGGTTCGAATCTCACCAAGGCTCAAGGTTGACTCAGCCTTCCATCCTTTCTAAGGTAGGTAAATTGAGGACCCAGTTTGTGGGGGCAATAAGCTGACTTTGTATAAATATACAAAAGTATGAAGGCTATTGCTTAGCGCATTGTAAGCCGCCCTGAGTCTCTGGAGAAGGGCGGCATATAAATCAAATTAAAAATAAAAAAATAATAATAATAATAAATAAATCTAAACATTTGGAAATTCCCTGGCTGGCAAACATAGCTCTATACTTTGACAGTATGAGCTTAGATTACCTTTCTGACTACTTTTTCATACACAAAGCCAACTTTGGCAACTCTAAGTTGAGTTCTTCCAGACAGAATTGGATATTTCCTCCTTAAATGAGAACATCTACCCACACGAAGAGCCCTCTGTGCTCCCAGTTTAATGTTTCTATAAATATGAAAAACACAACGAATACATGGATTTCCCCCCTTTTCAGAATATGATAAAAGAATACAGAGATTTAGATACTAGAATCGTAGAGTATTTGGGATAATAAAGCCAATATAGGCATGTTCCACTCTTCATAGATTTTAATTGCAGTTTCTCCCATTCACGCATCTACAACCTGAATTTGTTTAGTTTATTCTCTAGAAACATATCATTGCCTTTCAGAAGGCAAATCCACTGCCAGTTTGTGCTTCAATGCCATATTTAATGCCCACTACATGTGATCAAACAGAACTGCTGATAACCTTCTTGAATGACCTGCCATTTGGAACCCAAATAGCTGAAAAGCAGCATTTTAGAAATGCCCTTTTGGTGAACAAGCAAGGTGTTCTATTTTCTTAATCATCTTCTGACACAAACTCTACTTATTGTTCCCCAATAAATAGTTGTTTAATTGGTAAAGGCTGGCAGCCATTCCTGTTGTCTGTGTACACTCTGTGTAGTTTTATGTCTACTTTGTGACAGAAAGTGTTAATATGTACATTTCATTTCCATTATAATTAGCATTTTTTTTTGCTTATTATCCATGGAATCACAAGATAAAAAGATATTTCCACATATGAAATCTGGTGCCAAATTGCCCCCAAATCACTCATACTTTGTAAAAGTCTACCTGAAACAATTCCTGTACAGCTTTATGATCACAATCAAATCTTCGAAAACAAAGTGAGCTCTGCTATTCAGAAAGGGGACAATGCAATAAAAACTAATATTCCTCTAAATGAATTTTATCTATCATTAGTTATGTGATATAGTTTATCTGGCTACATGTCATTTGACATTGAATGAATAGAATAGAATAGAATAGAATAGAATAGAATAGAATAGAATAGAATAGAATAGAATAGAATAGAATAGAATAGAATAGAATAGAATTCTTTATTGGCCAAGTGTGATTGGACACGCAAGGAATTTGGCTTTGGTGTATAGGCTCTCAGTGTACATAAGGAGAATAAGATACATTCATCAAGAATAAAAAATACAACACTTAACGATAGACAAGGTTACTAATAAGCAATCAAATCGTACTAGGAAATAAATAAAAACAATATAAATTGAAAGATACACGCAACATGGTTATAGTAATAAGTGGGAAGAGATAGATACCAGGAAGGAAGAGAAGAATAATAGTAATACAATCTTAGTAAATTGTTTGACAGTGTTGTGGGAATTAGTTGTTAAGCAGAGTGATGGCATTTGGGGAAAAACTGTCCTAGTGTCTAGTTGTTTTGGTGTGCAGTGGCCTATAGCATCTTTTTGAGGGTAGAAGTTGAAACAATTTATGTTCAGGATGTGAGTGGTCCATAGATATTTTCACAGCCCTCTTTTTGACTCTTGCAGCATGCAGGTCCTCAATGGAAGGCAGGTTGGTAGTAATTATTTTTTCTGCAGTTCTAATTATCCATTGAAGTCTGTGTCTGTCTTGTTTGGACCCCTGATTTGATGACATTATATGGGAAAAGAAGAACACGAGCCTTCGACATGGAGAAATTGTTATCAGAGCAGCAACAGGCTGACTGTGACCACAAACAGGTGCAAGATGAACAGTTGGACAGGTGATGGTAGAACAATTCAGTCCATTCCAAAACATACTTGAACATTTGGCAAAGCTCCCGTGGGTATGTTCGTTATTAAGAAAAACAGGGGCGACCAGATGGAATGAGGAAAGTAAATAATGTTAATGTTTTAGACATTATCTCATGTATCCTTCCATCAGAAACAAGTTTGAAAACTCTATGGTCTGTTGAGAAAAAAGTGAGGGGAAAAATGAAAATAGTCTTTAGAGAAGAGTCTCTAATAGTTGTAGAAAGATCAAAAGCAAAAATGTACCTATAATTCATGGGGAGAAACACTGAGACAATAAGGCAACAGCCTATTCAGTTTCCGCAGTAGATAAAAATCCTTTATTTCTGCCAAAGTGATTTATTTCAGTCAAGAGAGAAAGCAAGGATATTAAAATATAAGCAGTATAGAAATATCCCCAACAACCCATCCAGATTTGAGATGAATTCTCTCTACTCTGCAGGAAACTTCAATCACAAAACTTCCATGGAAATAGTTATTTTTGGGGCTTCCCTCACTAGGTTTAGTGGCTTTCTCTGGAAAGGGGAAAAGTGGTGAGGATTTGTGAACATGCTTGGATAAGGAAGCTGGTTACCCAAACAGAGGAAGTGGGTGAATTGCTGGTCCTGAGAACCTTCAGTTACAGAAGTAGAAATAAAGGAAGGAAAAGGATGGAAAATGTTTTGAGTGGCCTTTAGCCAATCAAAGCCAATATAATCTTCCAAAACTAGTCTGGTAGTTGCTTAATACTTGCTCCTAGTCTTGAACTATAGACAGCAATTGCTCTAGACAGGGACCAACATCTTGAGTAAGGGAAAAAATGATTGATCTCCAGGGGTGGTCCTTAGGATTTAGTTGGAGTAGTAGTCAACTGTATGATTTCAGGAGTTGAGGAGGCATCAGAAGTAATCCAAGAGTAGTAGTAAAAGTACTAAGGTAGAAGGCAGTGGGTGCATAGCTATCACTGAAGGCAATGGCACTTGTGGTAAGCAGCTATTATTCTTTATGTCTTGAAGGACTCCAACATCTAATATCAAGCTCCATTTTTTATACACTTCCATTTTCACAGCATCATCATTGGGGTGTTTAGACTTACATTTTTCTGATAATTGAGTCTGATGTTTCAGGTGTTAATAGACCTTGAAATGTAGGGTTCACTCAGGACTCAGAGGCCTATCCATAGCTTCTAAGGTTGCTGTAATATCTGTCCTCTCTACAGTACATGACAAGGCATCATCACATATCTGCTGAAGGAGTGCATGTGTAAAGGGTGAGTTTTGCAGTGTATCCCTGGGGGCCATATAGTGCTTGTGAGAGGAAAAGTGAGAAGTCCAGTGAAGTAGCACTGAGGATGCTACCTCATTGTTGTAATTAAACAACCAAACTCAGAGAGCACCAAGGACTTCATAAATTACTCCTGAGCTACAAATATTCTTTTCTGTTGAAGAGAAAAGTAGCAGGTGGTGACATATGCAACAGAGAAGAATGACACCATCATACTAAAGAGGATGAAAAAATACTTTGAAAATGTTTGTACCATATTGGTGATTATGTAGCCATCTAGAACCAAATATGGAAAATCCCCAGAAATTGAAGGCCGGCAGTCTTGCTACAGTTGAGCTGAAGCCGATACTTCTTCATCTAAGCTCCCAGAGCCCCAACAGCATTCAAATATCAAGATAGAATCTCCACAGCATCTCTTGGGTGGCCATAAATGGAGATGCCAAAGCCTGATATCATCAGCATACTGTCAGATGAGCTCAGTTAGCGACTTCATTTAGATGTTCAATACAACGGGCAGTTCTAGCTTATGTTGTACCATCCCTACCTACATTTTCTTACATCCAGATGTGAGAGATTAGAAATGCAGTATAACAAATAATGATCTGAGCTAAGTAATCAATAAAAAAATCTTAAATCAATTGAGTGGCGATACAATAAATAAAAATAAAATAAAATACCAGACAGAAAATAATGCTCCTAATACCTCACTGTATTAAAAATGATCAATCAAATGTCCAGACTTTTGAGAAAGAACAGTCTAATGCATTAAAGAACAGGCATGCATTGCATGGGGAGATTTCTTCATCAGGTCAGCCATTTGTGAGACTATTAATAAGCATCAACTTCAGAGCCCGCACCTCACTTGTCGCACTGATTTAATTTACAGTAGATTCATTATAATGATTTCATATTCATTTTGTATGACTTTAAATTGATATATTATTTCATATCCTGCAGAAATAGCTCAATCTCACATGGCCCACATAGCACTCCACTCTTACAACAATCCGTTTCTCTTACCTGACATTTCGACCTTATTCTTTTTAATTATTGGGATGAGAATGATAACCTCAGCGATGAGCAACATTTGCTTAGCCCTGAAATTAATTTTCACATTATGGATGGAATACTTCTCTAAATTATTTCTTTCGGGGTCTTTTTTCACAGTATCAGCTTTTGCTCCTAAAAAGCTATTACCACCACCACCACCAACAACAACAACAACAACAAAATGACTTGGTTACTTACTAGGAACTCCAGATACCAGCCGTAAAGGGCGCAGTACGCGGAAAGCTCTAAGTGCTTTAACATCAAATCCAGCACCTTTACCTCCCAATGAATTTACCCCATCTGCTTTGGTTGCTTGTTCTAAAATTGCACTAAAAAGCCTGCGGAAGGGAAAGAAATGAAAAACAAAACAAAACAAAACAATAAAATGGTTAGTATACAGTATGCAGAAAGAAGCAATCAAGGTACTTTATATAAGGCAGAAAATCCTGCATAAGGAGATCAAACAGAACATTCATATTTCTTTATGATATGTACAATGATGGTATAGACAAAATGTACATGTGCCCTGTTAGAAATATATTAGTTGACAGCCATAACATAAAGTCCCAGACATGCTTTGCAGTTTTAAAAAAGATTTAGAAGAATCAATGTCAAATTTAACAGAATCGATCTAATAGCAATAGCACTTAGACTTGTATACCGCTTCATAGTTATTTAGTAAACTAGTAAACTAGTAAAGTAAACCTTTAAGTGGTTTACAGAGTCAGCCTATTGTCCCCAACAATCTGGATCCTCATTTTATTGACCTCAGAAAGATGGAAGGCTGAGTCAACCTTACAAATACATTAATCAATGCATATACTTTTGGCTGCAATCTGTACCCTTTCTATATTGTAAGGCAATGTTTCTCAACCTTGGCAATTTTAAAATTAAACTATATATGGACTTCAACTCCCAGGGGCCAACCTTACCTTGGCCAGAATGATGTTCCACAGGATGGCGTATCAACTCCAAATATGTTTATCTTTAATGATGATGATACGTATGGGATTCTGATGCTGCATACTGAATGCACCTCTGCATCTGAAGTACTTCAAATACTAAGCATCTATATGACAACTATCTTTTAAAACATAGAATCTCTTACAAAAGGCAACAGTAGGGATCGGTAGGTAGGAAGACGTAGTACTATTTTATCTATGTATTCATCATAGTACCGTATATACTCGAGTATAAGCCGATCTGAATATAAGCCGACCCCCCAATTTTACCCCCCAAAACTGGGAAAACTCATTGACTCGAGTATAAGCCGGGGGTGGGAAATGCAGCGGCTACTGGTAAATTTCAAAATAAAAAAAGACTGGTCAAAAGTGCGAGGACCTATCAGAAATCACTTTTTTCAGCCCTCTGGGTAGTCCTTTTGTGCATATGGACTACTCAGAGGGCTGAAAAAGTTATTTTTGACTGGTCCTCGCACTTGTGACCAGTCCTCGAACTTACGACTGTCCTTACATTTTATGTTTTTGCCCTATCTTGTCACCATGGTAAAGAGAAGCAGTTGTGAAATGAGTGACATGGTTTTAAGAATGCTGCACGGGCATAAATGTGAGGATGGTCATAAGTGTGAGGACCAGTCAGAAGTGTGAGGACCTACTGCCAGCCCTCTGAGTAGTCCCTATACACATATATCACATGACCAGCTAGCCACGCCCACCCAGTCACTGGCTTGATCTAATTTCAGGCAAGTTGAAGCCTCTGTTAAGAGATACCAGGGCTGGGCAAATGTGGCCCTTTTACAACCTGTGGACTTCAACTCCCAGAATTCCTGAGACAGCCAAGCTGGGAGAACCCACTAGCTAGCAGCCAATTACAATCAGCTCGCAACTCAAGCTCAGTGCACATGGAATCTCCGGTGAGGATTTCTTTGTTTCTTTCTCCCTTTAAGCCCCCCCCCAGCCCATTTTTGCTTCCAGGGGGCTGCAGAGAGTCTTGCTAGGCACCCCCCTCATGCCCCTAGCAAGCCTTGGGAGCCAGTTGCAGGGAAAAAGTCATTTTTTTCAGGACCCGAATATAAGCCGAAGGGGTGTTTTTCAGCCTGAAAAACGGGCTGAAAAACTCGGCTTATATTCGAGTATATACGGTAATATAATATAAATTTTCAAATATCTTTGTGGATTTTTTTGAAATAAAACAACAGCAACTGTTTCCTAAAGATTGAAAGATAGATACTCACCCTACTACCACAATTATAAAATCTAGTAAATTCCAGCCATTCCGGAGGTAAGCATTAGGATGAAAGAGAAGTCCATATGCTATTACTTTTAAAAATGCTTCCACTGTAAAAATTATGAGAAAGAGATATTCCACTCGTTCCTGCAGTGAAAAGAAAAAGAAAACAAGGAACATGGTGGTTAACGTTGGAAAATTAGATCATAGGAGAAAGAGAGGGCTACATTTCCAAGTCAAAACAATTGTCTTTTTGACAAGACTGCCATTTCCTGCTGTTCTTGCTAAATGCAAGCCAAATAATTTACATATAGCTGTATACTCTGTAGGATTTTGGCTATCTAGAACATGGAAATATTTCCTAATCCAACGCCTTCCACACATATTGGACTTCCACTCCTATAATCATCAGTGAAACATCATTAAAGACAAAATACAGTTATTTTAATTTGGTTAATTTTCAAATTTAAATTTACAGAAACAAAAGCATCGTATGCACATCAGGATCAAAATTCATGAAATAATGTTCTGGGAATCTACTTTGAGAGAGAAAGGAGAAGAGAGAAATAATTTAGAAGTACATTGATGATCATCATTGTCATCATCATCCTACCAACAATCTCTCTTCTCTCTGTACAAGCGTACAGTATATTTCTCACACACATATACTCAGAGAGAGGTACATATTCCCTAATGCTTCTTCTACAAAGTGCTTTCACTTTGGGTGCAAAATGAGTTCTACGTGAAATCAGGTTAATGGACCAAAATGCAATAAACTCCTTTATCAGTCAGGAAATGGGGGGAAAATTCTCCCAATCTCCAGGAGGTAGCCCAAAACCTGAATGAAAGCAAACCACATACTATCAAGACTGCTTGATTATATTATGCCATATCCGTGACTTCTGTTTGCTGCAGGGACGCTGGTGACTTTACTTTAGTGCTCAAACTAAGGCTATAAAAATATGGGTGGCCATTAGATGGCTGTAAATGATATAGGGTTTCCTGCATGAGCAGGGGGTTGGATTAGACTTCCAAGGTCTTTTTCAACTCTTGTTATTCTGTTCTGATAAACCAGAGAGGCCGTGGTGGGATTCAGCCAGTTCGCACCACTTCAGAACTGATTGTTAACTTTCTGAGCAGTTTGACAAAGTGGTTGTTGGAAGAAATTATTAGATCAGAGAACCGGTTATTAAATTACTTGAATCCCACCACTGCAGCGGGGTCTGCAACCTTAAAACACTCAAAGAGTCACTTGCGCCCATTTCCCACAAAAAACAAAACACCGGGAGCTACAAAACCTGGTTGGGCATGGCCAACTTGACATCACTCACTCCCACCCAGTCACATGACACCCCCAGCCATGCCTACCTAAGTTTTGTGGCTCCCAGTATTTTCTTTTAAACAGGTCTTTCTCTCTCTCCCCCCCTTTCATCTTTCTCCCTCTCTCTCTCTTTCTCCCTCTCTTTCTTTCCCCTTCCTTCTCTCATCTCTTTCATCCTCTTTCTCTCTTTCTCATCTCTTTCTCCCTCTCTCTTTCTCCCCCTCTCTCTCATCTTTCTCCCTCTCTCCCTTTCTCTTCACTCTTTCTTTCTTCCTCCCTCCCTCCATCTCATCTCTTTCTCCCTCTCTCTTTTTCCATTTGAATTTTTGAAGCTAGGATATGATTGCCCTATTCAAATATTCACATGGGACCATGAACAATGATCAGTTGCTTCTGCTGATTGCCGGCCAGCCAGGTCAGGTTCCTAGAAATAGGGAAATAACTTCCTGTTTGGATGTGTGAGCACAGGACCATTCCCTTGAAAGCAACACTGCCATGACAATTAATTCTAGGACACCTGGTGATCCTATTTCAGAAAAAAAAAACAGTGAAGCCAAGGAAGAAATCCATAACATTAAAGACAAAAACCTGAGTCTTTGCTGAGAGGTGCAGAACAGAGGTTTCCAAATCTATCTGCTGTAGTCACTAAAGAAACTGCCATTTACATATGCTCTTAATTCTTAATAGGCTCTAACCCCTCAGGGAGAAATAGGACAGCTGCTTACAGGAGAACAGCTGGCTGCTTGCTGATCAGGCAGTTGTCAGTAACCCAAACCATATGATATCAACCTCAAAATACAGCAAAGTTTCACTGAGATCAGATGTCAATCCAAGATCATGACCCTTAATAAAAGCTTTAAAAAAAAGCTCACACTTTGTATTACTAAGAGTTTTTCAAGTTGCAATACAATTTTCAAATCATTTGGGTTTTGTGATTGGCTATTAGTAAGTAAGTCTCTATTCCCAGTTTACAGATAGATTAAGGAAAGGTGTATGTTAGTCCATTGTGATTTGCAGATCAAAGCCTACTTTGAAATTCTGATGTTTCACTTATCAATTTAAGGAACCATAATTGTTTCAGGAAGCTAGAAATAGGAAAATTGAGGTACCAAGATCCTGGGCTGTTCTCTAAACCCTTCTTCTTTTGGGGGGTGTAAGTCTATGTGTTTGGCCTGGAGGCCTATGTGTATGTGTGTCTGCAGAGATGCTACCTCATTATTTTGAGACGTGAGCTCTACAAAACTGCTAGAGGGGATCTAAAACAAGGACAGAGCGTTTGTATGCTGTTAAATCTGGATTTAATGTTAAACAATCCCTGTATTTGTTAATGTCAGAATATAAAGCTTCTTTTGTAACCTATAACATTGCAATGGAAAAAGTCTGAATGGCAGTTCCATTCTCAGGACTACATCGTAATTAACATTACATGGTGTTTCAGGGAAATGATTTAAAGCCTGTAAACACAAGAGAGAATGTGCTTATTCTCTGCACTATCTCAATCGTACTTCATCTTTCTCAGCAAGGAAGCAGGTGAAATCTGTACTTCCTCTCTTGCCCTGTCAAAGATACACCCTAGCCAACAAACTACTTCCAAATATTGTCACTGAAATACAATGGATTTAAAAAGAACGATCCCCATTCTGAGATAGTCTTCGATTACGTTGGACAAATGCCTTACATTGCTTTTTATGTTAGGCTTTGTTCTTTCCACAAGCTCCTATCATTCACTCCAGAATTATAGTTCTACTATTCCAAATATAGAAGAATATCAACCGAGTCCTTCCATTCCTTCTGTGTTTGAAAGTTTCCCCATTTATCTTCAATATTTGCATTATTTTTGCCTTGCTGTCTTTAATAATAGTATATCATATATCTGAACACTCACTGCAGACATTTTGTTGAGTTCATTTGCTAATTTATTTCATGTGATTAAATAATGGGTTTTGTGGAAGGCTCAAGAATGCGTTCCATGCTAGGATGCTGAGTGGGACTTGGGGATTTGAATGTCATTCTGTATGAACTGAAGGCACGTAGTAAAATACCGCTACTCCTTGATTTACGACCACAATTGAGCCCCAAATTCCCATGGCTAAGCAAGACATTTGTTGTGAGTTTGCCCCATTTGAAGACCTTTCTTGACACAGTTGTTAAGTGAAGCACTGCAGTTGTTCAGTTAGTAACATGGTTGTTAAATGAATCTGACTTCCCCATTGACTTTGCTTGCCAGAAAGCAGGGGTGGGTTCTAACTGGCTTAAATTACTGGTTCTCTTTGTGTGTACGCTTCGCGCGCAATCGCCTCTTCGGTTGCGTGCTTTGCGCAAGTGCATTGTGCAAGCGCGTTGCAAATCTGCCCAGCTGAGGTGCAGCAATCCGCTCTGCCGCACCTCTCAGCTGGGCAAAAAAAGAAGAAATATAAGGTCGGAATTAGGCAGGGGAAGGTGGGAGGGCCCAGCTCCCGAAGAAAGAGAACCGGTTCGGTGATGTAATAGCATCACCGCTACCGGCTTGACCGAACCGGGAGCAACTCACCACTGCCAGAAAGTTTCAAAAGGGGATCATATGACCCTGGGACCAGGGGACATTGCAATTGCAATAAATACAAGCCAGCTGCCAAGTGTCCAAATTTTGATCATGTGACCATAGGGATGCTGCAATAGTCGTAGGTGTGAGAAACAGTCTTAAATCACTTTTTTCAACGCTGTTGTAACTTCGAATGGTCACTGAATGAAGGATTGTAACTCAAAGACTACTTGTATTATATAATGCAACCCATCAGTGTCCAAAAGGGAAAATAAGAACTGCCAAAATGGCAGATTAAGTCATATATTTAATTTTTAATATTCACACCTATCAATTTATCCTCTATAGTTAAAGGAAAAGATTCCCCTCGCACATATGTGCTAGTCGTTCCCGACTCTAGGGGATGGTGCTCATCTCCGTTTCAAAGCCGAAGAGCCAGCGCTGTCCGAAGATGTCTCCGTGGTCATGTGGCCAGCATGACTAAACGCCAAAGGCGCACGGAACACTGTTACCTTCCCACCTATTTTTCTACTTGCTTTTTTTACGTGCTTTCGAACTGCTAGGTTGGCAGAAGCTGGGACAAGTAACGGGAGCTCACCCCGTTACGCGGCACTAGGGATTTGAACTGCTGAACTGCCGACCTTTCAATCAACAAGCTCAACGTCTTAGCCACTGAGCCACCGCGTCCCTGCCCTCTATAGTTAAAAGCACCACTATTATATAGAAAATCTCTGGCTCTGTTAAATTCTCTGCTTGCCAACATGAAGCTGTCATATCACCCTCCATGTTCCAAACTACAATTCAAACTTATCTCTGGATTGAGTATTTTTCTGTAGACAATGCTTTCCTCATCTGGAATAATAGGAGAATGAAGAAGATTACCTCATCTTCAGCTGTACTTCTAAGATTAACTTTGTTTATTTATTATTTTTGCAAACAACTCAAGGGAGCAAACATATCTACTACTCCTTCCTCCTCCCATTTTCCACACAACAACCCTGTGAAATGGGCTGGACTAAGAGTGAATGACTGGCCCCAAATCACCCCCACTGGCATTCATGGCTAAGGCAGAACTTGAACTCAGAGTCTCCTGCTTTCTAGCCTGGTGCTTCAACCATTAGACCAAACAGGCTCACCAAGTTTCTTCCTTAGTAGCAAAATAAAAGCTAATTGGAATAAGGTCCTGATCTATCCAGATTGTTCACCCAATCATATTAATATGCTAAACTGTCAATGACTAAGGAAAATCAATTTTCACCATTTTATAAATGATTCCTGCTTAAATCTCTGAAGTTATAGTATACATGATGCATAATAAATATCTACAGTATTTCCAGGGATGAGTCCATCCCTAGAGATCTATCACCAATCGCCCACATATTAATGGCTTTTAAAAAGCTGGCAATCTAGCTGAATATGTTTGTTAGCATTTAAGATGCACTTATTTCTGAGATATCATCTTAAAATAAACTGAAAATGTGCAGTTGTGATGTATGGCAACTATACGCCTGTAAAAGAGTTGGATGATTAAGTTAATACACATGATTCAGCATTCCCACTTTTCTAGTTCTAAGTAATATATGCCTCTTTTTGTCATGTTCCTAATGTTTATAACATTTCCCAAGGCAATCGAACTTCCTGGAGCAGAGAGGCCCAGATTCAGGCTGTACCACTGGATGCTAACCTATATACTAAAAGACTTATCTAATCCAACTTTTTGTTACATCATTTCTATCCTGCTCTATGGAGTAGAGAGTTGGTCTCTGACAGAAAACCACTTGAAGAAACTAGAAGCATTTGAAATGTGGATTTACAGATGATAGTTACATATAAGCTCGGTTAACAAAATCACAAATGAGGAGGTGATAAGCCGCCTGGGAAAGCAAAGGGAAATAATCAAAGCCATTAAAAAGCGAAAGTTAGAATATTTTGGTCATGTGATGCGACACCCAGAAAAATATGGCATCCTTCACTTAATCCTCCAAGGAAAGACTGAAGGCAAACAAGGTCCAGGCAGAAGAAGAACATCATGGCTTCAAAACCTAAGGGACTGGTTTGGACAAAACTCAGCAGCACTTTTTCATACACCTGTTGACAAAAATAGGATTGTCAACATGATCGCCAACGTCCGATGACAGATATGGCAGAAGAAGAAGAAGAATTCAACTTTTCTATCGGAGAAATGTTGGAAGTGTCATCAGACTCCAGGATCATATTACCATATATGGTGGACATGTGTAGAAGCTAAGAGATATTGGACTAAGATGCACACGTGGTTGGAAAAAATGATAAAGAAACACATTGACTTTAAACCAGAGATATTTTTTATTAGGGATCTTACCAGAAACATACAATAGAGAATTGCAATACTTAATTGTGAATGTCTTAACAGCGCTAGAATTGTATTTGCTAAAAATTGGAAAGGAGAGAAGTTACCTACTGATGATGAGGTCATTAAGAAAATTATGGAATGTGCTGAAATGTGTAAATTGACATTTGAAATTAGAGAACAGGAAGATAAACAATATTATTTGATATGGGATTTATTTTATCAATGGATAGATAATAAAACATGGAGATGAAATATGAAACATGAAGCTGATCTAAAGATAAAATATGTGAAGTTCTTTTTTATGAGTAATAAGCTTTTGTTACAAATTGGTACTTTGAAGATGGGATTAAGCACAAAAGAATGTTAACCAATCAACACACTGTCTGTAGTTGTTTGGAATGATGATGGTTTTATGTTTTGTTTTTGTTTTAAAATAAAAAAAAATCAAAAAAAAGAATTCAACTTTTCTAACCGATATTACCAAGGCTATGTTAGGATTCTCCCCCCCCCCTTTTTTTGCTCCTTATATAATTAATAGCAACCATAAGAAGAAAAAAAAACCCTGTGAAATATTTATTACAATATTCAGTCTAGGAGGATGAACTGATAAACCCCACCAAATGTGGCAAACCACGTGTGACACAGTATACCAAAATAAAATGCTGCAGCATTTGGAAACCTAGTTTGTTTTGGAAGATTTGGAAGCTAATCAAGAGTCTGGCCTGGTTAATCCTTCCTTGGAAGACCTTTAGGGAATATCAGCGCTGTATGGTAGATTGAGAATTTTTTTTAAATCCTGGAAGAGGCTGATGATAAACACAACGCTATTGCCAAGAAAATTATCTGAGTGGTCCATGAAATCACCAAGTAGAAATCTGCAAAGCCCAATGTTGTGGGAAGGAACATTTTGGAGAATTCTAGAATGTTTGTTCCTCCTTTCAACCATGACAATCCAGCTGAATGGGGTTGGGTGAGTCCAGCAGAATTCAGGCTCCGTTCTCCTCAGACTGACAGTTAAGGCAACCTGGCTCAGAAACAATTCATATTGACCTTGTACCATTTCCAATTTTAGCTGAATTTTTAATTCTTTTTCAATATACATCATCTCTCTCCCTGAACATAAAGATCTGCTTATAATCTATTCATGCTGTATTTGAATAACATGGAGCCTTGTACTACCCTAAATGTTAAAAGAAAATATGGCACAGATTTTGTTCATAATTCCATTTCATCCCATACTGAATAGAAATTACTTTAGCTTCACAAACTACTAGCTTATCCTAGAAATCTTGGATCACCCTACTTTTCCTCAGTTTTTCCTTCCTCTTCCGTCCAGTGAAGGAAAATTGCTTACTCAACACTTGGGTTTTTTTAAAAAAAATATACTCCAGCATACTCATGAGTAATTGATTAATGAATAATTCATTATTCATGAATAATAAATTGAAATGGAAATGGGCTTGGCACATAGCCAGTTGAACAGATGGCAGGTGAACCAAGGCAGTCATAGAATGGA
This sequence comes from Ptyas mucosa, assembly GCA_012654045.1. Taxonomy (NCBI): domain Eukaryota; kingdom Metazoa; phylum Chordata; class Lepidosauria; order Squamata; family Colubridae; genus Ptyas; species Ptyas mucosa. The sequence goes on from WNWU01000037.1 coordinate 9,389,866, forward strand.
CCTCACTTGATAAAAAGCATCCACGAAAGAGCCCTAAAACAAAATGAATCAATGACATCAGCAAGTATTGCGGGCTCAATTGGCAAAAGAAAGCTCAGGACCGTATTGGTTGGAAATATGCGGAGGAGGCCTTCATCCTGCAGTGGATTGACAATGACTAAAATGATGATAATGATGACTCATGAGTAAATTAATACACTGTGCATTTTATTATTACTGTTCTTCAACTGTAAAGTCCTGTATTTCTTCAACCTCAAGTATGTCACTGTATTGGTAATATTAACTGTTTATTATAGGGACTGGTATTATTTTGCCACAAAACTAGATCTCAGAGTTGAATCAAAGGCTCTATTACAATATTGAAGAAATGTAAAACATTCAGATAGGTTGGGGATAAAAACATCTATACAACCTAACGTAATGCAGTTTACTACTTCAACCCTGGGTGAGTGGGTGGTTGAGGAGAAGGAAAAAGTGCAAGGTGAATTCCATTTTATTTAAATGTCTGTGTTCTTCACCAGAATTTCCCAAAATGTTCCCACCGAATATTATATCAACTTATTTTAGCGCCTTTCAATTGTGTGAGATGTATTTTAAGAACTTTGTGGCAAGGAGCAATTTGTAAATGGAAAAAAATTAAGAGAGTAGCCAAGAAAAAGAACTTGATGTTATAAGTACTGGATTTCTAGATTAAATGTTATCAAAAAATACTGGATTTATTACGGGAGAATCCTTTTTGGTGTGATTATGTTAACTCACGGTTAACATACATTCGGATGAATAAAACTGATCTTTAGTAATATAGAGCCAGAAGGGGATACTTATAGGATCAACTCTATAAAACAGATTCTGAGGCAGATTTGTTGATACTGGGTTGCTTCCAAACACATTTTGTTGCTAAGGAGACATGAGATCCAGGTTTTTTTTAAAGCCAACAAAGGATTTAATAGTTTTTTTTTAAATCCAGGAGACATTGTCAATGTAGTAAATAAAGGCCTTTCCTTTTGTCACAAAGAAATTTACAGTACCACATATGGTCAAAATGAAATCAAAACGTAGCAAAACGAATCAAGGAGGGATATGGCATAAGAATAATGATTTGAAGTGAAAATATTTACGGACCCCTCACATCCTGGACATAAACTATTTCAACTCCTACCCTCAAAATGATGCTATAGAGCACTGCACACCACAACAACTAGACACAAAAACAGTTTTTTACCGAACGCCATCACTCTGCTAAACAAATAATTCCCTCAACACTGTCAAACTATTTACTAAGTTTGCACTACTATTAATCTTCTCATCATTCCCACCACCCATCTCCTTCCATTTATGACTGTATGACTGTAACTTTGTTGCTTGTATCCTTACGATTTATATTGATATTGTTTCCTGATTGCTTATTTGTACCCTATGAGTATAATTAAGTGTTGTACCTTATGATTCTTGATGAACATATCTTTTCCTTTATGTACACTGAGAGCATATACACCTAAGACAAATTCCTTGTGTGTCCAATCACACTTGGCCAATAAAAAATTCTATTCTATTCTATTCTATTCTATTCTATTCTATTCTATTCTAT
>WNWU01000037.1:9391463-9492553 GCA_012654045.1 Ptyas mucosa
ATTCTATTCTATTCTATTCTATTCTATTCTATTCTATTCTATTCTATTCTATTCTATTCTATTCTATTCTCCAAGCCTACTTAAATAAAACATGTTTTTGCTATACCATAGACCCCAGTTTCTAGAATAAATCTTTATGAAGGTTTATTGATTTATGAAGAATGAGACAGTCATTATGCTCTCTGTAATGCCCAGGTATGGTCCACGTGTGAGTAAATCTGCCTCTACCCAGTATAATTTTTTGCGGCAAATAAGAGCTTCCATTTGCTGTTTATCGTATCGCTCTTCCATCAAAACTAACTTTAACTTTTAAAAAGTTAAGAACATCAATGAAAGGACATGAAGCGCCTCCCGACAAAGGTTCAATTTTCAATACAGAGTAGTCTTTATCTGGTGGAAATGAGAACCATTTCAAGTATGAATTAGTGCCTATTGATTCATACACATATTTTGTGCATAGAGATGATAAAAGAACAAACTAGATTCTTTAGCAACAAAGCCTGGAGTAATCTTTCAACACTATTTATTTAATAACTGCCAAAGTCTGTTTTTCAAGTATGACAGCACAGGTAATACGCTTATATTGATTGCTGAGTATTATCTGTCATTGACATAATGTTGACTATTTTACTTAAAACCAGATCTACAGATGTGTATGGAATGCTGAATTTCTGAGCAATTTAATAGTGTAAAATGAAATGTTAAGCAGAAATAAGAGTGGATATATTTATGACATCTAACTTAAAATGAGTTTTCTGCCTGCTCAATTATACAGAATTATCAAAGTTCAAAGCTGAAAGTACTTCATGTCTACCACCTATAGAATCAGTAATCCTTGCAACCTTCTCTAAAACACATCCATAACATTATCCCCAGATTATGCTTTTGGCAAAACTGCATCGCTGCAAATTCTGCCAATTTCACCAATCATTCCTTTGTTATGGGTATTTCAAAGTCTTTCCATCTTTATGCATATAATACCGTAATCTCACTGCAGTTACTATGCATAAAAACCAATCTTCCACAAACGTCTTTGTGTTTTCTGTCCATTAGTCCCAGAAAGAAAAGATCTGGTTTCAGTTGAATACTAAAATTTAAAAAATCTCTAAATCACTATAGAAGAGCCAAGGTGGCACAGTGGTTAGAATGCAGTACTGCAGGCTACTTCAGCTGACTGCTAGCTGCAGTTTGGCAGTTCAAATCTCACTGGCTCAAGGTTGACTTGGCCTTCCATCCTTCCGAGGTTGGTAAAATGAGGACCCAGATTGTTGGGGGCAATAGGCTGACTCTATAAACTGCTTAGAGAGGGCTGTAGAAGCACTGTGAAGCAGTATATAAGTCTAAGTCCTATTGCTTGCTATTGCTATATGTAGTTGAATCCAAACATTTCTATTGTTTTTTTTTATAAGGCAACCAAGCATGATAAAATGATAGTTCAGGTTTTCCATCTTTCCAGCATCAATCATACATTCTATACATAGTTTTTCTGGTATCATATACCAATGGCATGTCATTTAAACATTTTTTCTTTTAAATTGTAACATAATATGGAAGTTCTTTCCATCACAAGTTTTCCCATTGTTCCATATGTAAGTTATAACCAAAATTCTTAGCTCATTTTATCATACCTTCTTTAATTTTTCTTCTGTTTCAGACTTCAGTAGGAAGCAGGGGTGAAATGCTCCCGGTTCGGATCAGATCGCCCAATCCCGTAGCAATGGCAGCAAGTAGTTCAGAGAACCGGTAACAAAAATTCAGCTCCCCCTACGCCCAGCTGAACCATGTGATCATCAGAGACTTTTTTTTTTAAATTTTAAAAGCATTTTTTCTTCAGCCAAAAAAATACTTTTAAAAGTAAAAAAAAACCTCTGATGATCGCGCGACTCAGCTGGGATTGTCAGAGCCTTTTAAAAGCATTTTTTTTACAACCTCTTTGGCCGAAATTCAAGCTGGTAGGAAGGGATACCAGCGGACTGGTGATCCCCCAGAACGCTCACCAGTGATCACCGAGCCTCGCTTGGAAGAATAATCCAAATTGCTGTCATTTTACGTTGAGAAGAAATCGAAGAATGGGTGAGTCTCTATTCTCAGTCTCAACTCGTGGAAGACCGAGTTGAACTGGGGAGCGCCCAGGCAGGAGTAGGCGTGGCCAAGAAAGTTTGACTCGGTCTCCAAGCAGAGAAGCAGAGCACTACCCATTCCTGGATGATCTTTCCTGATACACTGGAGAATAGAATTTTTATTGGCCAAGTGTGATTGGACACCCAAGGAATTTGTCTTGGTGCATATGCTCTCAGTGTACATAAAATAAAAGATACGTTCATCAAGAATCATAACGTACAACACTCAATGATAGTCATAGGGTACAAATAAGCAATCAGGAAACAATATCAATATAAATCATAAGAATACCAGCAACAAGGTTACAGTCATACAGTCATAAGTGGGAGGAGATGGGTGATGGGAACGATGAGAAGATGAGAAGATTAATAGTAGTGCAGACTTAGTAAATAGTTTGACAGTGTTGAGGGAATTATTTGTTTAGCAGAGTGATGGTGTTTGGGAAAAAACTGTCCTTGTGTCTAGTTGTTCTGGTGTGCAGTGTTCTATAGCGTTGTTTTGAGGGTGGGAGTTGAAATACTTTATGTCCAGGATGTAAAGGTCTCCTGCAAAGCTATGGTATTAATTAAAACAAAACAAAACAAAAATATTGGATATATTCTTTCCAATATAGTATTTAGAATTAAGATCCAGCATTCCTTATTGCGACATGCTCAGGCTGGGAATTTATTTTTCTCTAGCAGAACAGGCCTTGTTTTGTTTTGTTTTTTTAAAAAAGAAAGTATAAACAACTACAAGCAACTACATTTAACATGTAGCTTGTCAGGTTTTCAAGAGACACTCATTATTTTCTTAAAGAAGCTAAAACATGAATCCGCATTTCTATTTTTTGCTAAATAACCAAAGATTAAAGATTACATCCAGACATGCTCTTTATATTAATTGCTGTTATGAAAAGCCAGCAAAATACTGGCAAGGTTAGAACAACAATGTTCAGCCCATTTAAGATTTGCCATTCTTCTTTTGCTTATCAGTTAAAAAAAAAACCCTGAAGAATTTGTTTAAATCTAATCAGCTTTTATATGGCAGCGACATCTAATCGCCATGATGTGCATCATGATTCATTTGCCTTGTTTAATAAGTTGTTACTCCTCATGCTTAGATGCTTGGGTTCCCCGATGTGGTCAATTAAGATAAATAGGTACATCATAAAACATTTTGGGGTCATCATACTTCTTAATTACGCTTTAAAACAAAAATAAATAAATAAATCCACCTTTCTACAGCTTATTGCTGTATTTCTATATTGTTGATACATTGTCTACGGTGGCGATTTAGAAAACTGATGGAATCTTAGCAATTCATACTCGACTGGAGTCCACTGCACTCTTTATGGGTTTTAGATCTACAATACGATCTTGGGATCATGTGAGGCGGGCTGGGATATCATGGAGCTCCAGCTACTTGGAGAAAGAAATTCTGCAAATGATTCTGTTGCTCTGGCATCTTGAGTGTTGAGAAGCAGTAAAGTCATTGCCCCACATGATGTTGCTGCAGATCCAAGGGGGAGGGCCAAAAAAAGTTAAGATGGCAGCCATGATCACAGCTGCACCCCTTATGTGACAGACATAAAAATGCAGGCATGAATTTGAATACACAATTGTGATTGACAAACTTGACTTCTTTGACTTACCCCCTGCAAATACCTCTGGGACCTGCAGCAGCAATAACAAATTCTCTTATCCCTAGTTTATATTACAGAGGTGCACAATTAATTACTTAGACTCCCCCTCCATGCCTTGCCTTTAGATAGGTGTATCTGCATATATATATATATATATATATATATATATATATATATATATGTGTATGTATGTATGTATATGTATATGTATATAGTATGCAGTAGTGGGTTTCAAATCCCGTCGCTACCAGTTCTCTTGTAGGCCCACGTGATCCGGGGCGAACTGGTAGCAACACACCATTGATTGTGTGTGTGTGTGTATGTATGTATGTACATTCTGTATATATGTATATATGTGTGTATATGTATCAATGGTGGGTTGCCTCTGGTTCGGACCGGTTCGCAAGAACCGGTAGTAAAACCGGTGGGAGGCTCTGCCCACTGACCCGGACGTCATGCTTTGCCCGGGCCCCATAATGCTGTTAAGACGTCCCTGCCTCAACCTTCCCACAATTCCTTGATAATAGGCTTTAATATACATCCACATATTACACAGATATACCAGAGAATTACAATGAGTTGATAAACATCATCTTGGCTTCTATACAGGTGTCCCTACGTGAAAAATGATCTTTGTCAAGACAAGAAGCTTCTGTTATCTTTTACACTGTTGACTGCAATGTTCCAGAAGAGCTGACATAAAGAAACAAGGAAATGTGTGAATAACTATACATAGCACTCCACCAAAGCAAGTATTCTTCAATTTCCTCAGACATACATTTTATATTAGAGATTACCTGATTTATTGAATGATTTATGTTTCCAGAATATTAATAATATGTTCCTGAGAAACTCTGGGAAAGGAAGTGAAGAAACGCCTAGGTCAGTGATGGCTAACCTTTTTGCCATCGCGTGCCAGGAGGGGGGGCAGGGGAGGTTCACGCACATGCGTGCCCACACCCATAACTCTATGCGCCCTGCCCTGCGTGTGCAACCTCCCCCTTGCTCCTGGCACGCAATGGCCCGGTAGGCCCGTTTTTCTTTCTCACCTGGCTCCAGATCCTCTCTATGCATCTGGGGAGGGCAAAAACAGCCTTCGCTACCCTCTCGGAGGCCCTCTGGAGGCCTGAAATGGCCCATTTCCCAACTCCCGGTTGGACAGGAAGTGACATTTTTTGCTGTCCCCAGCCTCCAGAGCCTCTCTAGGAGGCTGGGGACTCCAGAGCCTCTCTAGGACAGCAAAAAATGTCATTTCCTGTCCAACCGGGAGTTGGGAAATGGGTTGTTTCAGGCCTCCGGAGGGCCTCCGAGGCGATGGGGAAGGCTATTTTCACCCCCCCCCAGATGCATAGAGAGGATCTGGAGCCAGGTGAGAAAGAAAAATAGCCTTCCCCACCCCCCCAGGCCCTCCGAAAGCAGGAAACAGCCTGTTTTCCTACTTCTGGTGGGCCCAGAAGGCCCAAAAATCAGCTGGCTGGCATACACATGCGTGCCAGAGCTGAGCTGGCATTCCCACTAATTTGGCTACGCGTGCCACAGGTGGCATAGGTTCACCATCACGGGCCTAGGTGAACAGTGGTGTCAAGACTCACACAGCTGAGGAAGCCTAAAGAAGTAAGAATTAGAAAGAGTTTAGATAGGTTTAATGCTAATCTTGGGGTAAATACAGAAATCTTAGAAACTGTAAGAAGAATTTCCAAGGTTGATTTATAATGAGTTCATTGAAGTAAAGCCACAGAATGATTGGAAAAGCTTCTTCCCAGGAAATAAGTACCCAACAGACGTCTCTTCTCTCTCTTGATTATGTCTAATTTTTCTTCTTACTTTCTCAGTCAGCCAACAAGCTCTTACAAGTAGCTGAAGACAAAATGAATAGAAATCATACATTTGAATCCATGAAGTGGCAATGTTAACAATGAAGCAGGCTTACTTCTTTGCTTTTATTGCATCTGTAGGTGCTTATTCATAAAGCTCCTTTATGATATTCATTCAATTTTCGCTGATCGCAAGATTCCTTATGAGTAAAATCTAGTGTAACAACTAGGCACAACATACTATAATGTTATCTGAAATTCTTTAGGACTTCTAGAAGCTGATGAAATGGGCAGGGTTCTCTATAGGATAAAGGCCATCTGTAGAGTTGACTTCCCCTCTTGGCTCCATTAAAGGTAAAGGTTCCCCTCGCACATATGTGCTAGTCATTCCCGACTCTAGGGGGCAGTGCTCATCTCCATTTCAAAGCTGAGGAGCCAGCACTGTCCGAAGACTTCTCCATGGTCATGTGGCCGGCATGACTAAATGCCAAAGGCACACGGAACGCTGTTATCTTACCACCAAAGGTGGTCCCTATTTTTTTACTTACATTTTTTACGTGCTTTCGAACTGCTAGGTTGGCAGAAGCTGAGACAAGTAACGGGAGCTCACCCCGTTATGCGGCACTAGAGATTCGAACCGTTGAACTGCTGACCTTTCGATTGACAAGCTCAGCATCTTAGCCACTGAGCCACCACATCCCTGTCTGGTGGTATATAGATACTCATAAATAAATAGATAAATTGAGAGATATAAGAACCCAAACCACAGCAGCTTTATCTATTTATTTATGAGTATGGTGGTATATAGATATACATAAATAAATAGATAAAGCTGCTGCGGTTTGGGTTCTTATATCTCTCAATTGATTTTTTTTTTAAAACACAGTGCTATAATACAATGCTACTGTATGTGTGCAGAACAACTCATCATATCAACGAAGAAGCGACTCATTCTGTTAGGAACATATTTACCAACATATCTGCAATTCTAAGATAATAGGCTCATCCATGTCACATAACTAGAATAATCAGATTAGAATGTTGACAACTAAGGGGCAGTCAAGAGCTGTTGCATCAGGAATAATGCACATCTTGTACATGACAGTGATATTCCAAAAATAAGAGACAATCCTTTATATTCATGGATACCTACCTACTAAATCTGATGCACCATAGATACAGAACAACATCGTCTGACCTTAATTCATGATGTTTAGAACCATTCCCTCAATCATTCTGTTGTGGAATAAACAAGTTATGTAAAATAATGTGCTCAGGTATATATCTATTGCTAAATGATTAGTAAGGCTCCACAATGAAAGAGTTTTCACCTTCAGTTTTCTCTTCTTTTCCTCTTGTCAATCTCTCCCTGGCATCCCACTGTTTGCTTACTAGAAGAGCATTTTCCATGTGCCTATGCAAATGAGAGTATTCAGCCGAATTGCAGCCGAATTTGTAATTATTTTATTTTGCTTGTGAGATTTATCTGCTGCCTTAATACAAGCAGAGTCTGGGCAGCACAGTAAGATTTCTTTTTATACACTGCCGTACGCAATAGTAATTTATCCTTATTACTCATGTTTTAAATATAACACTACTGTTATCAATATCATTTAAAGCAGGGGTCCCTAACCTTTCGGACCTCAGGGACCACTAAATTCATAATTTTAAATCCCGTGGACCACTAATATGATCTGCCTAATGATCGTCTGGGTGGGCGTGGCAAGGTGGTCATGTGACTGGGTGGATGTGGCCAACTTGATGTCATTCATGTCAAGGGGTGCCTTGCCAGCCTCTACTCACTACTCCTCACCTGCCCGCCCAGGCTCCTTAGGACCCCAACAGGAAGCAGTTGCTGGAGCTAAGCAGCCACCACGAGAAAGAGTTGGCAAAACAGCTCAGTTCAAATTGGATCTGACTGAGAAGGAGACTCAGCAGAAGCACCTCACTGAGGACTATGAGCATAGACTTTCCAAGCAGAGGAAAGACCTGTGGGAGTGCAAGGCCAGGTACCGGCGACTGGAGGCTCAGCGGACTGAGATGGTCAGCCATTTCCAGGCCATGAGGCAGTCCCACTGGAACAAGGCCCTCCGGCTCTTCGCCACCAGCGGCACTTCCCTCCAGCCTTCGCCCAAAGCCCCACACCAGGAGGCTGAAGCAGACCCCAAGTCGGAATTTCTGCCCCCCTCTGACCCACACAAAAAGACCCAGAAGGGGGAGACTCTCTGCAGCAACACAAACGTTCATTACACGATCCGTCCCAGGGGCCGTAGTTTGAGGACCCCTGATTTAGCGCAATATAAAAAATGCAAATAATTTTTCTGAGGACCACCAAAATTTTCTTGCGGATCACCAGTGGTCCAAGAACCACCAAGTTGGTGACTACTGATTTAAAGCACTGATAGTGACATAAAAAGACAATTGGAATAACATCTAAAATAGTCTTAAAACAAGCAGAAATATGATCAACTATATTATCATATCCAGTAGTTCCTTAGCCTTACCAAATGGCATCCCGTATTAACAACTTGGCTTGTCTATGCAATCTATAAGTCTCGTCATATAAAGAACAGTTGGCAGCTTCCATGATACCAGGAGGAAGTAATAGTAATTACTTCCTCCCTTCCTCAGTTTACTTATAGTGCTGAATTTCTGGTCTGCATTTGTCCACATTTAGTAGTATATATATCCGAGATACCCAAGAAAGCCAAACATTTTAAGCTAGTGCACATTAAAATGTTTAACTTTTGCCATAAGTAAACTAGCTCATGCTAAAAAGGTAAGCTGTTTTAAGAATGCTTATTGACAAAGCACTGTCTGGAATTAACCTCTGTGAAATCATGTACTACAACAAACTAAATACCTTGGAGCTACTTTCTCTCAGCTCATAGAGTATGCTAACTTCTTGTTTCTTTGGAGTATCCCAGGGCTGCATCTGCTTTAAAAATGCTAGAGGGGTAAATCGCACGTTGTGTTGCAAACCTGGGTTCCTAACTCTCTTGTTTGTCTAATAATGCTGGCAAAGGAGACTTAGTGGATAATTGGCCATTATGTTTAACCAGTGGTGGGTTCCGCCCGGTTCCACCGAGCCCGTAGCGGTGACGATATGACGTCACCGAACCGGTTCTGCCCCCCCGCGTTATTCTTATCTTTTATTTGGCCCCACCCCCAATCTATTGCTGCCTCCTGAGTCCCAGCTGATGGCTAGAAGGAAAAAAACTGTTTAAACTCTTGCCCTGGGGCTTCAAAGGGCCGCCCTACAGCTGATCAGTGTTAAAAGAAAACAAATGAGTAGACCGATGCCTGCAAAAATACATGAGTAGATCAGCGCCTGCAAAAATTAATGGGTAGATCGGTACAGCTCTGCAAGCAGTTAAAAGCCTGGTAGACCAGTATCTCTGCTAAATCCTAAATAATTGTCATATGACCATTAAGCCATGCCCACAAAATAAGCCATGCCCACAGAACCGGTAGTAAAAAAATTTAGAACCCACCCCTGTGTTTAACCCTTCTACTTGCCAGGTTTATGTCCCACATCATTTCCAGCTAGTTTTCTTCTTAATCATATACAACATTAGGGAGAAGTTAAGCATCTGGGAAAATGACCCAAGGTGAGCTTTTATAACAAAGTCTTCAACTCATGACCAAAATTAGGACCAGAATTTCCATTGCTAAGCATGGTGGCTGAGTTGCACCTGATTTTATGATCTTTTTTGTTGTTGCCATGGTTGTTAAGTGAATCACACAGTAAGCAAATCTGGCTTCCTCCATTGAGTTTGCTTGTCAGAAGCTGGCTGGGAAGGTCACAAATGGCAATCCCATGACCTGGGGACATTGCAACCATCTTAAATCCACGCCAAATTTTGATCACGTGACCATGGGGGCCGCTGCGACGGTTATAAGGGTGAGGACCAGTTGTCAGCCACCTTTTTCAGTGCCTCTGTAACTTCGAATTGTTGCTAAGTGAATGGTAGTTGAGAACTGTCTGCAATTAGTAGGCATGCAAAAGACTCATCCCCAAATCCACGTGAGATTTGCAAATGCACTATTTGCATTTTTAACATAATTCTATAAAAATAAAATTAATGATAATAAACACTCTTAGGATTCATCCACTTCTCTGTCATTGTTCAAAGAGCAAAAAAAGTCCTTGACTTACAAGCATTAATTTAGTGACCATTCAAACAGCAGTGGAAATAAACCATCCCCTTGGGCACATAATCAAAATTTGGGTATGCTTGGCAATTGGCATGTATTTAGGACAGTTGTAGAGTCCCGGGGTCATGTGATCACCATTTGTAACTTTCCCCACTGGCTTCAGACACTGGGGGAAATCCAGATTCACTTAACAAGTGTGGCAAAAATGATCTTAAAATGAGACACAACTCACTTAGTGACAGGAATTTTGGGCTCAATAATGGTCACAAGTTGAGAACTGCCTGTATAAGAAGGATTTGGGTAGGGGGAGATCTTGATTTCTGATGACTCCATGGAGACATACCTGGAGAATTTCTTTGGCAACATTTTTGGAATTGTTTTTTCCTTGCTGCCTTCTTCCTGGGCCAAGTGTTAGTTACTGGCCACATGACTTTGTACCTAAGGCAGGACCAGAACTCACAATCTCCTGTTTTCTTGCCTGGTGCCTTAACACTACATTAACTGACTGCCATAAGGAGGATTTATCTAACCTTATTTTGGTCTTTGAAAATGTATAATTGGGAAAACCAATTATCTCAGGCGACACATAGTCCAAGGAGGACAGTTCCCCCCCCCCCAAAAGTAATATATTCCTTTGGGGATAATATTTTTGGAAACTTGCAGCAAAGTCAGGGAGAGATGAAGGAAGCTATGTGTGAAACCATGCACGTTCTCTGTTCCTGTTGTGCCCAGGTGAAAGAAAGAAAGAAAGAAAGAAAGAAAGAAAGAAAGGAAGGAAGGAAGGAAGGAAGGAAGGAAGGAAGGAAGGAAGGGGAAGGGAAGGGAAGGGAAGGGAAGAAAGAGAGAAAGAAAGAAAGAAAGAAAGAAAGAAAGAAAGAAAGAAAGAAAGAAAGAAAGAAAAGAAAGAAGGAAAGAAATCATCATCTGAAATCTGCTTGTCTGCTTGCAGAAGACATTTGGAAACAGACCAAGCACTGGATGAAATGGCTCAACATCAGAGGTGGGTTTCAGCAGGTTCTGACCAGTTCTGGAGAACTGGTAGTGGAAAATTTTGAGCAGTTCGGAGAACCGGTAGTAAAAATTCTGACTGGCCCCGCCCTCATCTATTCTCTGCCTCCCGAGTCCCAGCTGATCAGGAGGAAATGGGGATTTTGCAGTATCCTTCCAGCGGTGGGTTGCCCCCGGTTCGCACCGGTTCTATACAACCGGTAGTAAAACCGGTGGGAGGCTCTGCCCACCGACCCCGACGTCATCAAATGCTTCTGCGAAGAGCACGCCCTTGAGCAAAGCAAGCGTGCACGTGCAGCCCCGCTGTGAACCAGTAGTAAAGGTAAGTAGAACCCACCCCTATATCCTTCCCCTGCCACACCCACCAAGCCACGCCCACCAAGCCACAGAACTGGTAGTAAAATTTTTTGAAACCCACCACTGCTCAACACCATATCCAGCAAAGGGTTGGGTTGAAGAAGAAAGTTACCAATTTCTTTTATGGTCTCGCCCTCCTCAACGACATTGAATCCTAACTGCAATAGAACATCCAAAGCGGTTTTACGGGATAGAGGAGGGCAGCAGAGGAACCTTTCCACCTACACAGAGTGAAGTTCTTAAGATACTTTTGGATTTTCCAGGATATGTGAGGTTACTTTTTAAAACATAATAATAAAAACCCCATAAATGCATTGTAAAATATTATGATTTGGCTAAATCGAATTTCTAAAATTTGATGCTTAGAATTCACATCATAGAGAAGAGACCATAAAATATATATTCAAAATGTGCCAACCCTATAAGGGAACGTAAGATGGAGGGAAGGACTAATAATGCCCTTTCAATAAAAATGTTAATTTTCTGGTAATACAAGCATTGCAGCAAGTTGTGATGCATTGTAAACCAATCTTCCTGCATAGCCTTCCGTAGACATAAAACCTATTTTGTACACATTTAAACTTCATTTTGCACATTTGAACCAATGGTAGGATAGAATCTCCCATGATTGGCAGATGCAAAATTGGCTCCTTGATCTTCATTTTTCTTGCTGAAGAGCTTCCCTTTTTCGATAGATGGAGCTTAATCCATCCATTTCTGAATAACTCAGAGGCAGTTTCCTCTCTCGTGTTCTTGTGGCATTGAAGATGTTTTAATTTGCGTTTTTAATCTGCAGAAATTTTTCTCTCAGCAGTTGTCTCTGTCCAGCAGAACAAATGTCTTGGCGAGACCTTATTTATAAATGAAATGATATTTATGTTCCCTTTTGTAACCTCTCCCTTCTTGAGATCTCTAGCTTATCTTCGAACCCTAACGCTTCATTCGTTTACTTTGTATTGGGGTCATGGATCTTTTTGTCTTGCTCAAGTGACCTTTCAATTCCATGAGTAAATATAAAGGACATGTTTAACATTCTGCGCACACTGCTCCTTGTGGACAGAGAAAAACAGAACTAGACAGAAAGAAAAATAATAAATCCTTTGCAGATTTCACCATCTACAGTCACAGTACCAGTCTCTCTTTCTCGAACCAGCTATCATCTCAGAGACTGCATAAAACTGTTTATAACAACTCTGCTTATCAAAGGAAGAGGCAACACAAGAGCATAAAAATGGGTTTGATAAAGGAAAAAGGATCAGTCCTCCACTTCCCTTAGAAGCCTTAAGGACACCCAGGTTCTAGATGCTTAGATTACAGCATGCACAAATCAGTACAGAATATGAGCTAAAATACATAATAAAAGAAATAAACGGAGAGTTAAATAGTCAACTGAATTAAGAGGGAACAGTGTCTTAAAAAGAGATATTTTTATATATATAGACAGGGCATAGCAAACACCAGATGCCTAGATTAATTACAATATGTTTATTAATTCTTCTTTTTTTTTGTCCAGAGAAAATATTAGTGTATTTAAGTATTCAAAGGACATGTGTCAAATGAGCAAGGAAGTGTTTAAAAGAAAATGGCAGCCAAGTTGGACATTTAATCTAATTTATATCATATACTGAATATGGGGCTTGACTGTGGTGCACCCTCTGTATATGAGAAATACACACACACATCTTTTCATTACATTTTTCTCTTGGTCTTCATAACCATGCTCTGATGTGAACTCAGCTGAGAAATAAATCACATAGAGCTTGATGGCTGAATTGGGATTAAATGTTGTAACGCCTCAATCTTAATCTGATATTCCAACAAAGCTGATTCTAATTTTGAACGTAATCAAGAAGGATTGTTTTATTTTTTATTCTATGCATTCATCTCCAGCTTTTTTGGAACAGCTCACAACCGTTTCAAATCGCAATTCACTTGTTTATTAAACCCATTTATTAAAAAAACACAACAATAACAAAAAACAGAGCTAGGAACTCCAGCAGCACAGTATAAAGCAAACACTGATCGGAATGGATCTGCCTTAAATGTCCCCATTTGTCACCATCAGCCCAGAAGGAGAAGCTGTTTCCAGTAATTCTCAACACGCCCCAAATCTCTAAAACATGTCCAAGGTTCCATATAGATATTCGATAACATGGAAGGCAAGACTCATCCACAAGCAATGTTGTAATCCAAAAACTCAAATACGGGTCCAGAATGTCATTAGTTAAAATGGCCTTCATTCCACAAGACTATTCTTGCCAAAGGTTTATAGAATATATAGGTAAGATTATATATGCCCTGTCCAATACCAAGCACTGAGTACTTACCAGGCTTTAGCCCCTAAACTAAATCTGAAACCAAAATCTATATCTATATCTAAAAAGTCACAGACCCAGTATCTTGTAAAACAGTCTCTAGTTACGACATATTCAAGAAACAATACTAAGAACTGCAGAAATGAAAAAAGGTGGGGATATAACTTATGTAAAAATAGATCAATTTAACTTTTTAACAGGGTTCTTTTTCAGATTAAATAGGAAGGCTAATAAGACTTCACTGGTACAAAACTATGTAATGAGATATTCAGTATTAATCCACACCACATAGACTTTGGGGTAATGGGAGAATTTAGTAGCTCATTTTGCTAGCATTCACAAGTCTTTTCGTTTTATATAACTGAAAAATTAAAATATAAAGCAAAGTACATAGCTTTAATAAAACAGTAATGATGCTGATCAGACAAACCACATTTCCTTAAGTGATTTCCAAATTATGAATCAAATCACATTATTATTTTTGGAAGGCTTTTGCAGACTACTTCCTTTCCACCCACATATATCCTTAGTAATATCTTCTCTTGTATAAGCTACGTGTTATTAAAAATTAGACTGAGAACTGATCTAAACAATTTGTGCTAATTGGCAAAGTTGCAAGCAAATCAGCAATTAATGCTTGAAAGCATAGCCGTCATTTCTGGCTGGGGAAACTTTCATTAAGAATGCTGGCAGATTTCCTTCATCACAAACTAAAATAAAATTTCTTGACAAACGCTTTGGTAAAAGGATTGAAATTTCAAAAGCCTCTCATTCACTCGGTAATAAATGTTATCTCTTATTTTAATACCAAATATATGCCAACTGAACTAATGCAAAGTCAAGTGAATGGTCTACTTAGCCCAATGGTCTACTTCTCCATTGTCCATTTGTCAGGTAGCACCAAGAATCATGAGCATCATACAAACATCATATTATGTTTGTAAATTAATAAATATTGCATCCAGTTCTGGGCACCCTACTTTAGCATACAAACTGACAAACTGAAAAATGTGCATAGGAGAGCAACCAAGGTGATAAGGGCAAACTCTTAAGAAGGGATGGGTGGAAGCACTGGGTATGTTTAATCTGGACAGTTGTCTTAGATATATGGCGGATTGTCATGCAGAAGATGGGACAGTATTGTTTTAGTCGTTCCAGGAGACAAGACAAGAAATAGTGGGTCAAAGTTTAAGCAAATCTCATTTGGGGGATCAGGGTTAATTTCCTGGTGGTAAAAGATATTCAACAACAAAGCAAATTGCCTTGGGAGATGATAGGCTCACCTTTGATAGAAATGTTTAAAAGTGGCTGAATGGACATCTGTCAGTGATGGTAGTGTATGGATTTCTCCATGGGCAAGGGCTGAACTAGAACGGGTGTCAAACTCGTGTCATCACGGCGTGTCATATCGGGACTTTCCCCCCCTTTGCTAAACCAGGTGGGGGTGGGGCCAGCGTGTGACGCAACTGGCCCGCAGGCTGTGAGTTTGACCCTCCTAAACTAGATCATCACCAAGGATAGTTACAATCCTTAGAGTCTATTATTCGGTACCTTTTCTAGCTGTGTCTCAGCTAGAATCACTGGAGCCATGGTCTCCTGGTTATAAATATAGCAGTGGTGGGATTCAAGTAATTTAACAACCGGTTCTCTGCCCTAAGGATTTCTTCCAACAACCAGTTTGCCAAACTGCTCAGAAAGTTAACAACCGGTTCTCCCGAAGTGGTGTGAACTGGCTGAATCCCACCACTGAAATATAGGTCCCCTCCAACGTAAATATGGAATCTGGGAGACTGGATGCAGAATCATAATAACTTGTTTAACTCTTAGTAGGTCATTTCTTATACAATATTCAATGCAAAGCAATTTTATGCAATAATGAAGCATCTTAAGAAATGTTTCTATAAATAAATATCTTTCTATAAAAGATTATCTTTCTATGCTTTGATATGTAAACCTATCCCAGGTCAAGAAAGTGACTTTTCTATCTTATGCTCGTCTGCCTTGACTTCAGCAAGTAAAAAAAGTAACAGGTCCCTAAAGAAGAGACTGGCTGTATTCACACAGATTTATCTTGGTCAAACGAATACTTAGGGGTTGCATAGACACAATATGTTAAACCTGGCTAGTAGTAATTTAGATTGATTTTCCTTTGTGACAACTTTTGTCTGAACCTAGTCCATAGTTCAATGAATTGTGCAAATGCAGAAAACAGTGTGTGCAGAAAGGACAGGAGAGGGTTTAGCTGAAGGAGTCATGTCAATTGAGATCCTACTAATTCAAGCAAATTGGGGAAAAGCATCTCTGATCAGAAATACTGTCCAGACCACCCTAGGAGTAGATAACAATGTTCATAATGTCCCATTGCACTTCATCCTGCAAATAATGATAGAGAGAGTGTAACTGAATCAGGTAAAACACCAGTACTGATGCTTTGAAGGCGATACAAGCAGTCCTCAACTTACAATCACACGTGGGGCAAGAATTTTTGCTGCCAAGCGAGGCTGTTGTTAAGGGAGTCACGCCTGATTTTACGACCTTTTTCGTCACAGTTGTTAAGCTAATCATGTGGCCATTAAGCCAATCTAGCTTTCTCCATTGCCTTGGCTTGTTGGAAGTCAACTGACAAGGTTGCAAATGGGGAGCACATGACACCAGAATACTGCAACCATCGCAAATACATGCCAGTTCTCAAGCACCAGAATTTTAATCACGTGATTGGGGATGCTCCAATGGTCATAAGCGCAAGGATCCGGTTGTAAATTCCTTTTTCATTACTGTTGTACATTTGAACTAAATTAACTGAATGATTGTAAGTCAAGGACCACCTGTACTTTAGAAGCCACGGGAGAAGATTCAGCACTCCTTTTTTTTTTAAAGAAAAAAGTTAAATTGCTTTTTCCCTCAACTCCTGCAGCTGCCTTAGAAGAAACCCCTGATTGTCTCTATCAGTACAGGTAGTCCTCAACTTACAACTGTTCGTGTAGTGACTGTTCGAAGTTACAATGGCACTGAAAAAAAGTGACCTATGACCGTTTTTCACATTTACAACCATTACAGCATCCCTGTGATCATGTGATCAAAACTCAAATGCTTAATCGATATTAAATAAAACCCAAAAGCTATTAATTATTGTTAATGGTAAATCACTGACTATGTAAATAAGTAAAATGTAAATATACATAACAAGTGTGGTTATAATCAGCAGTGGGTTCCTCCTGGTTCGGCCCGGTTCTCCCGAGCCGGTAGCGGTGATGATATGATGTCACCGAACCGGTTCTGCCCCCCCACCCCGCCCACCCCCGTGTTATTCTTACCTTTTATTTGGCCCCACCCCCAATCTATTGCTGCCTCCTGAGTCCCAGCTGATGGCTAGAGGGAAAAGAACTGTTTAAACTCTTGCCAGGGGGCTTCAAAGGGCCGCCCTACAGCTGATCAGTCTTAAAAGAAAACAAATGAGTAGACAAGTGCCTGCAAAAATACATGAGTAGATCAATGCCTGCAAAAAACAAATGAGTAGACCGGTACAGCTCTGCAAGCAGTTAAAAGCCTGGTATACCAGTATCTCTGCTAAATCCTAAATAATTGTCACATGACCATCAAGCCACGCCCACAAAATAAGCCACGCCCACAGAACCGGTAGTAAAAAAATTTAGAACGCACCCCTGGTTATAATAGTTATCGAAGTTGTTATAAAGGATAGAAAGATAAAGTAGAAGACTTGAATATGAAAGCAGAATATACATGCTGATGCGGAAGGCTGTAAAAATAGGACACAATGTTATGTTTGTCTTGTTTTTTAACTGTGTTTTTTGTCCTTTTTTCTGCTTTTAAAGGTGAAAAACACTTAATAAAAACTATTTTTTTTTAAAAAAAATCAATTGCGTGGCAACTGACTCATATTTATGACGGTTACAGTGGGGTCATGTGATCACCTTTTGCAATCTTCGGACAAGCAAAGTCAATGGGGAAGCCAGATTCGCTTAACAACCAGGTTGTTAATTTAACAAATGCAATGATTCACTTAACAACTGTGGCTAGAAAAGTCATAAAATGGGGCAAAACTCACTTAACAAATGTCTCGCTTAGCAACAGAAATTTTGGGCTCAGTTGTGGTCATAAGTCAAGGACTATCTATACAAGCAGGCACAGCCATTCTTTTTTGAAGTGGGGAGGGGGGGAAGCAACCCAAAGTGGCTGTACAAGACAGCTAAGAGCAGACTCCAAGCAGAAATAGAAAAAGTTGTTTTGACAGTGCAAAAATAGAGGTTTCATATTTCTGAAGCACCTCTTTCAATAAATTTGTGCAACCCCAATAGCCAGGACTTGCAAAGAACTGAAGAATAAAATAATATTAAAATGCTCCTCTCTAGTTGAATATTAACCCTTCTTCCTTGCTCGCTTTTCACGTGACTAAAGAGAAGTAGATTGAGAACTCACGTTCCTCAATAGGACCTCCAATTCCAGTTAATTTTCTTAAAACCACTATTTGAACAAATTGAACTTTTAAACCAATTCAAGAAAGGGCATTTTTTTTCTGAGGCAACAAATCCTGATCTGAGTTTGGTATGGTTCCTTCTATCAAAAAAATGGCAAAACGTCAGGTGGAGGAATAGGATGTTGAATTTTCTGTAAGTTTTGATTGCTGTATCTTTAATACTGTATGTTTGTAACAAGATGTGTAATCTTTGCACTTTGGGCTGTGGAGAAAAAGAAATGCACCTGTTGGGAATTATGCCCCACAGCCCAGGGTCATTCATTGCTATGAGACTGGCAGCTTTATCAACCAAACAAATAAAAACAAGTAAATGATAAATAAATGAAAACTATGCAGTTACGGTTCATGGCTTACAGGTATGATTATGCAAAACAACCTATTGCATTGCTCAAGACTCAAATCACATTGAAGAAATTGTGGTAAAGATACATTTACTCTCTCTCTCCATCCATCTATCTATCTATCTATCTATCTATCTATCTATCTATCTATCTATCTATCTATCATCACTTCTGAAAACTGCTCATTTCCCTCTAGAGGGACTCTGGGTGTACAAACATCCCTCAAATGTTCTGTTCCCAATCCTCTCACCACCACGTATAGAGTGTGATTGTGATGTTAGGACACAAGCCTATAAAATATTGAAGAATGCAGTATGTAATTAGAAACTGAGGAAACGAACTTAAGAATGTAAGAAAAGTAACGTTGTTTGGTTTGTACTGTGGACTGTTCATGTTGCATGTTCAGCTGGTTAAAAGTGCCAGAATAGAAACTGTCTCAGAAAATCTTAACAATTTTTAGAAAAAACTGGAGGAGGTGAAGATTATGTAGCTATTGGTGAATCAGTGTTCTTAAAACTCCAGCTTTTTGCACGTTTTCCTTGCATGCTCATTCTAATTCTGTAAGTAATATTCAATGGTATTCCATCATACCTTCTATTTCATTTTAATTTTCTCATTTTAGTTCATTCCTATCAAATTATCTGTCTTGCCAGTGCAAGACAAATGCTCTTTATTATATTGTTATTTCCTGTCAAATACATAATGCTTACTATATTTCAAACATTGACTTCTTGCAATAAATTAGAATAATGCTTTTTTAAAAAAATTCTATTGCTGTAGCAGTACTTAACTTGGCCTGAGGAACTCATTAAAAACGCTAGGGTCAAGGATCTTCATATTTTATGTGTTTATTATTTTTAGTTTCAGGTAATTTATTTTAGCTGCATTTCAATCAATTCCTACAGATTTTAGACCAACGAGACACATACGTGGCAAAAATTAGGATTATCATCTGGTAATTAGATATATAGAAAACTCTTAGATCTTTGTTTCTGTCCTGGGGTTCTTTGGATTTCCACAGCCCAGATTTGGTATGTCAACTTCTTTTCAAGTTGAATTTGTTTGAAAGAAATGGCTCATAATTTTGAGAATACTGGGCAAGCATCTGATTTGGATGCCAGTTCAATGCAGAATCATTTCTAGTGAAGAAGGAATCACTGTTGTTGCTGTCTGGGATTATTGTTATCTTGTGGAGCCTGAGGAAGTTACTGGATCCTCCTGGATCTGAATTCAGTTACTTGTGCGCTAGAACTTAGTTTATAAAAGCGTAAGGTTCTACATTTAGGCAAGAAAAACAAAATGCATAGGTACAGTATCTGAGGTACCTCGCTCAAAACTGTGAGGGATCTTGGAGTCTTAGTAGACAACCATTTAAATATGAGCCGGTAGTGTGCTGCAGCTGCTAAAAAAGCCAACACAATTCTAGGCTGCATAAACAGAGGGACAGAATCAAGATCACATGAAGTCTTAATACCACTTTATAATGCCTTGGTAAGGTCACACTTGGAATACTGCATCCAGTTTTGGTCGCTACGATGTAAAAACAATGTGGAAAGAGTACAGATAAGAGCAACAAAGATGATTAGGGGACTGGAGGCTAAAACATGAAGAATGGCTGCAGGAACTGGGTATGTCTAGTTTAATGAAAAGAAGGACTAGGGGTGACATGATAGCAGTGTCCCAATATCTCAGGGGCTGCCACAAAGAAGAGGGAGTTAAGCTATTCTCCAAAGCAACTGAGGGCAGGACAAGAAGCAATGGATAGAAACTAATCAAGGAGAAAAGCAGCCTAGAACTAAGGAGAAATTTCCTGACAGAACAATTAATCATGGAATAACTTGCCTCCAGAAGTTGTGAATGCTCCAACACTGGAAGTTTTAAAGAAGAGATTAACCATTTGTCCGAAGCAATGTAGGGTTTCCTGCCTAAACAGGGGGCTGGACTAGAAGACCTCCAATGTCCCTTCCAACTCTGTTATTCTGTTTCTGTTTTCTGTTTATTTAAACAGATATAGAAAGTGTGAGTAGCTGGCTCTGGGAGAGATTCAGTATCTTTCTGCTGAAGGGGTCTCTGTGAACTCAGTAATTTCTGACAACTTTCAGTCAGGTTCTGATTTCTTCTTCCTTGTGAAGCTTGATAAGAAGGTGGCAACAAAACAGTTGGAGAGGAAACTAGATGAAATGGAGGATTTGGGTCCTTTTGAGGATGTAGACCTGGTTGTAAGATAGAAATGGTTTGGGGTCACTCTGGTCAATTATCTCCATCAGGAACTTAGTGTAGGGCAGTGATAGCTAACCTTTTTGCCATCGCGTGCCAAAAGCGGGGGAGCATGGGGGGGGGTTGCGCGTATGTGCCCACAACCATACTTATATGCACCCTGTCCCCCATGCATGCATGTGTGCCCCCCCATGCTCCCCCTGCTTCTGGCACGCAATGGCATGGTGGGGCTGGTAGGCTCATTTTTTGCTTTCCCCAGGCTCCAGAGCCTCTCTAGGAGCCTGGGGAGGGCAAAAACAGCCTTCCCCACCCACCCGGAGGCCCTCCAGAGGCCAAAAACAGCCTGTTTCCCTACTTCTGGTGGGCCCGGAAGGCCCAAAAATCAGCTGACTGACACGCACATGCCCGCTGGAGCCTAGCTCACGTGCCCACCAATATGGCTCCGTGTGCCATCTGTGGCACGCATGCCATAGATTCGCCATTACGGGTGTAGGGAGTCAACCCTTTCCGACCCTGTTACATTTGTCAGCAGCCTCCAATACGATTGGCTATGATTTTGTTCCAGATCATTAGCAGGGATTAAGGATTAGAGACATTTTTTTAGTAGTAGCTTCATTCCTATCTCAGGGGTATTTCTAATTCCTGATCTTGAGTGATAGTATTTGTGTCCTTAGGTGTTCCGTGATATTATTCCTCAGACTTTGAGTTATTTAACATCTATGTGAAACTACTGGGATAGATCATTTGCTGATTTGTGGGTAAAGCATCACCAATAAACCAATGATATCCAGTTATACCTCACCAGCCAGAGATGCTGTTGAAATCCCAAATTGCTATGTGGAAGGTCTAAAGATGTGTATGGGGCAAAATCCGTTCAAAACCAACTTTGCTAGTTGGCAATAACCATCCCAGTGACCTCATAACATATGCTCTGGTAGTTACTATGCACAGGGCCACATGCCCTTCTGAAGAAGGATTTATTTTTTTTTGTCTGTGTGATTTGAGGATTTTCCTGGAGTTGTGGCTCCAGTTTAAGCAGAAGATCAAGGGTCTATCCTAATCAAAATGTCCCGACAACAGTAGCTCATTCTCTAGTCATTATTTGCTGAAATACCATAATGCATTCCACGTGGGGTTGGCTTGGGAGAGAACATGAAAGCTACAGGTAACACAAAATGAGGTTGACTGAATTCCTGGAGGGTCATCATCAGGTAACTCTTTTTTTGAAGCTGCTTTATTATTGGTTTCCAATAAACTTCTCATTCCAATTGAAAGTGTTGTTTATCAGCTTTAAGGTTCTTTATGGAACAGCACCAGGATATATCAGGCAAAGCTTTGCCAGAATTGAATCTACCCCTATAATCCAGGTTACAAGGCTTTATGGTGATGACTCCCATTTCATGGTACACTCTGCCCACAGAATTATCAATGACTTCTATTCTATAGATATTTCAAAGACAGATCAGTATGGTTGGCCCTTAGGTTAAGTGAATGATGCCTTTTATATACCAGACATGTTTTTATTGTTGTTGATAAATAAAACAAAATTGCCTAAAATTGTCACAATTGCCTGTCTGCTCACCGTGAAATAAACAAAATATATTGGCTTTGTTTTGTATGTGATTATATCACACCAATATTATCAGATCTTTTTCCTGTCAAATGGCCACCTTCTGAATTTTTTCACTCTAGATAAGAAGGCCCTCCATCACCTATAAGACACAGTAAAAAAACAAAACAAAAACAAGGTAGCAGTACCAGCAAGAATGAATTTACAGATAGGAAGTTATGCTTGCTGACAGATGGCATCATTATTAGGAAGGGTTGAAACCTGAATTTTATCATGCAAAGATAGAAGTTGGTACTAAACACAGAATTCTGACATGACCAAGTTTCATTCTTTTAGGTATTATTAATGAAGCTTGGACAATGTTTGGAGGCTGAAAGTAAGCTCAGCAAGATTTTTCTTGATGTCTGTTCTGGTCTAGGCAAGGGAGAGCAATCTGACAAAATCAAACTCTCTTCCTGGAAACAAAAGTTTTAGGTTGGAGGAATAAATCAATCACGAAGCTATCTTTCATCTGCTACTCCAAACAGCACTTCTTCTCAGGTGTATCTGTGCAGGATGAAACAAGAATAATGTACTGCCTCCAGATGGAGAGCTTGAATATCCAAGTATTATTTTTTCTTATGTTTAAGACACCTCCCCTTAAATACTTTATAGACAGGCCTTAGTTTCTAATACAGTGTTCTGAATGAGAAGCAGGATATTGCTCTAAACACAATGTGGTTAATTTGTTGGGTTTGAGTTTATTTGTGATTGAATTAATTCTGGTTGGGATTTATCTTCCTTCTTTGAAAACTACTTTCATGCCTCTATTGCTTTGTCTTTTCCCACACACTTGGAATCCTGTCTCTCCCCTGCTTTATTCTTGCCTTCCTACTCAATGATGAGATGGTGACGCAAATAAACAATTTTGATTGTCATTCAGTCAGACTTCAACAACAAGACCATAAAACAGAGCAATCAGACAAATTTCTTTAATTCTAATTAGTTTTCTTTCTGCAATCATTCCTTTAATAAAAAGTTCAATTAGGAATAATGGATGCCATTAGCTGTGTTGTATTAGAAACTCGGTTTAGCCAGATCTGTCATATGGAAAACAGAAACAAAAGGAACAAACAGGTATTTGAACATTGATGACTAGAATGAGTCTAAATTTGTTATGGTTATAGTTGAATATATATAAATGTCATCTAAAATAGTCTAGGCTCTTGCACTGATGCTCTTTTGAGTACTGGTCCTCAAATAATATAAAATTAGAGGATTTATATGAGTAACCTTTTCAATGAGCTTGTGTATTCCATTTAAGTCATTGACTTGAATTTTAAATACGCTATTAATGCAAGCAGAAGACTGGTGAAAGGTACATTCCACATCAAATCTAGTAACTGTATGAAAAATCTACTGTGCTTAATTGAATTACCACAGAATAACAAACCTAAGGGTCAGAACCTTGGAATAAATTAAATGCAGCATCTTATTTTTATTCTGAGGGGAAAAAACACTAAAAAAGGTGCAGTAGTGGCTAACAAGGAATCCTTTATTTTGTAATTAATAAAGAGACATGTTCGATCTGTAACTTAATTCAGGAAGAATAAGCATTTATCTGAAAGGATAGTTTCCTTTGTTTTTGTGTTATTCTCTCTTTACTGAATCATTTTTTCTTATGATTGCCACCTAACAATATTGTCTGTGATGCACCGCTAATAATGTCACCCCTAACAATCTACACAAGCCAAATTAGGTCCTGCTTAGGTTTAGGCTTATTTCACCTATTTGGCTGGCTTCTGTAATCGGAGGCATTCTTGAAGTTTGATGCAACAGATGAGAGATTTACAAGAGTTTAAGAGTTTAAGAGTTTATTGGATTTCTATACTACCCTTCTCCCAAGGGACTCAGGGCGGTGTACAGCCACGTTAAAACACATGAATTTATAAAATTTAAAACCAATTAAAACAAATATATACAATTTGGCCCTCAAATTAAAACACACATACGCCCACTTAAAATTCATATTAGGCCAGTCCTGAAACAGGAAGGTCTTTAGGGCACGGCGAAAAGTACGCAGGTCGGGGCTAAGATGAAGCTCTAGGGGCAGCTCATTCCAAAGGGCAGGTGCCCCACAGAGAAGGCTCTCCCCTTGGGTGTCGCCAGTCGGCACTGTTTGGCCGATGGCACCCTGAGGAGCCCCTCTCTATGGGAGCGTATTGGCTGGTAGGAGGTTATTGATGGCAGAAGGCGGTCTCGTATGTACCCCGGTCCTAAGCCATGGAGCGCTTTAAAGGTGGTGACCAACACCTTGAATCGCACTCAGAAGACCAACAGGAGCCAGTGCAGCTCATGCAGGAGGGGTGTTACATGGGCGTGCCGAGTTGCACCCATAACCACCTGCGTGGCCGCATTCTGGATCAGCTGGAGCCTCCGAGTGCTCTTCAAGGGGAGCCCCATGTAGAGAGCGTTGCAGTAATCCAGACGGGATGTGACATAAGAGAAGTAAGGAAGTAAACAGCTGGGTACCAAGAATCTGTCTGCAGATGACTGAATCTGGAAGAAATCAGAACCAAAAAGTAAAAGGGTCCTTGGAGGGGTCAAGGAGACTGCCCAGTCTGCTGTGTCTATGAGTATGAGAATGGAAGAACTGTTATTTCTCACCAAGTCTCTCTACAGAACTCCCATTGAGTTTGATGACTTAGTTTTGTTTGGTTATTTGTTGTGTTGGTTACATTGTTTATATATTGGTATGGCAATAGAAAAATATGAGAACAGTTTAATGGAAATATTAAACATTATTGATAGTAGCGCTATTTAATTTCTTCTAATTTAACAACAGAGGAAGGGCTCTTTGGCTCCAGTTGGAGAGTCTGTAAAGTCTAGCCTGATAAAAGCACTTGATTGCTGCAACGTTGCTCTCAGCTCTAAATCCATATCCTATTTGTAAAAGTCAGTGGAGGCATTTTGCAATATAATCTGCACAGTACAAATGCAACACTCATCAGCTCTGACCTAGATCTAAAAAAGCTGTCACATCCAATATTGCAAACTAAACCAGCCCAGTTAAGAATTAGGATCCATGGGCTGGTTTACAGGCTCCTCACGTCTCTCATACCTTCCACACAAAGCATATTCCAAGCTTTTCTCACAATCGCAAAATTTAAAATATAGGTCAGTGTCCCCAACAGTCTGAAAAGGCTTAGAGAGCGTTACATAGAAAAAGAAGAAATCTGGGTCCCTCTCTTCTGTCGATACAAGTCCTGTGACCGTGTAGGTGGCAGGCTTGGATAATTTGCTGATAGTGCAGCATCCTTTGTCGGTTCTTCATGGGTCTAAGTGTTCAGACTTGCTTACTTGGCTTGGCTGAGCTCCTTGACACAAAGAAAAGGTATACAACAATCCAAAATTCTTCCTTCCATCCAAAATCACTTTTTAATATTGTGGGAAAGATCTTTTTAGTTAAAAAAAAATTAATTCATGCTATGAGCTATTCCTAATATTTTGAGTAGTTTTTCAGTGAGGTTTGGGTCCTAGCAGGACTTTTAATAGAGTCGCCAGTGAAATCTCTCCTAGATCAAGAGAAGAAAGAGAGAAGACAATTCTTAAATCTTAGAAGCTTCTAAGTAGTCCACTGTGGCTCATTGTAACTCATGCTCCATAATCTGTTTTTATCTCCAATATTTGCCAAAATAGTCTCTGCCTACTAAGTAGTTTTTAAATTAAGGGCAATTCTCTCCGTTCCCCATTCTCAAACATTCCGAGTTACAGGCTTCTTAGTGGTACAAGATAATTGCATGCAGTGACTGGAATACCACATTAATAGCTGCATGCCATTTTCTTAGGCAGTGAAAACTGGAGGGCTTGTATATAACTGCTTAATTTTGTTACAATTCTTCTAGGCATTCTCAAACATTCGGGCTCAGGATCCCTTTCTTAGTGTGGCCCCGAGGCCCCACACACTTTGAAAATCACTGTTTTATAATATAGATAGCCACACAAAAAAGCAGTAATTCCCATGTGAAAACACATACCATTCTTTTAAAGTATCATTCCTGATTACGCTTGTGGGAAAGCTAAACAACTTGTATTACGTCAAATTACCAACATAAATTAGGTTTGGGAGGCAAGTTTTAGAGTCTTCTGGAAAATTCCCTGCATCTGAACCTTGTGAGAACCTTTGAGTTCTCTTAGCCCGTATCCGAATCCCTAGTCAAGGGTTGATCAGTAACCCTTGTACTCAATTCTGTTCATATCCCAAATTAAACAAGCTTCAACATTGGAAAGCTGAATGAGCATACTTAAGTCTCCAAGAAACTTAGTCTATGAGACCTTTGCCCACCATTGTGATAACAAGACTTTCAAAGCAATCAAGAGAAGCAGAGAGAATTCTTAGCTCTTTGTAAAGCTGCTGTATGCTATGAGCTAAAGAAATGCAGACTGGAGTTATGAACACTGAGTCTTGCGGACAGGAAATACAGTATTTAAAGAGGTTTCAGGTTTGAATAAGGATCCTTGCCTAAACAAGGGGCTGCTGTAAAAATTGTAGGAGGTCAATAAGATAGCCCGTTTCTAAGCTTTGGGCAAACTTGAACAGGGAAAGCTTACAGAGTATGGAAGACATCCCTAACAAATCCTACCACCAAATCAACAGTGAGCAATTTAGGTAACATAATAGCATGAAGGAAAAGAAATAATAAAAATAAAAGTCTTTGGGTTACTTATACCTTAAGAAACCAGAAATTAATTATTTGATTCACACGACCAACCAATTTGCAAAGGGAACTCTGGACAGTTTACTGTTGTTTGGAAGCATAAAAACCAAGCAACAGAAAAGAAAAGAAAAGAAAGAAAAGGAAAGAAAAAAGAAAAGAAAAGAAAAACAGAAAATAACAGACACCAATCACTGCATGGTCCATTGAAGTTTTTTTCATTTATGGATGGGCTCATCTCTCATTTTGGCCCAAAGCCTGGGGAACAACCCCAGAGGTTTTTATGGTTTTATGGAAGGCCAGTAGGGTTGGAGCTATCCAAATCTTGGGTGGAATGAAAGTCAAGATGATAGGCATAACTCTGCAGTTGTTACATGTAATGCTTGTAACATTTTGCATGCTGGCTTGAATTCTTGCTCGTAGCATGGTTCTGTTCTTGTTTGAGAACAGTCTGGAATCCAGGAGCCCTTAGGCTTAAAAAAGAAGATGAAGATTGTCCAATCAAATAATCAAGACAATTTAGAGTCAAACAAATAAGCCAGCAAAATAGAAAAAGAAAAGCAGAAGATAGTCTGCAATCCTGAAATAGGCAAATAGATTTCAGCCTCATGCAAAAGAAAACAGTCTCAAAGGCTTCAGGAGAAGAAATAGGTCAGCACTGAAAAGGAGACAGGATGATGGATCCATGATAGACAGAAGGAAAGTAGAAAATGCCAGAAAATGAAGAGCTGTGGTACTTAGTGCTTCACTACGAGGAACAGAAACAAACTGTACTGATCGCACCCACTGGAATATACTGTCTGCAAGGAAGACAGATAAGATTTATCAAATTTCCTGACAATTTATCCTTTCCTGCTAATCCCCCATCAAGACAGCTACTGGTGTTTCATCCTTAGCTTTGAAGATCTAGGAACAAAGCTCAAGCTCTTGAGGGTTCATGGAAGATGACTGGGAAAAGTTGGAATTGTTTTTTGAATGAATGAGAGCGAACAGGTGAATGACTGGCTACTGAAATAGTGTTGATTTCTGGGGCAGTGATCTGAACTAGCTAGGTGACGTGAGTTGAGTTCTTAAGAACTGGGAAAATGGATTTAACCCAAAGGTGGCGATCTTGATCAGAAGGTTTTTAATCTATTCTACATTATTGAAGATATTTTCCAATGTTTTATTTGAAAACAGGCAAATGAAACTTAATCAAGTAAATTAAGTAACATAATATGCTACATACCTGCTATGCACTATATATTAAATTCATATTAAATACCAATTAGTGTAGCTTCTTTTTTTTAAAAAATGGCAATGCCTAGCTGTATTAGCATAGATCACATAACTGGATAGGATTGCTAGTCATTCTGGAACCTCATTCCTTGATCTGTAAGAACAGTTTGCTTCCTAAGACACTAGACATCTCAAGGACAATTGAACAGAGTGTATATCCTTAGCACATATACTCTAAAAATGATAAACAATGCATACCGAAGTATCTCTTTGTAGTGTTTTCACAATCAGGACTTGGTGGCTCATCAGAAAATTATTATCTCACCTTTGTTACACGGAGCAGTCTATGTTAACCTAAATGCATTATTACATATTTACATGTACACATCATTACATCATTACATGTACACATCTAGGGCACCTAATATGTGTACATTATATATTGCATATATTCTTTCTCTCTCTTTCTCTCTGTCTCTGTCTCTCTCTCTCTGTCACTTTCTCGCTCTGTGTCTCTGTCTTTCTCTCTGTCTCTCTCTCTACATACACACACAGAGGGTTATTTTTGCTACAGTGTATATGTATATATGTATGTGTGTGTTTCCCCCCTATATTTTCTCTCTCTGTGTGTGTGTATATATATTGTGTGTGTGCGTGTATGCATATGTATGCACACACATACACACAAACAGATCTCTTTGCCCCAAGGTATGGTGTCTGATGGTTCATTGTATTCAATAAAATTGTT
Organism: Ptyas mucosa; assembly: GCA_012654045.1. NCBI lineage: Eukaryota > Metazoa > Chordata > Lepidosauria > Squamata > Colubridae > Ptyas > Ptyas mucosa. Next base: position 9,420,144 of record WNWU01000037.1, read on the forward strand.
GTTCACATTCTCTCCTGTTGTTTTGGGTATTTGGGGGGAGGGGGTATTTTTACATCACAGATCTGAATCAGGTATTATTAAAATCTAAAATGGTTAAGATGGCTTTGGGATCTTCCATGTGCCATCTACTTCAGGGGTGGGTTCTGTGGGTGTGGCTTATTTTGTGGGTGTGGCTTGATGGTCATGTGACAATTATTTAGGATTTAGCAGAGGTTCTGGTTTACCAGGCTTTTAATTGCTTGCAGAGCTGTACCGATCTATCCATTCATTTTTTGCAGGCACTGATTTACTCATTTATTTTTGCAGGCACTGATCTACTCATGTATTTTTGCAGGCACTGGTCTACCCATTTATTTTTGCAGGCACTGGTCTACCCATTTATTTTTGCGGGCACTGATCTACTCACGTATTTTTGCAGGCACTGGTCTACCCATTTATTTTTGCAGGCACTGGTCTACCCATTTATTTTTGCGGGCACTGATCTACTCATGTATTTTTGCAGGCATTGGTCTACTCATTTGTTTTCTTTTAACACTGATCAGCTGTAGGGCGGCCCTTTGAAGCCCCGCGGCAAGAGTTTAAACAGTTTTTTTCCCTCTAGCCATCAGCTGGAACTCAGGAGGCAGCAATAGATTGGGGGTGGGGCCAAATAAAAGGTAAGAATAACGTGGGGTGGGTGGGTGGAGGCAGGGGGAGAACTGGTTCGGTGACGTCATATCGTCACTGCTACCAGCTCGGCAGAACCGGGCTAAACCGGGAGGAACCCACCACTGATCTACTTCATTTATTTATTTACATTATAGAAGATAGTTCATTTTCAAACTTAAAAATAAACAACACACCACTCCAAAAAACAAAAAAACAAAAAACCAACAACCCATCAACCACTCAACACAACAAAACAGGTAAAACGTAGAAAAAGGAAAAAGCTTATAATTATACAGTCCAAGTTCACCTGATTCCATAAACGTCTCAAAGAAAGAAACTAAACTTTTGATATTTACCAAGCCTATTTAATCATTTTTCCCCTGAAAGGGAGAGATAATATGCATTTTCTGATTGACAAATGTGGTGGAACGTATCCTGAATTCCCAGGAGGGCGGGGCTGTTTTCCAGAGGGCAAAGTGACAGCAAAGCATGGGAATTTTGGTCAGCAGAAAAAAGGTTAAAATGGTTCTTCCCTGATTCACAGAGTATAATTATGCAAATAGTTGCTTTAGTCTGGCAAGATTCTGTCTATAGGTGAAGACTAATAAAGAAAACTACTGTTAAGTAACCCACGTGCCATTCTTCATTCTCAGGGCCTGACATAATCTATTTTTTTATATAAATGCTTATTTTTTATTAAAAAAACATAGATATTTTATTTTGAATTCTTCATTGCTATCCACTGAGAGTTGATTAATTGTGACAGGCTCAAACTGAATGTACAAATAAATTTAAAAAGTACTATTAAATTTTGCTAAACCTTCTGTTCCGAAGGCTAAACATCCCTTGATCTTTTGATTTATTTTCTAGTCCTTTTATGATCTCTTTTGCCCTTCTGGTTTGTTTGAATCCTACTTGAAATATTCTGCCCAGAACGGGAGACAATATTTGAATTATAGCCCAAGTTACATTGACAATTTGTCCTATAATCTGGAAGCTCTGTTTCAGTTAATACAGTTTAAAATAGTATCTAAGGTTTTTTTTTTGCAGCCATATCACACTGCTGACTCATATTCAGTTTGTAATCAACTACTCTTCATATTATTTTTCACAAGTCCAGATATTCCCACTGCCACATTTGTCTCCATGCTTTCTATTACCTGAGTGAAAAATCTTGCATTTGTCTTCATTAAAATTTCATTCTGTTATTTTCAGCCCATTTCTCTAACCTATCAAATTTACTTTGAAGTTTATTTCTATCTTCTCCGGTATTTGCTATCCCATCCAGTTTGGTTTATCTGCAGATTTGATGAACGTTCTTTCTTCCTCCTTTTCCAAGTCATCAATAGAAATGTTGATGGGTTAGAGGGCTCAGCACCAAACCCTGCGACATCCTATTCAATATCTGATTTGTTTGATGAGGAATTACTGAGCATTTCTTGAGCATTCCTATTCTTCAGGTTGAATGTGCTAATTCTGCAGAGACTTTTGAGTGACAGCCCAAATCTAAATGTATCCAGCCGTAATTATGTGGAGTCCTTGGTGCGCTCTGAGCTTGGTTGTTTTCTTACAAACATTTGTAAACATTTGTTAATATTATTCTCCACAATTACCAGTCTTTTATCCCTTGCATGTACCTAATGAAATGCACTATATCCTCAGAATATTCTGACCTGAGGAACACTAGCTCTATATATGTGGAATTGTAAGCAGTGGTGGGATTCAAGTAATTTAACACTGGTTCTCTGCCTTAATGATTTCTTCCAACAACCAGTTTGCCAAACTGCTCAGAAAGTTAACAACCGGTTCTCCCGAAGTGGTGCAAACTGGCTGAATGCTACCACTGATTGTAAATAACCTTAAAGATTTTCCAAGCCTGAAATCAACCCCTTGGCTCTCCACAGTGGTCTATAATAAAAAGATCAACTTAGTCAAAGGAAAGAGAAAACAACACCTGAAACAACAACAATAATCAGAACACCCCCCCCCCCAATATCTCATGTCTGTTTTTCTAGACCCTAGAAAACAAGAAGAGGATATTATGATGAACAAATGCCATATGTTGAAGCATAAACATAACCATTCCTCCACATTTTCTATCACTCCCTTTTCTTCCCAGTATTTCCTTCTCTCTCTCTCTCTCTCTCTCTCTCTCTCTCTCTCTCTCTCTCCCTTTCTCTCTCTCTCCTTAGAAAAGCATGCTGGTTTCACAAGATTGTCACAGGACATTCTCATCAACTTGATTTCTGATCAATGGCTGTTTGAGAATTAGACTCATCCACTCTGGCAATTATCTGGATAATGGGCATACATCCCCAGGACATCCATTTTCTTTGATCACCCTCAAAACTATGCTTTCAAAATATCAAATATGCTGTCTGATAATGGTTGGAGATCCTGCTGTTTCCTTCGCTAGCACTATCCCATTCTGCACTGCAGAAAATACATGAGTGCTGATTTGTCCATTTCTAAATCTGCGAGAAAAATATTATCCAGCAGCATAATTGAATAGCAGCAGAGCACAGACAGCCACCGAACTGACCTTGAAAAAAATATATGCAGAAATACACAAGACTCATGCCAGCCCTTTGAAGTAGGCCACACCATTAAACTGATCCCCGCAGGTTTGTCTGGAAATATATTTATTGATGCAAACTATAGTAATCCTTCATAGTTCCCTTCTCTCCATCTTATATCCTGGGGACTGAAGGTAGAGACAGTCTGCGCTTCTTTCTCACACTTTCTCTGTTTCCCAGCCATAAAGCATGCTTTTGTTTTTTTTTTTTACTGTTTCTATATAATTTCTCTCACATCATCTCTGGCTTTCTACACTGAATGAGACAAAATGCATGACATCCTGAATAAGGCCTTTAAATTCATGGCTATGCTAACAATCCTTGGTATGTGCTAGAAATGAATTTAGAACATTCCCAGTTCCAAAATATACACAACTCAAGGAAGTCATCACTGAATTCTGTAACACTTTCTTTATATCTATAGTAGGTGGACATATACAGTATATAATTTTTCTGTTGTGTACTGAAAAGCAGAGACAGTTGCAGTCTATGCCTTCTTTATATGCAAAGCAGAGAACAGAGTCACATAACTGGGCGATATCAAGTCAGGGAACATTGCTCCAACTATTTAAAAAAAAAACCCATCCAGGATAATAATATTGGCTCAAAGAACAGCTGAATATTCTCCTTCACTCCCAACAGCTTTCTGATAATCATACAAAAGAGGTGGATGCCATAGACATTGTTGAGCTAATTGCTGTTCTTTTCCTTATAATTTTCCATAACTTGCTCCCCCCCAAAACAATTCCCTACCTAAAAAAGCAATGTCTGTGCAATTCACTTCTTTTGCTTCACTCCCATCCCCTCAGTCTCTCTTTATTTTAAATAATCATTTATCTGGTAGCTTAATTAGCTAAGTATGAACATTTTGGGTGCTTCAAGGAAAAAGAATTGTTATGTTTGTCTGCTAGTAATTAAGTGGATTGTATTTTACCTCACTTTAGAATAATTTATGAATATATTGCACTTCTAAGCATCATATTTGAAATGTTATATAGACTAATTGTTGGCCTTCTGAGGCACACAAAATGAAAATGAAAATTATTCAATTGGCTTTAAGAGTACAGTGAGTTTACTTAAGACGCCATAAGAAAGGTCATAATTAAACTTATTAAAAATAAGATCACAAAGTTTCTGTCCAGTTTCCATCAGGACATTCCTTATGGAGTTCTTAGACACATAATTTCCCCTTTTCCATTAAGCTGGCATCATCCTGATAAAGTGTAACAAATTCCAATACTTACTTCTCCTCCTGATGCATCATTACTCCATAAACAAGTGCGGTTACTAGGAGACAGACAACTATTCCAACTCAAAAATGGCGTTTACAATGAAGGGAACATCTCACAAAGTGGGGCTCCAGAAGATCTGTGCAAAGTAAACTAGTTTCACTATGCAGAAGAGATTTGCCATTGTGGCCCTGCTAGATCTATCTTCAGATGAGGAGCAGGAGGAGGAAGAAGGGGAGCCAAGAAGGGGAGCACCTAAAATAATCTTGGCATAAATCAGAGGTCTTCAAACTTGGCAGCTTTAAGACTTGTGGACTTCAACTCCCAGAATTCTCCAGCCAGCTATGCTTGTGGACTTCTGGGAGTTGAAGTCCACAAGTCTTAAAGCTGCCAAGTTTGAAGACCTCTGGCATAGATGATGCCAACAGTGGTGGAGCCAGTGCCCACTGTGGATGAGGCAGATCCAGCAAGCCCTGAGAACATCTTCTCTGCGCCCACTTCTGAGCTTCTTAGACTCAGAAGGTCAGACACTCAGACCTTTACAGAGGTTGGTAATAAAAATCCAATATCAGAGAACTGACTTGCCCAAACCCTAGCCAAACAACAAAATTAAGGCCAGAAATGGAGTTCTGGGGTTATAAGCAGCAATAACTTGTGCCGTACTGGCTTAAAACAATGACAGCACTAAAGCTCTCCTAAGCTGCAGGTGATTCAGAGATAGGTGTTCACTATAAGACCAACAGGACCATGTAATACGTTCAGGCAGAGATCTGGAAGCACTGCTGGATCTATAGGCTTGGTTCTGTATGTTAAGTGTCTTCCCTTGATGGATTTGGGAATGAACATTTTCTACTGCAGTGGATTTGTTTGATCTGCATCAGTATGTCTTTATCTTGGGTAATGACAGTCTGAGAATATATCTTTTTCAAGAGCTATCATTTGGTTATATTTGGTATATATATATATAAAATTAATTCTCTCTCTCTCTCTCTCTCTCTCTCTCTCTCTCTCTCTCTCTCTCTCTCTCTATATATATATATATATATATATATATATATATATATATTAATTCCCAATGACATTTCAATTTATCAATCTTTTTTATTTTTATTTATTTGTTGTTTGTTTGTTTGTCAACAAGTACAAGGAAACAAGTAACAGTATAGACATGGACACATGAAAAAAAATGGGCACAAATAAAAGGATATAAATAGGCAAAACATAGTGATAAACACATAAAATGAGTACATATAAATGGGAACAGTAGGACAGGGACGGTAGGCACACTGGTGCGCTTATGCACGGCCCCTTAGGGACCTCTTAAGAAACATGAAAGGTCCACAGTAGACAGTTTAAGGTAGGGGTCTGCAACCTTAAATATTCAAAGAGCCATTTGGACCCGTTTCCCACAGAAAAGAAAACACCAGGAGCCACAAAACCTGGCTGGGCGTGGCCAACTCGATGTCACTCACTTCCACCAGTCACATGACTCTTGCTAGCCACGCCTACTGTTAAGGATATTGATGTTGTTTTACCAACCAGCAGAGTAACTGCACAAGGAAACGTTGAGAGCAATGAATAAGAAAACTGGTTTAGCAAAAGTGTACTTTATCATAGGAAAAAGCAGTAGCGTAGTCATAAACAAATCCCAAGTCTTCACCAATAAATCAGTCCAGTAAATCAGTCCAAACAACTCACTCTGGTTAACAAACCACGATGGTAGCAGATCCATCAACAGATAGCAACTCCTTCATAATAGCAGCTCATAGCAGTTCATAGTAGTTCAGTCACAATAGCAGTAGCAGTTCATAGCAGCAGCAGCTTCCTAACAGACCAGGTTACAATACTTTGTTTAAATATATTCCCAACTAGTCATTATCCCATTACAGCATGACTCAGCAAGAACGTAACATTTACAGTTTAAAGTTACAGTATATATATATTGCCTGGACAACTGGTTCTAACATTATATATACCATATAGAATCCTAACACCTACCCAGCTGGACATTAGGGCAGAGAACCAGTTGTTAAAAAACACTGGGAACCACAAAATCCTTTTGATATATCTCTCTCTCCCATCCCTCCCCCACCCTCTCTCTGTATCTCTCTCTCCCCTTCTCTCTGTATCTCTCTCTATCCCCCCCCCATATCTCTCTGTCTCTGCCGTGGCCACCTCTCCATTCCCTGCCATTGCCCTTAACTTCTCAGGCCAGACAAGAAGTGACTGGGAGGGGAGGGCGAGGGGCAGGGTGCCACAGCACAGGGCCCAAAGAGCTGCATGCGGCTCCGGAGCTGCAGGTTGCTGACCCCTGGTTTAAGGTAAAAGGTATGGGGATTAGCGAGACTAACAAAAGGATCAGGTAGAGTGTTCCAGACATTTACTACTCTATTGCAGAAGTTATATTTCCTACAATCAAGATTAGAGCGAATTACATTGAGGTCGAATCTATTGATAGCCCTTAGATTTAGATTTCTTAGATTTATTGCCTAAACTTGTGCATTTTCTTCCAAAGATCTCAGTATTTTTATAAAATTGCCAGTCCTTATAATATTTAATATTATAGGAGAAGGCAGTGGCAGCAGCCAATTACTTATTTTTAATTATTTACTATTGTGGATTTTTTTTCCTTGCAATTGCAATTGATTATTGCATATTAATGCTTACAAAATAAAACGTTGTGGCAAGCCGACAAAATGCCATTCCGTGATGAGGAAGAGAGGGTTGCTATATTTTATCCTGAGAACTCTGTCATGAAATGAAAAGCATCCTGTTGATTCGCACTTGATTAAACAATTTTGAATCTTTTACCCTTTGAGAAGCCTTTGGACAAGACTAGCATCTGGTGAAAAGGAGGGGAGAAGAGAGGAAAGGAAATTTGGCAGTCTAAAAATCTAAATGAAAAGCTTCAGTTTCATTAAAATGGCTTCTTCTGCTGTCTAATGAATGGGCTGATGATGCCCCTGGTGTTTCCTTCAATCATTAGAATTGTACCTGAGATCTACCGATTTTTCTCAAGGCTTAATCTCTCACATATATTAACAATGGCAGGTATGGGAAAGTGTGCTGGGGATGGAGAGGCAAAAGAGGGGACCCGGGATAGACAATTCATGCACAAAGAGACACTCAGTGGGAAAAGAAACAAGTGGGCAATGCAGCCAGCAAGAGTACCAAATAGTCTTCCTCGTCTCAGTCTTGATTCCAGTAAAGATTTAAAAGGCAAAGTAGAAACAGGAGTTCTTACACACATGGAGAATATAAGAAAGAACGATGGCTCCTATCAGTTGCAGTTAGGAGACCGACTCTTCATAATCTGAATAGCATCAACAAAATGACATTTCTTCAGCCCTAAATTGTACTGCAGAAATGGGGGGGGGGGAGTTTAAAGTAATTACAGTCGATATTTGTGGGAAAAGATCCTATACTCTATTCAGTTCTGGGGAGAAAAACAAATCTGGACTCTGAATCTTGAAAGTCCCAATGTATGACTTATGTGGAGGCAGTTCTCATTTAGCAACTTTATTTTATTTATTTATTTTATTTTATTAAATTTGTATACCGCCCTTCTCCCGAAGGACTCAGGGCGGTGAACAGCCACGAATGAAAAACACATACATACAGAAATTTAAAATAGAATAAAACGAATTAAATCAATTTGGCTGAGACAAATTTAAAATACCCAATAATTTAAAAAACCAATTTAAAATTTACATTTAACAGGGGAAAAGATTTAGGCCAGGCCTGCTTGATGAAATAGAAAAATCTTAAGTGCGCGGCGGAAGGTGCGCAGATCCGGGATTGTCCGTATCTCCGGGGGGAGCTCGTTCCAGATCGTAGGTGCCCCCACAGAGAACTTGATCATTAAGTGAAGTGGTTGCTAAGGAAACTGACTGTGCTTATGACGTTATTTCAGTTTTCCTTTGCTTACAGAACTGCAAAGGTTGTAAACCCAAGGACTGCTTGCAAAGTTACTTTTTTGGAATGTGGAATGGTTGAGAAATGAGGCACTTGCTAACTAAAGAGTTACCTGTATCCGGCCTTGTTTATCAAATATCAGAAATTATCATTAAAAAACCGTGTTTAGATCTCACAAGCCTGGTGATTTCTCATCTTACATTAGACGTCTGGAGTAAAAAAAAAAAAAAAGAAATCTTAGAAATAGTTCTACGTTCAATGCAGAATAAAATGATTATCTATAAAAATCATAGATGGGTGTTGGATATTCTTGGCTTCTTTCTTTGGTTACATTTTTAAAAGGGCCTTCTTCTAATCATCCCTCCCCCAGTGGTGAGTTGCTACTGGTTCGCCCTGGATCGGACAAACTGGTAGTGGTGCGGCGGGAGGCTCCGCCTACCCGCCCGGTCGCTTCTGCGTATGCGCAGAAGCTTCTGCGTATGCGCAGAAGCGTTGCGTGCATGTGCATGCGCATGAGCAAACCGGTAGCGATGGGTTTTGAAACCCGCCCCTGTCGTCCCCCCAATGTCTGACCTATCAATCTTGTATTTTGAAGACAGTCTGATTACTACAAGCCAAACAAAAATGTATAAACATGCATTCTATGACAGCTGGAATCTGTTATGCTGTGTTTTAGAATGTTTTCAAATTCACCTTTTCTTCTATAAAAAGGACATAGTTACTTGACATGTAAATAGACACTTGCAATTAATAAGGACTGGTTCTGTTTAGTTTTAAGCTTTCGAGTGTTTCAAAATCTACCTTCCAAAAGTTCATTTTAATGAATGTCATGTTGAAGAATGATATTTGATACGTTCTGAGGATTTATCTTTAACATTCAGCAGAATTCTGTTAATCAGAAATTAAATATCAAACCAAATTTTTAAAAAAACAGGGTTATTACCTTTCAACAGAAATTTTAGAATATCTAATCTTACACTAAGTAAGGCAAAATTAGCTTGATGTTTAAAAGCCCAATAGCACAAGCTTAAGCACATCAATCTGAAAATTGTATTTATTCCCTATAGCTTTAGTTATATGAATGCTCTTACAGAATGTCATTCTAATGGGGATTAGTAACATGCAGAAGACTCAACCCTAGAGATATTTGGGCGTATGCTCTGTTGAACATCCAAGACTACATTTATAGACAATAATTTGGAATTCAGTGCAAGAAAGGGCTGGACTGCAAAACCCGTAAACATTTGCTTGCTGCAATGGACAAATGTTGTTCATATCATAGTCAAATTCCAAAATATTTCTAAAAGTCATATTGCTTCCTGGTGGTCATTCCTAGAGAAGATAATAGAATCTGCAACTGATCTCTATTTATCTTGGCAAATGTCTACGGAGATGCTCAGTCATCCAGGTCATGGTTGTCCCAAAAGTGCTTTTTCTAGACTTTCTGTTTTTTTCTTTGAAGACATTTCACTTCTCATCCAAGGAGCTTCCCCACCATCCAGTCACATCTGAAGAAGCTTCTTGGATGAGAAGTGAAACGTCCTCAGAGAAAAAAAAACAGAAAGTCTAGTTGCCTTTTGAAAAAGCACCTTTGGGACATTAATATTGGCAGTTTCCCAAAACATTTTTTGTAGAGAAAAAAATGGAAATTGCAGAGAAATTATAAGTAGCAAACTTCACAAGTTACAATTCTATCATTGAGGTAGCAATATCTGTACTAAGGCAAAACACGATTGGTTCATTTTGGCTTTTTATACAGTAGTTCTCAGGTTATGACAGCAATTGGGACTGGGACTGTCATGCTAAGCAATGCCATCACAAAGTGTGCTGTCATGGGGCAGTATCGTTTATTGATAAGAATCCAGGTAGCCCAAGATGCATGAGACATTAGGTATGAATCGGCAGGAATCCCAGGTAAGGAGTGTGGGGATGTCACAGGGGTGGGGGGTGTAGGGTGACTTTGGGAGTCTCAGCACAGGTCAAGTGTGGGTTGAAGAAGGGGAATGCTTTGGTGAGACAGTCAAGAGAAGGAAGGTGTGAGTTTGTGTGAGTACACAGAAGCCAAGGGAAGAAGGGAACGAGTATAGGCGAGCACACAGAAATTGAGAGAAGAAAGGTTCAGCCCAATGCTCAGGAGGACCATGTTTGGAGAGATTTATCACAAGATACTGCAACCTTTGTTTAGTGTGAGCAGGTTGACAAATGCCTGAATTGCAATTGTAATGGTTGGAACCTCAAGATCTTCAGCGCCGTCACAACTTCAAACAGTTGCTGAACAAGTGATCAGTAAGGGATACCTACCATATCTATATTAGATAAATCCAGCTGTAAAACCATGTTTACAGCTTGATAGACTGTGAGCACTTACCCTGCTGTGGTTTATTTTAAAAAATGAATAAAGAAACCATAGCTTAATATGATATAAAAGTGCAACCCTGTGTAATTGCATTTTGACATATTTTATTACGTTAACTCTGCTACTGCCATAAAACGTATGTTGTGTTTGTTTTGTAAGGAGTTACTTCGTGAAGAAATAAATGCGGTGACTCTTGTGCTTACATCTTAACACTGTTTCTGTACCTGAACTAGAGGAATTGGGGGCAGTTTGTGTACATGAAATGCAACAGCCAATTAAATCCTTAGTTAGTTAGAAGAGCTATACACCTGCATATGTGGTGTCTGTTGACAAGCAGGCCTGTTTTGTTGATGTCCTTGGTTCTATTCAAAATAAAAGACTGTGGAGGCTACAATGATGAATTAGTTGTGAGATCCAGACTTAGAACATCACTTTTAAAAGCCTAATTATTACTCTGTTATCTGTTCCCAGAATAAAGAACCTTCAGGGTCACAGCAGGCTGATGAAAAAGTGCCTATGTTTCCTTGGAATAAATTAACAGGAAAGAAACGGTGACACCGGCTACTAAAACATGCTCTGCAATGACTACTTAGCTTTCCAACAGCAGTAACTCCATTAGAATGACCATATTCTTATTGAACAGAGTTGTGCATTCATCACCATTAAGGGCCTAAATTCTAGGTTTTAACAAAGAATATGATACTTCTGTGACTAAGTACACATTTGTTTTATTCCTCCATTCAATCAGCCAGAGTTGAGGTGCAGAATCTCCAAGATCAACAACAGACATTATTAACTTCCCTGATTTAGCACCACACGACACAGCCAGGGGTGAAATTCAAAATTTTTCCCTGCCGGTTCTGTGGATGTGCCTTGGGTGGGTGTGGCAGGGGAAGGGTACTGCAAAATCTCCATTCCCACCCCACTCCTGGGGAAAGGATATTGCAAAAACTCCATTCCCACCCAACTCTGGGGCCAGCCAGAGGTGGTATTTGCCAGTTCTCCGAACTACTCAAAATTTCCGCTACTGGTTCTCCAGAACCTGCTGTATTTCACCCCTGCAAAACACCCAAAACAAAACCTTCTGAAATCTTATAAGACTTCCAAACTCAACCTTTAGAGTCTTTGCATGAAAATAACAGAATCTCATGAGATTTCTCAATATGAAAATATTTCAGCTCTTAAGAAAAAATATTTTTAAAACTGCATGACCACATGTACCACTGAACACCCCTTAAGTGAAAGCCATATAGCCAATCTTGTCCCACATTTATCATTCTTTGATTTGCATCTCAACATTCTATCTTTTCTCCCTCCTTGACAATAAAAATGCATCAATAATTATATTCTCTACTCTGTGTGAATGTGGAGTTAAACAATCCATCTCCCACATATTATAGTGTACTATAACATGTACGGAGGAAGAACTTATGGAGGTGAGAGAAAATGCTGTCGATGTGGCCTGATATTGGATGAATGTTGTTTAGTTTTAATCCTATCTATACACTTTTACACGTGCCTTATTTCTATGACCTATTTTATATCCCTTTTATTTGCTCAGTATTGAATGTTATATGTCTCTAATTTGTAGGGGCTTCTGATGCGAATAAAGAAAGAATAATTATATTATAATAGTAATACAATGACCTATTATATTTATACGCTGCTCAACTCCCAGCAACTATTGGATATTTCTCACTTTTCTATAATACTCCAAATCAGCTGCTTAAGGCATCTTCCTTTGTTTAATGACAGGGAAGAGCCCTCTGCTGTCCCCCTGTGATGCTGTTGCCAGGGGATGAAAAAGAGAAAAAGAAGATTGAGACGATATGGGAAATCTACCTACAGCATTTGTTTGTCTGCCTAGGGCATAAAAATGTCTCAGATTTATAGACTATATTCAATCTGTATTGAAGCAAGGAAAAAAAACATGTACAGTTTTTAGGTTTCTGAATGTATATCTTATTCTGCCTGAAAAACCTGTATCTACGTTCCCCACAATCAATTTGATTTAAGTAGGACAAATAAGCCCCACCAAAGATATTAAATAGATATTACTACATTCGTATCTTCTTATTACAATTGCATATACCCTTTATGACCCTTGTTATATATAAGAAGCAGGAAGGGAGGACAACTATGGTGTAAACCTGCATTAAAAGATGTGGCAGGGATTTGCATTAATACAACAGTATGAATAAACTGATTGTCTGTAGCATGCGTGTGTGTTTGTCTGTCTGTTTGTCTATCTGTCTGTATTCTGAAATCTGGAAGCAAAGCTCAGTGCCCTGATGCAAGGTAGTTAAGAAAAGGAGACGAATAGCCTGTGAAGTCAAAATTGTAGGGAAATATGATTCCCGTGATTTCTTCAAGTGAGAGTTAACCCTTTTAAGAAGCAACATTTTCTGTCTAGCAGACAGATGTTTCTGACCTTGGATGGCTTCAAACCATCTATGAACTTTGGCTTTTCGTTTAGTCTTTCCACTCCATAGGGGAGCCGTCTTAAAAGAAACGTAAGTTCTGCTTATAGCCTGCTCTGAAGAGTGAAGCTAATCTTCCCGAGCCATTAACACAGTAGGAGTCAGAGGCTGAAACTGTTGTGTCACAGACAAGTCAGATGGAATAATTTTTCTGTGATGCTGCTTCCAAGGCAAACATCGGTTCATCAGGGAAACCAGCTACAATTGGGGAATGAATTTATGAATGGGACAGTAAACTTCATCATTTATTTATTTATTTAATAAATTTATTTACCACAAACCTACCCAGGGGAATACTGAGTGGCAAGGAGAAATAAAAACTGACGCAAAATATATAAATCTATTTTTTTTAAAAAAATGGATACATCCAGATTTGGGCAGTTCAACTATGGCAGTTTTAATCTCCTGTCGTGAATCTGTTTGCTCTCTCAGATCATCCAGAATTTTGCTTGGCAAAAACATATTAGGCCTGACTTTTAACCAATGTTTTTGCTGCTGCTGGTTTGTATCTTACCTCTCGCTTTAGTGCGTTGTAAAATTTCACGTTTCTTTATGATTTCAGATAAAACATCCTCAAGTGCCTATTTTATAGAATAAATTAAAAACAGAAAATATTTGGGTTTAGTTTAAGAGTTCTGGGAACCCAACCTGTTGTGATTTATTCAATAACCCTGAACAAACAAACAAAGGCTTAATGCTGTATCTCAACTTAAGCTCTGCTTTCTACTACACCATTTTTGTGGAGATATATTTCAAGTAATTCAGTTTTCAATTAAATTTCAAGATGCTGACCCTAAAAAAAATGTGGGTCAAGGCTCCTACAAATCACATTATCAACACTGCCAGGCAAAAATCACACCCATGCGAGACCTCCACTCACATTGTGGCCTAAGTGCCTGGGAGGGAAGACCCAGGTCTAATCAACTTATTAAATTATTATTAACTTAGAGGAATCCAGTTCAAACTTAATAAGTTTAAATGAGGGTCTTCCTTTAAATTTGAAAGTTCAAGGTATCAAAGCAGTTTATAATATTGATATTATTCAGTACAAAACCAAATGTTTTATAGAGCATTAAAGAAGAGCTGATCTAAAGAAATCCACAGACAAGACTGTAAAATGCCTTATGGAACACACTATTTTGAGTAGTTGACGTGAAAAAGATTTGTCCTGGGAAGGAGTTTTAGAATTGGAATTGCCGTAACGGAGAATGCCCCACATACAGCTATCATTTCTCTTGCAAATGAAACACAGAGAAACAGCTGAAGTTTATTACATAGATCAAAAGCCTAGTGCAGGTCAAATGTACTTTCAATTTCTAAGTGAGAAAAACCAATGACCTTATTTCAAAGAATCTGTAACTGCAGCACCACCTCCAATCAAATATAGTAAACGTCTCTCTTGCTCTCTTTCATTCTTGCGGCCTTCAGTCTTTTAACAGCAAAAGAGGGAAGCGCATAGCTGCCATAGACTTTCACGACTTGGTAAAACAGTGGAATTCTTTATTAATTTGTTTGATGTAGAATTCTCCTTTTCCTTCTATTGTAACTATGACAGGAGAGTGTGAGAAAGGGAGAGAGAGAGATTCATCACAGCACTGTGTTTCTCTACCTCAGAGGTGTCAAACTCACGTCGTCACGGTGGCGTCACATGACATATCGGGACTTTTCCCCACTTTGCTAAACCTGGTGTCGGCGTGGCCAGCGCGTGACGCATCCAGCCCGCGGGCCGGGAGTTTGACAGCCCTGCTCTAGCTTCTTCCAATTGGTCATTAGCTTCACCCTATACAACAGGGGTGGGCAATTGTGGTCCTTTTTCAACCTGTGGACTTCAACTCCCAGAATTCCTGAGACAGCTTGGCTGTCTCAGGAATTCTGGGAGTTGAAGTCCACAGGTTGTAAAAGGGCCACATTAGCCCACCCCTGCCCTACAAGTATAAGCAGCATTTCCATGTACAGCATCAGGTGACCAACTTCACTTTCTCCAGGAAACAACCAGGTAGTCAATAGGGAAGTGCTAAACATGGCAGCTAGCTAAGCTTTGTCCTTCTTGGTTTTTCCTTTGCTGCAAATTATTTTCATGTCAGAAGAAAACAAATAACAGATTCCTGGCAATCTGCAGGAGAGCAGTAAAGCCATACCTCATGGCAACTGTGAAGGACAGGAAGGTGGTGATAACTACGTGCTGCACAACTCCTAAAAATGCTGCCAACCTATCTTTTGCAGCTTTTTCCCTGGAGCAATAGTTTAATTAGCTATACTTACTGAGTCCCACAAAACCACATATGGGAGGGGCTATATGTTTTATCTCCATTTTTTTACCAGAAGAGAAGAAAAGGGAATGCCATGACTTGAAACTGCCAAAGCAATTGACTGAATTTTTCAAGACAGGTAGGGAAAATATTTTATTATGGAATTACATTCTCAAGAAATATCATTATTTCCATCATTATGGAGGTATATCCACGCGGAAGGACTCGCTATCCCAAAATTGTATATGGGGGTTTGTTGTAGCAATAAGTTGTGATGAAAGGCTCTATATAAACCTTGGTGCAGCTGATACTTAACAAGACAATATCCCTTATTTATAACTGCAATCTGAGTCAAGCCTACACACACACACACATTTTCTCTCCCCATACTAATAAGGATTGTCTTGCATTAATTAGAATACCAGGAAGGGAGCTATTGTTCTTTCACTGCTGATTGCACTTGTGATTTATGCAGTTGTGTGTTTTTCAAACAGCTATCATGTTGCTCATCAGGAACGAAAATATTTTAGAAATATGGGTGTCTACATGCAAATCTGCCTGGGTTTACTACTTAGCTCTGTGAGACATTTTTGTGTGGCTGTGGAGAGATATACACTGACATTTTACGTTCTAAATGCAAGAAAGAAAAGTGAGAAGCACAACATCTTTATTTTATAAATCCTATTGGTACTTCCAAGTTTTCTGAATGATTAAGAAAAGGATAAAGCTTTCTACAGAGAATTCCTAAATGCATTTCACAACTTGCGTTTGGAAGAATCAAAGACAATTAAATAATACTTTAGTTTCTCTTTTTTATGTTCCAAGAAGTGTATCAACTGGAAACTTATTGATTGGCACAAACCATCTCATCCAGGAGTGAAATTCAGCAGGTTCTGACAGGTTCTGGAGAACCGGTAGCGGAAATTTTGAGCAGTTCAGAGAACTGGTAGTGGAAATTTTGAGTAGTTCGGAGAACCAGCAAATACCACCGCTGGCTGGCCCCAGAGTGAGGTGGGAATGGAGATTTTGCAATATCTTTCTCCCAGGAGTGGGGAGGGAATGGGGATTTTGCAGTATCCTTCCCCTGCGACGCCCACCAAGAGACACCCACCAAGTCACACCACGGCCACCAAGCCACGCCCACAGAATCAGTAGTAAAAAAATTTGGATTTCACCACTGATCTCATCCAACTTGACTCACTCAGATTACTCTAAGGTTCTTTGACTTAACCATTTTCTGTCTACACAAGAAACTTCAAAATGAGCAGAGTCAGGAGTATCCTTTACTACTAGCTTACTCTTTCCATGCTTTTATAAAGATGATATAATACTGACTACTCCCTAATTTAGATATCTAGGAATAGGAATTATTTTATACCCTATAAGCGTTTCTTGACATGGTTTCCCCTAAGCAATGTCCCCTCCTTTCCTCAGTATGTGTCATAGCCACATCATCAGCAAATGCTCTGCAAAAGGGACTGTTTACTAGAGCCAAACAGCCCATGGAAAATCTGTTATCTGCGCTCTGCTTCCTGAGGTGTTACCAATAACAAACAACATGACATCTGCTACTTATCGGCAATGAAGGATAGATAGGCAAACTATGAAGTAATACGATAATTCCAAGACAACGCTCTGCCAGACTAATTAGCTTTCCTCACCAATCCTGATCATTGCTAGCTTCCTTGTTATTTACATCACGCGAATGGAGGAAGTAGTTTTATGTCCAATGAACTCTCGTTATCGGCCGTGCAAATTCCTTCCTTTCGTTTGCACTACGGTAGTATGCGGCCTTGCTTTGTGGACGGAGACCTGGTTGGTAGCAATCTATGTTTGGTTTTTTTTTTTTTTTTTGCAAACAGGCTTTTCTATGAATCTCCTACATAATAAAGACATATGTAATTGAAAAGATGGAGATGGCCAGCTTTATGCCTGATGCAGTGTTGGTGGTGCAATAAGATTTCTTTGCTACAATCCTTATGTATTAAACTGCTTTGAGATTCCTCACAATTAAGACTCATTGTGGGTTTTCCTTTGTCATCTCCTAAGTAATGCCTGTGGTGGTTTAATGGCTAAAATACTTGACTTGGACCAGAGTTCCCTCCAATGAAGGGAAATGATATTTTTCTACTGTCTTGAGCAGGGAAATTCAGGCTGTAACATAGGGTCCCATAGCAGAAGTGAATCAGAGTAATAAATTAGCTCCGTATTCATTCTATCTTACTCCGGCTGAATTGTGTTGCTCCAAATTTCCTTTATTTTTGTTTTAAAAAATGGCACGATGCAAGTTTTTTAGATAAATCCTAAATTATGCCTTTACCATAATATATCTTATCTTCTGGTCCAGATTATAAAGTGCCAAGTCTTCCATAGTGCATTATTCCCATTATGGGTGAACATTCAAAGAGCCTCTGTTAACAGAAACGTGCATCTTGGCCCAATCAAAATATGTATTTAAATGTCAGGAGCCAAAGAGAGATAGGTATCTTCTTTAGCAAAGCAGTCCTTGATATATCTGTCATTTACAATGTGCTCCAAGGAAAACAGCCTCACATATGGGTAATTAATATTCATTTAATAAAAAATACATTTTTGTTTAATAAAGGTTGACCGAAATCAGAGTTAACCAAAATATTTATATTTAATTGGATGAAAACATTGATCACAGAACACTGTCAAAAGTCAACATTGTTCATTCACTTCTAGTAACAATAGGCACATATAAAGGCATAAAGGTTCTCTTGCTGTTATTGCTATGTATCAGATTTAAACTTAAAAGCAAAGGCGTTCTTCATGGCAATTAGAAACACAGGGTGCCACTCTATTACCAGTTGCAAAAAATGAAAAGGAAGAAATATACTCCTGGGACTTTTACAAAGCTATGAAAAAGCAATTCTCCTGAAATAGAGGGTGAGATGAAATGGAACAGAGAATGCAACCAGTACTTTACTCTTACAGTAATGGACTTTAGAATCTATAGGCACATGGAACAGGAAAATATAAAATTATGCATTTAGTAGAAGAACAGGCAGCACTGGAGGCAGAGTTAAGTGCATCATCAACTTAAGATTCTTTGCATTCCAACAAGTGCGGCAAGTCTGATCCCTCCTGAATTCCATCGACCCTTATCTGGCACCAATTTAGTGCTGAACATTAATTGACCAGGGTCTTACGTATAGGCCTGAATAAACCTTCAATGCTGTAACGTTACAAAGGGTCCTGATTCTTTGCGGCTGACATGTATGGCTTCAGGCAATTTAGAATGGTGTATTATTGGTATACTATCATAATATGCAGGTAGCATGAGGATTGATAAAATGAGGTCGGGGTGCCTGAAGGGGTTTCTATTATATTCAGGAAAAATCACAGAAAACTTCAGTTATGGCATCAGTGGAGCTAGAGCAGGGGTGTCAAACTCAAGGCCCGCAGGCCGGATCCAGCCTATGTGGTGTTTAGATCTGGCCCTCAGAGCCATCCTGGAAAGAGCGAAGAACCGGTCTGCGGCGTCTTGGCCCAGCCCACTGGGCACTGATCTACAATCTGGTGGCAACTGGCAGCATGCTGGAGATGACCATGGCAGCCAAAAATGGAGCTCGGGGTGAGGGTGGGGTACATGTAGCCCTCTCGAGCTCCGTTTTCGCTGGCAGCGTGCTAGCAAAACAAACTACTAGCAAAAGTGGCATTTGATCACAAGGCAAGGAGGCATCGAGAAATGATTCCCCTTTGAGCATCCAAGAAGGGACAGGAAAGGAGAAAGGAAAAGAGGAAAGATAAAGAAAAAGAAAAAGAAGGAAAGATGGGAGGAGAGCAAGAAAGGAAAAAGAAGGAAATAGGAGAAGGAAGAAGGAAAGGAAAATGAAGAGGGAAGAAAAAAGAAGAAAAGAGAAAAAGGAAGGAAGGAAGGAAGGAAGATTATAATGAGAGGGAGGGAGGGTCTGAGGGAAGTCCTGCCTTAGCACTTGGCCACCAGCAGCCCTGCTGCCCTTTCACCATCCCCTTGTCTCCTCCTCCTGACCTCTCCTGGTGGTCTCCCATACTTTTGCTGAGGATGCTTTGGTTCCAAAGCTGGGTCTCCTTCCATGGAGAGGGAGTGGGCCTCCCTCTGACCCACACACTTTGTCTCCTCCACACACTATGAGCAACCTGGCCAAGGAAAATGAGCACAGCAGCAGCAGCCTTGAGGAGGAGGTAAGCGCAGCCAGGCCCCCTTGGGGAAGCTGGGCTGGGCTGGGCTGGGCTGTGGGGTCCTGGTGCTCTGGGAGGTTGATGGTCAGGCTGTGTACTTGCCCTCTGCTGCCAAGGGCTCTGGACAGCCTGTGTTGCTATTTGGGGATCCTCTGCGTGGCCTGAGAGGGACAGCAAGGCTTTTCTGAAGGATAAGGGTTCCTGGTCTCCCTGGTCTCGCTGTCCTCTGCTGGAGACAATGGATCCCCCCCAGTGGTGGGGTCCTCCTGGTTCGGCCCAGTTCTCCCGAGCTGGTAGCGGTGACGTTTCATCAAAAGGCATTAGAATATGGGTAGTTATATTAACAACAATAACCAAAATTGAAAGAAAAATAATAAAATACTATACTGTAAAAAGTTCCATTAGCAAGACATGAAAATAAAATAGAGCATATCAACAACTTAAAATTTTTGACCTCAAAGTGATTTTAAAGATCAGCATCAGTCACACAATAATAGAGGAGAACTCTACAAAATAACAGAAAAAGGCTGTTCTTTAGGTTTACAGTAGAATTATCTTTGAGAAGGTAAAGGTAAATATGTGCTAGTCCTTCCTGATTCTAGGGGGCAGTGCTCATCTCCGTTTCAAAACTGAAGAGCCAGCACAGCCTGAAGGTGTCTCCGTGGTCATGTGGCCGGCATGACTAAACGCCCAAGGCGCATGGAATGCTGTTACCTTCCCACCAAAGGTGGTCCCTATTTTTCTACTTGCATTTTTTATGTGCTTTTGAACTGCTAGGTTGGCAGAAGATGGGACAAGTAACGTGAGCTCACCCCGTTGTGTGGCACTAGGGATTCGAACTGCTGAACTGCCGACTTTTCCATCGACAAGCTCAGAATCTTAGCCACTGAGCCGCCACGTCCCCTTATCTTTGGGATAGTGGCTCTTCTCTATCTTTGAGAAGAGCCACTACTCAAGATTTTAATACATGGGAAAACTGGCATTCCTACTAATATTATAGCAGTGAAATGTACTTCTGGTGGAAGCTTTTAGGTCACTGATCTGACATATGTGATGATACAGTAAGTCAAGAAGTTAGAAGAGCACAAACCATCATGACCTGACTCTATCCAGAAACAAACAAGGTGATAAGCCAAGAGATGCTGCCGAAAGGTAACCAAACGGCTATAAATACATTTATCTTGTATTCAGATGACCCACATAATGCAGCATCTTCAACATGTAAGCTTTGCTTACCCTTGGAAGGTAGTAAAGGTTTCACTGAATTCAGAGGATCTGAGATAAAGATAATTAAGTTTAGAACTTGCTTATTTTAATTTTTCTATCGAACTACAATGAGTGGTTGGCTTTTTTTTTTTTAAAAAAAAGTTTGATTGAGATTCTGTGCCCCTTCTGTCTTGGCAATACAATATATCAGTAATGGTGAACCTTTTTTTCCTCAGGTGCCAAAAGCATCCGCACAATAGCGCATGTGCCAACCCCAATAATGCAATGCCCCTACCCAGGCTGCCCCCACGCATGCACGTGTGACCCCCCCGCACTTCCCCCGCCGCATGCATGCGTGACCCCCTGTGCTCCCCCCCATGCATGCGCTTCCCCCGTTTTGGTGCTAGCAGGTCTCCCTGAAGCCTCCTGGGACCAAAAACTGGGTGCGTGTGGGTACTGCACACACCCCGTACATATGCAACCTCCAGACCCACGTATGGTGCGTGCCTCCCAGCAGAGACCCAAAAATCAGCTGGCCGGCGGGAGGCACGTGAGCATGCGCGGTGGAGCTGACCTGGGCATCAGCTCGCGTGTCCACAGAATGGCTCCACATGCCATCTGTGGCACGTATGCCATAGGTTTGCCATCAGGGCAATATATGCTGCACAATTGGAAAGAAAAGAGAACTTTTGCTCATATGTTTTACCAGTCTTGTGCAAAAGACTAGAGCAGAAGAGCATTTAGAATGTTAGCCTGGTTTCAAGGCATGTTAAATTCAAGCTCAGACACAAAGCAAGGATTTTCTCAGAGAAAAAATAAATAAATAAAAAAAATAAAAATAAATAAATAAAATGGTGCTCCATTAAGTGATTATTGAAAAGTGCCAGAGGATGACTCAGCGTCTGTCTGAAAGGTTTGCATGATTGACTTAAAACGATTGCATATTCTGTGTTACTTTGAATATTACTTAAAAAAAAAATACTGGGGAAAATTACCAGAAAGCTACTGTATCTGTGTTGGTTTATTTCCGCAAAAATAAGACGATTATAAAAGGGACGTTGAAGATTAGCAAATTATTGTTACTTAGTTTGGCAAGTCAGTTTCCCCAGTCAGATGGAACAGACCTTCTCAGTTAGCATGCTAACTCAAATTAGGCAACATCTGATTAAAAACTCCAATAAAAAGCTATGGCACCTAAACAAATCTAAACAAAACTCAGTGAAACAATTAAGTTAATTTAAGTTAGGAGATGTGGAATAGACAAAAAGAGTGCTTTTTCACACTGGCCATCATTAACCACAAGACTGTGAAGAAAACTGGATGTAGTCAGTCGTCATGATTTAAGCTCTGATGAATAACATTCCTACCTTTAATACTGATTTACATCATTTGCCTAGTGATTTGTATATACAAATAGTCCTCGAGTTATGACCACATTTGAGCCCAAAATTTATGTTGGTAAGTGAAACATTTGTTAAAGGAGTTTGTCCCATTTTACAACTTTTCTTGCTATGTTTTGTTAAGTGAATCACTGCAGTCGTTAAATTAGTAACACGGTTGTTAAGTGAATCTGGCTTCTTCATTGACTTTGCTTGTCAGCTGGTCACAAAAGGTGATCACATGACCCCCTGCCACCATCGTAAATATGAATCAGCTGTTAAGCATCCGAATGTAAATCACATTATCATGGGGATGCTGCAATGGTCATAAGTGTGAACAATAGCCATAAGTCACTTTTTTCAAGTGTCTCAGGAATTCTGGGAGTTGAAGTCCACAGGTTGTAAAAGAGCCACATTTGCCCACCTCTGTTCTAGAGTCACACATATGAGGTTGGCAGTCATATAAATCCAATAAATAAATACATTCTGCAATCAGATTTGGGGTAAAAGAGTAAATACAGATGTTAATTCTGGCTACACAGCTTCAACCTTATGGATCACACTGGGATATAACAAATGATTTTCACACAGTTGAAATTAAATCTACAGGGTTTTGTTCATGTTAGTCAAATGGTTATTCAAATCTATTGGCACTTTAGCATTTGCTAATTTTTAAAACATTTTTACGCACTAAATCAGGGGTCTGCAACCTTAAACAGTCAAAGAACCATTTGGACCTGTTTCCCACAGAAAAGAAAACACCGGGAGCCACAAAACCCTTCCCGTGCCTGACTATTTACTGAGCAGCCACAAAACTAACATATGTAGTTGAATTAAACGTTCTGTTTTCTTCTGAAACTTTTTGTTTCTTGGATTTATCCATGATTGGCCTACTGGGGATTGAAAAACTCAATAAATCTTGTGCTGGCGGGTGTCGCACATTGGTGGTTGTGACACATATTTTGAGTGACAGGGAGCCACAGCAGAAGGGTGAAAGAGCCACATGCGGCTCCAGGGCCACAGGTTGCTGATCCCTGCACTAAATCATTATGCAAGAATACATACCCTGTAAAAATAGATATATTTTTTAAATGAATATCTAAAGCAACATTTTAGTTATCTATCATGGCAGGGTTCCCAATGTCTCATATCTTCGCTTAGCCCTGGAATTATTCTCTGAGAACGCATGATGTTAAAAGGGATTGACAATAGTTTTTCAGCTGCACATGACATGATTCAGACAGACAGCGTGGTATGAGTTTTATAGCAGATTTGACTTACTACTGATTGCTGACTTCAGCTTCTGAGAAATTATGTAAATTAAAAAGTAGTGAGGGTAGCAGGATGTTGGCAGTGGTTGGAGAAGATAGAGACAAATATAGAAGTCTTTACACTCTGTATTTTTAGGCATAGAACTAATATTTTTATATGTCAATGTGACAAAAGAGTGTGCAAATATAAGCACAGTATCAACAAACCAGAGTTGACTGTGGCTCATTATAGTCAATGTTCACAGCATTGTCCTCTACAATATAAAAATCAACCCTTAAAAAAGGATGATTGTTTCTGTCCCAGAGCCCTTGTGATGTTCTTTTAATAAAATTATAATACAATTTTAAAACTGGTTTGCTCAGAAGCAGGGATGGAGCAGACTCCTAAAAAGGGAGGGGTTGAATACATATCTGCCATTCAGTCCGATCCAATTATGAACGAACCCAGCTAGCTTCAAAATCTGGCTGGTATCATAATGGATCCATTTACATCCTATCTCCATTGCCCTCTTCTTTTCCTCTTTTCTCAAATGTACTAAGGGAGAAACAAATGATATTTTCTTTGGGCTTTGGAAACTTCCATGAAAACATGCTGAAGATTTCATTAAATTCATCGGAGATGCCAGACACCATGGGAAAAATTATTTTTTATAGATCTCAAGATCCTCTGAATATGAACTTGCCCCATTCTTTTCATTACAGGTAATCCTCAGCGTAAGACCATAATGAAGCCTGTCGATTACTTTCGTGAGGTTGGGACAATTGTCGATTTTACAATGTTTTTTGAAGTCAATAAGTGAATGCCGCAGTCATAGGTTGTTCACGATGGGCTCAGTTTTACTGAAAACTGGACGTGACACTAGTAAAATGTAGTCATGTCACCATGGGACATTGCAAATGGCTGTAAATGTGGCCATATTGCTAAGGTGGGCAATTGTTGGAACTTTGAATCTAAGTTGTAAATCCCCCTTTTCAGGTAGGTCACAACTTCGAACTGTCTCTAAGCGACTTGTTGAAAGTCAAGAACTATCTGTATATTAATAAAATGGGTGGTGGTGGTTGTGTCGGCAGACCGGGGGAACCAGTGCACACACCGGCAGCAAGTAGGTTGGAGAAGACAGGCACCAGCACTGACGGAGGATCCCCGGGCGCTCGGATTGAACTCCAGACTGCTGCCTTCGCCGATAGTCCTGAGGTGGTGGCAGTTGTGCAGGATGGACCAGTGGAGATCAGTGCACTCACCAGCAGCTGCAGTGCCGCTATAGTGCGAAGCGGTAAAAGAAAACCCCACTGAACCTGCTCCTCATAAGACCGGTTTCCTTAATTCAAATTGGTAGAAGAATCCAAGCTGAAAATGCTTCTAGCTCAGATCTGAGTTGTCAGAGTAAAATTTTTTACCTCTCTAGGCTAGACTGAGTCAAAAAACTGGGGCTCAGCTGAGCAGAGGAGGTGTGACCAAGAAACTTTTAACAACTCAGTCTCTGGGCAGAAAGACAGAAGTCAACCCATGCTTGGATTTTCCTAGCTGCGCATTGGAGAATAGGGAAGGACATCAGAAAGAGCTCTTGTGAACTTCTCTCCAGACCATTCAGTGATGTCATCCAAGTTCTAAGGATTATTTCTAAACAATATGGAGGAAATGACATTGCCTGCCCTAAATTGGATATGATCCAGATCTCCACAGAAAGTGAATTCTGGATGTTTTAAGTAACTCTCACCACTATATACACCTATAGGTATTGATATGTCTGAGATCATATTTCTATCACCAAAAGTCCTAACAGGAGAGTTGTTCTGAATACCAAAGATCAGCCATGATTTTCTAGGAGAGGGTAGGAAAGATTAATGTTACAAAAGTATAATACAGTATGAAGTGACTACCTTTGGGAGACCCCCTGTGACTCCGAAGCCAATGTTTTCAGAGCTCAGATTGTAAAGCACATTAGTTTTGAAAAGAAAAAAAAAGCAAATAAATGATGCCACAATTGCATGCATTAATGATTAATCCTACTTGCCTTATTCTGGCAGGCAAGCCTGTTGTTTAAAGAAAAAAGCAATAATGTCTTCATCAGACACATTACAAACCTCTCAATTCAAATATGATGCTTTGGCAGCATCCATTAATCCAAACTATAGACTGAGCAACTTTAAGCTACGATGATTAATGTCAGGAATCATTTATGTCCAGCAGTTTCCTGAACAAGCTATACTATCATTACTGTTTCTTTTCTGTTAATTAACTGTCATGCATACACATTACAACCTTCCATTGAACAGTATGGGAAATGAGTCCTGTAAAGAGTTGGGAACACCTTGCTTGAGATATTGTGAATATTATTAAGAGAAGCAAAAACCTTCAAAAATTGATGACAATTATGGAGAAATTACAGGTGTTTTTACACTTGTAAATCTTGGGGAAAGTACATAGTGCATTAATATGATATGTTCCTTTCTCTGGGAAATCTGGGCTGAGTTTAAGTGGGGTGCATGAGTAATTCAGGCTGATTCTGAAGTGCAGAAATAATGAGAAAGGGCAATCAGTGATGGAATAATTGTGTAATGTAAGAGCATATGTTTTATGTGTCAAAGGACTGGTGACCTCACCCTGCTCTAGCAACTGAATGAGGGATTAAAAAAGCTTTCAATAGATCAGCAAAAGAAGTCGAAGAACCAAGAAGCCTCTAGAGCAGTGATGGCGAACCTTTTTAGCACCAAGTACCCAAACTGGAATGCGCGTTCATGTGTGCATACCAGAGCGCCAGGAACTCGAAGACCAGCTGGCTGGTGCGTATGTCATCTGGTCTTCGATTTTCCAGCACATGCATGCATGCCAGCCAGTTGGTCTTTGCATGCGCCGGAGCACCGGAAACCCAAAGACCAGCTGACCAGTGCACGCATGCCTATTTTGGGGCCATTTTTTGGGGCTCTGCTGGCCACCGGCGGGCCACAACACGGACCTGCTGCATCAGAGATGATGGCAGAACGAAGAAAAGGAAGTCTCTTTTCTCTCTAGTGCCTAGGATATGTTACATCTGCAAATCACTTACGAGCAGGAGCAGAAAATACTGGTTTCCCAGATTTACTGAGTGATGTTACCTGCTTTGAGAAAATCAGATTTCCCAAAGCTACCATTGCATGGTTTATGGGAAGATGTATTGGTGGTGATGATGGGTAGTTGACAAGGAGAGAAGAGGAAAGTAAGAAAAAAGGTCAAATCACAGCTGTTGGAAGACTTGTTTATTTGCATGCCAGCTCAAATGACCAAAACAACTCTAGGTAGCTTTCATAATCAGATTAAAACAATCACAAAAAGTAAAAGTAACAGGCAGCTAATAACACATAGGAGATGTAGGAGAATAATCAGCTCAAAGGATTAAACCAACAGAACAAACCAACAGAAAATAGCTTGCAGTACCTTCTCCCAGGGTTTGGTGGAAAAGACAAGTCTTTGGAACCTAATTAAAGCCCAACAGCCTGTACAAACATTATAAGGGAGCTGATCCACAGGACAGGCATATCTCCTGGGTTCCATGAGATGACTGGAGGGCTACCTAAAGTTAGTCCTTGACTTATGACCATAATTGGGAGCCGAATTTCCATTGGTAAGCAAGGTGGTTATTTAAAAAAAGTCATGCCTGATTTTTCTCATAGTTGTTAAGCAAGTCACTGCTGTTGTTTAATCACATGGTCATTAACCTTATCTGGCTTCGCCCATTGAGTTGGAGGCTGGGAAGGTTGCTAATGGCAATCACATGATCCCAATCACAACTACATGTCAGTTGCCAAGCACCCAAATGTTGATCATGTGATCATGGAATGCTGTTAACAGCTATAAGTAAAAGGATCGGTTGTTAAGACACTTTTCTCAGTGCAACTGTAACCAGGGGTGGGGGTTCTAAAAATTTTTACTATCGGTTCTGTGGGCATGGCTTATTTTGTGGGCATGGATTGATGGTCATGTGACAATTATTTAGGATTTAGCAGAGGTACTGGTCTACCAGGCTTTTAACTGCTTGCAGAGCTGTATCGATCTACCCATTTATTTTTGCAGGCACTGATCTACTCATGTATTTTTGCAGGCACTGGTCTACTCATGTATTTTCTTTTAAGACTGATCAGCTGTAGGGCGGCTCTTTGAAGCCCAGCAGCAAGAGTTTAAACAGGTTTTTTCCCTCTAGCCATCAGCTGGGACTCAGGAGGCAGCAATAGATTGGGGGTGGGGCCAAATAAAAGGTAAGAATAACGCGGGGGGTGGGGGGCAGGGGGGGCAGAACCAGTTCGGTGACGTCATATCGTCACTGCTACTGGCTCGGGAGAACCGGGCCGAACCAGGATAACCCACCACTGACTGTAACTCTGAACAGTCACTAAGCAGAAGGTTGTAAGTCAAGGACTTTCTGTATTCCAGATTCCACGGGTCAGCAGAAACAGCAGGAAAACGGGACTGCGGTGCTTTGTTCATGTTTTGGTAAGTTTTTGAAACCAATGAGAATTGTATTTCTTCATCAGAAAATTTACATTTTCTCAACATCACTGTAGTAAGTAACGCAGATCTGCAGGAAAAGCAAAACCCTGCCCTCTTATACAATGAGTACCCCCATCTTAAACTTAGTGGGTTTTGAGCAGTGAATAAATATCATAGCCCCTTTTCTTTCCCCACACATACATGGCCTTTCTATATTACCTTCTTTTAAGCACTGAGCCCCAGAAACACTAAAAGGTCACTCAAGCAAAAGCAGTTTTAAAAAAGCCAAATAATGTAGCACCATAGACAAAGAATCGTGTTGAATGCTCTGTAAATGTACACGGAATTTTCCCCAACTATGCCAGGTTTTTGTTTTGAAAGCCCCACTCCCTTTAGAGATGTGACAGAAGATGATTTTTCAACAAGAATACAATTCTAAAAGCTTTTAGGAAAAAGTGGGGGGAAGGGGTTGTGCCCATCTTGCAAAATTCAATTAACTATATCCTGCTATGATAAAAGGGAACTGATCATTCCTCTCTTTTTTTTTATGCCACCTTTTAATATTAACAATTAAAATCTCAAGGTCAAAACCTTGTTCCAGTTACTAGACAACATGGCACAAAAGCTGGCAAAAATAAATACTCTTACTGAGCATTTCCCTAACAAGGTGAAAAATCTATGTGAAGAGTCAGAATATCAGCTCCGGAAAACCTAACGTCATTCTTATGCAAACTTAAGAGATTTGTGTATCAGAATACTCTGTAATGCAGTTATTTATCAAAATACAGGAAACTGTATTGTCGCTTCCCAGGGGTTTCTGTGACTTTATGTGACTAATGCGTTTTTAGCAGCAGGAGGGGGTACTATAGCAGCAGTGGTGGGTTCTTCCCGGTTCGGCCCGGTTCTCCCGAGCCGATAGCGATGACGATATGATGTCACCGAACCGGTTTTGCCCCCCTGCCCCCTCTGCCACGTTATTCTTACCTTTTATTTGGCTCCACCCCCAATCTATTGCTGCCTCCTGAGTCCCAGCTGATGGCTAGAGGGAAAAAACCTGTTTACCTCTTGCGGGGGGGGGGGGTTCAAAGGGCCGCCCTACAGCTGATCAGTGTTAAAAGAAAACAAATGAGTAGGCCACTGCCTGCAAAAATACATGAGTAGATCAGTGCCTGCAAAAATAAATGGGTAGATCGATACAGCTCTGCAAGCAGTTAAAAGCCTGGTAGACCAGTACCTCTGCTAAATCCTAAATAATTGTCACATGACCATCAAGCCATGACCACAAAATAAGCCACGCCCACAGAACTGGTAGTAAAAAAATTTAGAGCCCACCCCTGTATAGCAGTTATAATGCATGATACTCTGAGAGAGTAAGAGGTACAGAGAAAGAATCTTAGTGTTTAACTAAGTGCATTACAATGTTCTATATGCAGATAGTCCTTGACTTACAACCGTAATGAAGCCTGCCCATCAGCCGTAACTCACAATACGACTGACCCACAAGGTCAGCCGTATCCAAGTGGCTCAGTCACATGACTGACCTGATTTTATAATCTTCTTGCAGTGGTTATTAAGCGAACGCTGCAATTATTAAGTAAACCCATGGTTCACTAATGGGCTGGTTTTACTGAAAACTGGAAGTAAATGTTGCTTTTCAGCAAAACCATAATAAACTATGGTCATGTGATTGTGGGACCCTGCAAATGAGAACTGGCTGCTGAGAGCCTGCGATGCAGTCGTGTGGCCATGAGGAGGCCCCAACTGTTGGTACTTTGAATCCAAGTCCTAAATACTTCCAAGTAGGTCTGTTGGAACTTCTAACAGTTGCTAAGAGACCAGTTGTAGGTTGAGGACTCTGTGTGTATGTTTGTGTGTTTTAATTTTAAGCTGCTTTTCAGGCAATTGCTTGCTGCAACT
Source organism: Ptyas mucosa (assembly GCA_012654045.1). Classification (NCBI taxonomy): domain Eukaryota; kingdom Metazoa; phylum Chordata; class Lepidosauria; order Squamata; family Colubridae; genus Ptyas; species Ptyas mucosa. The sequence goes on from WNWU01000037.1 coordinate 9,450,020, forward strand.
ATGTGGCAGATTAAAACAAAGAGCCAAGCAGCATGTTTAACTAATTTAGGAGAGTTATTATCGGCAGATCCCAATATTGCTTTCATTTTAAGATAGTGCTTCTGAAATACTCAAAGACGGTCTAGAAGAATGAAGCTGTAGTAAAATAAAACATGTCTAGTAAGGATGGACTATATTAGTTATGTAGAGAATAGATGTTGCTTTGTTTTCAAAAACCAGGCTCAATTAAGGACTATCTTGTGCAAAAGATAAAGGCAAGCTTTCCTTGCTTTATGTGAATCTGCTACTGTATTATATGACTGAAATTTACATCCAAGAATTCATGTTAGCAAATTTTTTTAAAAAAAATCACTATTATGTGCCAGCATAATCAATTTGCACCAAATGCTTGGAAATATGCCAAGACTTCTTCCTGCCAAAATTGCTTGAACATTTCCCACAAACCCTCTTTCTGCCCTCAATTGTGCACTTAACATCGTGTAGTATAATATTTTCCAACCCTGGCAACCTCCATATATGTGTAAGTCAACTCCCCAAATTCCCCAGGCAGCAGAATCATTCCTGAGGTTTTTGAGAATTGAAGTTCACACATCTGGAAATTGTGGGAATCCTTAGTGTAACGTGAGCGTTCTAGATGTGGGTCCTGTATCCTAGTTACTTCTGCACTTGCAATAGTTACTGCTGTATCTTGGGTCAGAATGATCTCACACATTCCCCTTTCTCCAAAATGGAAAGGAAAAAATCCCTAAACAGTAGTGAAATCCAATTTTTTTTACTACCAGTTCTGTGGGTGTGGCTTGGTGGGTGTGGTATGGCTTGGTGGGCGTGGCAGGGGAAGGATATTGCAAAATCTCCCTTCCCACCCCACTCTGGGGCCATCCAGAGGTGGTATTTGTCGGTTCGCCAAACTACTCAAAATTTCCGCTACTGGTTCTCCAGAACCTGTCAGAACCTGCTGGATTTCACCCCTGCCCCTAACCCTAGAAAACAAAGTTAGACATATTATAGTTGTGAAAGATCCTATGACACACGCTTTAACCTATGATATACAATGTAATGAAGAACACTGTCAATAGTCCTCGCTTAACGATGATAACTGGGACCAGAATTATCATGGCTAAGCAATGGGATTGTAAAGCCCAATGTCACATGAATGCATCCCTTAGTGACAGCAATCCCCACAGACCATATTGCTGTCATCTCAGTAAGAATGGTGGATTGTTAAGTGAGGGCCTCATGTGAACACAACTTGCAACTTCCTGTCAACTTCCAAGAAGCAAAGTCAATAGAGAAGCTGGCAGGAAGTGGCTAGTCCCAGGCGCAGGAAGCCTTACCTTAGGTGATGGGTAGATTGAGTGCTACAGAGTGTAGTAGGTAGGGTTATAAGTCCTGCAATGGGAATGTGGGTGGATGGATAGTTGGTGCTACGGGGTGCGGGCAGGGAGTGGTGAAGGCATGTACTGGCATCCCTGGCATCTCATACCCCATAGAAAGACTCAAGAGAAAAAGTGATGGGAATGTGGGTCACTTACAACCTTACCTGCTGGTTTGACTTCATCAGAAACCTGCAGGGAAGATAACAAATGGTGATCATATGAACATAGGATGCTGCAACCAATATGTGAACAGGTTGTCAAGCATCCAAATCTTGATCATGTGATCATGGGTGTGGTCTGTCATCTGAAGCTTTGAAGACCAGTCATAAGTGACCACTGGTTCAGTTCCATCAAAACGTCAAACAGTTGCTGAACAAGCAGTCATTAATCGAGGACTACCTGTATTAAAATCTGTAGTCCCATGATGTTGATGTATTCTACTTCTCTGTCTGCCACCTTCACACACGTATATGAGCCTTGGTGGCGCAGCAGACTAAACTACTGTTAAAGTAGCACTTAGTTGCCAGCTGCCTGCAATTACTGCGAGTTCAATTCTCACCAGGCTCAAGGTTGACTCAGCCTTCCATCCTTCCGAGGTAGGTAAAATGAGGACCCGGATTGTGGGAGCAATGAACTGACTGTATAAAAAAAGAATACCGCTTTTGGGGGGGGGGCAAAAGCCCTACTAAACAGGTATATTCAAAAGTATGAAGGCTATTGCTTAACGCATTGTAAGCTGCCCTGAGTCTCCGGAGAAGGGCGGCATATAAATCGAACTAATAAATATATAAATAAATAAATTAGAAATCCCAGCAATCAAAAGGATTGCTTAAGTAACAAAGCGCTTAAGAATGTGGCTCTAAAAAATTATGAGAGTTGTGTGTCAATGCACTAGGATTACTAGGGAATCTATGCTTATCCTAATTTACTTTAGCCTATTGGGGGGGAGGGGAGGAATGTAAACCTTGCATAAAGCTAGGGAAGCCTGTAGTCTATCTATCATAATTTTCTCTCTCTCTCTCTTCCCCTTCCTCCCTCCCTCCCAGGCATTGAAATTCAGCCTGTTCTATCCAGCTCGGGTGAACTGGTAGCGGCGGCTGCGGGAGGCTCCGCCCACCCACGCAAACGTCATGACATCACTTTTTTGCGACATTTTAAGCCTCTGCGCATGTGCAGAAGGTTTTGCGCATGCGCAGATGATGGCGTGCGAGAGTGAAGCGAACATGGTGCGCACACATTTGCAAACCGGTAGGGAAGGTAGGTGAATTTCACCCCTGCTCCCTCCCTCTCCCCCCCCTCTCTCACACACACATACCCCCAGCTCTATACACTAACCCAGGGGTTCCCAAACTTGGCAGCTTTAAGACTTGTGGACTTCGACTCCCAGAATTCTCCAGCCAGCTATGCTGGCTGGAGAATTCTGGGAGTCAAAGTCCACAAGTCTTAAAGCTGCCAAGTTTGGGAACCCCTGCACTAACCTGTTTAGAATTATTCTGCCAGTGACTATTGGGACCTGTCTAAGGACACCACTTCTTACCCTTCTTTGGAGCGAGCCTTTGTTTTCGTAGCCTTTGCTATTACTATATTGAAAACAGCAACTGTTGGCTTTCAAGGCGGCACATTTAATCCTTTCTCTCGTTTGGCTTTGTTTCAGTTCCCCTCCCCCTTTGGTTGCACCCCCACACATACCCCTTTAACACCAAAGCAGCTGTGAAGTTATGCCACCCCTAATTATTCTGAGCAGTGCCAAAATGGAGGCTCCTCTGTCAAGGGGGATGGCAGTTTAGTGCAGAACATGACAGCATCATCAGTAGGTGGGCACAGTGGAAAAGGCCAGCATACTGTCTCTGTGATTACTGTCATCCATCTCAATTCAGGCAGAAAAAAAACGAGCGTGCTCCATCTTTGCTTGCTCCTTTTTTTTTTTTTCCCCTTTGCTTTTTCCCCCCTTCTTCTTTGTTCTTGTAGCTGCTGCTGCTGCTGCTGGCTGCACTTCTCTAAACAGACGTTGTTCTGAGATGCATGCTGGCATAAAGCCCCCTTTAGCCCCTTCAAGGCTGTTGCCTCCTTTCCAAGGCCACGCTTGACCTTTTAAACGGCGGTTGTCAAACACGCGCATGCTAACACTCTTAGAAAAGAAAACTTTTCAGCAAGGGCTTTTCTTTTTAACAGAAGGAATTTGCTGAAATCTTTATTAAAGCCGTTCCAAAATATCGGCTTATAGGATAGAGAGGGAGAGGAAAAGACCTGGCAGATTGGGAAATAATCATTCATTTAAACTGAAGAGAATATAGATAACTCAAGAGTTCAACCATGGAGATCATGGTATTCTGATGATGTCACCCAGTTGGATAATGAAATGCCTGCAAGCAAACAATCAAGTTTAGACAGCACCATTGGTTTATGTGATAAGATAGTTGCAGAGGTCACCCTTGGCCAAGAACAGTCCTCTACTGTCTCCAGAAATTCTCAGTACCAGGGGTGGGTTCTAAATTTTTTTACTACTGGTTCTGTGGGCGTGGCTTATTTTGTGGGCGTGGTTTGATGGTCATGTGACAATTCTTTAGGATTTAGCAGAGGTACTGATCTACCAGGCTTTTAACTGCTTGCAGAGCTTCACCGGTCTACCCATTTGTTTTTGGAGGCACTGGTCTACTCATTTGTTTTTGGAGGCACCGGTCTACCGCCACACTGCCTTTTAGCACTGATCAGTGGTAGGGCGGCCCTTTGAAGCCCCGCGGCAAGAGTTTAAACAGGTTTTTTCCTTCTAATCGATCAGCTGGGACTCGGGAGGCAGCAATAAATTGGGGGTGGAGCCAAATAAAAGATAAGAATAGTGCTGGGGCGGGGGCACGGGGGACGGGAGGGCCAGCTCCCGAACAAAGAGAACCGGTTCAGTGATGTCATATTGTCACCGCTACCAGCTTGGCCGAACCGGGAGGAACCCACCACTGCTCAGTACCATATAAAAATGGAGGTGAACCACACAAAATGTCTTCACTTTGATGTCACTAATGGATCCTGGTCCCACCCTTCCTTTAGTTAGCTTTGTGCCTGATTATAGTATACCGGGTGATGATTAAATTCAGTTGTAACAAATAGATGACCCATTCTCCACATTTTTCAGGAAAAGAACAAAGTCACTTTCTAGCTGTTATGGGCCAACCATTCAAGTGGCCAGTGCCCAAAGTTCTCTTTTCCAACCAGGTCATAGATATTATATTTGCCCACATTGATTCTGGCTTTACTTATAGTTGACAGAAGCACTAACATGCACTGACAATCCCTAAACCTTCCCTTTGATCATGAAAGGTGGCTCTTATCTCTTCCCCAAGCTACAATTTCAGAAGTCTTCAATCTTCATGTACACCAAAACAAAAACAAAAAAATGGCTTTTCCTGATAAATCCAATATTTTACATACTTAGTATGAGACAATCTGTAATACTTCATAATCCATTTTTGTGGTGCTGAGGATAGGTATCCGTATCCATACCATAGGTTCTCCATCACGGATATAGGTATACAGTACAACTAAACTCATCCCACATTTTCTATAGACATTTCAAAGAAAATGTCTATAGAAAATGTGGTATGAGTTTAGTATGATAGATTCAGCTGGGATTTTAGACCCAAGCCAAACCCCAAAAGGCCATGGAATTTCTGGAACCTTGGCACTCAGACCAATCAGCCATCAATTCACACAAAGATAAATCACATTTACACAACATTCAAAGAGATAATAAAACAAAGGAAAAACAAAACCAAAACTAGAACACATCCCTTTCAGCAGCCGACACTCAAGATACTGTAAGGGATCAACATCAGTCAAAGAATATGTCCATCAGATTTAGAGACCTTGGAATAATGTAAAATATATTGCGTAACAATGGGGTATCCCAATAATTCATATGTGCAATATTTATCCCATATGAGAGAAGGTAATAAAAGGAAAATAAATACATACATGCCAAATAAATGAAACAGAGACGCAATTATTATTGTCAGTACCAGCTGGGTCCTATTCCTGGCTCTCATTCTAGAAACATGATTACTAATAATTAGTCTAGAGTTTCCTCCTTCAAGATGGTTAGAAAGAAAAGTATCCTTCGGCATTCATAGTAGCACAATATTAAAAGAAGCTGCTACTTTCTGTCTCCGTAAGATTTAAGGTATGACATGTTCGCTTAATGTTGCCATAGATACGAAAATCTTTTTTTTTCTCTTTACAATGCCATGGTAACTGACTCTAGTACGTGCGATGAAAAGTCTCCTGTACACTCTACAATGGAGGGCTCTTGTGTTTTGCATGTGTATTTTAAACCAATTAACTCAGAATTATGCTAAATTAATTCCCGTTTAAATATAGGTACTGTCAGGACACTGCTGAAGATGTTGTCCCTTCCATTTTAGGCTCCTGTGGTCTCAAAATCTCAACAGATACAGCCTAATCTCGCACACTGAAAAGAAGTAACACAGCTTTTAAAGTGAGAGAGAAAATTCTTAGATAACTTAATACCCTGGAGGATGGGAAAATGGTGCAAGGAAGAAAGTGAGAAAGATACAGAATCACCATGTAGGGTAGAGCCAGATGAAGATGAGGTTGAGCAATAGAAACAACAATCTGGAAGCCACTGAGATTATCCTGACTGTGGAGTTTCTGTTTATTAAAATATACAGTCATAGGTCAAATAATGACTCTAGATCCAAACTCTGTTTTTTCTGAGAAAAGAGACAATGGACTGGAAAATGTATTGTATGAAAAGGAAAACTACACTGAAATGAAGTGACTTCTCCCAAAGCCTTGTACAATACAATGCCAAGATCCTCAGGCTGAAGTGGCTGAACTGCTGCTCCCTCAAACTGAGGAGTCTGGTCTGGAGTCCCTATGACACCATATTCACTTAGAAATCTTCAACCGTAATGCTACACAGAACTAATTAGGATCTAGATGAAATTTGGCCTTGTTTTCCAAGAATCTGGCCTTGTTTTGCATAATGAGCTTTGAGTTTTACTTGACTCAGTTTACTCTTCTAGAACTTGAATTCTTGCAAGAAATACTGAAGTGGGTTGAAATCTCATCCAGCTGAGCTTTTATATGAAATGGAACAGGATGTCAAACTCTGTGTGGTGACCTTATACGATGAGCCATGAGACAGGCAATTTGAATCTCTTCCTCGGCAAGAAGAGTTTGAAATTCATTAGATTCCTTCTCGATTTCCCCCATCTTTTTTCTTGGTGCTGGTGCAATGGCAACTAAAAATTCTTATTTGAATGCAGAATTTGCTTGGCAACAATATTTTTCAATCTCCAGTGTGTTTTGGCTTTTTATATATATATATATAAGACACTTGACTTTCTTCCTTAATGCTTCTGGGTTGCCTTTAATTCAAGATTAATCCTTCAGGAATCCTCCAACTACAGCATAATTAGCTTTAGCTTCAATCTAATGGCTTTCTACAGCTCAGCTTTGAAGAAAGATTTCCAAAGGCTGAACGCTCCAGGCCTAGGAAACTGGTTTATAGCTCCAAAGAAATAAGAGTTCCTGAAGAGACCTCCCTACAAATTTAAGCTGATACTGTCTACTGGAAAAATAGCAAATGTCACAGTTGATATTATAGGTTGATTGTATAGGTTTTTAGTAGTGTTATGTTTCTGGGTGTTCACCTAACGAATAGGTTAGCTTGGTCGCTCAACAGTGAGACATTGGTGAAATGGGGATAGCAGTGATTGCATATTCTGGGTCTTTTGAGAAGAGCTCATTTTCCTGTCCCTGTCCTTCCCACTTTCTATAGAGGGATGATTGAAAGTATCCTGTTGTACTGTATTACTGTTTGGTTCAGAACAGTGTTGGGTTGCCCCCGGTTTGGACCGGTTCGTGAGAACCGGTAGTAAAACCAGCAGGAGGCTCCGCCCACCACCCCAGATATCATCATCGGCAATCTGTGCATGTGAAGCGAGCGCATGCGCGTGATCCCATTGTGAACTGGTAGTAAAGTTAAGTAGATCCCAACCCTGGTTCAGAAGTATTACTGTTGCAGGCAGGGAGACTGTGCAGAGAGTGGTGAGGATGGTGGAAAATTGAAAGTTCACTTTCCTTCTATCCAGGACATGGCATATAAGCACTACTTGATCAGGATCGGTAGCATTGTCAGGGACTTTACACATCCTCTCAATGACCGGTTTTCATTGTTGCTTTCTGGGAGAAGGCTTAGTGATATCCAAAGCAGAACAACTAGATTCTGTAACAGCTTGGTTCCATATAATATCAACCTTGCTAACTCTCAAAACTCTTCTTTCTGCTATGTATTCAAAATGGACTATGATTAATAGCAATAACACTTAGACTTATATACCACTTTACAGTGCTTTACAGCCATCCCTAAGCGGTTTACAGAGTCAGCATATTGCCCCCAACAATTTGGGTCCTCATAAACTCAGAAGGATGGAAGGCTGAGTCAACCTTGAGCCTGGTGAGATTTGAATTGCCAAATAGCAGGGATCCAGCAAACAGCAGAAGTAGCCTGCAGTACTGCATTCCAGGGGTGAAATCCAGCAGGTTCTGACAGGTTCTGGAGAACCGGTAGTGGAAATTTTGAGCAGTTCGGAGAACTGGCAAATACCACCTCTGGCTAGCCCCAGAGTGGGGTGGGAATAGAGATTTCGCAATATCCTTCCCCCAGGAATGGGATGAGAATGGAGATTTTGCAGTATCCTTCCCCTGGAATGGGATGGAAATGGAGATTTTGCAGTATCCTTCCCCTGCCACACCCAACAAGCCATGTCCACCAAGCCACAGCACACCCACCAAGCCACCCACACAGAACCGGCAGTAAAAAAAAAATTGGATTTCATCACTGCTGCATTCTAACCACTGCGCCACCGTGGCTCATAAAAACATTTGTGTCATTTTTGTATAACTTGCCATTTTTTTTATTGAAAAAGTTTTTCAAATACAAAGTTTCCCCCCTTTCCCCCCCCCCGTCCCCCAACATTATATACTACATTAATCAAGTAAACCTAAAAAATACGATTCCCTCCCTTTCCATTTTTGATGCTGCTACTATTATTATATTATTATTCTTATCTTTGGGATGGTGACATTGTTCAATGAGTGGCATTCCTTCTTTCGAGAACGGGGCATTGGCATTTCTTTTTAATGTGTGCCGTTGTGTATAAAAGTAAGTGACTAAAGATAAAGGTTATCTTATATTATTTGCATCAGTATTATAAATGATTAAAATAAATTTTGCTCTCTTAGGCTTAGGATTTTACAACAAAAACTAAACTTTTCTCACATATAATGCTTTAATAGGTTGTGGCACATCAGAAACCTGACTAGCCTCAGAAGCTAAGCAAGGCCAGCCTGGTCACTGCTTATATGGAAGACCATCCAATAATCTCAATAATCTCAGAAGAAGATTACTTCCTTTTTAGAGAGAAACTACTTTCATAGAACTGGGAAACCTGAACGGATGGATTTAGCATGACTCAAACTCAGTCTAAGGAGGCCTGTTTTGGGGCCGGAGAATCTTACACAGACATTCATTGTCATAAAAAAGTTAATGGATAGCTTTAGACCAGTGATCTCCAATCCTTCCGGCTTCATGAACCAGCGGAGGAGGCGGTGGTGGTGGGGTGGGGGAAGGGGATGGTTTCACATGCCCATGCCACATTCACAAATTCAGCTTTGTGTATGCGCACCCACACTTCCCCACTACTTCCATCACCTGGTTCCAAACAGACTGTGGCCCGCCAATGGGCCGCAGACCGGGAGTTGGGGACCCCTGCTTTAGACCATAAAAGGCCATACACAATTCCATGATTTGCTCTACAAACCATCCTTGAAAGTTGTTATGTAACTATTATATTAAAAACAGGTTTTTTTAAAGTAAGAAGACATCCTTCAATGTATGAGAAAGGCTTGGAAATTGTAGGCTGCATCCAGACTTGTCAGGCTTAGAGCAGACCACTGAAAGATATGGCTTTTCAGAAAGTCTGGATGAACCAAGCATTACTGATTTCTATAGATGTACTACAATCCTTGATCCATGATGGCGAATCTATGGCATGGGTGCCACAGGTGGTACGCAGAGCCATATCGATGGGCACACGAGCTCAGCTCCGGCACGCATGCGTGCGCCAGCCAGCTGACTTCTGGGCCCACCAGAAGTTAGGAAACACACTGTTTCTGGCCTCCGGAGGGCCACTGGGGGAGGGAGGCCATTTTTGCCCTCCCCAGGCTCCTAGAAAGGCTCTGGAGCCTGGGGAGAGCAAAAGATGGGCCTACTGGGCCCACCGTGCGATCGCGTGCCAAAAGTGGGGGGGGAGCTCAGGGGGGTGGGGCACGTAGAATTATGGGTGTGGGCACCCCTCCGCTTTTGGCACGCGATGGCAAAAAGGTTAGCCATCACTGTCCTAGATCCAACCCTGTCTTTCTTAGAAAATATAACTTTTTATCAACTGAAATGTCAGTTTTCAGCATGTTACAGCCTGTTTCTTTGACATAAGCAGAAAATGTGATAATATAATGTTTATAGTTAAATGTCAGAAATAATGTACTTGAAATTCTACGTGAGTACAAGGGACTCTCTTAATTACAGATCTTAGCTTTCACACAATAGCATAAGTGTGCTAGGGATAAAGCAGAACTAGTGTTTATGGCATGTTGACCCAAATGTTCCATAACTGACCAGTGCTGTCCTTATAGTTACTATTAATGTTGCATGTGAAATAGATGCAACAACGGCTGTAATTTAGTTTACATTTTCTCTGTATTAGAAGCATTATTTGAAATCGTTGCAGGGGTGGGTTCTAAATTTTTTTACTACCGGTTCTGTGGGCATGGCTTATTTTGTGGGCGTGGCTTGATGGTCATGTGACAATTATTTAGGATTTAGCAGAGATGCTGGTCTACCAGGCTTTTAACTGCTTGCAGAGCTGTACCGGTCTACCCATTTGTTCTTGGAGCGTTCCAGTCTACCCATTTGTTTTCTTTTAACACTGATCAGCTGTAGGGCGGCCCTTTGAAGCCCCATGGCAAGAGTTTAAACAGTTTTTTCCCCTCTAGCCATCAACTGGGACTCAGGAGGCAGCAATAGATTGGAGGTGGGGCCAAATAAAAGGTAAGAATAATGCGGGAGGTGGGGGGACAGGGGGTAGGGGGGGCGCAGGGGGGCGGCGGTAGGGGTAGAACCGGTTCAGTGACGTCTTATCGTCCCTGCTACTGGCTCGGGAGAACCGGGCCGAACCGGGAGGAACCCACCACTGAATCGTTGACACACAAACCCAATGATGGATGGCAGAAATCAAGAGTTATTGGCCAATCCAGTGATGAACCTAACTCCTGGAATATTGCAGCCTGGCATTTAAGAAGAATAAGCAATCAAATGCACAAAATAATGAATGGGGGATCTGCCTTTAAAAAAAAAAACTGGATGCTGCCAAACAATTGATATAGGTGCAGACAAAGAAGGGGGGAAAAATACAGATTCTTGGAAAGAAAAAACTTGAGTTTTTATGGTAAAGCAAAGACTTCCTACACAAAGTTACAATATCCCTTGCAATTGTCTCACTTGAATCCTTTCTCATCATCAGGTTTGTTGTTCTGGATTTAGAAACTGAATGGATGACAAGAGTCATCCATTCAGTTTCTTTGGGAGTGGGCACCAATTCCTTTTGTTAGCCATACTGCTTTCCTTAAATTATGCTAGACCCGTGATGGCGAACCTGTGGCACGGGTGCCACAGGGGGCACATGGAGCCATATCCGTGAGCATGCGAGCGTTGCCCTACCTCAGTCCAGCACGCATGTGCATGCTGGCCAGCTGATTTTCGGGCCTTCCGGGCCCACTGGAAATTGGGAAACAGCCTGTTTCCGGGCCTCCGGGGTAGGCATGGGGAAGGCTGTTTTTGCCTTTCCCAGGCTCCTAGAAAGGCTCTGGAGCCTGGGGAGGGCAAAAAAATGGGCCTACCAAGCCCACCGTGCCATCGCGTGCCAAAAGCAGGGGGAGAGCCGGGGGGTCATGCGTGCATGCATGGGGGGACGGGGCGCATTGAATTATGGGTATGGGCACGCGCATGCGCAATCCCCCCACTACCCCCGCTTTTGGCACGCGATGGCAAAAAGGTCAGCCATCACTGTGTTAGACCTTTTCCCACCTAGAATAGTAGTGAACAGAAATGGCAGTTACATTTAAAAATTAAATTGAAGTCTCCTATCATAAGAATCTCTTATCTCCCATCATTTCATTCGCAGCACATAGTATTGTTGAGTTTCCACACATAGCTAATCTATAAACCAAAAGGATGGGGTTATATAACACGCTAAGCCAAAGCTTTAACAAAAAATATCACATTATAGCATGAACCATGGAGAGGTTAAAATGAAGTCTACTTGGAATAGTCATGGGAGTAAATTTTAAAATTGTACTTCTAGATTTTACTTCTGTCAGGTTTCCAGTTTTCTACTAGCTTGAAAGAATCCCAGCTAGCATCTGTCCTTCCAATGAAAACTGTCTACAGTGGAGACAAAAACATGTTGAAGGCACTTTAGAAACAGTAATGGGGATGTGATTTCTTCTTTTAAAAACAGTTTCACTATTTTTAATGTTTGAAAAGCCAGATGCAATGTTGTTTCTTGACACGGCCATTCCAGGAAGCGAAGGAAAAGTAGATTGTGTTCAAAGAATCTGAACACAATACCCGGTATGTATTAGATGATTTTATTTTATTTTTTTAAAGGAAGAAGGCCATTATCTAAGGAAGGCCTTTTCCATTATCTCTGAAAGCTATTTTTTTAAAAAGTAGAATTGTAACCTGATCCCAGTACCAGTCTTGAGAAGTTTCAGTCCAATTTTTAAAATGGATTTTCCCCGGATCTGAAATTTGTCCTTAAAACAGACTGTAAAATAGAGCACATTTATTGTGGTTCAGTCCATTAAATGCTAGTATCCCATCTATGATTCTGGAAATAAAGTTCAAAGCACTATTGTGAAATGCCAAAAATACATCTGGGTTACATCCTTCCTTACTGGAAACACAAGGCCCAGAGGGTGGGCAATTATATTTGTATTCTGATCTACAGGATCTGAGTCAGGTGTATCACCAAAGAGAGCTAATTTGGTGCAGTGGTTAAAGCACTGGCCTAAGAATTCAGGAGACAGTGAGTTCTAGTCCTACCTTAGTCTTGAAAACTGGTTGGATGACTTTGGGTCAGCCACTTGGGTTGCTGTTCTGGGGAAAATAGGAGGAGGAAAGAGTATTGGGCATGCTTGTTGCCTTACGTAGCATATGAAAAAAGAGGGAATAAAAATCTTTTTAAAAAAAAGAACGAGAAAATATAAATAAAAAGCAAGGACTCAGCAACCAAGCCATTGATTGATTATGTCCCATCAAATCTTTTTCAACTACTAGTAACCACATGGCTGATTTACCCTCATGACAGTCTGTTCCTAACCTCATCTTCCAAGTCTTCCAAAGGTGTACCCATCACCACTGCAAATCCATCCACCTTGCTGCTGGTTATCACCATCTTCTCTTTCCTTCCATCTGTTCCAACATTAGAGCTTTCCCAAATGCTAGGTCTTCATATAATATGTCCACGGTAGGATACTTTGAGACTGAACTTAGAACATAGAATAATTGGGTTGGAAGAAACCTTGGAGGTCTTCTAGTCCAACTCTTTGCTCAAAACTCTTTGCTAGGATATCTAGGATATCCTAGACCAAATGGCTGTCCAATCTTCTTGAAAATCTGCAGTGATGGAGCACCCACAACTTGTAGATACAAGCTGTTCCACTGATTAATTGTTCTCACTGTCAGGAAATTTCCCCTTCATTCTATGCTGGATCTCTATTTGATAAGCTTTCATCAGTTATTTCTTGTCTTGTTCTCAGGTGCTTTGGAGAATAAGTTGATTCTTCTTTTTTCTGTGACAGCCCCTCAAGTACTGGAAAACTGCTATCATATCACCCCTAGTCCTTCTTTCTGTTAGACTAGACATGCCTAGTTCCCTCAACCATTCATTGTATGGTTTAGCCTCCAGACTCCTTATCATCTTTGGTGCTCATTCAACTAGCTTTGCAATCCTAGGTGAAATGTGATTTCTTCAAACTTAAGGTTTTCTCACAAAGAATAATTAAAAAGAACTCTAATAGGAGCACAAAGTAACTTAGCCAACAGTAGCCAATAAAACAAAAATAAGAAGATCTACTTGGCCATACAATTCTATCCTTCTGACTTCTTCCTAACTTCTTCATAACATCCTGAAGCAAAAAGTTGCTCACCGGCTAGCTAGGCATCCTGTCTTGCTATTCTCTTGCACGCTATTTCAGCCTGGCAGATAGTAAGCTGTTTTGCAAGTAACAAGTGATAAGTGTGAAGCAGCTGTACCCGATAAATTGCCAAGAGCACAGCCTTTTTCGTCCACTGAATGCAGGAGTTGTCAATGGGAAGTGAACTGGGACTTGATAAGCTTATCACCCAGGAATTACCACTTCAAATGTTCACAGGGAATTGGCCATATAAACTGCTGCGCATTGCTGTGAAAAGCCAGACCTGCAATATTCAAGGACAGGGTCAGGAAGAAGGACATGAAGGTGACTAATTTGAAAAAGATCATGGCTTAAAATGTTTATGTGGTCTATACATGCAGTGGAAAGATGCCTCTATTCCCTTACAACCAATAATACAATCTCACCTGACCTTTTTTCCCCCATCCCATTGTATCTGATTTTCAGATACCGCTAGACCAATTTCTGCAGTTTCCTTGGCAAGTTTTCAGAAGAAGCTTGCCATTGCCTCCTTCCTAGGGATGAGAGAAAGTGATTGCCAAAAGTCATCCAGCTGGTTTTTATGCCTAGGAAGGGACTAGAACTCACGGTCGCCTGATTTCTAGCCATTATACCAAACTGGCTCTCATCTGATTGTAAACAATCCTTAATCCTGAGCTGTCCACCTGACATCTGGTGAACAACTACTCAGCCATCTATTTCTCCAGTTCTGTTGAGGCAATTGCCGTCAATCCCTCCCTGACACAGAAAAAGGCAGTCAGCTTTTCTCAGTGTTCTGAAGGTGATTGGAAGGAATATGCATCGTATTCACCATGAAACAAACACTTCTGAATGCAACTAATATTTCTTTCATACGTTTCTCATTGAACCTTTTCACAATATAAAGCTGTAAGTGAGCTGAATAGTTCCATGAAATCACAGAGCTTAATATTCAGAGTGAGAAATGATCTTCTTCTGAGTGGGTTCTGCAAGCATTTTGTTCCTATTTTGTAGACTAACTAAAAGACTCTTACAACCATACATCATCACCATATAAACCAACTAAAACTCCTCAAAACATCTTAAGTAAACCAAAGAACCCAGTAGCTCAAGGAGGAAAAACAAAAGTCATCTATAACATACAGCGTAAGGACTATAACAGCCACTATCCAGGACAGACAAGCAGAAGATTAGAAGAGTGCGCCCATGAACACCAAGTAGAAGTCAGAAGACACAATGCAAATACCTTAATTTTAGAACATAAAAACAATTTCAACTGACAAAACTATGACTTATCCTAGTCCTTGTATCAGAAATGCATTTAATTGGGATAGTCAATAAATATTATAAATTTTAAAAATTAAAAGCATTTCCTAAGAACTGGCTCTTCACCCAGGCCATGGGCAAACATAGTTGAACCTCCCTTTTCTTCTTTTGCTTTATCCCCATCCAAGTTTGTTATTTGCCATCTTTGTTTTTTTTCTTTTGTGTTGTTTACTTGTTTGAATGATTTTAACAATTTGGAAACCTCCCAAAATCACTGGGATCAGGTGGCATATAAATGTAATAATAAATCAAAAACTCATCTAAGACATTTAACCAAATCACCACCCAGTTGGAAAGCTACAAATGGCTCTCAGAGAAATATTACAGGGACTTCAGGTGATCCAAAGTTTCTTTCATAGGAGTGTATCATCTCAGAGAAAGTTTCAGAAGGATACAATAGGAGAATTATTTAATTTAAAAAAAAACCCTAGACTCTACATTTAGTACATTTACTCCAGACAGAATGATTCTTAGTACATTTACTCCAGACAGAATGATTAAATGATAGAGGATATATAATACTGGGCTATAAGCAGACTCTCTCTGGAAGTTGGTGATGGGAGCGACGTGGCGCTCCCATGTTACTCCTCTTCTGCGCGAGCTGCACTGGCTCCCGGTGGTCTTCCGGGTGCGCTTCAAGGTGTTGGTTACCACCTTTAAAGCGCTCCATGGCTTAGGACCCGGGTACTTGCGGGACCGCCTACTACCACCAATAGCCTCCCACCGACCGGTACGCTCCCATAGAGAGGGGCTCCTCCGGGTGCCGTCGGACAAACAATGTCGACTGGCGGCCCCCGGGGGAGAACCTTCTCTGTGGGGGCACCCACTATCTGGAACGAACTCCCCCCAGAGATACGGCGGATCCCGGATCTTCGTGCCTTCCGCTGTGAGCTAAAAACTTTTCTGTTCCACCAGGCGGGCTGACCTAATTTTTTCCCCTTCTTTTGTAAAAATAATTTTAAAGTTTAAAAATTTAAATATTTTAATATCTGGGGTTTTAATATTTTATAATTGGGATTTTAAATAGTCGGGGCCATTGTTTAATTTGGTTTTATTTGGCTTTTAAATTTTGTATGTATGTTTTTTACTTTTGGCTGTTCACCGCCCTGAGTCCCCTCAGGGAGAAGGGCGGTATATAAATCTAAATAATAAATAAATAAAAATAAATAAGTTACATCCTATTAACAAAAGCTAAAATCTGGATTTCTTATACAGTATGCGGCATTTCTTGCATCAGAATTAAGATGTACTGTGTTAGACATTTTAAAAAAATACACACATCTCCCGCTTGGCTTCTAAAGATTTGGCTTGCCCCAAATACAAACATTTACTTTTGTCACAATTAATAATACCAGAAGACAACAAAAGGGACATGTGACTACTTACACCAAACTCAAGACAGGGATCATGATAAACTCATCTTGCTGTCTCTATGACAACTCAAGGAGAAAGCATTTGTTTTGTTTTAAATGTGTTCTAACTGAGCAAAAGAAATTCTTTCTGAAGCCTGGAGCTACTACTGAATCTAGCATCCTTGGGTGCTACCTCTGAGAATAAATTATCTTTTTTTTTTCCAAGCTTCTTGGATCCCAAGCTTGAATAACATTAAAATCTCCATACAGCAGATCAAACATGAACCCCATTGGGAAGAGAGCAAAAAAACTCCACCAAAAAACCAGTATTTGGATGCTCGCTCCTAGAAGATGACATGCCAAAGGATCAGGTGAAAGAATTCATTCCAGAGTTTTTGGAGAGAGACTAAAAATACGCAGAGGATGAGATGCCAAGGCAGCGACTTAGTCATGAGGAATGTTGAACAAAAGCGGGGAAAGTACTAACATGCCACTTAGAAAGGAGAAAGATAAAAGGAACCAGGCTGGGCGGGAAGATACAAGTGGAAAAGCAGCTCTGATATGATTTATTTCATATTGGGGTGGGGGTGGGGTGGGGTGCAGAATGATTTCAAATAAAGATCAAAGAAATAGTGGTCATGAAAAATAGAGCGACTATATCAGAACTCTCCAAAATCCTATGATAGCAACAGCACTGGGAGGTTTTTTTTAAGGAAAGCTACCTGGGGTGGAAAGGACTGTTTCCTTCCAATCACCTATATGGTGACCTTATTTTTATCTATTTTGGGCATAAATAATTTCCTGCCTTATAAATTAATCCAGGACATCTAAAGAAGTGGAGCACTCCACGCAAATATATGAACTGCCATGACTATTATTTTCTCATCACGTATTATTCTGCTGCTCTACTTTTTTTCTTTTTTTAAAAAAAAGAAGATGTAAAACAAATCCCAGAGCAAAACCGTAAACGATCACCCCATTTTCAGCAACCTGCTTACATGCTTTTTATTCTGCTTTTGGTGATAGTAATCAAAAGCCCCCATCCAAGGGTAAACAAGGACTTGAGATGTACAGCTGATTATCAGCAAGAAGATAAAAGATAAAGCAGGTGCTTTCAGCTAACTGCATCGTTAATTAAAACTTTTATCTTTTCCATGCTTCCAAAAAAACCCACCTTTAATCAAATTGTTAAACCAAAAGACTAATAAGAGATTAAAACATATGTCAGAATAAAATGACAAGTGAAATATTGGTCGGCAGGCTGGATCTCGGCTTTACTAATAAATCTATGAAAATCATGTTTCATTTTCTGCTGCGGATTATATTTCTCAAAATGCAAAACTAAAACAATCAGCAGTTATAGATGAAATGGTCCTGTCTTTAGTAATAATTTCCCATTCTTCTTTATTTTATTAGGGAGCTCAGCATACATTTCTGAAATCCCCCCTCACATCTACTGCTAGGAGGATTAAGCAGTTAGCTGCAATCCCTTTATTGAGAAAAATAACTATTTCAGAAATGGCAGTTTTCCAGATCTCTGCATTACAAATATCCAATAAGAAGATTAAAAAAATCCAAATACAATCAAATGTATTGCCATATACCTTTTAATTATATAATGTTGCTACTTTGTTAGCTAGCCGGCAATCAGAAATAACAGAGGCAAAGATAGTTTATCTTGAAGACTCAGAAAAATTCACTGAGGCATTACTGAATGACTAATATTTTGCTCTAAATATTTATTGTATTTATATAGCTGTCCATCTCATCAGAAGTGAAATGGACAGCTATATAAGGCAATATACAAGCACAAAATAAAATGACAATTAAAAAAAACTCACTATAAAAACAACCATTATTTAAATATGGGCAGTCATTATTAAAACAGAATATCATTTAAAAAAAAACATAGGATACAAATCACAAACAGCGAGAGTAAGTATGGTAACCACGTATCAGCCAGGAGCAACCTCAAAATGGAACCAGATTACAGACTTTGGGTTTTAAAAACAAGGGGACCTGCCTAATTCTGTTCTTGTAACTTGCTCGTGTTTCTGTTCCGAATCTAAATAATTTAGAATAAAGTTTTTCAGGATCCAACCTGAGTTGGTCACCAGGACCGAAAGTTTTATTCTTTCAAGCTTACGGGCTTAGGCTACAACCCACCATCTGGGAACTTCTTTCTCTTCAGAATACTGGGCTGATCTATGTGTCATATTTATATTGTTCCTGTTTGTGTGTAGCTTTTAGTTGTAAAGTAGGGTGTTAATCAGAGGTGGGTTTCAGAAGGTTCTGACCAGTTCTGGAG
Organism: Ptyas mucosa; assembly: GCA_012654045.1. Taxonomy (NCBI): domain Eukaryota; kingdom Metazoa; phylum Chordata; class Lepidosauria; order Squamata; family Colubridae; genus Ptyas; species Ptyas mucosa. The sequence continues at coordinate 9,468,652 of WNWU01000037.1, forward strand.
AACCGATAGCGGAAATTTTGAGTAGTTCAGAGAACCGGTAGTAAAAATTCTGACTGGCCCCACCCCCATCTATTCACTGCCTCCCAATTCCCAGCTGATCAGGAGAAAATGGGGATTTTGCAGTATCCTTCCCCTGGAGTGGGGAGGGAATGGAGATTTTACAGTATCCTTCCCCTGCCACGCCCACCAAGCCATGCCATGCCACGCCTACCAAGCCACGCCCACAGAACTGGTAGTAAAAAAATTTGAAACCCACCACTGGTGTTAATGGCTGGAAGAATAAACCTTTGGTCCCAATAACTGACCCAGATTGGATCCTACAACATTATCCTGGGACGTGTATATTTACTTTCAATTCCTCAAGTTTTTCAATCGCCCCCTTTTAAGGAATAATGAAAACAATACTTTAAGCAGTTGCAACCATACCTGGATTTCATCCCAGTCTGAAGATGGGATTTGCATGGGGAGTCAAGCCAGATGCTTTGAATGAAATACTGTAGGTGGAATGTTCCACCATGTTCCTACTACAAATGTACTAAGACTCCAACTCTTAGAATTTCCCAGCCAGATGCTGACTTGGGAATTCTGACAGTTGCACTGCTGACCTATCTGGAGAGTATTAACTTGTAGAAGGATTTATCTGGAAAATCCCAAAGCCTAATAGTACTTGCCAGACATAGAGGTCAATGTTGCATATCTCTTGTTTGTTCATATGGACAAATTCCAGATGTACATATTCATAGCTGTGAGTAAACCCTCTGGATTAAGGTCAGCCTTAGGTTTAAATCCTGATTGGATGGGGGCGGGAGGGGGGGAAGGGAGGTAACCTTAGTTCAGTGGTAAGTACAAATGCTTGGATTGCAGGAGGCCTTATTAGATCCCTGCTGGTAAAAAAACAATCAGTAGAAAATAGTAGGTGCAATGGACAACCTTCGCTAAGAACCCGACAATGGTTACTAGCCTGAGTAAAAATGGACTAGATGAAAAATAGAGTGATTTTGAACAATTCTACCATAGAGGTAAGAAAATTTACTGAACTGTAAACCATATGCTGTAAGACCACACTACAGTGGTGGGTTGCCCCCCCCCCCCCCGTTCTATAGAACCGGTAGTAAAACCGGCAGGAGGCTCCGCCCATTGACCTGGACATCATCAGAAGCGATCTGTGCATGCAGAGAAGAGCATGCACACGAGCGAGCGAATCCAGTGCGCGCACGTGGGCACGATGTAAACCAGTAGTAAAGATAAGTAGAACCCACCCCTGCCACACTACTTTTACAATTTGCTAAGAAAAAAAACCACATCCCGCTCAGGAACTTTAGATAATATAAAATGCAATGTCTTTATTAACAGGAGTGCTCCTATATTCTATACTAGGGGCAGTAGACTAAATGCCAGGTTCTTTCCAGTTGTAATCCAATCCTACTTGAGCATCTGTAAGGTAGCTCCAAGTAGAATCTGCTTGCCAAAGCCTTGCCAGTATTTGAATATATAGTGTCCCCCACCGCCTCCTGTAAGGACTCTGCTAAGGCTTCCCCTTCTGCAGAAGCAAATCGGAGGTCAGTTTCTTTACTGTAAAATATTCAAAAAAAACCTGCTAGGACCTGCTCTTTTAAACCAGCATTTAAAGAAGCAATAAGAACTTCCTTGAGACGTATCCTATTTTGCTTGTTTTCATGGTTGCTGATAATATATGTATATGTGTTTGTGTATGCATTTTTATTGTTTGAACAATATCTACAGTTATGCAAGATCTCAATATTGTTACACAGATTTGTAAGCCACTTAACTTTGTTTGATTGAAGCAACATACAATATAATCAATCAATCGATCGATCGATCGATCAATCAATCGATCAATCGATCAATCATAAATAAATAAAACAAAAACAATAGATTGGGTTCAAAGCCTCTGTTTATCTACTGTTTCACAACTAAGCCACAACATGTGAGTTCAGACAACTTGCTACATCAAAATCAACGAACTGTGTTGTGTTTAGCGTGATGGTGGGAACCCAGCTATAGTCCCCAGATTATTCTGATTAATCCACCCATGAAGAAATGAAGAATGGTTCTAGGCTACTCAATAAAATGTGTTCTAACAACGTGCTGGGGAATTGTGGCAGCAAAATGTCTGACAGTAATTTGTGCTAAGCAAGAGTGTAAAAATTAAATGCTTTCACATTCCAGAAAAAAATAAATATAGGTAATCCTCAACTTACAACAGTTCATTTAGTGACCATTCAAAGTTACAACGGCAAAAAAAAAGTGATTTATGACTGTTTTTCCTAAAACAGTTGTAGCATCCCGATGACCACGGGGTCAAAATTCAGACACTTGGCAACTGAATCGTATTTATGAAGGTTGCAATGTCCCAGCGTTATGTGATCATCTTTTGCAAACTTCTGACAAGCAAGGTCAACGGGGGAGCCAGATTCACTTAACAACTGGGGCAAGAAAGGTTGTAAAATGGGTTGTTAAGCAAATCATTGCAGTTCAGTGAATCACATGGTCATTAAGCAAATTTGGCTTCTCCCATTGAATTTGCTTGTCAGAGCCAGCTGGGAAAGTTGCAATTGGACATGACTCCAAGACGCCATAGCCGTTGTAACTACATGCCCATTGCCAAGCACCCCAAATTTTGATCATGTGATTGTGGGTGAAAAGTGTGTGGACCTCTTGTAAGTCACTGTTTTTCAGTGCAGTTGTAACTTGGTTGCTAAATGAATGGTTATAAATCAAAGGATTACCTGTATAAAGATGTGAAGTTGGTCGGACTTACATCCAGGCTTTAGAAATAGGACTAACTGGATGATACACGCTGCATGTTTAGCCTTAGCTTTCGATCTTCAAAAAAGAGAGATTAATGCAACATCGTAAGCATCCAGACCAGGGGTGAAATGCTACCAGTTCACATCGCTTCGGGTGAACCGGTAGCGGCGCATGGTTTGGTGAACCGGTAGCGGTGGTGGCGCAAAGCTCCGCCCACCCACCCGGACGTCATTACTTCCTGGTTTTAACCTGGAAGTAACCTGTTTTTGACCCTCTGCGCATGTGCAGAAGGCTTTGCGCATGTGCAGAGGGTCCTAAATCACACATGACGTGTGCTCTTCCGAACCGGTAAGAAAGGTAAGTAGATTTCACCCCTGATCCAGACTGCAAAAAAGTATTTTATGTATTAAAAGAAGATAAACAGGTACACGTGTAGACTGAGTGAAACCAGGCTTAATAGCAGTAACTGTAAGAGGAATCTTGGAATCTTAGTGGACAACCAGCTAAATATGAGCTAATAGTGTGGGGCAGCAGCCAAAAAAGCCAATGCAATCCTAAATTGCATTAACAGAGGGATACACTCAAGCTCAAGTGAGGTACTAATACCACACTATAAACCACACCTAGAAGTAAGACCACACCTAGAATACAGCATCCAGTTTTGATCACCACACTATAAAAAAGATGTTGAGACTCTAGAAAAAGTGCAGCAAAGAGCAACCAAGATGATTAGGGGACTGGAGGCTAAAACATGAAGAACAATTACAGGAACTGGGCATGGCTAGTCTAGTGAAGAGAAGGACCAGGGGAGACATGATAGCAGTGTTCCGATATTTGAGGGGCTGTCACAGAGAGGAGGGGGTCAAGCTATTTTCCAAAGCACCTGAAGGCCAGACAAGGAATAATGGATGGAAACTGATCAAGAACAGATTCAACCTAGAAATAAGGAGAAATTTTCTGATACTAAGAACAATCAACCAATGGAGCAGCTTGCCTTCAGACGTTGTGGGCGCTACATCACTGGAAGCTTTCAAGAAGAGACTGGACTGCCATCTGTCAGAAATGGTGTAGGATCCCTTGTGTGGGCGGGGATTTGGACTAGATGACCTACAAGGTCCCTTCCAACTCTGTTAATCTGTCAGGTGCAATCAATAAAAACACCCACCTTGAAAAATGTCTTTGTTGTGGAGACAAGCAGTAGTGGTTGAGCTATAACATCATTACAGCACTGCAAAAGTTTTCAAATTTTGCAGCACTAGTTTAAAAAAACAACAACCAAGAGTCTAGTAGCATCTTTTCAGGTTCTTAACATTTATTCAAAGGCATAGGTTTTTGTGAGATAAACCCGTCTCCTATTTTGGGCGACAATAGATTACAAGAGCACTTCACCCTCAATGCAATATCGGTCTCTCCAATTGATACATGAATTTGTATAAGTCCTCTGCATAATAAAACTACTATTCCCACTCGTGGTCAAAGATTGGACTGGGTAGGGAATTAATATACCACTTACTTTTAATAATTAAACATTAATTATTACAAGAGGTTCTCTAAGCATATTACAGTCACCACTTACCCAGCCTTGCATAAATCAGGCAATGTGAACATGCTATCCAAATTCACTTCTATTTTGCTAAGATATACCTCAGTGGTGGGTTTCAAATTTTTTTACTACCGATTCTGTGGGTGTAGCTTGGTGGGCATGGCATGGTTTGGTGGGCATGGCAGGGGAAGGATACTGTAAAACCTCCATCCAGTCCCCAATCCACGGGAAGGTTACTGCAAAATCCCCATTTCCTCCCAATCAGGGGGACTTGGGAGGCAGAGAATAGATGGGGGTGTCAGAATTTTTAGTCAGTCAGTCAGAATTTTTACCACTGGTTCTCCAAACTACTCAAAATTTCCGCTACGGGTTCTCCAGAACGGGTCAGAACCTGCTGAAACCCACCTCTGGTATATCTGTAACCAAGGTTTTGAGAATGCTTTGTCTTTTTAAGTTGCTTGTGACCAGTGGTGGGATTCAAATAATTTAACAACCGGTTCTCTGCCTAATGACTGGCTGGGTGGACGTGGCTATGGTGACCATGGCCAGGGGGTGTGACAGGCAGCACTCTGCCTCCTGCACCCCCCTGGGAGGGGGAGACACACACCCCTGGACCCTATTTTGGGCCTAGTAGGCCTCCCTGAAGCCTCCTGGGCACGAAAATGGGCCACAGGGGGGCACACACCCCATGTGCCCCATTTTGGGCCTAGGAGGCCTCCTTGCACTTACCTGGGAGCCAAAATGGGGCATGTGGGGACTCCTGAAAAGGGTGGGGTGGGAAGGGGCAGGGCCAGCCAGCAATTTAACTACTGGTTTTCCCGAATTGGCCTGAACCGGCTGAATCCCATCACTGCTTGTGACCCCCCCTCCCTCCCCACCAGGCTGGTCTTTGACTAATAATCTAAGAACTGCTGCATTATATCAATGGCACAATTCTGCTAAAATGCTCAAACATCGAATAGGTTAAACCAGAGGTTCCCAATCTTTTTCGGTTCGCGGCTCCCATAGCAATCCGACTTGCAACTGCGCATGCGCACTAGACGTTTCAGAAATGGCGCATCAGCGTTAGACCCAGCGGGCGGAATATTTCGCGGCGCCCTTATGACGATAGCGCGGCTCCCCAGGGAGCCGCGGCGCACAGTTTGGGAACCACTGGGTTAAACAATATTCAAGATATAACATGTTACTTTTTCTGAGAGAGAAGGAGTAGAATTTAAATCACAGACTCATCAAAAGAATAAAAAACACACCATTCCCAGTAACATTCCCAGGTTTTGAAAGATTGAGAACTTTACAGTACTTTTTCCTAAATTTAAAAATGACAAGCATCTTGATTTGATTGCATACAACATGGAAAGGGGGGCGCGGGGGGAGAAAATTTTAAACATGCATAAAAATATATACCATGGATGGGCCTACCCTTGGCCTGCTTGGAAAAATGCAACTGCACAAACACCAATTCTAAAAAATTCTGGCCAATGGTTAGAGAAATTGCTTTAGATTGAATATTGATTTCCTTGGGAGGCAAGAATAGTACAGAATATCATGTCTTATTGTGCTGTAACTTTTATATGCTAATAAAATATATTTTATACTTTTTTCCCATGTTAGAAAAGATCCAGGATAAAGCAAATAAAGTATATGTTATTTATTTACTGTCTAACTCCCATTCCAGTGTAATGTTCAAGATAATAGAATTCTATTTGATATGATACATATCCAGCATAAGTTGTTGAAGGTTCTGTAAGCAAGCACTTCTGTTAATGTTTTATGGACTTGCTTGTATTGTTATATACCAGAATTACCATGAATAAATTTTAAAGTGTTACATGCCTTTCTTTTTAAATATCCATGTTGTAGTATTTCAGTTGTGAAACACGTAGCATCTCACTTTTTTCCCTAACCTTGACACATTATATTATTTACCACTAACAAAAAAGAGAAAAAAGCATTTTTTTCATTTCTATTTTTTTAAAAATGCGAGTATTCTTTTGATTACATTGCCTTTGGTGATAGATAGATGATAGCTCACTAGCTAGAGTGTTTCTTCTATTTACGATATTTTTTTTCTTCAATTTATTTGTGTCCTCCTTCTCATTGTAAAAAAGTTGGTCACCTTATTACTATTATACTCCTGATTGGAGCGGATGACAACTATAGTCCAACCAGCTGAAAGGCAGCAGGACACTTACTCTTTACTTCACTAGCATATTGGTTAAAATTAGGCTTTATTTTTTTAAAAAAGAAAAGAATAAGAATATAAAAACCACGCTGGATGTGGCCTAGTTCTTTCCCTGTATTCTATCACAGAACCTCATCAAGGCTCTGCAATGAGCTGATCTGAAAGGGGAAAGGTGATTTACAGTTTACAGAGGCAATTCCATCCCAACAGTTGCCACCTTCTTAAAGATGCTGCTTCTTTGAGCCCAGCTGCAAAATTCTAAGGAAAGATCTATTAATAAAAATGCTGAGAAGTATGGCATACAGCTCATGTGTGCTCCAAAACAACTTTTCCCCTTCAAATCTGAATCAAAGGGCAGACAGAGTCCTGTCCCTCCACTCTACATGAAAAACACTGCTGATCTATGCTATATAATACAGTATTGCCAATCTGGCCCCTTCGGGTACGCTGGGAATACAATCCCCCAAATTCCCAGCCAGCAAGGCTGCTGACTGTTTTGCACGCATCTGGTCTTCTAAACTTACATCCTAGGTTGCATTTCCCCCCCCTTGTTATCCTTTTTTCCCCACATTGAAGCTAATGGGAGCTCTCTGTTTAAGATCAAAAGCAGAGTTTATTTAAACAGCTTGAAACTCCTTATATAATGGAAAACCGCAGTACAGTTTGCGTCGCATTGTTCTGTAATTCTCCCATTTCTTTTTTGCTCTGTTCTACTTTCTTGAAAAAGGGACTGCAGAAATATAACGTAAGGCACTTGGGAAATGTAGAACTTTGGAACAATGGGAATTTTCAAGCTGTTGTCGGATCAGCATAATCTATATAAACTTTGCTAGTTTTTACAGGTTTGGGGAAGGAGAGAAAGCATAATTTAAAATACCTACTGCTGCATATTTTTTTTAAATAAAAAAATCTTATTTGGACTCTAAAATTAACTACTTCTCAAATGTGGTCTGCAAACATGACCTACAGATCAGATTACAAATAATTTCTCATTCTCTAAATCTCTAAATAGGGCATTCAGATGGCAAAAAAACCCACTCCGGGTTATTTATGTAACCATCCACTTACGAAGCAAGGAACACCATCAATTGTATTTAAATATTTATCATAAGAATAATTTACAATGAAACTATGGCTGGCTAGCATGTCCAACTAATATACAGGTAGTCCTCGACTTATAACCACAATCGAGCCCAATTTTTTGTTGCTAAGTGAAACATTTGTTAAGTGAATTTTACCCCATTTTACGACCCTTCTTGCCCCAGTTGTTAACTGAATCACTGCAGTTGTTAAGTTAGTAACATGGTTGTTAAGTAAACCTGGCTTCCCCGTTGACTTTGCTTGTCAGAAGGTCACAAAAGATGATCACAGGACACTGCAACAGTCATAAATATGAGTCAAGTTGCCAAGCATCTCAATTTTGATCACGTGACTGTGGGGGATACTACATTGGTTGTAAATGTGAAAAATGACCACAAGTCATTATGGTCCACGGTAATGAGCCACAGTGGCGCAGTGGTTAGAATGCAACACTGCAGGCTACTTCTGCTGACTGCCAGCTGCCTGCAACTTGGCAGTTCGAATCTCACCAGCCTCAAGGTTGACTCAGCCTTCCATCCTTTGGAGGTGGGTAAAATGAGGACCCAGATTGTTGAGGGCAATAAATAGGCTGATTCTGTAAACTGCTTAGAGAGGGCTACAAAGCACTGTGAAACTGTCTATAAGTCTAAGCGCTATTGTTATAAGTCACTTTTTTTCCAGTGCCGTTATAACTTTGAACGGTCACTAAATGAACTGTTGTAAATGGAGGACTACCTGTACATGGTTATGCCCAAGGGAGCTTTTTTCCCAGCTGATGTTGGTCCACTAGTCGCAATCCTACCTGGCCCAGCATGCCTTGCAACACAGTTGGTGGGTTTCAAAAATTGTTACTACCGGTTCTGTGGGTGTGGTTTGGTGGGCATGGCATGATTTGGTGGGCGTGGCTTGGTGGGCATGGCAGGGGAAGGATACTGCAAAATCCCCATTTCCTCCTGATCAGCTGGGACTTGGGAAGCAGAAAATAGATGGGGGCGGGACCAGTCAGCATTTTTACTACCGGTTCTCAGAACTACTCAAAATTTCCGCTACTGGTTCTCCGAAACTGGTCAGAACCTGCTGCAACCCACCTCTGCTGCAACAGTATCTCATGCCTTGACCACCATGTAGTTGGAGTACTGCAAAACTCTCTATGTAGGGCAGCCTCTGGAGGCAACTTGGAAACTGCAAGCAGATTAGAATACAGCAGCCAGACTGCTGGAAGGTAAATTCCACTACAGGTAGCCCTCGACTTAAAACATCTTGTGACCATTCAAAGTTACAACGGCAATTTAAAAAGTGACTTATGACCATTTTTCACGCTTACAACCACTGTAATAGCCCCGTAGTTAGCAACTGACTCATATTTGGGACAGTTGCAGTGCCCCAGGTTCATGTGATCTCATTTTGACAAGCAAAGACAAGGGGAAGCCGTTATTCACTTAACTACCGTATTGCTAACCACAACAGCAGTGATTCACTTAACAGCTGGGACAAGAAAGGATGTAAAATGGGACTAAATTCACTTAACAACTATCTCACTTAACAACAGAAAGTCTGGGCTCAATTGGGGTCGTAAATTGAGGACTACCTGTATTGCAGGATAGGCTGATTTTGAGGTTGCTGGGCTGGGAATCAAAAGTCTTCTGGATTCAAATCAAAGTATTGGTCATTGCTTATAAAATCCAATTTAAATTACGTACTTGGATTCGATCAGATGCCACTTTATGCCTCTTGATTCTGCCTATTTAGCAGCACAAAAAGGTCTGCTGTGAATCCTCCCTCCACAAGAAATACCTAGGACCAGGATTAAATGATAGGCTTTCTTGAATATGCTTCCCAGAGCTCTGTGTAGGACCCTCCCTCTTTGCATTTCCCCACAGTGATTACAGGTACTCCTTGTTTAGCAACCACCACTGACAACTTGGTCACTAAGTGAAACCGCAACTGTGTTTATCTTACTTCAGCTTTCCTTTGCTTTGCAGATTTGCAATGGTCGTAAGACTGGCAGAAAAGTTATCCCCCCCCCCGTAACTGCAAACAGTCGTTAAACGAGGCAGTGGCTAAACAAGGACTATGTTTAAAACATTAATCTGTTGACTGTGGGTGCTGTAGTGCCCAGAATGTCAGAATTGGGCTTGTATACAAATAGTAAATAAATATTACCATTCTAGGTTAGAAACGTTCATTGAGACATCTCTGAAAGTTGAGTCACGGCAATTGAACTTATTTTCTTGTTGGTTTGAGATGTTTCGCTGTTCATCCAAGCGGCTTCTTTAGTCTAAAGAAGTTGGTTAGGAGAATCTGAGTAGGCAGAGAGTTGTTGGAATGTGCCAACACCTAGGGAGGCTGAGTCAACCTTGAGCCTGGTGAGATTCAAACTTACAGTAATTGCAGACAGCTGGTATTGATCACTATGCTTTTAGTCTGCTGAGCTAAACCATGTTGATGAAGATTCTTAAGTCATTCAGATAGAATTGTCTGGAAGTGGAGTCAATGGCAACTGGACTTATGTTCTCCCTGCCTACTCAGATTTCCCCTAACCAATTTGTTCAGACTGAAGAAGCTGCTTGGATAGGCGGGGAAACGTCTCAAACCAACACGAAAATAAATCCAGTTGCCATGACACAACTTTCAGACAATTCTACTTGGATGACTGAGAATCTTCATCGATTCATTAAGATATGTGCTTTCTGGGGTTTTAGTTTTGATTTACAATAAATGAAAAGGATGCAGAGATTGCATTTAAACAAGAGTTGGAGTTAGGATTATATTTCTTTTTTCTTAAGAAATATTTCATGGCTAAGATTTTTTAAAATAACAATTATACTCTTCACAAAAACAGACACATAACGAAGATGTCATGAACCTAATACTTTAACCTTGCTATGTCTTGTCAAAAGAAACAGTTTTATCAAGATGTTGTTTTTAGCCTTTTTTAAAAGCCATCTTTTAAAGTTGGCCATGCCTTATCTGCATTTTTAAAATTAAATTTTGATGACTCCATGCAATCTCAAGATGACATTCGAATTATAGGACTTGCACCGCTGGGAGAAGAGTCTGTTTCTCACAGCTAAGACAATGATTTGGCCATTGCAGGAGGAAGAGTGGAGAAAATCTAGGGGTGTGGGAGGGAAATGCTGAGAAATTGCAACATACCTTAGTTTTGATTGGCTACAAGAAAATGCAAGAAGTGAAATAAAACAATCTGAATCAGTATACAAGGAATTCTTTACTGTCAGATAAAGCTGATCTTTAATGCTGCCTTTAGACAAGGCATAGGGTTTTTTTTGTTACTGTTGAAAGGATGTATCAGCTGTTGAATTCCTGAACTGGGGTACAGTATCAACAAGATACCGTAAGAGATGACCAGATTGAGCCTGAGTGAAGGATGAAGTGCGTCATCACTCTTGAGTCCTTTTGTGCCCACAAGAGATCTAAGTCTCTTATCAAGATAAGAGATAAGATAAATCAATTATCTTGTGATAATTAGTGTAAATATGTATAGAGATAAGGAAGTGTGTCAATTATGTGACAAAATTTGATGAAAATGTTTAAACCGGAGATGTCATGCTATGTCCATTGTTTTTAATTATAAATAAAAAACTTTTTATTAAAAAAAAAGGAGAGATCTAAGTCCCACACTCCCTGAATTCCATTGACTCTTATCTACTGACAATTTGTTTTGACCATTAATAGTTCAGATTCTTATAAAGAGTGTTAGAAAGCAATAAATGTGCAGTCATTTGAACCACCTTGCTTCCTGTTTTTTGACAGTTACAATACAATGGACGCTCACCTACCTCAAAATAGGAGAATTTATTTCTGACCAAAAATAAAAATGCTATTAACTCATCTTTATAGCATTTTATTCAACTTTACAGCAGAGCTCTAAGTTCAGAATTGCAGCAGTTCAAAACCCAAGACATTTTGCTTGTTCTTCTTAGGGGCGAAGAGAATAATTCATATGCATAATCAGAAACTAAAACCTCTAAGAAAAGACTCTTGTACTCTATAATATTTCACAGATGAAATTAAATACTAGTAATTTCCACAATTTCCATACCACAAATTTCTGACAATTTGTACAGTATGTACAAATCTACAGTATGTTGGGTTATTTTACTCTGCATTGGCGTATCTTGTTCTTGGTTATTGTTTCAAAATTAAATTCTGTCTTTATTTTTTAATCTAAATATCCGCAGGGGGGAAAAAAAGCACAATTGTTTTAGAATCAGTTAAGCAAAGTTCAATTTACACTTTCCAAATGGAAACTTAGGGTTAATTTGCATTCCCATTCCCTTCAACAATGTACAAAATAAAAGAACATTTTTCACATTTTTAAAATAGTCCAAAGATTGCTGCCAATGCCTTCCCTATTATATATTGTGGAAGGTCTACTTTATAACATGCACCCTCAATCATAAAGTTGGAAGGACCATCTAATCCCCAATCCAAATTAAACCATAACAGATAACTGTTTATGCCTGAAAACATCCAGTAATTGGTTTCATTGTATCTAAATCACTCTTATTGTTAGGAGCATTTCTTTTTCTAACATTCAACTCTCTTCCTGCCGCTGCTGAACTTTTGCATTTCATAATTTGCCACTTCACCAACAATTCTCAGCATTCCCCAATTAGTTTTAATCAACATTTGCTGGACGAAGTCCAATCCTCCTTTATAATCCTGTTCTTTAAGCTCAACCGGAAACGCCAAACTAAAGTATATGAACAAAATAGCACTAAAACCATGCCATAGATATGCAGTAGAACTACACGGGGGGAAAAAGTACAGAAATAATCATTTGGCTCCAATCCGGCATAGATTTAGGCTGTTTATATTCTATACAAACCAGTGGGATTTTACTGGCCTATGCATAAAACTGAACTCCTCTAATAGAATATCTTTTCTCCTTGTAAAATATTTCAGACAGTGTTTATTTCTTTGCATCTTCAAAGTATATAGATGGATGTCTTACTCAAAACGTTGCCTCTTAAAACCAGGAATGGACTCAAAGAAAAAGGTGGGACTGGGAATAATTATTGGGAAGCTGCTAAAAGGAAATTGCCACAAGAGATAGATAAAGTGCTCCTATTCTGGATTCCAGCCATAAAACATGACCTTTTCTAGGATGCTCATATGCTTAGGGACCACTCATATAATTACTTATTATTACAAATAGAAATGGCAATATGTTTAAAATAAAACAGAGACATAAAATGCAAGCTTTAATAAGGGCATGATCTAAATCAGAATCTTGGCATAGGAACAGGAAAGCTTTAATCTTCCATGTACTATCTGCATTGGGAAAATAGATTCCGTATATGGTGCTGGAGAAGACTCCTGCGAGTCCCTTGGTCTGCAAGGCGATCAAACAGGTCAGACCTAGAGGAGATCAACCCTGACTGCTCTTTAGAAGGCCAGATCCTGAAGATGAAACTCAAATACTTTGGCCACCTAATGAGAAGGAAGGGCTCACTGGAGAAGAGCCCAATGCTAGGAACAATGGAGGGCAAAAGAAGAAGTGAACGGCAGAGAATGAGGTGGCTGGATGGAGTCACTGAAGCAGTCGGCGTGAGCCTAAATGGACTCCAGAGGATGGCAGAGGACAGGAAGGCCTGGAGGAACATTGTCCATGGGGTCGTGATGGGTCAGACACGACTTCGCGACTAACAACAATAACAAAATGTTCTACTAGAATCATTTTTTACTGATGCAAAGAGCAGAAGAGAACCTCAAATCACAACTGGAATCACATTTTTCAATACCCAGTTAGGTAAGTACAATGATACATCTTACCTTTCCTTCCTGAGATAAGTTCAAAAATAGAAAATCAAACTCCAAACCAAACCCCTTTAACTAAATCCCAGAAGCAAAAAGGTATCTGAGTCCAATTGGGTTATTAACAAGTCCAGCCACTTACTATCTACCACAGAAGACAATAGCCTACAGAAGGGACTCAACTGCAACCAACTGCCAATCAGTTGGAATTCTTTGCAGCCTTAGAAGCAGCATTTAAAACCACATGAGTTCCCACAGAGATCCAATAAAACATAAGACATACAATCATACCACAAACCTAAAAGAAGACTCTCATCTATTATCATCTTCTGTTATTTGGCTTTTGATTTTCTGGTGGTACTGTAGTGAGGAGTTGATAGAATATTCACTCCCCTCCATGAGATGTCCAAGCTTTTCAATAAGTTCTTTCACTGTATTGAGAGCCTCAATAACAATACAGATGGTGCTTGATTTACAACAGTTCATTTAGTAACCGTTCAACGTTACAATGGCACTGGAAAAAAGTGACTTACGACCATTTCCCCCACAATCGGTGATATATCCCCATGGTCATGTGATAAAATGTGATCAAAATTCAGACACCTGGCAACTGACTCATATTTATGATTCTGAGGTTCTGAGGTGAAGTGATCACTTTTTGTGACCATCTGACAAGGAAAGTCCATGGAGAAGCCAGATGTACTTAATAACTGTGTTACTAACTTAACAGCTGCAGCGATTCACTTAATAACTGTGGCAAGGAAAGTTGTAAAATGGCGCAAAACTCACTTAACAACTGTCTTGCTTAGCCTCTCCCTCCCTCTCTCTCTTCTCCCTCCCTCCATCCCTCTCTCTCTCTCATCTTTTAAGAATACAATACATATAATACAACTTTGTCTCTCTCACCTCCTTTCCCTAGGGACTGGAGTTTGTTAACATGAAGCCTTTTTTGATTATCCAAGCCTTCACTCTCTTTTCCCAGGAGAATAGGGAGTTAATAAATCTTACTTATAAAATTTTATTGCTAATAATAATTCTAATAACAACTACCAACATTGCCAAGCCACAAGCAAGAATTTAAACTCCTTTTCACTATAACTGTAAATTTGTCTAGTGACAAGACAGATTTTAGTGATTACTACAAAGATCACAGATAGGATGAAATATGTTAAGCTATTTCACAGAATAGAATATACCAGTAACCTGGAGGTATGCCAATGGCAGTACAGTTATTTGAGAATAACTCTGCCCTGTTCTTAGCTGTTCATAAAAGCAGGATTGGTACGTGACATTTTTCTGTCTAAAGATGATTCTTTCTTCTTGCATGTACAACATGCAAATACATTTCTTTCAACACAGGAGATGGGCAGCATCATATCTTATACTGAGAACAGGTTTAATGCGGAGGGCAAGAAAGGCTATTGGCATACAAAGTAAGTTCTTCCAGCATCCCATTGGTATTCCTTGCCTGCTGCCTTAAATGGCCATGCATTCTTTTAGTAGAACTAAGTTGTTGTTTTTTTAAAGAATACTTGTACAACTTTTTAAACCACAATATCAAGGCTTATTTACCTTTTCTGCAACTGTAGAAAATTATATTACCAGCAGTCCACTTCTTATAAGAAATTCTGAAAGTATGGAACGGATTCACGCTCCAGCTTTTTCTTAGCTATGAGATCTTACTCGGTAACCTTGGGTAAGTCACTGTCTTTCAAACGAATAGACAAAACTGGATCAGGGAATGCTATGTACACTGCCTTTTGGTCCTGGAGGGACCAAAGGATAATAAATATGTTTTTCTTCCTAGTGTTTTCCCACAAATCCAGAGTCTGCTTTTTTCAGATTAACTGAGCATTGATCCATTTGGTTGTAAAGGGAATTGATCAGCCTGTTTCTTGCCTGTACCTGATCATCGTTGGCTGAGAAAGAGAGACTGGTCCAAAGTCACCTAGCCAGCTTTTATGCCCAAAGTGGCACTAGAACTCACAGTCTCCTGGTTTCTAATATGGTTCCTAAACCATTAGACCAAACTGGCTCTCAAGTGTATGATATAAATACAAACAATAAATGCACTACTTATGGGCCACAAAACTGAAAAAGCCTCACTCTGTGTCACTTGATCTGACCTTCGGAGTATAAAGGGGGGAAATGTAGCATTCTAATCGGTAGTATTCCATGAAAGAACTCAATTGATCATCTAATGGAAACACTTAGTCAAAGGTTAGGAAATCTTTTCATAATTGAGGATCACATGACACCATAATGGGCAGAAGCTAGACAGGGAAAGAGAGAGAGAGAGACTTAGAAACAACTGAGCAACCTTTGGCTCTCTCTCCCTTTATGTGTGCTCAGTGTGATTTCAGCACTATATTTCTATTATATTAAGTCAAGCTAAGAAGTTGTGACAAAGGGATAATTTAATACTAGGCTCTCAGAAGACCCAAAAGTGATTATTTCCTGAGTTCAACCATCTATTCAAAGCATTAAAAAAAAAAAATTTAAGATATGTATGTGCACTTATAAGAATCTGTAATCTAAGACTATGACTTGCCATTATAGTTACATTTAACTGCAAAATCAATTGCAGAGTTAGAAATACGAAATGAATAAAACAATGATCTCACAGGCTGTTTTAGCTTGAGTGACTAAAAAGGAAAAAATGCATTTAATACAAAGGACTACCCTATTGATTGTGCTTTTGAAAATCTTCAAATGATGTACTTTCTGTACAGTTAGTTGTTTGGTCTTAATGTCAACATCCCTGCTCTGTAATTTTTTGTTTATATGGTTTTCAATAATGGGAAATTTTATGGTTCTTATATCACCCAATACAATCACAATGGCAATTTAAATTCATGCTTTCCCAACTGAACACAAATGGGATGATTCCCTTAATTTTCAGTTGCTCCATATAAAAAGGTCAGCTGCCATGAGAGAGAGAGCCATGTCACAATTGGGCTGATTCAACAAGGTCTGAAGTGACCAAATGAGAAGGAGGAGCAAAGCAAGTACTATGGAATGTCATAAATGTAATATATAAACTGGTAACTTGGTACTTGTGCTTAATTGGTTCCGGGAAGCATGATGAGTACTAAAAAGGACAAGTAGAAAACAAGCCATGTTATTTACTATGTGACCCTTTGTTTTGGCTGGGAAGGACGTCCTATCTGTCCCAGGGGTGAAATCCAGCAGGTTCTGGAGAACCAGTAGCGGAAATTTTGAGTAGTTCGGAGAACCAGCAAATACCACCGCTGGCTGGTCCCAGAGTGGGGTGGGAATGGAAATTTTGCAGTATCCTTCCCTTGCCATGCCCATCAAGCCACGCACACCAAGCCACACCATGTCCACCAAGCCACGCCCACAGAACCAGTAGTAAAAAAAATTGAATTTCACCACTGATCTGTCCCTTTTCCTACGTTAGTGACCTTCCCAGCAAGGCCGATTTCCCATCATCCTCTGCAGCTGTCCCCTCACTTCTTTTTACAGCACATCGAGTACCAAACAAAGATGAGTACCAGGATATTTTCGTGTCAAAATGTTTTGAGTACCAAATTCAATGGGTTTCAAAGCAGTAGAGTACTGAGGTACCACTGTATCTTGGTTTTAGCAAATCAGTTGCCACAACGATTATTTGTTGACATTCTGATTAGCAAACTAGTCAGGATGATGAGGGGAATACATCCTAGGTCATAAGCATATCTCCCATTAGGCAGAGCATATCACAAGATTCAGTCCTACTCTCTGGTAGTGTTTATTAATTGCTTGAATAAAGAAGTAAAGGGAATAGTAATCAAACATGAAAAAGACCCACAATTGGGTGGAATAGTTAAGCCTCCTGAAGACAGAAATACCATTTTTAACTATATTTATAGAGCAGAAAAATGAACTGAAAGTAACAAAACATAATTTTAACAGAGACAAAAGCGAAGTTCTTAATTTAGGAAACAAAAAACCAAATGCATTAAATGTATAGGGTGGGAAATTCCTGGGTAAATAATAATAGATGACTGCAAATTAAATATGACTCAGAATTGTAATGTACTGAAAAAAGCTGCATCAATTGAATAACGTTTCAAAATTATGGGAAGTAAAATTTCTACTTTACTCTCTTATGAACAGACACCGCTAATTACTATGTTCAATTTTTGACATGACATTGTAAGGAGGAGTCCAAAAATGGAACAGAGTCAGAAGACAGTAACAAGAAATTAAGTCTCAAGGAGAGAAATGGAATGTGTATTTGGCTTTAAAATGTGAAGACTCAGGAAGACATGATAACTCTCTTCAAATGCATAAATGTATGCCATTCAGAAGAAGTTGCAGAATGTGGAACATGCATTTGCGCAGAGTGCGGCCGCGCGGGTGGTGATGGGAGCGACGTGGCGCTCCCATGTTACTCCTCTCCTGCGCGAGCTGCACTGGCTCCCGGTGGTCTTCCGGGTGCGCTTCAAGGTGTTGGTTACCACCTTTAAAGCGCTCCATGACTTAGGACCCCGGGTACTTACGGGACCGCCTACTACCACCAATAGCCTCCCACCGACCGGTACGCTCCCATAGAGAGGGGCTCCTCTGGGTGCCGTCGGCCAAACAATGTCAGCTGGCGGCCCCCAGGGGGAGAGCCTTCTCTGTGGGGGCACCCACTATCTGGAACGAGCTCCCCCCGGAGTTACGGAGGATCCCGAATCTTCGTGCCTTCCGCCGTGAGCTAAAAACTTTCCTGTTTCACCAAGCGGGCCTAGCCTAATTCTTCCCTTTTTCCCCTTCTTTTATAAAAATAATTTAAAAATTTTAAACTGTAAATATTGTAATATTAGGGGTTTTTATATTTTATAATTGGGATTTTAAATAATTGGGGCCATTGTTTAATTAGGTTTTATTTGGCTTTTAAATTTTGTATGTATGTTTTTTAACTTTTGGCTATTCACCGCCCTGAGTCCCCTTGGGGAGAAGGGCGGTATATAAATCTAAATAAATAAATAAATAAATATAGGATTTAAATTACCCAAAAACAAATTCTATTACAACCAACAAATTGTTCAGATTATTTATTTATTGACTTACTTGTTTGACATTTAATTCCCAAAGGCTTTAAACAGCTTACAAGAGCCAGTGTGGGGTAATAGTTAAGACGGTGGACTATGAAACGGAAATTTAGTCCATCCACATTAGAGAAACTCACTGAGAAACTTTGTACCAGTCATTCCAAGGATGACTTTTGCCATCTTTAGATGATCAATTCATTTTGTGGATTTTCCCCATTGGTTTATAGATAGTTTTGAAGTTGTGTTTCTCCAGTAATTTTTCATTTCGGTCTATAACCAACCCCAGTAGAAAAAGTATTTCTCTTTTATATTGAGAAGATTAGAGACTGAGCTGGAACATTATTAGAAAAACACAAAGACTACTATGTCCACAAACCAACAAGAAAAATCCAAGAAATGATTTAATCATCTAAGGATGAAAGAAGTTCTCTTCCATGTATCACCTATCTTGCAGCTACAGCAGATGAACATTGAATTATAATTTGATTAAAAGATCATGAAAAATATCGTTGTTTAGGACAACATGAAAAATCAACAGTGGTTGAACTTGCACTGCTACATAATGGCCTATTTAAAGTCACACAGTATTAGCAATCATGTCAGAACATCATGCCTACAGAAGCTATTGAGATTTATAAACACACCAATAAGATGGAGAGAATCTAAAGGTTAAGGTAGGTAAAGTCTCCAGCTTTACGTCAAAATAAAACAGCCCTTAATTAAGTAACACCATATACGGTAGTGACCAAAATTGTGGAAACCTTTTGGGAAAAGTGTATTTTCTAAAATTAGCTAATAACACCACTTTTTTTTTAGTAGTACCATAAAATTATATATCAATGGAAAGATAATTTAATCGAGAATGTAATGCAATAACCTTTATGAAGGATTTGCTATTAGAATAGCAGTTGCAGTATAAAGAAGAAAAGTGAAACATATAGAAAAAACAAGATATACAAAAATTATCACATCAGTTAATACTTAGTTGGGTAACCTTTAACATGAATTATGGCCTTACAACCTCTTCCTATGTAGTGAACCAAGTCTTTTATTTTTGCAGCTGTTATAATGTGAAACCAAGACTGAATGATTGCTTCTATTAACTGGGGTTTATTTCCAGGTCGCTTCTGACTAACAAGTTTCTTTCGTTGGTTCCATAGATTTTCAATTGGGTTAAGGTTTGAGCTATTCCCAGGCCATTCCAGCAGTGGAATATGATTATCTTGAAACTCCCCCCAAAAAGTGGTGATATTAGCCATCAAACCCCAAAAATACACTTTTCCCAAAAGGTTTCCACAATTTTGGCCACTACTGTAGAATTTACAGCAATTTCACTCAAAAGACTAATGAACAGTAGAGTGTTTAACAAACAGACCAATAAAAAAACAGGTCTTTTGGAATGTCTTCAAAACAGACCAATTACAATTTTGTCTGGGGAATGGACCAATCAGAAGCTGGCTTTCCAAAGTTCCTGTGATATGGGCCAATTAGAGATGAGCTCTGTTACAAAAACAAGAATTTCACCAGTTCTTGATCAGATACCTTTGAGCTGCTAAGAAGGAAGCTCCAAGCAGATCACTTTATCCCAGAAGCTGCCAACCACAGTTGCTGGCAAAAAAAATAATAAAAAAAGTCAGGATACCAGATAATTAGACCATGACGTATTAGCCTGAAACCTTTGAATTGATGCTGGCCTGTCAGTCTCAGTCCAACCTGCATTATAATTTGTTAGCAAGTGGTGTGTGTGTGTGTGGGGGGGAGTAGATCTTGTACTGCACTTAGTACAAGTATATATCAAATTAAAATAAACAAAACTAAAACATAAGCCACAATGTTAAGATTCACTCAACGTACTAATTCAAACGGAATTGCCATTACACTGGAATTAGCGTAAGAACTATACAGTCATATTTTAACAATGTCCCTGGAAACTATTTTTTCACAATTGGCCAAGGCTTCATTCAACTAATTAGAGATTTTCTTTCTGTTCACAACCGGCAGATAATAATGGCGGGAGACAACAGATCCTGAGATATAGATCTGATAAAACCATTCTAGAGGGACAGTGAGGTGAAAAAGATAATCTCTGACCAATGAAAAAAAATTAAGCCTTTCAACCTCTACTCTTTTAAATAGTAATTAATATAGATAGTGAAGAGTAGTCAGGGGCTCCCTCAATTTGATGAGTGGACTACCAGATTGTGATAAAATCAATAATGGATCTGATGCCATCGTGTGAAAGAGTAAGTTTGAAGCTCCTTGCTGTCTTCTAAAAATAAAGAAAGCTACATGGTGGTGTACTTACTAAGAATTACTTGATTTGCTACAACCTGTCCTTTTGACTTCTAATATCTTTATTTTAGGCTGTGGGGGACAATTCCAGCACTGAATATTCAACTGCTTTTCTTTCCTTAAATCTACACTGTATTTAATTTACAAATTTTTTAAAAATGGAATAATCTAATTAGAAACTCCAGCATTTGCATATTATATCAAATATGCAAACTGTCACTGAAGCATTTTCAAAGAAATTATGGAATTGAGAGAACACGGCAATTCCTAGAAATTTATACTCACTCCTGGGATTCTTTGTACAACTCACTGAGACATAAACATTCTGGCCATACTTACTATTGCACAAACAAGTGGCGTCCTTCTATAAACCAAGTCACAGATAACAAATTGCTAACTTCATATCAATACTTCTATTCCAGTTAATCACTGATATTCCCTTTTCGTAAAAAGTCACAGCCAATTCACAAAAACCTAGGACCACGAGAATAAACTAATTTCCAACTTGCAGAATGATGTGCATGACAGAATAAATTGTAATATCTGCGCAATCTGTTTTCACACATTTTTTGTTGCTGTGTCCATATGGATTTGCTTGGGTTTACATGGGGCAATTTTCTGAATCAACACAACTCATATTCACCTTGTAGGAGACATGGATGGCATAGAAATTTAATAAATAAATAAAATGAAAACCTCTCTATATAAGGCACATAATTAGAAATGAAAGTTGCATCCATAATACTTTATGGATAGGAATAAATTAATCAGAAAGCTATCAAAGATGTTTCCTGTCAACAGCTACTGTTCTTTCAGTACAGATTTTTGCTTATGGTAGAACAACTTGTAGCCTTTTTCTATACTAAGGAAAGGTAAGGATGGATGTGCTGCTTATCCATCCTAAATGACCTTCTGTGGGTTTCTGCCAACTAGCAGTGTCTCTAACGGAGGCTCATAACAATACAATTGGAGTCATATCCTTTGCATGTGCTATTACATCCAGCTTAGTTCTTTGACCATTCCCTGTGGCAGTGGTGGTCCCCAATCTTTCTAGCTTTGAGGATTCACAAGGTCGGGGGGGAGATAGGAAATTTTGTGTGAGTGGCAGGTGGTGCTCGAGTGCACAGCTCCATTTGCACAAGTGGCAGACACTCACCCACCTCTTGCATGGCCTGGTTCCAAATGGGCCATGGCTCAGTACCAGGCCATGGCCCGGGGGGGAAGGGTATCCCTGCCTTACGGACACCACTGGTACCAATGACTGCTGCTACCTTAAATCTAGAACTAATTCCTGTATTACTGTTCCTTACAAAGTGAGGAATAATCCATTGAATGACCAAGAACTACATTTTACACTGGGGAGGGGAACATAAGGTCACAATGCTCTCTACATGGGGCTCCTCTTGAAGAGCACTCGGAAGCTCCAACTGGTCCAGAATGCGGCCGCGTGGTGGTTATGGGCGCGACTCGTTGTGCTCATGTAACACCTCTCCTGCGCGAGCTGCACTGGCTCCCAGTAGTCTTCCGGGTGCGATTCAAGGTGTTGGTTACCACCTTTAAAGCACTCCATGGCTTAGGACCTGGATACCTTCGAGACCGACTTCTGCCACCAATAGCCTCCCACCGGCCAGTTCGCTCCCACAGAGAGGGACTCTTCAGGGTGCCATCGGCCAAGTTATGTTGGCTGGTGACACCCAGGGGAAGGGCCTTCTCTGTGGGAGCTCCTGCCCTGTGGAATGAACTGCCCCCGGAAATATGCAAGATCTCCGACCTCCGTGTGTTTCACTGTGCCCTTAAGAACCTGCTGTTCCGCCACGCAGGGCTATCTATGTAAATGATTTTAAATTGGGTAGTTTAAATTTTGGGTTTTAATTCGGGCCGAAATTATTTAATACTTTTAACTACTTTTAAAATTGTTGTTTGTACCTTGTGTTTTTAATTGGCTGTACACCACCCCGAGTCCTTCGGGAGAAGGGCAGTATATAAATTAAATTATAATAATAATAATAACAATTGGTGAGGTAGCATAAAGTAGGCAAATCCAAAAGATGCAATTTCGCTTCCTGTATCTCAACATTATAAGAAACCATTCAACCATGTGATTCTGGAATACTCATCCTTGATTTACATTCAAAATTAGAATCCAAGAATTCTGTTCTGTTC
This sequence comes from Ptyas mucosa, assembly GCA_012654045.1. Classification (NCBI taxonomy): domain Eukaryota; kingdom Metazoa; phylum Chordata; class Lepidosauria; order Squamata; family Colubridae; genus Ptyas; species Ptyas mucosa. Next base: position 9,491,507 of record WNWU01000037.1, read on the forward strand.
TGTTCTATTTCAATCTAATGACTGAGGTCTCAGGAAGCCATGAAAGAATAAATTCATGAATTTGTGTATTTGTATTTCCATGTTTGACAGGGAAAGGCCTAGAATGACAATCCTATATCAGATTTAAGAATACTTTTAGTAGTGTGTTGATGCTGTTTTGTTGTGAGCTGTTTCTTCAAAAAGTAGAGGAGTTAAAAGAATTACGCCATTTTTCTCTCTCCGTGAGGCTAAATGAATACAAACCCTCTATGGGGAAAACAATTTAAGACACAGCTAATTTTGAAGAAGTATGCACTCAACCTTGTTAGCTGGCTTGCACCTATCTCTGGTGAATAGATTATATCACAATGGGGAAAAAAAGCAATATGGATGACCTACCTTTTCATTACCTAAGAAATAGCTATGGAAAAAAAGGATGACAAGGAATTGGTACAATGTCATTTTTGTCACAAATAAAAATAATTAAGGTATGACTATTATTTTTTGGGGGGAACAAGAACTTTCAACAAAGGGGGGAAAAATCAACTAATGGAGTATTAACATTTGTATTGATACAAAATGATTCCTTTTGTATATGTTGCTACGAGTCCAACTTCTTTGTACCTCTGCATTCTTTGGTGCTTTGGAGAACAGACTATTCCTGCTTCTCTGACTTCTCTGTATCTCCAGGCAGGGAGACTTCTGACTCACTTATATAGTCAAAGATTCAGATTAAGGATACAGCATAGTTCTAAAAATAAAAAAGAATACATCTTAGACTAAAAAAAAAAAGGACAGAAATAAATGATACTCCTTAGATTCTGCCTGATCAGGACAAAAATTGGCTAAAAATGGAAATGCGATGGTTTCCGTTCCACTTAGAATGTTTTTTTTTTAAAAAAATTCTTAGAATAGAGGTACAGTATGTAAAAATGTCTGAGGGACTTTTTCAATTCCATTGAACTTTGGAAAGATGGCTTGCTGGATTAAGGCTGGAGGAATTTGATAACAACAGATATGTACAAAACATGAGATGGTTTTCACAATAATAGACTCCCACTCCACCCC